>BSBM01000232.1:2400000-3600000 GCA_027924585.1 Larix kaempferi | reverse complement strand
CGAAAAACACCTACCTTTTATTAGATATTATTGAAGACCTTTTGTTTTATTATTTCAGCCAAGTACACCCATACAAACATAATGAAGCATCTTTTGTAATATTATATATTTTTCAATCTCCATCTCGTAAGCTTTCATAGATTGATCAACAATCTCCTTCCTTTCAATTCCAGACTTAAATTCTGCAAGATATCGGTAGTAATCACCTTTCCTGATACAACCATATAGCGATATACAACTCAGAACATGAAGAAAAAAATTGAATAAAATTCTTTCTTTAACTATTAATATGATCAAAGTTTGTAGAATGCATTTTATACATTGAAAAAAAAAACAGGTCTCATTGAGCAACTGGCACATGCATAAAATCCAAATTCTCCTAACAACCTAGAAAACCAATAAGGTAGAAATAAAACTGCCATTAAGGCTTTACACAAAATCTGTCATATGGCAAGTAGCAAATGCCATAAACCAAATAGAGACCAGCTGTCAAGCACAGAAAGAACTGTAGATCATGCAGCAGCATGGATCATGTCATGTCCAGTGGAAGGTCATCCTTGTCTGTCATGTCCAGTGGAGAGTAATCGACTCTTGATGGACTGGGAAAATGGACATAACCAAATTTCATACTTGAATTTGAATCCTATCCTGGAACTGATCTTGGAGTTAAGAAGACACTTTGAATAAATATCCTTTGCACATATATACAGGGGATTCAATACAAAAGCAGATCTTCGCTCAAAGGAATCCTTAACAATGCAATAAAGATTACTGGAAGAAAAGGTATTTAGGGGAGAATCTATAGTCTCAGTTTCCGTTAAGTCCTTATTTGACACATAACAGGCTGTTGAGGCAGGGTGGTTTTTTATTTTTAGTTAATGAAAAGTCAAAGTTTATGAATGTTTAGAATTTGTAATTTTTTTGTAAGAACCTTGGAGGTTTTAATATTTGGAATCTGGAGGACTGCCATTAGAAAAGGAGATGGTCTTCTTGACCATCTGAACATGAGTCAAAAGACCAGAAGAATGTATAGTTTGATTTCTGCTTTGGAAATATCAAATATAAAGCTTTTTTTCTTGGAAAAAATACTTACTGTTGGATTTTCCTCTCCTGATTTTTCCTACTCTTCTGCAGAGAATTTTTCTTGTTGGGGATCCTTTGAATTTCTATCTCGGATAGGATCTTTTTCTTTGTCTTCTGAGGAAGTTCGTGGAGCTCTTACTTCAGGTTGACTTTCACCGCAACTCGATCTTTTCTTTCTCTTTCTCTTAACTATTTGAAAACCATCTCGGTCCACCTCTAGTGGGTTGATCTTTCTCTCATAGGGATTACTATGGGGTTTAATTTCTTCTTCTACTTTTCAAATCATTTTTGGGTAGGTTGCTATCGAATAGCCAATTTCCTAATAGATCCTATACCGATAAGTTGTGCTTTCATAGTCCAAAGTGTGGGCTCATTGTACTCCATTACCTTCAAGGATGATCTCATTTGGATGTCCTTTACTTAAGCTAGTTGTACACGTATTCTTGCATAATAGAAGAAGCAACCATATTTCTTACTTCTGTAAACCCAATAAACTTACCAAAGGCCTTACCAATTTCTCCATGACCTCATCTTCACATAAGGGAAAGGATAAACTGGGGACTCTCACCCAGAAAAGGGATAAGGAGACAAACATGGAAGATGGGTTTAATTCTGGGAACAAATTTGCCAAGAAGAACCAGCCCTGCCCCAAATCTAAGGCCCTTCTTCCATTACTCTCTTCCTATATTCAATTTCTTCGTAATGAACTATGAAAATCCCTGAAGCATAGAATCTTACTGATAAATTTATTGTCCAATTGTCACTTAACCAGCTCATGAAAGCATCACAGTTTGGCCAATCTCTGTTGAAACAGCAGATAGATAAAGGCCCGTCTTTGAAGGCTTTAATGTTATTTTGGACAACTTTTGATGATACTTTCTGAACCTGGATAGAGCATGATCTCTCAATTATGAATCTTTCAGCATGAGACAAATTTTGGCCTTGAGAACCATTGATAGATCTAACCACATCTTTAACTTATATCACTTAAGGAAGAGAAGCACCCTTGATTGAAGAACCTGGATTAATACCCTCCAAAAATGGAACATTGGAAGGAGACTTTTCAGCTGACTCCCCTCTGGAAAAGGAGGGAATCTAACAGGCAACATTTTCCTTCAAAGTAGTTGAGCCTGAGTGCAGGAAGAAAGGACCTGAGGCCAAGGAGGGCATTTGTCACCACAGAAACTGATCTACTGTGGGTCATGCACAGCCTTGCTCATTGACATATAGAAGACAGTGACTAAGAATTGTTCAGAAGGAGGTGAGCCCATTTATTGCTTTAAGTAATGTGGAAGTTGCCTTCCAAAATTCCAAGGGATCTAGATTTTTTGTGACAGTAATGAAATCTATTCTCAATGTTGACTTGCAGCTGTTATCTTTGTGATGTTGCAAGTTATCTTACTACAGTGGCATATTCCAACGCTGGGATTCCATTCAACATTGATAACCCTCCTCTTCAATTAGTAAAAATAATAAATTCGTTAATAACTTGCCCAATGCAACGGTAGAGTCAAAATGTAGATATAATTAAAAAAAATCCCAACTCAACATCTAAAACCGGTTATCTCCTGTTTCTACCCAAACCCATCATAATAGATAAATACCCTATAAATTGAAGGGGGTGATGACCTTGACAGTTCGTTGAAATACACAGTCTAAGAAAAAGCACAAGATACTAGACTACCAAGGAATTGGGGTTCAGATTCTGTTTGGAGTTCTTTAGGACTCCTTAACAATTGAAGGGATGGACCAAAAATGAGGAACAGAGAGGATAGGGTCTCTGAGAACAACAATTGAGACAAATTCATCCTGTCCATCCAACAAATGGTCAGGGTGTCTCAATCCCATCAAAAATCAACCCCCACCACCACTTGAACAAAAAATGATACATTTGTCGGATCCAATAGTAGTTAAAATAAGAAGATAACTCTAATTAGGAATACAAATGAAGTAAGGCATGACCGAGTTAAGATATATGAAGAGAGTTGACTTACGTGGCAGAGAGGTAATGAATAAAGATGTGGGCACTTTCGGAGCAAGCTAAGAGAGCTTCCTTGTGAATGGCGATGTCCCTGGCAGAGGAAGAGGAAGAAGGATTTTCCTTCATTAGTTGGCTCAGCTTCCCCTTCACCACTCTCCTAATGTTGGCCCGTGGAAGGTCCTATACCTCGCCTGTGCTCGCCATTGCAGCAAATCCCTTCAAACCCCAGCCCGCTCTGCTAATAGTCCGAGCAAGTTGTGAGAAGTGATTCTCAGCCTTCACCGCAAGTTTGTTGTGTTTTAATTTCTCGAATCCGAGCGCAGGGAAATAAATCAAGGATAAGGTTCCCCTATCACCTCTCCTAGTGACTTTAAACTTTAGTCATCAACTTAACTCTATTGATACTCTTTCGAGCTCTCGATTGAGGCACTCACCCACTATTTGGGATATGTCTTGGACTCCAAACACATGATCTAGCCCATAGTTGGTTAGGATGCTTCATTTCAAGTCCTCGATGACCCAAGTCCATTTGGGAATGATTAATCAAGGATCTAATCGGTCAAACCCTCATTAACCCTTCCCAATTTATTACTTCTGAGTGAATCACAACTTTACTAGGTCATATTATATTTGTGTGTCATGGTCCCCAAAAACAGAGCATGTTGTGTAAGGAAAATACCTACACCATGGGCCTTTGAAGCTTTGATTCATAGTCAAAACCCATGGTAAGCTTCCTCCAAAAAGAATGCTTTTCCCGATAGCTAGGGCAACGTTCACCTACACCTCGAGGTCATTCCCTTCTCCTCCTATTTGTAAATATTCTTCAAGTCTTCTTCTCCCCTCTTCATTTATTGTAGGAATGCTTTCGAATTAGTGCCAAATCTTGATCTAGTTCTTCTACTCCTTCTCCATGCTCTTGCACTTCTTGTTCCCGTCATCTTCAACATCTCCATGTGTATATCTTGCTTCTTGCTTGATTTTTCATTTAAGGTTTGTTGACTTGTCCCAAGGCATCTCCATAGGCTTACTCCTCTCTCACACCTTGGAAAATTCAACTCTTCTCTCTTGAGGGAGGTTCTAGCAATTTTCAGCAACCAACTCCATATCAGTGATGATGGACTCCCACCCATCATTGCCCTGTTCAGGCTTTGGAGGCTTTGCATCCCGAGAAATAGAAATAGTAACATCAAGAGCTTGTCATTTAGAGGGATGGTGGGGGCAGCTATGGCATTTCTCATGGCGCTTTGGGGCAGCTCCACCAGCAAGGTAAAACATGGAGAGATTTGAATGTCCAAGAATTAAAACAAGCCTGCATGCAGTAATTCATAAGCATGTAGCAGACTAGGCAGATATACAAATCTGCCTTCAAGTCTGCCCATCCCATTGCATTATAAATAACTGCAGTATATTTTTCTTAAGAAAAAAAGTTGATAGTGAACACGATCCAAGCTCCTGAGAACTGGAAAAATAAAAAGCAAGGATTTTAATATAACGGCAACTGTTATATCCTAGGTCAATGCTTTTGATACATGTCAACCAAACAGAACTAAAATAAAGATATTCTGACGGGGTGGAGAAAGCCTGCCACAAGCAAAAGATCCAATACCTGAAATGATTTAAAGCAAAATCAAGTGCATTCAATTGTTAAAAACTCATTTACACTTTAAGGCAACTAAGGACTCCATAACAAACTTACATCTTGTAGTAAAAAACTGTGGACTTTTCTGAAGTAGAAGAAGGAAGGAGATGATCATCAATAATTGATAGAATGTCATTGCAGATTCTAAACAGTTCATCCTCCACCTTTTGTCGGTAATCCCTTATCCTTTTCACATTCTGCTCATTCCCCTTTGAGTCTTCTTTCTGCTCAATGGAGGACATAATCCGCCATGATGCTCGCCTGGCACCAATAAAATTCTTATATCCAACAGAAAGCAAGTTTCTTTCCTCCACAGACAGGTCCAGATCCAATTTGGCAACATTCTTCATTGACTGCACCATCTCTGCATAAAGTCATAAAGTCCATAAACACAATCAATGACACCAAGCTGGCAACTGAACTTGCAAAATTAGGCCAAGAAATTGAGAGATTCTTAGATTGAATGCAGTGCCATCTTACTCCATACTGGGTCAATACATTAAAGCCACTATAGGGATACTCAAAAATAAAAGATAGTCACAATTTTATGAAGTTTTGGGGGATTCATGTACAGTTAGCATATACTAATTAAAGACCTGTGCAAGCAGTTGCATGGATTATGCATGCAAAGGCCGCAACGTTGAGGGTTGTTTAGCATATTCTATTTGAGGAATTGGGAGACGAATTATCTACTGAACCTAGCTTATCGCATTTATTTAATCACTAAATTAAATCAACTAAGCTAGGACAACAGCCTCACATACTATTTTGCTCAGTATTTTGATAAAGTTTTCTCAACTGGAATGCATATAACCGAAATTCTGTAAATTTTCCCAAAATGCAGTTCATTTTTTGTTGGCCAAACAACTAATCGCAAAGGCGCAATGATTGCTGCCCATTGCTGACTGGAAATGTAAATTCAATAACAAATCAGAAAAATCCAAGAGAAAATCTATGAGCCTTGAAAAGTATGGGTAACTGAAAATAAAAATTTACGGACAACTGTCATCAAAACCCAAGCACATAATATTGCATAAAACCAAATCCCTCTTGGCCTCAGCAACATATATCTTTGCTTGTTTCAGAATCCTAAAGCAATGGGTTTTATTAAAATCTACCTAGAGTCCAAATTCCCTACAGATGCTTTAAAATTGTTTCTCTTGTTGAAATTCGTGGATTATTTATGTTGTCTCTCTTCCGCTATGGTTGGCCACCAATGTTTCCAAAACTAGGCAAAACAAATTCAAAAATGAGAAAACATCAAAACCCCGACTGAACAGTCACTTCCAAATAGAAAGATGCCCTGGATTTATTGCCATAACAGACATTGATCTTTATATCATCTTTTAGACCTAGTCACTCATGTTTTCCTTAGTTTGATGTGCACCTGAAATTTTCATGCAAGCATTCATCTGCAATGCGTCTGGATTTCTGTGGATTTGAAAGTTGTTCTAATACATGTTGTTGAGACCATACTATTCTTAGTTTCTGTTCAAACTATAAAACAAATACATCATTAACTTCTAGAAATAGTGTTCGATCTCGAGTTCCAACCCTAACAAGGCAACTCACAAAAGAAATCAGAACCCAGCCCAGAAAGGTATCAACAGCATAATGCCCAAACAATAATACAAATCCTATGATAACCTGATAATGCCACATTAGAATACCTGAACCTTGATCCAATTGGCAGCATGCCAATAATAATATAAATTACCCTAATCAACCAATTACTAAGCCTTTATTAATATAAACCCTAGCCAATTAAAAAATAAATAAAAAATCAACCAAGGACCGAATTCATAGATGTTATAAGCCATAAGCCAACTTACCATCGTAACGCTCGGCATGTTCGGCTAACTTGGCCATGAAAACATGGCTCTGCCTCTCTTTCTCGGTATTCATTTTCTTCTGCTAAACTAATAAAACTGAGATCGAAACTCACAACAAGTACCACTCACAAGGATTTTTTCGAAACTGCATATATTATATATGTGATATACACAACTGAGCTATTTAGTAATTTGGTCCCATTGCAAGAGGCCTGGAGGACACACAATGTTATGTATGCTTTCAATTCATCCCATTACGCTTTCTGGAATGGAACCAAGCAAGCCAATACACATTCGGAAGGCAACAATACCTATTAAGCTTTCAACAAACAATCTAAAGATCCCCATCCTATCAGTCTCACATTCTACCATTTATGCATTCTATCCATTCTTGCATACACCTGCATTGTGATTGATCGCTACCGCTTGCATCGTTATACCCTTGACTTAGGTCAGCCCGATACAGACAGCAGCTGCACTGTACGGGGAAAAAACCCCTGATACTATGACTAGTCTTGGATGTTAAATTGCATAGACCCAACTTAGAGCGTTACACAAATGACATGAGGTTGGTTAAGTGATCATGTTACTCCTGGTTGGGTAATATTGATAACCCCCCATGATGATGAGGACCAACGCTCGATACCCCCAAGCACATTGTCAACAGTACGGAACACAGTGAGGAGAGGACATTGACTTCCAGGAAGGGAATACAATAGGAATAGTTAGATTTATTGCCTTCCATTGTTCGGGCTTGGAATAAATAACTCCATACGCCCCAATAAACGATTAATTCACATTAATCGTTGTTAGCTAGTCATATTTATACTCTCGTGACTAAATTAGTCATTTATGTTAGTCATTTTTATTTTAGTCACTTGTTATCTAGTCATATATTTTATCCCGTGACTAAATTAGTCGTTTTTTGTTGGCTTCTTTAAAATTGCTCAATTTTAGTCGTTTATCCCTTGAAAAAACTATGATGACTAACGTTTTTAGTCGCCTAGTCACTTATCTCTCATTTTGTACTAGTGTTATGTTCTGCACACATTTTATTTGTTGGAAAAACGTATTATGGACTTGGGGCAAAATTTGAAAGCCCAGGTTTGACCAATGTCCCCTCCCAATGGTCAGATAGGGCGAGGGGGACGTTACATAAACTCCATGAATTGTTCTTCAAGGTTGCTGGAATATGTGACCAACTGCATCAACCATTCCAAACCTAGTACCATATCCATTTCTTCAAGTGGTAGAGCATAGAGTCTTGTTTGTAGTTCTAGTTCTTGTATCTGAACTGAGACTTTATGACATCTTCCTACTTCCTTGAACTTTTGTCCATTAGTGACCGTAAGTGTGAGCTCCCTGGTGAAGTACACAAAAAGGTTTAGTTGTTTAGCAACATTGATGTCAGCTATACAATTATGAGTACTACCAGAATATACAAGTATCATTATGCTTCTATTTTTCATGATTCCTTTAAGCTTCAACATCTTGGGTTATGATTTTGCAGTCATGGTTGCAAGTGGAACTGTAGGCTTGCTTTGCCCTTATATTGGGACCTAGATCTTGTCAATCTTCTTGATATGGGTCGAATATACTTTCTAGGTGGTTCTTGTATTTGCTCCTTTCAATAAATAGACTTATAGTTCATTTTTTAGACACATCATTTTCATTCCTATTTGGTAGTGTGCATGAGATTGATGCTAGTGATACTTTTTCAATAGTTGTTATTTATTTCTTAAATATATTGGGTTGACTCATTCTACCCTAACCTCTTTCATCACTTGTGGTCGATGAGTTCGAAGTTACTAGCAAATTTTCGTAAGTTTCAAGTTCTATCGATAACTCAACTCAACTTTCAATTGGTTGGTCAATCCCTCCTCTGTATTCATTAATTATTATTTACACCTTATCCTTGTTGGATTTTTAACTCCCCTAGATGTCGTGGAATCAATCTCTTATTGCATTTGAAGCAAATATTTGCATTCTTTATTAATTCTAGCCATTGTCTTCAGGAAATTCCTATTTGGTAGTGTGCATGAGATTGATGCTAGTGATACTTTTTCAATAGTTGTTATTTTGGTCTTAAATATATTGGGTTGACTCGTTCTACCCTGACCTCTTTCATCAATTGTGGTCGATGAGTTCGAAGTTACTGGCGGATTTTCGTAAGTTTCAAGTTCTATCAATAACTCAACTCAACTTTCAGTTGGTTGGTCAATCCCTCCTTTGTGTTCATTAATTATTATTTACACCTTATCCTTGTTGGATTTTAACTCCCATAGATGTCTTGGAATCAATCTCTTATTGCATTTGAAGCAAATATTTGCATTCTTTATTAATTCTAGCCATTGTCTTCGGGAATCTTCAAATAACTTGTCAAATTTGTCCACAATTTTGTCGATTTTTTCCCAACTCTACCTTCAACTCCACATAATTGGATTTATCTTCTTAAAGATGGTCATCTTCTTGCACCCTGTCATAATAACTCTTTTTAGTAGTGGCTTCCTTGCGGGACCCAGTTAATATTCCTTTTTTTTATTTTTTAAGTTTTTAATTTATTCTTTTTAAAAATAACTTCGCTTATAACCGAGACACTTTGAATTATAAAAGGCCAAAAAGATAAAATAATAGTTGAGGTGCGACATATCACAAAAAAGGGTGGTTGTACGAAGGAATGGCAGCTGATAAGATGTTTGAACAGATTTGTGTCAGCAGAAGCACGCATTGCAGCTAGTGGTGGTGTCGTACAATAGCGACAGACTAATTTATGAATGAATTGTATGGATGTATGGGCATACAGCGGAAGCCACAAACAACGGAAACAAGAATTAATTTGAGTGGTGGTTGTACAGAATCGTATGGATCTGTCACCGTTGTATGGATTAATTAATACGACTGTTACAAGATTATTGTCCTTGGTAGTACAATGTACGAGCAGCTACAGTGGAATTAAAATCATACGAACGTAGTACAAGTTGCAATTTGGTGGTTGTATCGGGGAGGAATCATGCTTCAAATTTGAAGCCTTCAGAGCCCTTTAGAGGCCATTTTGCATGTCATAGAAGGCCGCCTCAAATTTTACCATGCAAAAAAAAATTAATTTCATGGTAAGCCCTTCAATATTTAAATTAACCACTACTGTTTAAGATTGCAACAGAAGGGTAGCTTTAAATTTCACCCATCGATAGTTTTCAGTGGGAAATTGGGAATGCGGCTACTAGCTAGGTGACTTGGGAGTGGGACTCGATTACTCTCCAATATCCACATGTTCGATCATCAATGGATCATGGACCATTGGGCCTCTAATAATATCATTGACCAGCTTACGTCTGGCTTACACTGTGCATCCCATAGCTTGAACGCTTATAAGTTCTCGTGTTTGCAGCGTACGTGTTTAACACATTTAATGGCATCAACAACTTTATTAAACATGGTTGGTGGCTCATATGTGTTGTTGGAAATGGGCTTACCAAGTTACCAGTTATCACATACCAATTCGTGAATTCTGACTGCACAATCAAGAAACTTCCTGTAATGTTGTAGGTTGTTGCTCCCGCTCGTGGCCCCTACCCACAACCCTATGTTTTCTCTTTTGTATCAAGTTAATCCTATAGTCTATGGCTCCCAGAAGGCTCACACCCTCTATTTTCTTTGTTGTATCAAGTCAATCCTGCGGCTCTCAAGTCCCACCTTGTGTTTTCTTTGTTGTATCAAGTCAATGCTCGAATTCCATGCTTCCATGGCTCCGACCATCAATATATAATATTACAGGAATACAGACAAGCTTTTACTTATACCCCTACTCCACTGTGGTCGAGCTACTTCCAAGTTCCACCTACCCTATCTCCTCCAGTCCTCCAGGAGAGTTTGTAGAGCGAAGCTGCCAATGCCAGCCTGCCATAAACATATATAAAGAAATTCGTTTTCTTTGAGGAGCTCAACTTCAAGGTTGACATGATTACTAACATCTTATGAATTTACAGGTATGTACATCATTTTATCCATTCATGATCCCATCATTTTTTTTAAAAATTTATTATTTGATTAAAATTCTGTAACTTCAAAGTTCAAACACAATATTATTATTTGACTGAAATTTTGTTACTTCAAATGGGCCTTGAAGGCTTCAAATTTGAAGCCTAGACCTGAGAGTGGGTTTGTCACAAATCTCCGTCAGAGGCTATTTAGAACGGCATTTATCAATTCCCAACTGTAGAAACAATAACAATTGCTTCGTTCTTCAAATGTTCTGTGTATACTCATATGGTTCCATGTGATCCTTGCCTTTCCCTATTTTCCATGGTCTCCCGATCAAAGCTCTTGAGAATTTAGCTACCCTTTAACTTTATTGAAATGGAGGGGACAAGGAAGACCATTGTTTTCACTCTGAAACGGAGTGCTTCCCCGTGCAGCTGCCACTGGCCACAGTTGAAGCCCTACGAGAAACACATGTGCGCACTGCGCCCCCCAGCTTTACCAAAAACCCTGGGTATTTGGGGAAGTTCCCACTATGCCAACCTCCATGCATCTAGTTAATGAGTGAGATCAAGAATCCATACTTTGTATCTAAAACTATATTGCATGAGCTATTTTCCCCAATTGCTCAGTCGTCAAATCGATACCTTCCTCTAGTACACGGTTTAAGATTCTTGGTATTTATTAATATGAAGACCACAGATGCTACGACACTTACAATCCCAACTAGCTATCAAATTTCAATATGATTGAGAATATGCAACAACATCTAGTGAAGGACAATGCTGAAAGATGGCAATTTTCTTAGAATGCCCAGTGCCCACTCCTGCGTTTGACTGTATGAATTGGGACAATTTTTTTTGTAATCTTGATTTTTAGAATGACAGTGCTACTTTGTACCTTTTGATTTTGTTTCCCTTATCGGCTGGTCTGGAATAGAACATGAACTTCAACCATATAACAAGAACTTCAACCATCTATGCATCTCCTCTCTACTTGGTCTACCTATGTTTTACTTATGCTTCACAACCCATCCTCTACTCCATCATACCACAGAGTTAGTATGTATAACGAGATATAGGGGAAGGGCTATAGAGAAGAAGCATCCAGGGCCCTTAATCAATTATTAAGAACAAAATCTGCCTGGATTTGGATAGTTCTCTTTGCTCAAATGATAACATAGCATGTAACATGTAAGGAGCGCTTAAACTTACTCTATCCCAAGTACGTGTGGCATTCATAGTGTTGAATGAAAAATTAAAACATATATTGTTGTCATTGGCATTCAATTCTGTCGTAGGGTACACAATTAGAGTGACAAAGAAACTTGCTATTAGTTTTCAATCCAATCCAACTTCTTTGTTGAACTATTCTCTCTAATAGACTTGCGTGAAGGAGGATTATAAATGGCATAGGCAATGCAGTTGTTTGATAGAGGTGCATGAAAGTGAATTATTGTCCTCAATTCAACAAAGTTAAAAAAAAGTTACCATTCAGATTCTTTCCCTTCACCTTTTTTACTGCCTTTTTGCATACATCTCTATTGTTCACTAATTTAGCAACAAATACAGACCAGAATCAACGTCCAATGTTTTTCTCTTCTGAAACAATTTCTTCCTTTTTTTGCTTACATTATCATTTTTTCCATTGTTAAGTAGGCTAGAATTTATATTAGTTTGAAGAATGCTAGTGATTTACAAAGATTGAACTTTTCCAAGAATAAGCATCACGTTTCTTTTAGAAGAGTTGAAGAACCCAATTCTTCATCGAGCTTGTTCTGTTCGAAGCAACCTAGGAACCCATTTTAAGAGGTATTAAATATTATTATACTGGTTAAAAGTTGGATTGGAATTGGGCTAGCAAGCAGCCTAACTATAGCTGCACTAATGCACAAAAAGAGATCTATAAAATTAGTTATGGCAATTCACACTGAACATCTGGAAAGTGGATTTTCTATGTGTATCCTAAGTTATGTTTCACTAATAAATTCCTCATGTTCAAGCATATCATGAAACAGTAAAATAGTATTAATTTTGGATGTAAAGATGAAAGCTGGATTAGAATGGGGTTAGAAAGTAAACTCTATTATTATACTCGTTAAAAGTTTAAGAGGCAAGATCAATTTGGGAAACTGCTAAGATGGAAAAGGTGGCATAGTGGCCTAGAGACTGAGCCGCTAGATTGGGGCAAAATATGGTTGTGTTATATGACATATATAACTTTCAGTGTTGCCATATCCACAGCAAAATAAAGCCTCTCGACTTTACCACCTAAATAAATAATGAAATTTTGATGTTCTAGTACATTTTCAAATGAAAAGAATGACTTGTTTTTACATGGCAGCATTGAAGGGTTCAATATCTCACATCCCTTCAAAGTGAAATGGGACCCCACCCTTCAAATTTGATCCCTGGGAGGAATCATACTATCTACGGGTAGATAATTGGAGGATGACAGAATGTACAACCAAAAATGTGTACAGGTGTACGAATAGAGCACAATTTCAATAAATCATACAAACACTAGTTTGACGGCCGCAAGGACGGATGTATGGAATTATTGGTTTTTAGATTTTGCAGCTTTAGGTATTAACTCACAAAATTTGGCCAAATAGACGGCTTTGATACCAAATGTAATAGACAGTTCCTATTATTATAGAATGACAAAGGAATTCTACAATATATATAAAAAATATTGAAAATAAATGATTGATATTAATTGATAAGATGACCAAATTATGAGGGTGCAGACGGATCAAAACCACCCTGATTCAACCTTCACATATGGACCGATTCGAGCAATCGAGATTAGACTACGGTTCAGGCACACCAAAGTTTAAAAGGATGTGGAATTGGAGGAGATTCCTCCATTGAGAAAAGAAGAGAAGTTAAGCAAGAGAAGATTTATTTTGATTATTTATTGTTGTGGAAAAGTCTTGAGAACAATAGCATGCGGAAAAAATTGAGTGTATGTTGTTTCTACAAAAAAGAAAGACAAGAAAATGCTAGCCATGAGAGTTCAATTTGGTCAACAAAGTAAAAATGCCTATGAAGGGTGGTGAGGTACACAAATAGGTTGAAATCTTTACAACTCAGGGAAGGGCCGAAGTCCTCATGTTTCAACATAAGTTTTATTGCACTGTCGAGATGTAGAAATGTGTTTTTATTGAACAAACACATATTTTGTGTCAATGGTAGAAGAGTTCAAATTTTTCAACATCATTGACTCTAATTCAATTAACAAGTCAACAAATAATCAAATCAATTAATAGAATGGAAATCAAAATCAACCATGCTGGATACAAATCTTACAATCAAAGAGAAGTGTGTGGTGCATAAATAAGACAACAAAATGGGGAGTTGTGAACCTCACTCTATCATTGATTGGTTAACTCACTTAAGTCAAGTTGAAATAGTTTCTACAACTTACTTGGTCTGGATAAGATGGATATGTTTTGGTACAACCAATTGTGATTGATATGGAACCATTAAAGGACCATTTTAGAATAGATAATTTCTACTGCTCTACATCTTGCCTTGATCCAGATCCTCGAAATAATGCAGAACCATTGTCTCACCTACACCTGACCCGGATCCTCGAAAGAATGCAATAATAACACCTAGATCTATGATATGAATGATTAAAAAATAAAATAAATGAGATGTGAAAGGAATACATGTACTTATCCAGAGATGCCATTATAAAAAAAAGGTACATATAAGCTACATGGTGCGGCGTACCCCGTGTTTGGGTACTCTAGGGTACGGCCGACTCAGCAAAATGCAAATCCACTGGGGAAAATATAATGACCCCCAACTAAATCTGAACTAAATTTTCGCTAACTGCGTATGGAGTTTGGTTGAGGACTTAAGTCAAGCACTTTACAACACTATTCAAATTCCACTAAATATTGTCCAAATCTGGTAGAACGATTTTGCATTGATACACAAGGAATGTTTTTATGGCTTTTTGTTCAGCACTCATGGAACATAATTTAACTACCAAATGTGCACATAAAAAATATACATATGTATTTAATACTAATAAATACACTCACATCAACCCAGTTATACATTTGCAACTTTTTATTCCCTGTAACAGTAGTACAAATAGGTGTTTAAAATCGGATTTCATGTGTACCTTCAAATTACAATATGACTGTTTGTTACAACTACCTAGCACAGTGATTTATCAAATTTTATCTAACTTCCAATCTTCCACTTGATATCTACTATGAGTCTATGATTTTTCAAATTTTCAATGTGAATGTTCCTTGTCCAATTAATCATTGAATTTCGAATTATGAATCATGATTCATAATTTATGAAGAAATTTGAAATATGCATGTATAATGTGACTATGACATGAAAGACCCGTCCCCGTCCCCGTACCCAAGTTTCTTGGCAACTTAGAAAGAAGGTGAGTTCAGTCGCCCTACTATCACACAGTTTGCAACAAACTTTCTCTCCCTCCAAAGCCTTCTTAATGAGTACCAAGCATTGAGACAGATGGTTAGTAGCAGGGAATGGATACATTATAAGGACAACACAAAACCAGATGCAATGGCTATGAGTTTGTCTGTCTGTAGAGATAGTTTATGGGAGGAAGTCACTGAGATTGTCAGCATGAAAAAACCACTTGTGAAAGTGTTGAGTATCATGGATGGTGACATACCTCCAATTGGGTATGTTTATGAGGGGATGGACAGGGCCAAAGAGGCCATCAAGGTCTTCTATAAAGGGGATGAATCTAAATATCTCCCTATATGGGATATTATTGATTCCAGGTGGGACAGGAAACTACATTCACCATTGCATGCAGTAGGAGCATATCTCAATCCAAGCATATTCTATAATGATGGGTCTAAAATTCAAAAAGATCTTGAGGTGATGAGAGGTGTGATGATATGCATTGAGAGGATGTACCCCAATCAAGAGACTCAAGACCAAATCAATATGCAGCGAAATTTGTACAAGGAATCATTTGGTATGTTTGGATTTAGCTCAACACAACGTCTCAAAGAGAAGAAAATGCCATGTAAGATTCAATTCATAAATCGTTAAATTTTATTTTGCTAGTTTTATTTTTCCAGTTTGACAATGCAAAACTAGTAATCTTTGTTTGTTTGCTTTTGATAACAACCCATTGGAGGTTAGATTATGGCACCGAGGCACCACAACTATAGGAATTCTCCATCATAATCCGTCATCCTTGTAGTGCTTCAGGTTGTAAGCGCAATTGGTTAGTATTCAAGCACATCCACACCAAAAAGTGCAACAGGTTGGAGCATGAGAGGTTGGAGAAGTTGGTCTTCATATACTACAACCTTCGGATGCTCACAAAACAGTTGCAGGCAAAGGATTTGGATCCAATTTTATTGGATCAGATTGATCTAGTCTCTGATTGGGTAATGGAGGATGAAGCTCCTGCTCATTTGGGTCGGCTTATGAAGAGACCAAGGGTCCCTCTGGTGTACCATTTTCTGAAATGGAAATGCCGAACACACTTGCATCACAGTTGATTTTGCAGTCTAGTGATGTTGGCACTGGCTCTAGTAGGGCCTATACTAGGCATTCTACTACTCATAGTCAAGCATGAGACTCGAGTTTGGACATGGAGACACTATCTTTTTTATTTTCTAGTTATGTTTTGAGTTATTATTTGAACTTGGTACTATTTTGGAATGTGTTCAAGGAATCATCTTTCAGTTCACTATTTTGTATACAAATATGGAGCTTCAAATGTTGTATTATCAATTTTTATGAGATGATCTAATGAATTTCTGCATAGAATTGCTTGTATAACTTATATCGATTAGAAATGTCATTATGTATGTTTTTTGTGCACAGAAGATACCATTATATGGTATTTTTTCATATTTGTCGGGTCTTATCTGAGTCGCCGAGTCTACCGAGTCCCAAGCCAACCGAGTATTTGTAGAGTCCGAGTCTAACTACACTTCTCTAAACATACCTCCATAAGAAGGCGTTGCTTAACAGAGGCAATAGAAAACACATTAATACAAAAACAACACAATAAATAACATGACAAACATACGATGTGACAAATATACAATGCCAGGCACTATGAAAGGTACGGGACCAACGGAGTTGGCATCACCTAACAATGTTGATTTCCGAGAAATGTTACCAAATAAGAGATGATGCAAGGTGTCCCAAACGGGGAATAGAAAACAAATTACCACAAAAACAACAAAAAATATATAACATGACAAATATACAATGCCAAGCACTATGAAATGTATAAGACCAATGGAGTTGGCATCACCTAACAATGTTGATTTCCAAGAGATCTTACCAAAAAAGAGATGATGCACAATGTCCCAAACAAAATCACAACAATACTAAACATACATGCAGTTCCAAAATAAGTGTCCAATTGTCTCAATCTCACCACAATGGAGAGGTATTGTTGCAAATCAATTTCCTAACTTCATGTAATAGGCAAGGATGACAAAGAAGGATCACTGCCCCTTCAACTACCTCATGGTGAAAAAGCTACAGTGAATGCTCTAAATGCCACACTAGGGTTGTATATCCTAAGTTCCTAACACATTCAGATGCAGAGATTATGAAGAGTTATGGTTTACCTAGTCCAAATTTCATAAGGGCTTGAAACAGGGCCTTAAAAGATGAACACTTGCTATGTTGACTAAACAAAAGACCTTTTATTTTGATTGCATCAAAAGTAGGCATATTTAGGTGTTGGGGGAGGGCACTCTCACTTAACCTATTTTCCATTCATTCTCTTGGTCAGAAAAACAAGGATTCACAAAATCATGTTCATTTTGAATGTGTCACGTCTCAAAACCTAGAATTGTATTAACCATTTTATAATAATTTGGAATCTTCTTCCAAGTCTAGATGGAAAAGAGGGTTTGATACCTTAGTGGGAGGCCGTTATCACATGATAAATGGATTTCTTCCTTGGATACATTCATTAAGACAAATATTATGCATCTTAAGCACTATAAGGCTATTGAAAATGAACTTTGTTTATTCCTCATTTGCTCCATTCTTACCCATGTAACAAGGACAAACAAGCCTAAGATACCAAACTTTGTCACCCACTAAAAAGAGGTTTGTTGAACCAAAGAGACAACTCAACTAAGGACCCAATTGCATTGGATTAAAACTGGTGACAAATTGATGTAGCAATGCATCAAAACCATGGCCATTAAGGTGCCTATGAAGAAAATTTATAATTAAGGTTGTTCGATAAAGAAGAGGAATTGTTGAGGAGTTTGTAAATCAATATAAAAATGATTCTCCAATTGCATTGGCCTATAGTGGAATGTAGAATGGCCATGCAAACATGTCTTAGACATAATTGCATGGTGCTTCTTGGATTGATGGTGTGTGAGGAGGCATTAACTCACTAATCAATTAACAACAAATCTGACGAAAATGATTGATGACATGTCACTCAGATGCAACTTCTATAGGAGAAAGATGGGTATTTTTGGTCCAAGGTTCTCTAGGGTGTCTAAGGAAGTTGTCAAAAAGAAAACCTTAAGTGCTATTGTCAACTAAGATTTCAATAAATCCATGTGGAAACTAGGTGACCCTGACGAAAATGATTGATGACATGTCACTCAGATGCAACTTCTATAGGAGAAAGATGGGTATTTTTGGTCCAAGGTTCTCTAGGGTGTCTAAGGAAGTTGTCAAAAAGAAAACCTTAAGTGCTATTGTCAACTAAGATTTCAATAAATCCATGTGGAAACTAGGTGACCCTTAGATGATTACAAACTAGACACCAATAACTCTACTAAATGTTTCTCGCAAGATTTTGGCCAAAACCCTTGCAATACACATAAAACATAATGTTTCTAGCAATACTTTGGCCAAAACCCTTACAATCCACATAAAACATATTCTACCTAAGATAGTCCATCCTAAGTCAATAGAGGTCATTAGAGGATAATTAATTTCGACAATTTCTTAGAATAGATCCATGCCTTTGGTTCGGATGCAACTTTTATTAAAATTGGCTTGAAGGAATCTCAAAATCAAGTTGAATGGCCATTTATTCTAGATATGTTAAAAGCCTTGGTCTTAAGGAGCTTTTTCCTTGGGGTTGTAGGCACTCTCTTTGTTGAAGCCCAATTTAAATTAGAGATGTGATTGGACAATGACTTGAAACTTTGGAAATGCATGAATTAGGTTTGTACCCTTGGTATGTATACACTTTTTATCAACGTTATGTTTTAGAAAACTTACAATTGTATTGAATGGCCATTTATTCTATCTATGTTAAATGCCCTAAGCTTTGGGAACTTTTCCCTCGAAGTTGTAGAAACTCTCTTCATTGAAACCTTGGCTTGTCTTTATATCAAGAAATGTATATCAAAATAGGTCTTTCAAATAGCCAAGTATATTTATAACCATGCTTGGGTGTTGATCCTTATGAGAGAGTACACAGAAGGCTGTGTAGCATGGGTACCCGTACCCGAGGATAGGGTACACGTACGCGTACCGGGTACTTGGGTACGTCTCCTGCCATACCCTTTCATACACTATATTAGCTCCACATACCCAAGAACCGGGTACTTGGGTACATCTCCTACCGTACCCTTTCATACACCATATTAGCTCCACATAACCAAGATGCCATTATCAATGACTCCTCACAACCTTAGTGGTTCACCTTTTTTATTGTTTATATCATATTTCATGTACTCAATTTTATCATTGACTATTTGGAAAACATTTATGTGAATTGGTGCAAACACCATCGCTTTGAAGAGCAGCTAATGTACAATATTAAAATTCAAAATATTATTGAGAATATTCCCCTTTTAATATTATAAGTGACAAAAGGACTTAGGGTATAAAGCTAACTAAATGAGTCGAAAGAGTAAAACTAATATGAAGAAAAGAGCCACCACAAATTTGAAGGTCCAAACAAATCCCTAGTAGTAAAAAGTGTTTATTTAAGGAATAACTAAACAGATTAATGATTTACAAAAGAAAGGAAAACAATAATGAGAAAATAACTCTGCAATGTTTTTAACCAACATTCAAGAAAATTAGCATTGATATATTTCCTCAATTAAAAACAAATAGATGGTTCACCTACACAAAATTTGAACGATAAAAGTCAAAATGTGGAATTTTGGTTTGTCCTTGAGACAATTAATTCAAGAAGAATAAAATGTCCAATTGAGGACCAAATTATTCAAGACCCTTTAGCAAAATATTCAAAATACTAACGAAATATACGACTTCAAATAACAAGTACAAGCTCTAACCCATTAAGTCAATTGTCTATAAAGGAAATTGTACATCAATCAAAGGCCTAAATCCATAAATGAAGCACTAACTCGGAAGACAACGAAATTGATAAGCTACAAATGTTCGGTGGAAATGCACAAATGTTTGCACATGATTACCATAATAAATTTTTACACTCGATGAGAATATAGCATGAGTACAGGTCATTGATGTCATACCTGTTTTATACTTGGGAATTGTACATACAATTAATGCATGGTTTATGACAAATCATATACATCGTTAACCCGTGGTTATGATTAAAGCAGGATCAAAGAAGTCTGCATTAATAACAGGAAACTCTTGCTAAGGGTGAAAAATCCCATGCCTAACTTGGCATGAGCCACATCATTGTACTTGTTTAAGCAATCCCAAGCGTGGTTTGGCATACTAAACTTTTCATTCTTACGACTGATAAGAGGACTCAGGAGCGCTAAGGATTCATTCAATGTGCCCATTGGATGATGATCAAGTGTATGGAAGGACAAATGAACCATAGTAAGTTATGGAATGGTGGGGAGCATAAGTAGTTCTAACCATAAGAGTAGGGCTACTGTGGGGCGGAAAAGTCAGAATCCATCATCTTACAGGTCAAAGGCCATAGGTCTAGCTTGGGATGCATTGTGTGCTAACTCTGCTGTAAGGGTTTATTTTGTAGTCGTATGTTCTTTTGAGTGTCAAAGGTGAGCCTCCTAACATACATTAACCATTAACCATTAAAGATAAAGCTCTTTAAATAAGATTTAGACATAGGATCAATAAATAGTACATGTAAAATAGAGGATCACTCATTTCACATCTCATATTTGGTATTCCGAAAAGCTTGCACAATGGAGGAATAGAAAAGCTCCATGCTCTGTATATTTGTTAATGACATGCTTTGTATATTTGCTAACGATATCTTAATACTAAATTTCCTCTCATTCAAAAAATCATTACCATGCATTTGCACAGCCAAACTCATATTTGCTTGTGGTTGCTATCCTATAGTCCAGGTAGTCATCACTCCCTTTGCTCAATTCACTAGTTACTCTGCTTAGTTGTTGTAGTTATACATCTATCACTCAAATTTATTGCTTCAAGATTTTTATATGAAATCAAGTTTGCGTATATTTTAAAGCATGGCTTCCAATTAAGTAATCCTCTCATGGACGTTTAACCTTTCTCAATAAATAACTATAACTATAAACATCTTATGGTAAAATTTGAACTTAATACTAGCTATTGGAATTCACTGTCTTTATGAAATAAAACGCGTATTGTAGTCTAAACAATCTGCGACAATGGCGGCACCATCCTTCATATTTTAAAGCATGGCTTCCAATTAAGTAACACTCTCATGCGCGTTTAACCTTTCTGAATAAATAACTATAAACATCTGATGGTGAAATTAGAACTTAATACTAGCTATTGGAATTCACTGCATTCAAGGCTGGTCCTATTGCAATAACCTAAAAGATGAAGATGATGTACAAAATTTTAAATTTCTAGGAAACTTCAGGAGAAGTTACAACAACTGTGATTTTTAGAGTTACCGTGGAATTAGCAATTCTCTGGTCCACTGTTAAAATTCATGCATGTTGCTACTTTGGGGGAAATGACCTTGGATCGTGCCTGGTTTCTGTCTTTCAACAAAAGAGCCCTTTCCCATACAATGTCAATTATTTAGTCTTTGGGTGTAAACTTTCCAGGAAAACAGTTTAGTTCGTGAATTGATCAAACATTAAACCCTGTTCATCCCACCCCACCCCAACCAACCCCACCTCAGGTTTTGTCTAGAATCTTCAATGCTCAGAACAAGAAAATTAACGTTGCTCATTAGGAGCTTGGGGGGAGAAGCATTAGTTTACGGAGAGCAGTGGTAAGAATAGCATTATTACAAGAGTATTTAAATAAAATAATCCCGGTGGAAGACTTCGTTCCTCAACCCATGCCAACGACGACTCGGAGGGACTCGACAGTATGTTCCTGCAAATGTGCAGGTTGCATATATCTTGACTAGGCCCCTTGCGAAGGGGAAGCTGGAGATGCTCAGGGAGATACTTGGTTTGTTGGAGAATGCTTTCCTTTCTAAGAGGGAGTGTTACATCGTTACCTTGTTAGCTCCAGACAATATTCTCCAACATCTTAGGGACGGGAAGACCAACGAATACCTCTTTCACTGACTTAGCAGTTCTGACTTTAAACAATCTCTGATAGGTTTGTATGGTACACTTCATTGGTCATCTTATATTTTCCTTATTACTTTACCAATATACATATTTGCTTATCGGGCAAATAGCCTTCCATTCCTGGTAGGAGCTCTTAGGGTAAGATAAAACTATTCGGGTAAGAACCTGGGTAGGGGGGTGTCATGCCATTTGGTTTATGCAATGCACTAGCTATTCTTATAAGACTAAGAAATGATGTACTATGACCGTTCCTTAGTCACCGGCCAATCTCATACTCGTACGGAATCAATTAGGCATGTAATGGGAATACTACATCCTTTCCATAATATATGGCCCAACTCCGGCACACTCCAAGCCTTCCATTCCTGGTAGGAGCTCTTAGGGTAAGATAAAACTATTCGGGTAAGAGCCTGGGTAGGGGGGTGTCATGCCATTTGGTTTATGCAATGCACTAGCTATTCTTATAAGACTAAGAAATGATGTACTATGACCGTTCCTTAGTCACCGGCCAATCTCATACTCGTACGGAATCAATTAGGCATGTAATGGGAATACTACATCCTTTCCATAATATATGGCCCAACTCCGGCACACTCCAAGATCCTTTTTCGAACCTGCTGTGCTCCCATAGTTAGGAGATAGATAAAGACATCCCATTGCACTGATCCAAAGGTTGTTAGTAGTGGGATTCAGAGAGTTGTTAAGGCTGATAACTGGTTAAAAGAGTACTATCACCCAAAAAATGAAAATACAGGTGCTATTTTGTTTAACTTGAATTACATACACACATTCTTTACATTGAGAGTTCAAAGGTGGTTTCCAATTGAATTGGCATGAAAATGAGTTTCAACTAAGTTAAAATAGATTATTTGACTCAGAATTGTTGTAAACAAGGACCCGAGTTCCCATTACTCTTCTCTATTTCGTGCATACACTTACAATTTCTCTGGACGATGCAAGGCCAAACTGGACGCCTGTTAACGGTTCGACGAACAATCAACGGTACGGGGAACATGGGACTTCTAGTCTTTAGATTCGACTGCCTTATGCTTGTTCTTTGAGACTGCCTTCTGGTTGAATTATGACTACGACTGCCTTGGTCTGCTTGGATCCGATACTGCTACTGCTAACAACTTCTGCTACAGTCAGCAATGCGACTACAGCAAACAACTAATTCGACTAACAACAACTAATGCAACTACTAACAAGACCAAAAAAACTCCCGGTTATATGGTTCAATGGGAACCTGCATAGAGCGACAGCTAATGGTTCTATTGTGCTGTTAAAGTCGCCTGGGAAACCGAGCAGCTTCTTCCATCGTGCCAGTAAACGAAGTGATTTACTGCTTCACTCACTGGCCTTCCTTCCCTCTTGTTAGTCTGTAGGTAGAGAGAAACCAACCAACTGGTCTTCCTCGTCCTTCTAGTATGTAAGTGAAAAGCAGAAGCAGAAAATGAAGATTGTATGCGAGACACGGGAGAGCTGGTAATAATAAGTACTTCATCGTCGTGCCACTCCCTCGTATACGGACTCAGCATAGAATGGCCCGCCATTGCTTTTGAATGGCCACGTGGCAATTGACATGCGCGTGAGTTGAAGTGTGTCGAGACACGGGAGAGCTGGTAATAATAAGTACTTCATCGTCGTGCCACTCCCTCGTATACGGACTCAGCATAGAATGGCCCGCCATTGCTTTTGAATGGCCGCGTGGCAATTGACATGCGCGTGGGTTGAAGTGTGTCGTCGGCGGCAGGCCTGGAATTTCAGATCTCTACTCCCCGTAAAATGAAAATTCTATGACGGCATTCACCAGTGTCAAATTTTTATATAATAATATATTTTTTATTTTTACTAAATTTCTATTATATAATTTTTTTAAACTAATTTTTATATGACAATTTATTTTTATTTTTCTTATTTTCTCTAAATTTTAATTATATAATTTTTTTAAACTAAAACAGAATATAAAAATAAAACAAAATTAAAAGATTCACTTAATATGTCAAAAATGTTGTGAATTTTTAAATTAAACAGAAAAATCTATAAAATTGACAAAAATCTTACACAATATTGTGAAATTTTAAAGCTAAAACAATTTTAAAAAATCTATAAAATTGACAAAATCTTGTGTGTGAAAATATACATGCTAAGAGAATTAGCATAACCTCAAATTTTCAAGGAGTTGGAAATAGATAGAATTTTAAGTATGGTTTGGGGTAAAATACTATCACAAGGAGAATATATGGAAAAAGCTTCTATGTCCAGCCACAAAGCAACCTTGCTGCTCAAGTTGGAAGGGGATTTCAAGAAAGCTTCCAAATCCAGTCACACAGTAGCCTTGCTGCTCGAATTGCTCGTAAAGTTCGAACGGGATTTTAAAAAAGTTTTTAAACCCAGCCACAAAGCAGCCTTACTACGTAATTTGGAAGGGGATTTCACTAAAGGAGAGCTCCACGCTGCTTACTGCTTAAGTTGGAGGGGATTTCACTACAAAAGAGCTCCAGGCTGCTCTCAACTCAATGTATAATGGAAAATCTCATAAATAAATTTATGACTTTTTAAGAAGAAAAAAATTTAAACTTTAATATTTGTATACATTAAAATATATTAAAAAACTTACTTAAGTTAATTTATAAAATGATTTCATTAAAATAATAAAAAAGTAACTATGAAATTTGCATTCATTCAACTAATCTTTAAAAGGGAATAAAGGACAATAGGCTGTTGATTCATATCTATCTCATGCAAAAGACAATATGTTGAATCATATTTACCTAATCCGTGGATCCGTGGGAGCCAATATTGGACATTACCATGCTCGATCTTCACTGCATCTAGAAGATTGAATTAACTACTAAACTTGAATTTTCTTTGTTCTATTAGGAGCAAAGTTGAACTTTGAGACTGAGTTGGCATGAATGATTCGAATGATTCGAAGGATTCTTCTTTTACTTTTATTCAAAAAATTACAAAGAGGGATGGTCCCTCACTCTGCTCTGCTAGTCCAATATAAAAATGTTTCCTCCGTAGTGATGCTGAATGAAAAATCCCTCGCTCTGCTCTACTAGTCCAATATTAAAAAGGGAGCAAAGTTGAACTTCTAAAGTTGTAATGAGCTCAATATTTACCACTCAAATTCCAGCTCCATTAATGTGCAGCATAGCCCCTTTCGACCCAAGAGTCTTAACTCTGCCCACCACCATAACACATTGAAATGGGTCCATCTCCTCTCTCAGCTTGCTGCAGATAGAATTAACTTGGAAATCAAATGATGCTGTGGGGTTGAGCATCGGGTATGGGGCAACAAGAAGGAGTTGAAAGCCGGAAACTTCGATTCGAAAAAAGTGAAATTTTGTATAATAATGTTAAGACCCGGGACATATGTTCACAAAAAGGTTTGCCAGACTTCTTGAACCGGTAAACATGAAGAAATCGGACATTTGTGTAGGTTTAGCCACCAGGCGAGGTCCATTTTCGGGTATTATAACAAATCAATACTCATCGGGGTATTACAGCAGATCAATACTTGTCAGCTTCCCTTTGCGCTCATAGGAAGCAAGAAAGTAGCCTATGTTTTATGTTTCAAATAAATGCAACACGATGTTATGTGTAACCCACCATCTAGTGGGGGTCCATGCCAGAGAGATCCACTCACCAGACACTTATTAAGATTTATGACGGGTATTGTAACTAGGTAAACGTAGATTTGACGGTTTGAAATTTTTCATAGACGTAGCAGCTGACGTGCCATTTTTTTTTAATCTGTCAAATACGTTTAAAACCTGAAAAAACGTTCCACAAGCCGTCAATTTCTAGGCCTGCGCATTGCTAAGGAAAGGGAGGGAAGGGAGGGTTTGTCCTTCCGGCATAATTTTCCAAGATCGTATGGAGAGTTACTAGTGCTAACCACCGCCTCGCTTGCACAAGGATCGATCGGGATTCAGGGTTAGAAATATACTAATGTACTCCTATATTAATCTCCCCATTACGCTGCACATTTCCCGACCATGTATTAAGGTGCTTGTAATGAATGCTAATCCGTGCAACCAGCGGATGGGCCATGCAATTGACACGTGTTGTATCACAAAGTGTAGGCGGCATAGGTTATTTGTTGTCTTCACAAAGCATTCCACGTGGCAAAGGGGTTGGTCGAGCGAGTGCAAATAGAAATGCTCTCTCCCGTTGGTGGGAATTCTACGAGTCCTCTCCCTCTTGCCTGACTCTTAATCCCTCTCCCACAATAGAGTAACTCCATCCTATGTTATAGAAACACTTCATTGTCCAGTGATTTATGTGTCTCCAACTCAAATGTGGGAGTGGATTACCAAAAAGCTGGCCTCCAAACTATAATACTAGCATTCACTGGACCTATCCCTAGCTATTTAAGGTGGAGACAACTATGGATGCTACTTTAATTTCAAAGTGCTTATTCTAACATAGTTATTCAACCAATATAATAAATATAGTTAGAGAAATATACGAAGACATGTTTTCAACTAAAAAACAACATGACATTCAATTTAAATCTATTATGCTAAAAGAGGGTAAAACTATTTCACACTCACTTTGTAAATGCATAAACAACTTTAAAACTACATAACAAATTGACTAAACCTAATAATAAATTAATGGATTATTGAGACATAAATAGGCAAAACATAAATGAATCACGCTATAATTTCTAACTAGTTTTCAACCTTGTGACTCTTGTGTGTATAGGGTGAAGGCGCTTATGTTGCACTAAGTAGCGAGGTCAAAACATTAAGTGTGTAAGCATCTTTACATTTTCTTCACCCAAATCCGCAAGAGGATGGTCACAACTTATGATGAGAATTACTATATGGTTACAATAGAAAAATAAAAAATAAAAAATGTTTTTGTTGGTGACTGTATATGATATTTTAATACTTTATTAGGTGATTTCGGAATATTGGCAGAGTTTAAGGCTCCTTGCATTTTCTCCACCTAGTTTAGCAAAAGATGGGCCGCAACCTCTATCTACATTTGTAAATCACTTCCTCTATTGTTGTGGTGGGAAGAGGAAATCCTTTCTTGCAATCAACATGGACTTCAAATCAACAAGAGGATTTATTGTTAAACAACAAGCATTAGCCCTTCATGATAATTTCCTTGTATCATGCACTTTGACAAAGCAACAACTATCTCATGAAAGTCCAATTGAAAAAGGGAAACCCAACTTAACAAAGAAAGAATTTAAAGTGTAAAAAGATTAGCACACGCTACTAGCACATCAACCTATTCAAAGTCATCCTCTCCATTGTCAATACTACTTCAGCAAACAAGCAAGGCAAGGCACCACCAAACATTAGATTTAAACTACACTCACAACAAAGCAAGAAGCATGTGAAAGAAACTATTGTCGCCATTACCATCCCACCATGCATAATATGTAAGCTACACATACAACATAGCAAGAAGCATGTGAAAGAAAGTATCGTTGTCATTACCAACCCACTATGTTTTTATTAAGCACACACAAAGAGTTTTCTCAAAGTTTTTGTATACCCACAAAGGAGATGGAATGTAGCAAAGGAGAAACAAAAGGAGAGCCGCAAAGGTTGTTGGTGTGGATGTTCCTAGTGATTGTGAAGGCATGTCGGGTTCTCATCCTAGACGAGAAACCTGGGAATGATGCTACGGAGCTAGGACGAGAAAGGAAATATATTTGCTTGAAATGTTGTCCTAATCGATCAACCTACATGAAATAAATGGCGCAGGGAAGAAACCCAATGGACGGAGCACCCTCTAGTGCAAGCAGAGCATGTCCACATCATTTAATAGAATTGGTGTATTGTGGAGCATGCATTAAACTACTTCTGGGGTCATTTAAGAGATTTTGTGTATTGTGGGGTCATGCACTAAATTACTTCTTGTGCAGGTAGGTTTCATTCGGATAGATCACTCGGGTAGGATTCATCGTATAATTACATGTTCATTCTTAAATACATAAAAAGAAAGAATATTACCAATAACAAAAGCTTTATATAATCTTTCTTAAGTCTCTTAATCTTCAAAGTATCACTTCGAAAGAAGACCACACTAGATCAAAATACATAAAAGGAAAGAATATCACCAATAACAACAATATTTATGTAATCTTTCTTAAGTCTCTTCATTTGCAAAGTGTATCTTCGAAAGCATACCACACTAGATCATTTCACTTGAGAGAGAATAAATAAAGAGAATATATCTATCCAAGCCTGATCCACTTACTCAAGCACGCCATTAAGAAATAGAAGGGTCATTGAAAGGCATCAGTAAGATGCCACTCGTGCCATGGCTAAGTCTATACAATAATTTCACCCACTTAATTAATGGTGACGTAGTGCACAAGAGAGATAGATCCTTCCACCTCATTGTTATTTTGACCCATCCTTTTAGTTAGTTGAGGTGGAGTGGTTATCACAAAAGGATGAAGTCCAGGGAGGTCCCTCCTTTCAACGCCCCCCTTATTGAAATGAAAGGCGAATATGATCCAATATCAGATATAATAACAATAACTGGAATATCACAAGGAGAACAACTCTATATCATATATCATATGCAGACCTGGAAAGTGATGAGTCTTTCCATGTGCCTTGATTGAAGGCATATTTTCAGTAGAAACAGAATGTATGAAACCTGAATTTTTTATTTTATATATGGGCCATGCTTGAAGGTATATTTTCAGTAGAATCAGAATGTATGAAACCATTACGTAACTCCTTTGCTTGGCTTTAATCACTCTCTATATTTAAGTTATAAGTCATAGGCTTCCTTCCTTCCTACAACTCACTGCAGTGTGAAGTGATATAAGTAAGCGAGAACATACCTCCTGCACATAAAGCTTGGCCTCATTCTATCCCGCATTTAAAGATTTCTATATTTTCAATACTTGGGGAAATCCCGAGGGTCAGATCAATAAGAAACACGCGTCACAATAATATCATATGTGTGGGCCCATATACATTTCTACTGAAATCCCGATAGGGTCAGATGATTAGGAACCTAGCATTGCAATATCATATGCCTTGGGGCCCATATACATTTCCACGGAAATCCTCAGATGATTAACCTAGCATTACAATATCATTTCACTTAGCCCAGCAATATGGGAAAGAGTTCTAGCCCGCATAAGCATTTCGCATCGCTGACAAAGCCCTTGCAAGATGGACAAGAGGGTAGTTCCAGTAACGCAACAGAGTAAAGGGCAAAAAACCTAGCCAGGATCAAACAAAATAGATGCGTGCATGGCTACCTTCCATCAATAAGCAGACCATACTAAGGTATTACCAGAGCGGAGCACCATAATTGACTTGTACTGCTCTATTGCTTGCTGGTGAAACTTGGGATTGTATGTAAAGGAATTCTCTCTCCCATGGAAGGGAATGGCATTCTTGCCTGTGGGGTCGGGAAAGGAATGCATGTAAGTAGTGCCTCTAGCGGATGATATCAGTGACATGCTCATAAGATTTGTTTAAGGTATTACCATAGCGGGAATAAAAAGAAACCATGCATCCCTACCTTCAGGCAACAAGCTTCAAGATTTACCTGAGCATTGCTTATATTTGAAATTTATCCTCAGGGTAAGGATTGTTTGCATTGGAAATTTATCCCCTAACTAAGTAATTCCATCTACCAAAGATATAAGAACCTATCATTAGGACTACACTAGGGTAAAGGAAGCCTTGGGCCCTCTTATAGCAGTCACCTCTTGGGTCTACTCAAATTCTGCTACCAGCAAAATCCTAAGCCTCACCCTACGCTTGGCTCGATCTTCAAACCCAATTGATTCTGTGGGCGGTGATGCAAAGCCAATTGATTCTTTGCTTGGCTCGATCTTCAAACCTAATTGATTTTGTGGGCGGTGATGCAAACCCAATTGATTCTTTGGGTGGGTGGGTGTATGTGGTCCAGTAGGTGTTTATTTTCGGGACAGGCACCTTTTGAGGATTAGTGTCAAAAAGTAAAACCCTCCAAACCCAGATACAACGAATGATAAAGACATGCTGATAATATAAAAACTATTAAATCCATCCGCATAGATTTGTAATTTAACTAAATCTACCATGTGAGAGTACTTCTTTGAGCAGGAAGAGACCAAAATTAAAGCCTTACCAGTAAGCACAAAAACCCACGGCGTCCGAGTCGTGTGAACTTGCAATAACAAAAACTCACTGCATCTGCATTTTTTGCATTGTACCTCTGCAGCTTCAAGCATGAAAACCCACTACATATGAGCTTTGTGCATTGTACCTCTTCCCCTACAGTCCAAGACAAAGCAAAACATATGAACAGAAGATAGGAAAATAAAATGTAATTTTCCAAAAATGCATAACATTACATTGTCATCGACAAACTTAAATAAAAGAACAAAATGTACATACCTTCTCAGCCATGAATTTTTTCTTCTTCTCATCTTCCCTTCCCTACAATATCATTCTCTGAACCTCAACTAACAAAACCCAAAAACATAGATGAACACCCAAATCTAGAAAAACAAACCAACCTCTTAAACTATTAGAATGGAAACAAAAAAAAGAATGGCGCCCACAAATGGAAATGAAAAAAAGACACCCACAAACATAAAACAAAGACAGAAGCATGGCCAGGCTCGAAACAAGAAAGCGAAAATCCAGACATATTCACATCAAAATAATTCAAAATCTATTCCGCTCTACCTCCAAATTTCTTCTCCCAGCCCCTCTGATTTTCTTCTCCCACGCTCATAAATGTTGTTGCTCCAATGCAACAATATATTCAACTTTTCAACATACGTCCACTTACCAGGCTGGCATACGATAAGCCCGCACGTTGCCGCCCAATGCCACCAATTGATGTTGATTAAATTTCAAAATCCGTGTCCAGCTGGCATACTTGATTTTCCTCAGTTTTCCTATAGTTTAAATGGTTGTTCATAAATCATAAAGAGAGTGATATTTGACAAACATACTGCATGACTCCATGGTAGTAATGATGGAAATTGTCAAATTCCATTCAAATATTGTTGACAATTGTGTTATGATATGCCATTTTTCCATTGCACTTGGCTGCTGAAGTGGTATGTGATTCATGAAACTCGTGGTTTTTTTGTTAGTTCGTATTGTTATACATCTCCAACTTCTTATACATGTTAAAAAGCATACCCTGAGATTACGAAGCCCAAAGTAGTGTTTTCCCAAGTCCAATTTATTGGTAGTACTAAAGACAAGTGTGTGAAAGTATCGTTGTTTAAAATTTTCAAGGTGGTGACGCAAAAAGTATGCATACTTTCATGTCCGGTCTCATTTCAAAAGCCATGACAAGAAGCCAACTCCATGTATCATCAATTGTATTGCAAGAAACCACCTATGTCACCTTCCCATGTTCACATACTATGAAGCATGCATAGTCAAGCCCTCTACATTATAATCTAGCATTAGGTCTACTGAAAATTTGTTATCCTCAAGCATACAGGTGATTGTTTAATAAAAAGAATTAAAGCATATGTTTAATGTTATATGTTGTAAATCAAAATTGGTATTTTATAATTGCGGCAATTTTCATTTTCATTATTATTTTATTTTCATCAATAAAATACACACTTACAAATAAATAGAGCAAACAACTTTTAAATAGACTTGAAATAAATAAATAAATTGTCTCTCTCTCTCTCTCTATATATATATATAAAAGAGCTGAATGGAGAGATAATAGAGTATTTACACATTTTGGATAGCATAATCTAATGTTGGAGTGTTCATCCCTCCATAAATTAGATAAGAATAATGTCATTGTAAGAAACAAGAGCTGCGTACAGCTTAGTCCCTATCCTTTAATAATTTGAAAAAATTAAATAATAAATTTTATTATTCAAAAATAAAAAAAAATAAATCTTTTTTCTTTTAGAAATCTACAATATGTCACTTTTTTTTAATTAAAATTTCTTTTAACTATTAATATAAGCAAGATATACAAAAATTTAATATAAAAAGTTAGCCGTGAATGCAGCCTAAAATCACTAAACCATGCTCCATTATTGTAAACCATGCTGAATTTTTGTCTCTTCCTTATCGTTTCTAAGTGGCCACGTGAAACCAAAATATTATCCCATAATCTCTGCATATGACCACATAAATACTTTAGAGATAATATGAATTGAATAAATTGATTGACTCGAGTTGGAATACCTATTAGTTACCTAATAAAAGGCATTTTCATGTCTGCATTATTAGTATACCGTGTGCTTAAAAGAATATTATTGATTAATTGTATTTGAAATAACTGAGTGTAACTTTCCACTTTTTATATATTAAAATGGTGTCTAATTGTATTTGAAATAATTGAGTGTAACTTTCCACTTTTTATATATTAAAAATGGTGTTTAACTAAGTTGTCACTTAAAAATAAATCATTATTATTATTTTATTATTTATAAATAAATAACTAAAGTGTGACTTTAAAAATAAATTATTTCAAACCTAGTTGAATCACTTCTACAATATAAATTATTTCAAAACTTCATATAAAGTATTAAACTAAGCTTTCAGTATTTTCAACACATTTAGAATAAAATGCACATCTTTATAACGTCATAAAGGACAAGCTATGGTAGAAAACCTCAAGTTTGCATGGTAATGACCAAGATTTATGGCATTTCTTTATACAAGAGTAAGCTAATCATAGACATTTAAAAAGGTTGGACGGAGACATTTAAAAAGGTTGGCCGAGCTAAAGTAGATCAAACTCTGGATAGAAACGACACTACCAAGGATCGTCCAGAACCGAAAACACTCGAACTAACCCTTAATGTACTCAGATTTTCTCGAAAATTGATTAAGTAGTGTAAGAATTCAAAAAAATGAGAACTAAAGGTGTTAAAATGGAAAAATGCAGGGATATCCAAGATTTTCCAAGTTAAGATAGAATTATTCAAAATAGAATAAGATTTCACAAATTTTAGAGCTGAGTGGATTAAAATGGCCAAGAACAAGGATAACCAATAACATTTCAGTTTCAAGACCGGATTTCTCTAAAATAGAGTAAGATTTCGCCAAAATGTAGACTGGAGAGGGTTAAGATGGCAAAGTTGAGGGGGATTCAAAGATATTTCAGTTTCAAGCCCAGAATTCTTCAAACTATAGTAAGATTTCAAAAAAAAATAGAGCTGAAAGGGTTAAAACGACAATACAGGGATATTAAAAAATATTTCAGTTCCAAGACATAAATTCTTCACGAGTGTAACCTAAATTTTTGAAATTTTCCTCAAAGGCAGCAAAGACCCAAAAGCATTCAAATGCTTAAAATAGGTATAAAGACGCTGCATTTCGAAGCAAGGAAAACCAATTGCATAATTTGGGGCCGGAAAACAAAAATTCATCGCCATTGTTGTCCCAAAGATCCAAATGCTGTATGTCACGCCGTAAACCGTACCAGATGATAAGAAACTTCTGCCGTGCTATTTTGAGAAAAACTTCTACCTCTCTGCGATCTTATAGCGTTGATGGGGTTGTGGTTCAGTGGTGAAAACAAAGTCACAGTACAGTTGGCCACCTACCGAGGTTCAAATTCTCTTGGAGGCATGAATAAGCAGTTGGGGAGAGGTGCAAATCCTGAGTGATTTTGGCTAAAGAGCACCCTCTGCCACAGTCACTTTAGCTGAACCAAAATGCTGGTGTTTGGTGATTCAACCTTCAAGAACCGTTTCAGCCACGCAAATGGACCACTTGTGGTGCCCAACCTCTTCAGACTAGTAGTAATGCTTCTATCGAGTTTAAACGAAACGCTTTCAAAAAAAATAAAAAGGAAACACATAGTAGAGATCCAAGAAAACATGGAAACAATGGTAACCACATTAAACATGGCCTAGTGCAAGGACATGGCCACAATGAACGATGAACTTGATAAATTAAAAAACAATAATAAAAAATTCACGGAAAAAAAACCTTACCTGGTCAATTTGGGCAAGCACTTCCTCTCTTAATGCAGACTCCTCTTCACTCTCATAAAGCCTAGCACTAACTAAGAACCGCCATTTACAATTGTTCCACAAATGGATCATTAAAATAATCAGAATACCTAAAATCCAAAAACTAAATGACGGTTCAAATATAATTTACTACGGAACCCAACAGAAAATTAGTCTTAAGAGTAAAAAAAAACCTACAATATCCGGAAATAATCTCCCTATAAGAATTAAATCAAAAATATGTCCTAAGAAGAAATTAAATATAAAGTCGCCTTACCTTCTCCAACTCTCGGCTCCTCTGAAGATCTGATCCTAACCTACCCAATAACGAAATTGGCTTCGTTATCCCATATTGCCTAGCAACCTACAGCGAACAGGCTTCGCCGGCCGAGGCTTTCGAACTAACCATATTTCAATAAATTTTATCTAAAGGGAGAACCAAAACCTACGCACAACAAACACAACAGGAGAACACAAAACCCTAATCAACCCTCCGGCCCTTGTATAACATCACTCACCATGAACTGAACAGTACCCACATAAAATTCAGCTACTCCAAGCTGTTGCCACAGGAAAAACACATGTAGATCTGCACATAAGAATGTTGCCGGATTCAAACCTTGGCATTGGTGTAGGGGTACAGGGAGGATGAATGGAGAGAAGACGCGAGGACGCAATGTCGCGACAGCCTCGCAGATATTCTGCAATAGACAAAACATGGAGGCAGAAGACAAATGAAGGTTCGCGCAACAGATCGGACCAAGAAAACCCGCGATATCTCAGTAGAATGAAAATGGATTTCAATCTAGAAAAAACTAGAAGCATGAGCAAGCTTGAAGTGCGAGCTTGTAAACTTTTCAACTCGCATGGTGTCAATCCAACCTAACGCGTACCTGATGCGTAGGCCTGCTGTCAGACTGTCACACTATCCACTAGAAAAAAATATTTAGACGTTAACATTTCTAAGCATAAAGTCTCTGTTCTATTTTCATTTTCATTTTATTTTTCATTAATGTCGATCAATGATAAAAATTGTCTTTTCAAACACTCCCCACCAATAGGATTTACACACTTAATAAAATATTTTATTAAATAAATGTTAATAAATAGATAATTTCTTTCCACATTAGATAAACTATAACCAAGTCTTAAAAATATTTATGTACAAAGTAAATTAATAGCAGAAAACATAACATATAGTCTCTGCCTACGGCAGGGACTAAAAATCTTGTTTAACAATTAGACATACAGTTACACAAAAACTTTAAATTAAACCCATTGAAGGCAAATATATTGTAATTGGTTTGTAGTCAACTATTCAATGTTAGTTGACTTTTAATTAGTTCATCAAATCAAAATTTTGTTCACCATGTTAAACTTTATGGATTGAAAATAATTAATTTTTAAATATATTGAAATTTTATTTATCTATTTTATGATTGGTTGAATTTATGATAAGATTGTGATGTGACTAGTTCTATGTTATTGTTGTTGGTCGAAGACTTTAAAAATAAAATAAAAATATTAATTACGACACAGATTGGTTCAACAATGTAACAACGATGTGATGTTTTCACTGATGCGGATTTGTTCCGTGTGGCGTAGTGCGAACTATATAGATGTGACATGCAGAAGGATCAAATATGGGAGTATCGTGCATACCTTTCCATTTAGCGGCTCTGTGATTATTTACAGGGTGCTAATGTAGTGCAACATTAAATATGATGCATCATACAAGGTGATAATGCATTGCAACATTAAATAGTGTGCATGTTGTGTGAGTTCACGCAGCACACGAACGGTGTGTTAATTTTACTAGCACAGCTAGTTCAGTGAACCAAGTGGCAATAATGTAGTTTATAATTCATGATCCTCTCCAGGTGATGTGATTGAAACATATTTTTTAGCTTCTCCAATCTTATCCGCTATCCACTATTTATATGAAAAATCTCATTCGATCATAATGCCAAACACTAAGTTTTGCACACTAGATACCTAAATTATTCATAAGCCCATCATATATTATTTGTTTCTCCATTTGATGCCGCAGTAACCAAATCATTTTTTCTATAAATTTTTAATTGCAATTAATTAAGCAACCAAATTTTTGAATGGAAGACGCATTTTTATTAACTAGAAAAAGTAACGGGACAAATCCTTATCAACATATTTCCTATAGTAATTCAGATGTGGATATCTAATAACTCCAGGGTTTAAACTAATATAAAAATACTATTCTCCTACTTATTAAAAGTTGTGACAAGGTACTATGGGGTCAAAGGACAACGTGGCTCACTTTTTCCTGCCACATACATCTATGCAACAATGTGAAAGCTCACATCAATAACATTAGCCTAACATTTTTAATATTCTTGTTTTTGGTCCATCCAGTGCTAGCATCATAGAGTTTATTTTCTTCTTCCCAAACTAGCACTAATTTACATGACCATTGTAATCATAAACACAAGTATTGAAATGGGATACCCCACCAAAATCAAGTTAACATTGTTTATAATGTTGATGGTGGTTAGTTACCAGGTGGAAGAGATCAGTTACGAGTGGCTCTGTGAAGCACCTGCAACAATTAATTAATAAGAATATGCGAAATAGCAGAAATGATATAACTCAGAATCACTTTTATATTGATCGCATGCCACTTCGAGGGGGCAACCTCCTTTGAGCAAGCTCAATACAAATAACTTCACGGTGCCTTCATAGGCCTCAACACACACTTATATACTAAGTCTAGGCGCCAATACCATGGGTCAATACTATGTGTCAATACAAACCATGGGCTAAGTCTAGGCACCAATACTACGAGTCAAAACCATGGACCAATACAAACTATGGATCAACAAAACTATGGGCGACTTACAAAGCATATGCGCCAACAACAATAACACAAACTATGGATCAACAAATACTCCGGGACGACTTACAAAGCATATGCGTCCAGCAACAATATACTAACAAAGTAAAGACATGGGTTCCTAACATCCCCTCTCCCTTAGAAAAAGCTTTGTCCTCAAAGCTTTAGATGTGGAAATTGATGCAGAATCTAAAGGAGTGGGTCCCCTGTAGCATCCTCGGGTTGCATTCTGAGCCACTGGCGCCTTTGGAGTTTTAGGGAGGATTGCGTGGAAGGCTGTAAATGAAGAAGAACCATATCAGCGATGTGAAAAGTCCGCTCAGAATGGTGTTGATTGGCTTGTTGTTTCAGTCAAATTCTTTCCATGTGAAGATTGTCCTATAGAATGAGAAGAAGCTGATCACGGTTTCGAAGAATTGAGTCAATTGCCTGAATTGGGGAGCTGCTGAAGGTGTATGGAAGAAGAACTGGTGGTGCTTGTCCAGAGACTACTTCATATGGTGTCCTTTGAGATGTGGTACTATACCACTGGAGCGCTTCTAGGAAATCCATAGAAATAGTTGTCCAAATCTGTGGAGGGATGGGCAAGGGTTCGAGTGGTCCCGAAAGGAGGGTCGTTTCACCCTTGTTGACCTGGAAAGTATCACAGTCAACCACCATCCGTTGAATTGTCATTTTGAGTCCCTGCCAAAAGAAGTTACATTGTTCCTGGTCATACGTTTTGAGGAACCCAGAGTGCCCTACTTATGAAGAAGCATGGAGTTCATAGAAGAGATAGCCCCGTTGAACAGATTGCAACCAATTTGGAACAAGCAGATAAATAGCTGTAAGAGAAACTGGGTCATCAAATGTGCGAGGAGGAGCATCTTCCACCATATTGTCCTTACCCTTCTGGTAAGTGGTCGCATAGTCATAACCCATGAGTTGGATAACCCATTTCAGGTGTGCTGGGGAGGAGACCCGTTGTTATAGGAAAGTTTCCAAACTCTGGAGATCAGTCTTGATGCAGAAATAATTCCCCAATAGGGATGGCTGCTACTTCTGTACTATATGCAAAATAGCCATCATGTCTTGCTGAGATGTAGATGCAGCGAAATGCTTACCGGAAAGGTCTCGTGAAGGTGGAAAGCCCACTGGTGCCACAAAGACACATGCATATCTATCCAAGGAAGTAGTGGAGACCATTGGTGGGTGCATCTGAAGGGAATGGAGATGCGCAATGACACCATGTGAATTCTTCTTAAGGATCTTTTCCAGGCGATGTGAACTGATGATGCGGAGAGACCCTGGTTGTAAGCCCATAAATTTGTGTTGTGTCCCATTGACTGAAAACTACATCCAAAGTTCAGCAAAATCCCATAAGATGGGGCCAAGTGTGCGTAACCATTAAACGTCCAAAACCACATCACATCCGCCTAAGGACAAGGCAAACATGTCAGAGCATAGGTTATAATCTTCCATAGAGATACGCACATTGTGACACTTCCCCTTGCAAGGTAAGGTGCCCCCATTGGCAACCATGACTTCAAAGTTGGAGCAAGGATGGACAAAACAATCAGCCTGTTTGGCAATCCGAGGGTCAATGAAGTTATGAGTGCTACCAGAATCAATGAGTATGGTAAGAGGGAGCTTCTTGAAGTATCCCCTGATCCGCATTGTTTGTGGGGTGGTGACACCGGTTACAGCATGGAGAGAGATCTCGGGTGGGTCGTCCTGAGATGGGGTGTCAACAAGCGGGTGTTGAATATTGACCTGATCATCTACTGTATCTGTAGCTTCTTCACCAAGTTCTGAGGCAGGCGAAGAATCCACATCCAAGAGATAGAGCTTTTGTTGAACACATCCATGTCCCCGAGTGAATTTCTCATCACAATTATAACAAAGCCCTTTTTCTCGGTGTGCTTGCATCTCTGTTTCAGACAAATGCTTGATAGGAGTTGGTTGAGGAGCAAGTGTGATGGGAGGTCGTTGGGAACCCATATTTCTGAAGGGAACAAAGGTGGGTTTGGAGCGTTGTTGAGATGCAATCTTGTCCTCTGCCAACTTAGCCAACCCTAGGACTTCCATCATTGTGTTGGGACAGAACATTTTGACCTCTGAGCGGATTTCATCCTTGAGACCACTGATAAAACAACTCCTGTAGAATTCATCAGACAATTCTTCTGTGTGATTGGCCAGTTTCTCAAATTATGTCTGATACTCTCTCACTGTGCCCATTTGGTGAAGTTTAGTGAGCGCTCCTGTGAAGCCATCAAAAGCACTAGGACCAAATCGTGGCAAAAGGAGTTGGCAAATATCTGTCCAGTTTGGCTCGAGATGAGCTTTCATGTACCAACGGTACCATTGAAGGGCTTCCTTTTCCAAATGAAAGGATGCAAGTGGAACTTTCTAGACATCAAAAGTATTATGCAGACTGAAATATTGTTCTGCTCGGTATATCCATCCAGTCGGATCAGTACCATTGAAGCGAGGAAAATCAAGCTTCAGCCCACGAAAATTGCTGGAAGAAGAGAACCCGGTGGCTGCAAAAGATTCTGGCTGTCGGTTATTGTTCATGGCTGAATGCTGAAGATGGAGGTTGATAAATTTTTCATCCATATCTTGGAGTTTGGTTTGGATGGCTGCAAGTGCTTCCTCCATGGTGTGTGCTCCTGCATGGGTGACAACCATAACCAGGGTTTTTTTTGTTTTTTGGAATGGGTAGAAAAACACAAATAGAAGTTGATTTAGTAAAGGGAAATTTGGATTGGGGAAAAAATATGATGGGTAATTGGGGTTTGACTAGATTTTGGACACTATTGAAAGGACAGGAAAGCAGAAAAGAGGGATTTCAGAAGCAGGGTGAAAGAATGAGAAAATTTGGAAGAGAGGGACAAAGAAGCAGAATTAGAAAAGGAACTCTGTGGTAAAATTTGAAGGCGATCGGGTGAAAATCGAAGAAGTTATGACAAACCCTAAAAATAGACAAATGTGAGATTTCGGGTGTTGGGAAGTGGAATGAGGGTTTTTTTTTTCCATTTCCAGAATGGAGTGGCTACAACTCGGAAGGGATCTGAAACAGATAGATCTGCAACGTCCCGGAAGTGAGCAGAAATAGAGGGATCTGAAATGGCGCTGAATGGATCGAAAACAGCTGGATCTGAAATAAATCTGAAACAGCTGGATCTGAAACGGCTAGATCTGAAACAGCGTAGCAGTGATCGACAACAGTTCAGCTGAAAATAAATATGGACCCCAGGTATGTGCGGCTTCCTAACAGTTTAGGGGTTTCACTTGGCCACCAATGCTGTCTGACGGCTTGCGTATTGGGGCAGTACCCCTCACTCCACGGCTCAGGTAAAACTGATAACCACTTTGCCACAAATGACAACTCTTGGTTTACCTCACGGGTGGGAACTAGTCAATCAGGTAGGGGTTGTTGCCCTTTTTGCTGGCAGGTCCTCTCAATGGGCCAACTACTTCGGGGTTCCTGTGGTACTCCTCACAATGAGTTTTAGGGCTTATGCCCAAGTACTTCCCACAGTTAAGTGGATAGGGATTATTCCCAAATCTTAACCTGCAATAGATGTGAAAAAAAATTTGGCAGAAATTTTGCCCAGCGAGCCCAAGAAAGTGCTCTGATGCCAGATGTGAAGCACCTGCAACAATTAATTAATAAGAATATGCGAAATAGCAGAAATGATAGAACTCATAATCACTTTTATATTGATCGCAGGCCATTTCGAGGGGGCAACCTCCTTTGAGCAAACTCAATACAAATAACTTCACGGTGCCTTCATAGGCCTCAACACACACTTATATACTAAGTCTAGGCGTCAATACCATGGGTCAATACTATGTGTCAATACAAACCATGGGCTAATACAAACCATGGGCTAAGTCTAGGCGCCAATACTACGAGTCAAAACCATGGGCCAATACAAACTATGGATCAACAAAACTATGGGCGACTTACAAAGCATATGCGCCAACAACAATAACACAAACTATGGATCAACAAATACTACGGGATGACTTACAAAGCATATGCGTCCAACAACAATATACTAACAAAGTAAAGACATGGGTTCCTAATAGGCTCCCATTAACACTTCAACAATTAGGTTAAATGCACTTCCCAACCTTCACTCTATTGCTGATCAACATCAACATGATTCTGAAGTGTTGTAACATGACACCAGAGCCAAACCTATTGAACTTCATCGCCTTGCCATTCTACCTTTGTCGTCATTTGCAGACCGACATCGTGATCCTATCCATGCCCACTTTGGTCATTTGTGTCACTATTTGGTCCTCACGTCGATCATACGAAGTGCCGTTATGAGTGATCATGGCAAAAGTGTGTAACAATTTGAGGTCTGGCATTTCTTGTTACACATGTGGTTATGTCACGATTTTTATGCCATTGCATCCAAGTCGAAGTGTTGATTATGCCCATATGTAATCTGGCCAAAACCATCGTCGTTTGACCCTCTCGGCACTTGGATAAAGTTTCTACAAGTAAGAATCCTATGAGTCTTGTCAATTAAATTTCGTCGATTTTGGGTGCTTCAATTAATTCTCCAATTGCATTTGTCAATTGTCATTGTTCCATTCCCATGTCTAAAAAGTTTAAAATACTTTTTGGCTACCTCCTTATGTGAAAGCACATATGCCCGTATTTTTTAAGAGAAAAATAAATTCGCCCCCTTTTTCATTTAAGTTTCACATTATCCTTCTCCTATTCAAATCTTTTCTTTTGTTATAGCCTTTGGGCCTATGTTTTAAATGAAATAAAAATGGAATTTCCAACTATCCATTGATTACCCCCAGTGTGCAGTTTTAAAATGTCTGTAATCCCCAATCCCATCTTTTAATGTAAAAATATTGCAAAAATAATAATAGAAAATTAAAAGCCCCTTTCGGGCCCTTGAAAATCTCTCGGCCTATCTTATTCAAAAATCCTCCTTCCCACCGAAAAATCAAATGGGATGTTTCTCCTAAGGTTCACTAGTGTCCATGGTCGGCAATCTTGGGTTTGTCAATGAAAAAGAGTGAGATGTTTTTTGACGTGCATATGGCAAACCTTCGCACCAACAACTCCACGAAGGGATTTGCACAGAGATAGGCATGGTAGGATCACGTAGCAGGATAAAGAAGGCGTATGAAGGAAACAATTGACTCATAGTGAATCATAGGCCCATGGCTCGAAAACGTCGTTACGGAACACAAGGAGGGAGCCACTGCAAGCAAACAGCAACCATGCGACCACGCAGAGGAGGGAAAGGTTGAAAAAGGTGGACCTCATGTAGGTAAATTAAAGCAATGCCATGTAGAGTAATGGTTGGGTGAAGTGAAGGAAAACGATAAAATTCCATGTGGTGGATTGGCAGAGATAACACTCCAACTCTAACGTTGGAATAAATTACGTGTCATAGATAAAGGTGGTTACACCAACACATTAACTAACCACTCATGGCATGCCACTGGATCCATGAGTTTTCATTAGAAAATTAAAAATGAACAGGAATCATACCGCTGGTATGCACCACTAGAGAGTACCAACAGACAAACCAGGAAAGTGACAAAGAGCTAGTGGCAATGGTCGCTTAATGTGTAGACACACAAACTAAAAAATAAAATATAACACCGATAATGACAGACTCCATGGAGAAATCCATGCAGAGCAAGAATAAATGCATGTCCATTGATCCAAGCAACCAAACAGAGGGCATTGAGGTCAAACGCCCGATCCAAAGGCCTATAATCCATCGACATACTCGAGATAACAATGCAGGGGAAAACCGTCCAATGACATGAAGAGTTCAAGCCCCAACACCAAGCTCACCAATGTAGGAAAGCGTAGCTGATGACAAACTTCACCAGCAACACCAAAGAAAAAAACGCACTCTCCCAATGCACCTGATAAGAATAAATGTAACCCTAAGTCAAAAGGTCGAGAGGGATACAAAAATATTTTCCCGATCGAGCTCAATATGGAAAAGAGGAAACTGTGGATTGCAGTCTCCATAGTTGATATATTTGAGTAAAAGCTTTTCGGCCCTTACTTTTGCAAGCTAGAAGATGAAGCACACTATTCCATTCATAGTTATATGGTGAGGTAATCATGAACAATAAGGTGTTATCATATTTTCGTTTTGGGAAGTTACTTGGAGAAGCCCACCCGATTTATGACTAGTTAGTCAAGCCGCACAACACTCGGGGACCTCTTCCAATGGATATCATCGATTTGGCGGGCATATTGATGTTGATTATTAACGATAATGGATATCTGAGCTTTGGTTATGCTGGTATTTGGCATGTGTTAAAACAATTCTAAAATTCCTTGGATTTATATACTGTAACAAGCATCCGGATGCAGGCCCATCCAAGTTCTTAAGAACTGTGCCAAATAATTAGAAAAGGGGGAGTGCACAAAGCACAAAAGAATGGAAGGTGGCAAGTCAATTCTCGGCTGTATAGGAGCTTCCCATCCTTCTTATGTATTACAATATGATGATTAAAGGGGTTATTGCAATTGGAACTGGAAATGAGTGAGCTCCGGAGAATATACATATATAGTCGATGAGGTAAAATTCATTGCAGCAAGATGTATTGTTTTTATCATATCTATAGCAAGAACCCATGAGAAGGATGAGATCTGAATGTCCATGTTTGCATCGCCAACATGAAATAGCTCTATCCCTGATCCACAGTAGTCCAGGTTCGTAGGGGAACATATACTATGTTCTTCAAGGCCGCAGACAACGACTGAACAACGAAATAACATCATACATTTTTGGGAAATTTTTGTTCCACTTCACTTCATTACCACGTTGTACGGTTCACAAATGGTCAAGGCCAAGAAATTTTTTTATCTTATCCCAGTGCAAAATGTATGAACAATGCAAATATTGACAACCATGCTTAATACCATATGCCTAAAATATGTTAAATTTAGAAATTATTGAACAATCTGAGGGTGAGCGTCGGTTACTTGTGGCTCACCCTCATTTAGATGCACATGAGAAGACTAATGCCAAAAGAAACGACAATTTTTTTTTCAGTTTTCGAGGCAGCCGAAACACTTTGTATAACAACATGCAACCTTTAAAAGGAAGACGAAGGCATCAAAACAAGGATCTCGCACCGGAGGTAAGAAGCACACACTGCTAGGCTCCATTGTTACATTTTTTGATTTCATACTCATTTATCCACGAGCCTAACGGGCAGAGATTGTAGGTAAGATAATGTTTCAGATCCATCCATTACACTGAAGGCAGATTGTCCTTCCGTCGGACACATTTGTACTTTCTTGTTTATATTTTTATGACCGATGTATTCATCCGCGCAAGTTACCCTCAGCACAATCTAAGAAGGAAGTACTCCCGATGTCTCGATTTCACTAGGATGAGATTGAGTCATTGAGAGCTCTGTAGGATCTCGTAAACCTCCTTTTCTCAAGGGTTGAATAGGCCACGCCTGATTGTACTTGATGACTGTTCAAATTCCACTCTTAATAAAAAAATCTTATTTGGGCATATCTCTGTCTTCCCTCCACCTTTATTATTCAACTTTGGTGATGCTTTTAATTTTTTTGAATTTCGCAAGCTATAAATATGTACATTTTGTGCTGCAAATATTAATTTTTAATTTCAGTTCACTAACTTGCACAAAGTTGTAATTTTAATCTTTAGTCGTTACTATTTCTGGTGTTTCATTTTTCAAAATGAAGTAGTTGTTATGCACAACTTTTAATGATCTTTCATTTCATGCAATTAGTCAAAATTACCAAGTTCATTTTTAGGAAACGTCTAAAGCAATACAGTTTCAGCTTCATAAAGCCAAATTATTTCATTAAAGAAACTCAGGTTTTTCAATGTATTTAAAAATACGAATTCAAATGAAATTGCAAATATCTTTTTATGCATTAAAAACGACTAAGTAAATTTCTTAAGCGTGAGAAAAGTATAAATTATTGTTTCATTTTAATACTAGCGACTAAAGTTTTTTTTGGGGGGAATTAATTGCATAACGCATATTCATTTTTCTACAAATATTTTGCATTAATTTATCTTTGTCCACTAATTAGTTAATTAATCTCATATTCAAAAATTAAAGGATGGAAGATAGGATGCATATATTTATTTAATGGACTCGCATTCTTGTTTTGAAAGCATTATTGCATTTAATCACGCAAATCATATCCCGCTTTCATTTATTTATGAATTTGACGCCATTGCTTAACCTTGATAGTCGTATCTATTTGAGGGCCCTAAACACAACCCGGGATTCCATCCACATCCTCCCCTTGAAAAACACCCCGAGGTTTGTTTACAGTGTTGTTCCTGAACCGTGTCATTTTGAGCATCAACACACTCTTCTCAACAACCCCTTAAAAATGGATATATTTTTTAAATATTTACTTATTTATTTTCTAAAACAATTATTTTGTTCTAAAAATATTAATGCTTTAAAACCTTTAAATAATATTATATTGAAAATTTGTATTGTTTTATTTCACCAAAAAGTAAATACATGTAATTTTATCTTTTCTTTAATGCAATAAAAGCAATCTATTGTCACCATTAATTTGGGAATGCTTTATCTAATTAAAAACTCCGCCATATTTTGGTTTGTTAAATTGTCAGTTCCGTTAGAATTATAATGTTTCACTGGCACTAGATGTTAGAAAACATATATGTGTCTCAACCCCATGGTAACAAGAATGTTCGAGTTTTTTTTTGTAAATGTGAAATACATGTCGCATATGACATTCGGAGAGCATTTGATTTCAAAGGAGTACATTGTGGAATTGAATGTGTTGAAAGACACATTAATTATAATAATAATTGGGCTTATTTGATTTATAGAGGGTGCACCATGGAATTTCATGTTTCAACTAAAGTATTGAGAGGAAACTTGCTATATAATTTTAACCATAAAATAGTTAAATGCAAAAAGGCATTTAGTCATCAAGTTAGGATTTGCAAGGCCGGATCTTCATTAATGCACTAGTGAGCGAGGATGGATCTTACCCTCTGATTTGGGGATGCTTTGAATGTTCATTATTCACAAATTATGGACCATATACAAGAATTTCCATCATCAACATAAAGCATACCCTTTTTTCTGAATTGATCTTTTATGATAGGGTAAAACTTTATAGGAGTGGGCTAAGGGTTAACTAAAACATTGTGTTTCTACTCTCTCAAAAATGTATTTTTCCCCAAAATTTTAGTGCTTTTTAGTGGAATCCAAAATATGCAATTTCGCTTTGTCAAAACTATAATTGTTTTAATTAAAATGTGTGATTAAGATGTTTATGTGAACTTATTATTATAGCATTGTAATATCAACAACAAACTTTTCATGCTACAAATTTTTTAGCTAAGCCATTCAAGCAAGATAGAGTTGTTTTATTAAACTTTTACACTAAGACCAATCCATCTTTCAAGGTGCAAACTTTTAACTTTAATCCCTCCCATATAGATTTACAATTTAGCCACTCCCGAGCTATAGGAGGGAAGATTGTACACTGTTGGCCAATGGCCCCTTTCTCTACTGATAGTTGATGCATGGTCTATTTTTCAATACGACTAACATGTGTGGATAGTTAATGCCTAAGCAAGGGTTAATAGGCAATAACAATTCTCGTAGCGCTTTATATTGCCCATGTTCAATAATTGTTCTAACTTTTAAGTTATGCACAACAAACACTTACAAGCAATTCTAAAAAAAGGCACGAGATAGGGAGCTTAGCTGCTATTTTACCCTATAATTAGACTTTGCATTAGAGGGAAGCATTAAGAAACTAGGTTGCCTATTCAACTTAGCAAATTAGAGATATTTCTTAACATTATCTTATTAGCTAATGGGTGTCTAAATATAATATCGCTAATTCATTTATTATAAATAAAATATGAATAAAATTCTTAAAAAAGGCATGGGATAGGGAGCTTAGCTGCTATTTTACCCTATAATTACACTTTGCATAAGAGTGAGGGATTAATAAACTATGTTGTCTATTCAAATTAGCAAATTAGAGATATTTATTAACATTATCTTATTAGCTAATGGGCGTATAAATATAATATCCCTAATTCATTCATTATAAATTATATTAAAAACAAATTAATAACAATTTCACATTTATAGTATATTTTGTTTTACCTTGTATTTGTATTTATTCTAAAAATATGTTTTCAATTATATGAATCTATTACTTTGAACCTTTGGAAATAATTATTAATTTCTTCTTGAAAAATATCACGATCCATTTTTTTTATATTAAATCAATAAATAATTAATTTATGTGAACATAAATTGAAGTTGAAGAGTAATAAAATTATCGAGACTACATAAAATTTGTACTATGGTCTACTAGAAGGTCTATGATATCGATTACAAAGTTAGAGATGTGCTCTCCTCCCATGTCACTAAGGAAATTTTGTTGAACATTATCTTATTAGCTAATTTGACGTTAAATATTGACTCTCAGAACTTTATGTCGAATATTATAATAGCTAATTAGAGATATAGTTGATTGATAACTCTTAGCAAATTTTATACAAACCTTAAGGATTTCATTCCTAGAGCCCTGTGCTCTTAATTGCCCAGGAATAGAACTTTCTCAGATCCTATCATTCACAAAATTCTTTTAGTGTCGTGGGATACTATTTACAGGATAGATTGTTGGAGACAGATAACACACGTATGGTACACTTACATCCATTGAGGTTTGATAGCTTTTCAAAGATAAAAAGACCAAGGACTCTAGATGATTGCGTTCTTTTAGGAAAACATTTTGTGATGAAGGTGATTGAATCTCTAGATAGGAGGTTCACATATCTTCCTATATTTAATGCTGCTAAGTTTTTTAGTCCTTGACACTATTGTGAACAAATGGAGGATAAAGACTCTGAAACAAAAAGATGGTTGAAACTTTTATGTGAAAAGTTTAATGCTAGGGACTCACCTATTGTGGATACCACTAAATTTTTCAATGAAATGGATTAATTTATTTGTATGATTTATAAATCATAACCTAAAATGCATATGTTTGGAACATGGAATCTATGTCGAGACGAACCTGGATGGTTTTAAGGCTTTCCCTATTTGATGCAATTGTCGAAAGCTATCTTTGAATTCTAGCAAGTACAACAGTGTGTGATAGAGGCTTCTCAAAATTAAACATGATTATAAATAATGATATATTAAGAATTTCATTGGTGAAATTGGATATTGGTGTAGGAGCATCGGGGCCATTATCGATGGAAACAGAATGAAGAGGAATCGTTGGGAAGAGTCAAGACTTCCGCAGCACGAGCATGGGAAGTTGGGACGAAAAGGTCGGGGAAGACTAGAAGCCAACTTAAGTCGATCCAACCAAGTCACAATGAAAACAGAAAGCTAGTATGTGGACTAGGAGAGTCGGTGGAGAGACTGGCGAGATGACGACGATGACAACAAGATAGCCGACAGAGGTGGCGATGACGACTATGAAGCAACCGAAGGAGATGAATATGATCAGAGTTGTGGGTAGATCTAGCCGAGGATGGATATAGAATCTAGCCGAATGAGTAGCCAAAAGTGAAGGAAAGAGGATGTGCAGACTGGAGAGAAGCAGTTGAGTAGGTAAATAATGAGATGGTGAAGAAATTCGATGATCGAGGAGTGGAGTTGACAAGAGGAAAGCAGTTGGAGGAAAGGGCTATTGGTTGTAATGGAGAAGTTGGGCTTGGTTCCAACACGAGTAGAAGACAACTAGAAGAGCATTCAAAGGGAATATCAATTGACTTGGAAGAAGAAGAACACGTGGAGAAGGAGGAAACTTACCAAGTCATGATAGAGGCGAAGGACCAATCGAAGAATGGTCGTGACAATGGAAGGGTCGACGGAAGGAGAATTGACGATGAAAATAATGGCAGTAGGATAGGTATATGGAAGTTGACAAGGGGAAGGTCGATGCCAGGTCTTGTTGAAGGAGGTAGTTGGAAGGAGGCGGGTGAAGAACAACTGGCAGTTAAAGGGAGGTCGGATTTAAAGCCGATGCGAAGATAGAGGAAGGAGTGCCGACGAGGATCGGTCGGATCGCTCCAAGTAGTATTAGAGTCGGAAGCTGGCCAACGGACAGAAGGTGCCGATGAGGATCAGTCGGGTAGCGAAAAAAGTTGGAGGTGAAGAGGAGAGCTTGGGATGTAGCCCAAGAGGACATCGACATCAGATATGTTGCAGCAGAAGACCGACTAAGAGGAGAACAAATTTCTCTCAAGATGTCGATTGTCTGGAGAGCTGAAGCGCAGAAGGGAAAAGCCACGATGCGAGAGTAGTTGCAACATTAAATGTAGAGTAACGACAGTTGTTGGAGATGCCAGATTGCACATCATGCCAAGGAGAATTCAACAAGAAGCGAGAGGATTCTAGAAGTTGCAGGAGCGGGATATTAAGGTGATGGATGAATGTTATAAATACATATCGAAGCATTGAAGAAGGGTTTTTATTTTGGGAAAAACTTTGACCGCAAGCCAGAGAGTTAGCCTTTGTATGAGAAAACAATCACTAATTTTAATTGAGTAGTGAAAATTGTGTATTTTGAACAAGGAATTCACCCTGAATGTAATCATATCATTGCAATTCGATTTTCAGTAATAAATAGAAATCCATTATTGGTGGCACCATCTGTGTTGTGTGAATGTTGAGTGCGCAGGTGTACATTTGTGCTTCTGTTGCGTGCTTTGATTGGTAGACCCACTTCCTCGAGTGGATTCTGCCACCATCATATATGTTAATGTTTCTCTCTGTTAGCTTAATTCATGGTCTAAATGGGGTAGATTGGAATGATATTTATGATGTATGGAATTAAATGAAAACTATAAAGATTCTTCCTTTGCAAAAATAAATTGATGTTTTCAATGATTTAAGCGCAATACTTTTGAAGAATATCAAATGAATCGAAGAAAACATATGTTTTGTTATTTTTTTGTTGGAATGTGCTCATTTATATAACATAATCATAATTTTGAGGACTTTACTAATTTCAAAGAAAATTTCATTTTTTTCTTTGGTTTCGTTGAAAATTTACCATTTTTTCATGAATGGAGTGTTCAATTGTTTCAGATTGTAAAAATTTGGAAGGGCAACATTTGTTTTTTCGCATTTTATTAAAGGGTTTAGTTAATTTACACTTGTTAATTGAAGTGCAATTATTTATATCGCTCTTCATCTTTTAAAGGCTAGAGGAATATACGCCAATCAGATTGAAATTAAGCCCCGCCCTTAAAATTTGATCATTAATTCTAAAGTTGTAGAGTTCAACTTTATAACATATTTATGAGGCATGTTTAATACATAATTAATTATATAATATCACATTTTTTATATAAAAAAATATATTAATATAATACAAGTTAAATAGTTTTCTTTATGACCGTGTCTATTTTAACTGAAAATATTAATAGATAATAGATAAGTTAGAGATTATATCATAGACTACATAAGTTAGATTTTTGGTGTCCACCGCTAGATATATAGTAATCCATCGATGGTCAAATTGCATTGACTAGTTTTAGTTAACGAAATTATATCTATGTTCCTAAAGTTAAACTTTATAATTCAAAAAATAATATCTTTTTAACTATTCTTTAAGACTATTTATCTACTATACAATTCGCTAAATGTGTGAGATGACCAAGATATGACAACCTTTCATGTTATTGTAGGTGACGTTATTATGAGAAAATAAACTTAAAAAAAATAGCCATTTGCTGACCTGACAAGGGAGTTTATGGGACGACTTTTCGTGATTGCGAGCCACACTCTTGCCCTTCCATACCTCGGTCGTCCACAACACACTTCAATGTTAAGGCGCAACCAAATAGTTTATCAACTTCCACAAGACCATTCAAAAGTAATGGTGGGTCATTCTATGACTGCTTCTGTATACAGGGGAGTGACACGATGATGAAGTAATAACTATTACTACCAGCCCTACTATGTCTCGTACACATTCTTGATTTTCTTCTTATGTACTGTTGGATTTATTGGTTGGCTTATTTTTACATTCAGATTAAAAGAACGGAGGAAGACAAAGATCAATAGCTATAGTAGATCACCCATACTCCTTTTTTTATTTATATCGTATGTTTAGTATGTTCACCTCTATGAGATAACTAATATTTCGACCATAATTTAATTACGTGGTTAGCAAGATGGATTTTTCTATTTGTTACCTTTGAATAATAATATTCCGACATATGTCCCCTGTGCATGCCCGTGTGTATTAATTACAAACATTTTACGAGGCATGGACTTTAACTCTCGTCTCTTTTGCCCCTCCGTTCATTCAATCAATTGGTGCTTCTAGAATTTTCCTTTTGAAGGTGATCTCAAATTCGATTCTGCGCACATTCTAGTCCATATTCCAAAATATTTGTGGTAAGGTTTCTCAATCGTTCGGTTTATAGTGCAGTCAAGTCATGTCTTTGTTGTAGTTTATTTGTATATAATTGATCGGTTATAATAGTGATCCTCCACATTATTCTGTTGTGGTTTATCATCTAGTTACTTGTTACACATGTTTCCAGAGGGTTATTCCTTCAACGTGGGTTAATATGTGTATTTGTGAGAAGGAATGGTATCTTCCTGCAATCTAGGAAGGGGACCCTTCTTCATCTACACCAAATTGTAAAATATAAACACCTATCAATGCAGCTATTCAATTGAAACATTCAGTATTTGGGAATACATAGAATTTGTTGATATCTTTGAATGGCCACCTACCATCTCTACACTGTTGTTCACCATGTATATACAACAAAGTATGGGAGGAAGCTATGGCTCATACTACAAAGATTGAAAGACTCGTCCCTCCATGACAGTGCAACTGGAAATGTATGCATTTGGCCATGTTTAGTAGGCCGTGAATGCCTGAAACATATTTCCCATTATCCTACACCATGCAAGCCATTAAAGAGTAAGAAAAGGACAGAAGCAAATAGAGCCTCGACAATAAAAGCATACAACCTGTGACAGATTCCATTCCAATTGCAAGCCTCATCCATTGAGTCTAATTTTAAGATTTAGAGTATTACTATCACCTAGTTCTGAATTGAAGCCACACACCTCTAAATATTGCTCTCATGGCATTCAAAATCAAGGCAGGCTTAAACTTTCCGAGATAGAAATCGACGATTAAACATAGATTTACTGAAGAAGTTTTATAATAGCTAATTAGAGATATGGTAAATTACATAGATTTTTAGGAGTTACAAATTTGGTTTATAATAGCTACTAAAGAAGTATGTATTACTACTTTGCATAGATTTGGTAGGATGATTGCTATAGATTTATCAATAAATTTTAATGGTGCAATAGTCTTTTTGGTTTTGTGTTTTCACATATATAATGGAAATATAGAATGTTGTTGTTAGGTCAACAATTTAATGAATCGATAATACTACCTGGCCCTTTACATTTTTTACCCATGAACATGCCCCAGCTTAACACTTAGTTACGGTAACAACCTTTTTCACTAATTATATTACCCATCTACTTACATACTAATAACTCAACCTTTTTTTAAACCTCATACATTTAGCCTCAAGCTTGGGAACTTTAACTTAACCATGCATATTAACTCAACTATACTTAAATCCCTATGAATGAAACTTGACAAATACCACCTTACCTATGGACACCTTTCCGAACTACAACCCTCTGACAACAACTGTTCGCCATACGTCTTTTGAGGCTTTATATAGTGGATAGATCCCATATAGACCACCAGAGGACCCAATAATGTAAGCTTTCTTTGAGCATATATGATGGCCGCTTTAAGAAGTACGTTTCATCCTTACTTTCTGTGTCCGCTTTAAGTAAAGTCCTATCATACTGATTCCTTTATGTTGCTTTCTAGTCACATTATGCCCGCCGAGGAGACCTGCACGTGGGTCTACCCCCTCTTTCCTGCACTTCAGGATTCTAAGTAAGCATGACACATCCAGGCTTGAAGTGCTACCGAACGAGTAGTTGTTTGGAGGACAAATAAAATATTTATGCTTACCGAACTTGATCTTAAGCGGATGTGAAGTTGACGAAGTTAAGTTGCCGAAGTAACTAGTGTGAGGTGGCTTGTGCTTTGCTTTTTTTGTTTTTGGATATGCACATATATAATGCAATCATTGGGAATAGACTTTGAAAACCTATACATCAGACCTACGCCTTGGGTCAGACTCTTGGAAACCTATGCTGACTTGGAAACACTCATCTTTGGTTCGACCTTAAACTCATCCATACCCACTTGGTACTCCTCCTTGGGAACTCGCACTCTGCATTTGGACTATCCTTTGGAAATCAGACTTTGGTTGGAATATTCCTAGGAACCTATCATCTGACCTCACCCTTGGGACCTGAAACTCAGCATTTGAAAACGCCTCCCTCAGCCTTTCGTTGTATTCTGATTCTATTGATATGGTATTGGGATATATGGTCATCCTATTCTCCAAGAAGAAAGGATGATAGAGCCATATTATATTATTAAGGAGAGTTGGTGGCACTAGATACAACACTGAGTTCATAGTAACTAGGAGGTAACTAGAAGTGAAGATTGGATACCTTTCCAGAACCTGTAAAACTGGCCATGGATATCTCGAGGGCTAGTCATTGTCCGGATCCTCTTGGTAGTTTGTCCATTGCCTTTTTATTAGTGCATTTGACCTCAAGGTTTTTTCCTTCTTTTTATTTGGCCCGATTCAGTTTGGCAAGATAGAACAACCCCGCGAGCAAAAGGGTACTAGTCATCTTTGCATCGTTAGAATGTTCTCACCACAACTATAGTAGTTATGAACCCCACGAGCAATAGAGTTGTACTGTTCAATTATCTCATTGTTAGTGGATCCCGAGGGGACCCTTTTATCACAATAGTTGGGTTCGGGGCCTTATCCTCATTCTCGCTCTAAGGCGATCAATCGGAGCTGTCTGCCGGGTATCTCCGTCATAGTCGGTGGACACCTTCAATCCAAGGATTATAATACTAGTAGTGCTATCATAACCCATGTTTAGCCCCAACTCTTCTCCTAGGAATGAATATATCTCCCCATCGTGTCAACAAAAGCATCCATCGGAGGCAATGAAATTGAAATATATATAGGTTGTAAACCATTGGTCCCTTCAAAATAAGGGTTTTATAGCCTTCTAGGGCTTATAAATGCTTTCAATAATAAAATAAATTTTGATTTGAACCATTACAGGGTAGTTACTAAGGATGAAATTTAATCCCTTTGCAAGCAATTTGTTTTCTATAGGGTTTCATTGAGATATACAATTTATAAGTAGAACCTTTCGGGGCTTCTTTCTTTCTTTCCAAAGCTCGAATCACTAATTTGTCATAGAGACTTTGGGTCTGCATGTGAATGTTTTGTATCCCCGTACCTCCACATTTTATTGGAGTTAAATATAAATGATAGTTAAGCTTGTGAGAGCCTTTGTCGCTAGAGTTGTTGGTCCACTGAAAACTCTACAGGGCCTTCTCTAGATTTTCATAAGCCTTCATGGAAGGGACCCACCACGAGAAGGAATAAATAGGGTGACAACCAAGATTGTACTACAAATTTGGAACTGACCCATGAAGGCTAGGAGTTTGGTCATCCATATTGGTATTTGTTTGTAAACCATCTACACAACTACCTCTCAAAGCTATTTAGGCAACCTTGGAAGGTAAAGGGAATTCCAATAAAAAACATGTAACGTACTTGATTCCTTCATTCGTACCTTGCAGAAATGGAGCACTTCCATCTCAAATACTCACATGCAATGCTCTGTAAACTATTGTGGATATTCTACTAGAACAGTTTGTAACAATATATCATATAATATTCTACAATCTTTTCTCATATAGTGTTTTTACTGTAGATTGTAGATTGAATGTTACTAGTTTAATGTCTGAAAACACTGAGGTCACTAAAATTGAAATGAAAGAAGTTAAGCAAATAACACATCATTTATACAATGAACACAAAATGTACTTTGGTAAAACCCAATATGAGAAAAGCCTCACTAGAAAGTGAGGCCTATTCTCTTACTTTTTTATTCTCAGTTATAAATGCAAGTACAAATAAAGTGCACTCACTATGGAGTTGCTATGGAAATTATGGCCTTAATCATTGCGATAGGATCTTTTACTTCCTTTGTCATGCTTCACTATCCCACTCCTAGATCTTTGTTCTACTATAGAACAATAAATAATACAATAATAATGGAGCTCCTTCCTTTTCTAGCGGCCTAGTATTAAACATAGTCTAGGGTTAGGGTAAGGGTTTATACATGCCTCAACCCCCAATTAGTGTTAAGGTTTTGGACCCTCTTTAATATTCTTGAAGGTTTGACAAAAAAAGGTTGTTTAAGGTATCAAATGGGATTTGGAAGGTTTTGGACCCCAAATAACCAAAGTGGGACTTACTTATAAAATGGGCCCTACAAGCCAATAGCTTCATTTTTTCCACCTATCGAGTACCAAAATACATTACAAAATACATCATGATCCATTTTTAATTATGCCAATATTTTTATTTGTATATTTTACAGATCTTTATTTAATCTCTTAACATCACAAAGAAAAATGTAAAAAACACAAATTGCACAAGCATCACTATTTAGTTCAAGATCATAATTTCTTCATCTTGCTAGATGACAATTACTGATAAATTACTAGTGACAGATCCTTCTTATAACCTGATCCTGTTGACTCAATTATTTAGCATAAAAGGAATAAAAATAAGGCAATTGACCTAGTAGAATGAACAGATTCACCAACAAAGGGCATCGGAGTAAAAGCCAGATTCATAGCGATCCACCGGTAGTAGAGTCCCTAGTAAAATATTAAGTACCAATCCATATCATCTATTTTCTTAAGATCCCGATCCCATGCTGGTTGATCTATCACCAGTGTATGTGCAAGTTGGAATCCTAGCATACACCCCCACAATTATGATTGCTACCACTTGCCCCCATGACGAGAGGAGACGTTCAAATACATCCACGTTACCAACGAACGAACGAACGGACAATTCACTGCCCACTTCCAACCTGTCTAGTATGCTTAAGGCATCCGCCGAAGTCCATGTCACCAAAGCACAACATGTATTCACCAGATTCAACAACACGCCCGCATTCCCCATCTGCATTCAACCATTCCCGTATTCCCCATAATTCCCCATCTCACTTACCCTAACAGAACAATTGTACGGATATTGCGAGGGAAATAATACATTCCAATACTCCTACAAATTCACATGGAGGGTGACACAAGGCATGTTAATGACACGATACGATCACACGATGAACTCAGAGAGATGAGGTTACTGATAAGAGGTTACACTTTGAGGTTACTTACACAATGAGTGAGGTTTGTGACCCCCCTCGTAGAGGTCAACGAAGGCGGTTTTAAACCCCCCTCGTAGACCCCTTCATAGAGACCTACGGGGGCGGTTTTGAACCCCCTTCATAGAGACCTACGAGGACGGTTGTGAACTTCCCTCATAAGCCCCCCTCATACAAACCTACAAGGGAGGTTTGGAACCCCCCTCGTAGAGAACTATAGGGGTGGTTTCAAACCCCCCTCGTAGAGGCCTATAGGGGCAGTTGTGAACCCCCCTTGTATAGTCCTATGTCATGTCCCCAATTTTGGCTCATCCAGTACCATGGGTGAAAGTGGACAAGATCAACCCCTAAGGGACTTAAATGGTATTAATTCTATTTGCTTAGAATTAATTTTATTCTAAGTCTCACAAATTGGCAAATTTATTTATTAAAGGTAATTTTGATAAATAAAATTAATGGATAAAGAGCAAGTGGGCCAAGAGGGCACCCATGTGGAATATGTTGCCAAAATGGAGTAGGGTGTATTTTTGGAGGCAATTATACAACAAGAGTTAATTAATCATTAATTAATTGATTAAATGTTGAAGTGTGAATTAATTATGAGTTGTAATATTTTTATTAATAAATATTTATAATAAATATTGGCAAGTGGTGGTGATAAGGTTGGAGGAATTACTTGGAGTAGAAGTCAAGTAAACACTAGAGTCCAAAAATGTTGCCAAAATGGAGAAAAGAGGCTTATTTTAGGAAAAGCAGCATAAATCTAGGAAAAGCAGGAAAGTTTTGAAAGTAGGAAAGTTTACAAAAGGTAGGAAAATAAAAAAAAGTGGAAAGAAAGGAAAGCCAAGCAAAGCAAAGCAAGGAAAGTATATCCACTCATGGGTGACATATTCTCACAGGTCACCAATCCAAGTAACTTTCCCAAAAGGTCAACATGAATTCTATAAAAGAATGATTCCAACTCCATTTCACATGTTTTGTTAGTTTGAGAAATTTTATGAATGCATTTGTGCATCCAAGGCTTGGGAGGTGTTCCCCTATTCAAGCATGGGAGATGTACCCCAGCTTTCTATGAGAGGATGATGGCATCTAGCCATTATCACTGAGTGTATTTGTAGGTACTGAAGCTGACCAGGTCGAATTTCAATTTCAGAATCATCTTCACCAAATTCAGATATCGAATCCTTCTTCTCTCTTCCATTCTACAGCTAGTTTCCTATGTGCAAGAGGAGAGACACTTCTATCATCTTCTGAGAGGCATCTTGACATATTTATGATGTAATAACAGAGTATGTAATGTTCGGATATCAGTAACTTCAATACAAATTATAGAACTCTGATTTCTTCTCCAATTTATGCACCCCTTCTAGATTTAGCTAGAATTTGACTAGCTTTCAATGAATGAATCATAAGTCAATGAGTAAAAGTCCAAATTAAGTAATTCCTATTCCTGGAGTTAGATAATATATAACATGACATTATCCAACCTCTGTTTTAGAAATTTGATTGCATTTGAGTACTGTTTGGGAGTCTAAAAGTCGAGCTAGTTGAGCTGTCCAAAATTGTCATTTTACTAGTTATGCTATAATACTTGCTCGGATCTCTTTGAAAATTTATGGAATGATGTATTAATGTTTACTGAATTTTATTAAATTATATTTAACCTCTTTAATCTCAAAAAGACCCTTATCCAGTCTCTAGTTAAATACCTCACCCATACTAGTCTGCATATGCTGAGAACCCCAGGAGCATTGGAGTAGATTTCAGCCGGGATGTTATTGAAACATAAAGGGTCTCAGTACATTGTGCAGATGTATAAAATCATATCAGAACCTTCCATCCATCCATATCCTTTGTACTTTCCCATCTCCAACAATTCTAGCTTCCTTAGCCATTGTTTTGATCAAATTTGAGAAGCCTAGAGTCTTTGTATCACTTGTATAAGTTGGTACATTAAAGTGGTACCTCCATGAACACAAATATCTGTTTATTAATCCTTCCCAAATCCCTTATCTAGTTTGTATATGTGGATGTACCCAGGAAGCCTTGTTGTAGACTTCGGCGATGCTGATGTTCGAAGCATAAATGGTCTCCGTGCTTTGTACAAAGGATCCTAAACTTTTTCTTTCTATCTAACTTGTTGCTACACACTCTCCCATGTAAATTCCAGAACCTAAAGTCACCCCTACCATACTTGATCAGTGCCCCTGTACACCTCACTTACATCGTGCTCACCGTAAAGAAATTGTTTAAAAATTACTCGTGAAAATCCTGATAAATTCGACAGTTGGAGTTAGTATTCTGGCCAATTCTTGGCTAGGATATTACAGTGGTATCAGAGCACTTTCCTTGGCTCAGCCTGTGGAAAGTAACTCTCAGTGGAAATGTAGCTCAACACTATCTTCAAGTTGCAGTTGTGGAATTAATTCCATTCATGGAAGATTTAGAGTTTGAGTTGCATGAAGAAGAAGATTATTTTTATGAAGAGTATGATGATTATGACGAGCAGTATGAAGAATATTGCAGACAGTATGAGGAAGAGAATTCCCAAGAAGTACCTTCCACAAGCATCTCCCATGAGATCATGATTGGAAGAAGAGAGTATGGTTATTTTGATAGCCATATTCAGGAAAAAGTTGCATGTTCCACAGTCAAAGGTCAACCTTCTATGGAAGAGTTGATAAAAGATATGAAAGCTTTATTTGATTCATGTGAATTCACAAGAATTTTGGATACTCTTCAAGAAGAGACTCCAAGAATCTTCATCCTAAGACAACCAGTGAGAAGCAAGACCCAAAAACCAATCATGAGATTGTTGACACAATGGAAGAAGAATCTACTGCAAGATTCTATGCTGAGGATCTCAAGATCACCTCAGAAGAGATTGGTAAGCTTAATGATGGTGAGACACATTTTGGATCAGATCCAAAAGAAGAACCTAAATCATATTCAAAGTCACCACTTGAGCTTCATAGTGAAGCATAAGTTGACCACACATCAGTTAGATGTGAACTAGTAGAATTGGTGGTAGAACAAGGCACCATAACCCCACCCATTGGAGAGACAAGCATGATGCCAAGGTATAGACCACATTCATATTTTTCTACTAATTTGTATAATGATGATTTTTCAGCCACATCAAAGGATAATTATTGCATAAGGGATGCTGAGTCTCGGATCCTTAGTGATAAGGGTGAATGTAGTGACAGGACTGAATCACTAGAAAGGTGTTTACAGGATGCCCACATGGTTGGAAGAGAACCTATTGAGAAATGTTTTAAGTGTGAGGAAGCATCTAAATATGTGTACTCTCACATATATGTTGGAGACATGGAGATACCCATTGATGAAGGTGTTGTGGGTGCAATATCCATGGAGAAAGAAGGAGGTCTTGCAACAACAGAAACTGAAAATGAGAAATTGGTGGAAGTCCAAACCACCAACATACCATCACAAGGAGGGGAAAATAAAACACATGGGAGTTTTGTAAATTCTGATATCTATGTTCCTATGTGTCATTCTGATGGGGCATCCACTTTTGAAGAGAAGATGGCCTTGGTTGAACCCCCAGGGGTCGAGACTCTTGAATTGGGGAGAGCTGAAAACTAGAGAGTAAGCCTTACTGGTGCACCAAAGATGAATGAGCACCCCATTTACAGCCAAAGATATGATATTCATGATCTGAAATATGAATATATTGCAGCCCGAAAATATGGATCAGCTTTCATAACTTCAACAGAATCAGCTAAAGTTGACCCTAAGAAGCTAGAAGAAGCGAAGGTTCATCTGCCAGAACCTCATTTCCTTGAAGGGACACTAAAGATGAATGAATGCAAGACCCAAGAAGCCCTTCAAACCCTCAATTACACACATGCCTTAATGAATAAAATTTGTTGGAATTTGGGGGAGCAGTATTCCATGAGAGACATGGAAGAGTTTCAGAAAGCCATGGCAAGCATAAAAGGTAAATTCTTGAACCTGCTTTTTGATAGAGATAGTTTGTTGGAGCTTGTAGAATTGTTTCATGGTACATCCTTGAGGGATGATGAAGAGATCAGAAAGCTCAATGGTGAATTCATGGCCACCCAAGATTCTTTGAGAAGCACTCAAAGTGTCCTCCAAGAATCCAAGATAGAAATATTGCAGCTTCATGAAAAGTTGCAAAGATCCTCCCTACCCTCCTACTCACCATTCAGTCAACTTCATTTGGATGAAAGCATTCTTGATCATAGGGACGAAACTCATGAGATGGTGGATCATGAGGATCAATCATTTTTATATGTGCTTGAAGAGTGTGTAGAACAGTTTAATGAGAACCAAGCACTTGACTTTTTTCCAAGGGAACTTGAGCTGTTCCTTGAAGACAGACACTCTCCCATGGAAGAGTGGGATGAGAGCACCCAATTTGGGCTAGCCAATAATGGAGAAGTTGCAGCCATAAGTCTGATCACTGAAGGTTACATACATGCGAAGAAGGTTCATAGTTCTTTCCCACATGTCCTAGACTCAGCAACACCAATGGGGAATGAACAATGGGTGAAGAAATTCTTCTGGTTTGTGTCACATGTACAACAGGAGGATCATGATTTGTCCCCATGGGAGATAGATCCTATTGTAGAAGAGATGGCTGATTATAGCTCATATAAATCAGCAAGCAAGATCTATGATTCATCCACTAGATGGATGAATAGAGGCATCACTGAAATGGAAAATCTGAAAGGTAAAACGTTCACTTGTTTCTGCAATAAATTTGTTGTTATAACTGACATTGTCTTGAATTGTGAATAGCAACAAAGATGTATTTTGCAGCCATTTGATGTCACTCATCCACATAAGGATTGCGTGAAAGATTACCTAAAAAGCATGAAATCTCCTTGCAAAAATGTTTCTGCTTATGGTCAAGGGAAGGCAACTAAGCAGGCAAGTTTCCAAGATAAATTAATGATTACTTGCAGAAGTTGGCCTATGTGGAGGGAATCCACATGCTTGGAGGTATGCTTGCATTTTTTCTCCAATGGAAGAGAGTTGAGCCATTGGATGTCTTCACTTGAAGAAGCATTTTTCTCTCTACTTGGTTTGGTTGGCAGTAATGTCCTTTCAATTATTCCCCGGATGAAAAGGCACATGTTTGATGATAGATTCTTTAAATTGATTCTGAAGATTGGAAAAAGGCAGTTGATACTTTGGGATCCTGGCATTGATGGGAGTGATAGATTGCTAAAGGTGACATAAAATTTTTGATCATTGCAGGAGAAACAGTGGGATCCAATAATTCTACTCAAGTTATCCTAATTGGGTTGAAAATTTTGTCCATTGCTGGATAATTGCAGATATAGATTACAGTGCAGTTTTTCTTTTTTTCCATAGTCATTTTTTTGAAGGCTCAAGTTTAATTTTCAGACTTTTCAGTGGATGGGGACATTTATAATCAGAGTGGTGCAACGGAAGATTGGTGGACATTGCTTGAGGACAAGCAATCTTGGGAAGGGAGGACTTTCATGTCCCCAATTTTGGCTCATCTAGTACCATGGGTGAAAGGGGACAAGATCAACCCCTAAGGGAATTAAATGGTACTAATTCTATTTGCTTAGAATTAATTTTATTCTAAGTCTCACAAATTGGCAAATTTATTTATTAAAGGTAATGTTGATAAATAAAATTAATGGATAAATAGCAAGTGGGCCAAGAGGGCACCCATGTGGAATATGTTGCCAAAATGGAGTAGGGTGTATTTTTGGAGGCAATTATACAACAAGAGTTAATTAATCATTAATTAATTGATTAAATGTTGAAGTGTGAATTAATTCTGAGTTGTAATATTTTTATTAATAAATATTGGCAAGTGGTGATGATAAGGTTGGAGGAATTACTTGGAGTAGAAGTCAAGTAAATACTAGAGTCCAAAAATGTTGCCAAAATGGAGAAAAGAGGCTTATTTCAGGAAAAACAACATAAATCTAGGAAAAGCAGGAAATTTGGAAAAGCATGAAAGTTTTGAAAGTAGGAAAGTTTACAAAAGGAAGGAAAATAAGAAAAAGTGGAAATAAAGGAAAGCCAAGCAAAGCAAAGCAAGGAAAGTATATCCACTCATGGGTGACCTATTCTCACAGGTCACCAAGCCAAGTAACTTGCTCAAAAGGTCAACATGAATTCTATAAAAGAATGATTCCAACTCGATTTCACATGTTTTGTTAGTTTGAGAAATTTTATGAATGCATTTGTGCATCCAAGGCTTGGGAGGTGTGCCCCTAGTCAAGCATGGGAGATGTGCCCCAGCTTTATATGAGAGGATGATGGCATCCAGACATTATCACTGAGTGTATTTGCAGGTACTAAAGCTGACCAGGTCGAATTTCAAGTTCAGAATCATCTTCACCAAATTCAGAGATCGAATCCTTCTTCTCTCTTCTATTCTACAACTAGTTTCCTATGTGCAAGAGGAGAGACACTTCTATCATCTTGTGAGAGGAATATTGACATATTTCTGATGAAATAACAGAGTATGTAATGTTCATATATCAGTCACTTCAATACAAATTATAGAACTCTGATTTCTTCTCCAATTTATGCACCCCTTCTAGATTTAGCTATAATTTGACTAGCTTTCAATGAATGAATCATAAGTCAATGAGTAAAAGTCCAAATGAAGTCATTTCTATTCTTGGAGTTAGCTAATATATCACATGACATTATCCAACATCTGTTTCAGAAATTTGATTGCATTTGAGTACTGTTTGGGAGTCCAAAAGTTGAGCTAGTTGAGCTGTCCAAAATTGTCATTTTACTATTTATGCTATAATACTTGCTCGGATCTACTTGAAACTTTATGGAATGATGTATTAATGTTTAATGACTGTTATTAAATTATATTTAACCTCTTTAATCTCAAAAATACCCATATCCAGTCTCCAGTTAAATACCTCACCCATACTAGTCTGCATATGTTGAGAACCCCAGGAGCATTGGAGTAGATTTCAGCCGGGTTGTTCTTGAAACATAAATGGTCTCAGTACATTGTGCAGAGGTATAAAATCATATCAGAACCTTCCATCCATCCATATCCTTTGTACGTTCCCATCTCCAACAATTCTAGCTTCCTTAGCCATTGTTTTGATCAAATTTGAGAAGCCTAGAGTCTTTGTATCACTTGTATAAGTTGGTACATTAAAGTGGTACCTCCATGAACACAAATATCAGTTTATTAATCCTTCCCAACTCCCTTATCTACTTTGTATATGTGGATGCACCCAGGAAGCCTTGTTGTAGACTTCGGTGATGTCGATGTTCGAAGCATAAATGGTCTCCGTGCTTTGTACACAGGATCGTAAACTTTTTCTTTCTATCTAACTTGTTGCTGCACACTCTCCCATGTAAATTCCAGAACCTAAATTCGCCCCTACCATACTTGATCAGTGCCCCTGTACACCTCACTTACATCCTTCTCACCGTAAAGAAATTGTCTAAAAATTACTAGTGAAAATCCTGATAAATTCGACAGTTGGAGTTAGTATTATGGCCAATTCTTGGCTGGGATATTACATCCTATAGGGGCGGTTTGGAACCCCCCTTGTAGAGGCCTATAGGGGCATTTTAGAACCCCCCTCGTAGAGGTTTATAGGGGCGGTTTTGAACCCCTCTCATAGAGGCCTATAGAGGCAGTTTGAAACCCCCCTCGTAGAGGCCTATAGGGGCAGTTTGGAACCCCCCTCGCAGATGCCTATAGGGGCAGTTTGTAACCCCCCTCGTAGATTCCTATAGGGGCGGTTTGGAACCCCCTCGTAGAGGCCTATGGGGGTGGTTTGGACCCCCCTCGTAGAGGCCTACAAAGGCAGTTTGAAACCCCTTTTGTAGAGACCTATAGGGGGGGTTCTGAACCCCCCTCATCGTAAGCTATGGGGGCAGTTAACAACCCCCCCTCATAACCACCTACAAGATCAATTTAAAACCCCCCACATAGACACCTATAGTGGTTGTTAAGAACCCCCCTCATAGCAAGCTACGGGGGTAGTTTAAAACCCCCCTCATAGTTTACTACAAGGTCAATTTAGAACCCCCCTCATAGCCACCTACAATATCAGTTTAGAACCCCCCCTATAGCTACCTCTTTAGCCATAATAAATCATAATAAAATATATTTTATTAAAAATACCAATATTGGAATATCAATAGGGTACGGAGGAATCGAACCACCAACCTCCTACTTGTAAGGCAGGCGCTCTACCATTGAGCTAGCACCCTTTAAGAGTTAGGGAGATGAGCAACATTAACACCCATATTGCATTATTTTTAAGTCTAATAAAAGACAATAAGAATGTTTAGGAGATGATCGTAACAGGATATACACATGTACCAAATATCTACAGATTATCATGCAAGAGCAACCTGCTCTTTGCAATCCTCACAAGGCATAATAAATATAATTCCAAACTTTTCGATTGCTTACTAAAACAACAAAAATGTTGAAAAAATGCAGACAATTTGCAGATACAAATTTCAATCATGTGATATGCATTTCATAACGTAGTGCAGTTATTCTTATTGTAGACATGACATATTGATGCAGTTGAGGAGCTCAATAATTTGTGCATGGAAGGCCAATATTCAAGACAAATCATCTTCTTTGTTTGTCTCTTCAAGGATAAAGCTTACTTTCCATTGGAAGTTTCTTTTTTATCAAATATATCTATAATGAAATTAGGAAGACTCCTAAAAATAAACCTGAGACAAATAGGGACATCATAGATTGACATATCTAGTGCAAGATGTTTCATTGACAGAACAAGTCAAGGAAATCCTGGGAGGTGTAGAGATGGAAGTGCATTGTTTCTTTCACATTCCATTGGTTTCTCTTTCAAAGTTGGGGTATGGTAAGGGTTATGATAATTAAGTAGAAATGAAGGCCTTGCAAGCTCTGTTCAGAATTGCAGTGAAGAAAGGATTAGCCTTTGGGTATATGGAGATTCAAAGTTGATCATTGAATGGGTATATATCTATCTTCAATCAGTTCTTGATGAGATAAATCTTCCAATTGGCAGATTTAAATTCATTTCCTTCACTCCTGTATATAGGGAACACAACATGCGGGCTAAAAGTATCTCAAAGCATGGTTTAGAAGCTTCTGAAAAATACATGGTTCTAGTAGGACACAGGGAGGATCAGATGGTTCGACAATGGATGATAGTTGTTTATGACTGACAGGATAAATGGTTTCTGTATACATGTCTTGTTTCACTTGTGAAATGTAACCATTTGTCTCCTTGAAATATAAAGTTGAGATTTTTTCCTTGGATAAAAAGGTAGCATTCTAATTCTTACATAAAGTTTCCAGGAAACCCATGAATGAATGTCTCATGTGATTTTTACAAGTCCTAAAGCAACAATCTATATTCTCTATGCACAACAATGTCAAGCAGCCAAATAATCAAAGATACAGAATGCATAGGTTGTGTTGTAGAATACAAGTGACTTTAGCTCAAAGACTCACCAGAAGCCAACTGCTATATAAACTCATCAGTCTTGATAATTAGCCAATTATTTTGGGTAACTTTGGAAGCCATTAAAAATTCAACAGCCTCTAACAAGCAATCAATGCCCTATATGATACAAACATTTCACCATCTCTCACTTAACTGAGAGCCAATGCTTCAGGAAAGCACAAATGGTACAGCTGATGAAAGGACACACTGGGGAAAAAATCTAATTTTTGTGTATTGTACTAAGATATGACTGGTATAACAAGGAATTTCAATAACAATCCAATCAAGGGAGTTTTCATGAAGCATAATCAGTGGTTGATGCTATCTAATCATCAGTTCCAAGACACCAGGAACAAGAAAAAAAGTGTCAAAAACTAATATATACAAAATGTAACCATGAAAAATGCCTTGAAGCATATATTTGACCTGGAAAATAAGTATTTCTTGTGACAGGCTGTACAATCTGAAGAATACAAGACAAGCAGAACACTAGAAAATCTAGCCTTTAATGGCCTTAATCTATTCTACTATCTCTTATAAACTTATGATACAAAAACTCATAAAAGCTGGGGTAGATCAAATAAGAAACCCAAACATGGCAAGAACAAGAGAATATATATAACTTCAGACCTCTAGTGATGTAATGTTCTAACCTAGATGGGGTATCCTTGTATGTATCCAATGGAATGAAATTATGATCTACAATAGTATTTGTAATGACCAACACACCAATCAGTATGAGCCTATGTTGGCAATATTTTTTGAGTCTAGGATGATGATAAGCTATCTTCAGTGCTAGAAATATGACTTGATGGTCATCGGTAAGGTATTGTGCTATAGGGATAAGTACAAAATATAATGTAATTATCTTTTTGAAGTAATACATCAGGTTTTTTTGTGTGGGGGAAAAAACACTTTCATTTATAATAAATGGTCACTTACATCATAGTTGATATCTAAAGGAACATTCAAATTTCCAAATCCACCACTATTATATGTTATGGGGCTTGCTTATTTTTAATCATTCAGCCACTACACTTCATATCCTTTTATTCATGTCACTAGTAAACTGTCTATAAACTATCTGTATTCTTAATACTTTATTTCACAGTTATTTAATCTTACTTTATTTCTTAAGAACATTCTCCTAGATCTAAATGAAGTGGATGATCATTGCACAAATGAACGTGGCTACCATGTGGCAAGCCATGTTTGAAGTTTTTTTAAAGACCATGGCACATCTTGAGTTCATTATGGAGGATAAGCTCAAGAGAAGTTGATGATTACTCCAAGCAAGAATCAGGTCCAAGGATCGTGGCACTGTCATAGGGGGAGTAAGGAATTTTTTCAAGAAACACTTGTTGTGATCCAATAGATGCAGTAATGAAGTAATGTATAATTCTTTAAGAAGTTCAAATACAAGGGAGTTATCAACATGTATAAGATCTTCTCATGTCAAGACTGTTTTGAATCAAATTTTTAGTAAGTGTCATTCATCTTTCAATAACAACATGATGATCGAAGTAGCATATTGAGGATACCTTGTCTAGAAGATAAATTTGGAAAAGTTTCAAAGTATGCCAGACTCAATCTCTCTTAACTTGGGATACCTATATGTATACTCTAGTCAAGTCTTCCAGAAAGATAGTGAAATATTGATATCCAAACTCATGATTCTCTTCCTGAAGTTTGGAGACAGTACAAAAGGTAAGAAAATGCCTACCAGACTGAAAATACATGCACGCAGTCTCTTGTAAAGAAAAAATACACGCAATTATTATTGAAATGCCCGCCAAGCTTAAAAGGATGCACGCACGACCCTCAACATGTCTGCATTCAGAGGTGAAGATGCCTGCCAGGCAGAGATTAATTGCCCTCTAGATGGTCTAAATAATTGAAAATGCCCACAAGTTCCAACAGGTATTGAAGAAATGCCTGCTGTATTGAAATTTCTTGTCCAACAAAATGCATAAACCACTGATAAATGTATGCAAGGCTACATAGAATGCACGCAAGGTTCTTTCAGGGTATGAATATTCCCGTAGATTCAGTGAAATGCCCACGGGGACCTAAAAAATGCCTGCAAGACTTGGAACAAATGCCCATAGGCATAGTAAGATTGCACATGGGTTAAAAGATGCACGAAGGAATAGCCCGCCAGAAATACAAGAAATGCCCGCACACAAACTAAGATGCCCACAATCAATGGATAATTTCCTGTTGCACAAATAATATGCCCTCGACAACTAAGTAAATGTCCGCAGGATTTGGGAAATTGCACTTAGGATGATTTAAATTGATTAGAGAAGTGAATAATTTCCACAATTGTGTAAAATATGCCCGCAACCAGTTGTAAGATGCCCGCTGGAACCATTGAAAATGCCCGCAAGCAGTGAAGAAATGGCAGCAGACATCATAAAATGCCTGCAGTGCTTTACAAAATGCTCGCCTATCTGCATTATTTGTAGAAATGACTGAAGTTGTGAGATTTACACTTTCATGCAAAATACAGAGAAGTTGCAGAGCAAGTGCATCTTGGAATTCTAATGCATTTGATATGTGGCATTTGTCTATAAACACAGCTTGAGATTTGTTACAAAGAAGAGGGTAAAGTAAGTCGGTAAAGTACCCTCTTCTTGTTGCAAAGAAGAGGGTAAAGTAAGGGTCCAAATTCCTTGTAAAACAATCCCAAAAGAAGGAGAGGGTAAAGTAAGTCGGTTGCAAAATTTGTAACAATAAAAATCAATTTAAAAACTCAATGAGAAGTTGGCTCAGCAAATAAAAAAATTAAATTAAAATTGATTATTCTTGCATGCCGGCTCAGTAAAAATCCATGATAAGACTAGTATAAATACACTTGAAAACTCATTCATAAGTGTGAAGAAATTCGATGGTGTCTCTGAGGAATTTCGGACAGCTCCTGAGGAGAATTTTGGGTACTGTAGTAGCTACAATAGACAAGAAATTTTTTAAAAGGTTCTTTTTTTTAGCTCTAATTTTTAAGAATTCGTGGAGGACAGTCAGAGCTCTGATTTCAGTGGTTTGAGGAGTGTTTCAAGGGCTGCAGCAGCAACTACAGATGAGCAGAAGTTTTACTTTTATCCTTTTAAGAATTCAGACTTGTCTAGGGCATCACTGAGGCAGCTGTTTGGTGTCTTTATGGAGGAGTGAAATTATGACAATGACAGTGACTAAGGCAATTCGGTGGCAACCACAGAAAAGGATGTAACAATCAGATCATTGAAGCATAGCTACAACAACAAATCTCTTGAAGTATTCTCAGATTTTCAGGCTACTATGTTACAAAAGAATAGGATCAAAATCACATGAGCAAAGTTGGTTTGACTGAGTCTATAGAGAAAAAGTATGGTGAGCAGAACCTTGATGTGTATGAACAGTATGAACATAACCTAAATGACTTGCAGGTGAGCATAGCTAATGAGGATGAGCAAGTAATGATGAAAGCCCAGATACAGTGATGTATACAGTGGTAATGGTGTATTAATATGATGATATCTCAGTGATATACATGCATAGTGACCTTGGTATGAGCAACAGTAACTGTGACATACATGACCAGCTTGACCAACATAGTGATAAGCAGTGTTGGAAACAAAAGGCATTCCCCAAATCAAACCCTGTGCTACATCTACATTGATATTTAGTACTCTTGACCCTATGTATTAGGAGTTTTGGACTCATACTGTGATTGTTAAGGCCCTTTATGAGAATCAATAATGACACATATCTTTCAAGGAATTGAATGTGCAAATCAAACCCTGTGCTACATTCCTTCTAATTGCTCAGCCCTTTCCCTGCAATGCTATGTTATGTTAGGAACTTGAAAGTAGATGCATCATGTCTTACCATTATTACTAGGGAAAAAGGTAAAACAACTGGCATTTAGTAGATCTCTTTCAAATAAATCAATAATACATGCATAACCATGACCTAGTTGAATGAAGTTCACTGTCAAGCCGATTGATCAGAACATCTTTCTCTTGGTTTTGTGCCTTCAGCTTCCAACATTCTGAGACTTCCTCTAAGGTTGAGTAAAATGAATCCATAACGTACAGGTTGAAAGATCAATCATCAGAATCTGATAGAGGTATCAAAGAACATAAAAAAAGAACTTAAGGAGAAAATAGCAATGTTGCAGAAAGAGATTCTATGGTACCTATCGGTGGGTAAGGAAGCTGTTCTGGTGTAAGTGGAAGGAAGGAAACACTCAGGTCAAAGGAGTGCGCTATATATTCCCAAATAAATGTAGCGCTCACCACGCTTTCATATTCGTGCTACCCTGTATGCCCTAAGTTTATTAGTAGATAAATGGGAAAAAGCAGCGGGAAAGACAGGAGCGGAGCCATAAGCACTAGCAAGGGTGGTGGTATTTCTAGCTTCGGTGAGCATATTCTAGATCTGCCACCATAACCAAGTCTTTAGTCCCTGTACTCTTCTACACAGTTATGTCATTCTCTAGATTTCTGGAATGCAACCCATTTTTGCTTGTCTCAAAACATTTTATATGTTACTCAAAATAACTTGGCTCAACGATTATCAAGAACACAAGACTTGGTCCTTCAAGACATGGTCTGCAAGTAATCCTCAGCAATGTGGTATTGATCCCTCCCTTTGGAATCCAACCTGTTACTATTATAATCAACACCAAATGATATCCTTTGGATGATGAAAAATTCACAGATCCTTGGACATGACAATTTTGTTAATTTGGGAGAAGTTTCAGTTCCAAGATGACGTACCAATGGCACAATCCTCTTCTTCTGTAACCTTTTCACATTTTTAGTCTCTTCTTTTTCCCTGTTTTGTGAAATCTTGACTTCCTTGAATATCTGCAATTTATTCATGAATATGAGTGCCTGATTGTTGCATTTGACTGTCACTCTTTCTTTTCCAGACTTTGTTGGATTCCTTCTTGGACTTGTGTGAGACATTTTCTCTTGTCAATGGAAATTTGTTTTTCTGCAGGTTTGAGCTTTATGACCAAATGCATTGCACCTGTAACATCTTACTGTGTAGCATAATCTTGCAGTGTGTCCAATAAAGTTGCAACTCTAGCATCTTATCATGTTCTTGGCATTTCCATAATTTCTTCTCCTAATTTCCATAATTTCCATTCCTAATTGAGTCTTGAATTGCCTGATCTCCTCATATTGTCTTTTGGTGATCTGCCTCAATTTATGAATTTATTGTAGTTCTTTTATGAGTTCAGCCTCTTGATCCACAATACCTTCATCAACTTCTTCAATCGTATGAGAGTAATCATCACATTCTGAGTTATTACAGACAGAGTGTTCATGAGAGCCTTTACCTTCATGGTTGATTGAGTTTTGCATCAAGTCTTTGATAGTAATGGCTTTAGTTTCCTATCCTTCGGTTGAGTATAGATCCTTTAGTTTGTCCCAAATCTCTTTAGGTGAGACACATTGTCCTACCCTTTCTTTGACAGGATCATGTAATCCGTCAGATTAACCTTAAATCCCCATAAATAACTTTGTATCCTTGAGTCTACCTTAATTTTTTTTTTTAGGTTATATATAGCCTGGTGGATTAGCTCAATCAGTTCAAATGTCTTATTTCAAGGTAGATTTCAGCATGAAGTCTCTAGTTCTAATCAATCTAAGCCCCACGGGGTTACTCACTTCTGCAATGGTTGGCAGTTGAACCACCCTCCATCCAAATATTCCAGGCCACTCGGGGGTGCCAGCAAGGTTTTCCTTGGTTTTTAAAAGTGTGTGTGTGCACGCACGCATATTATTGCCATCCCCAATCTGTGGTCCCCTGAAAATTCAGTGGTATGATCTAGCCATTCCGAAAATCCCTTCCCCTATTTCCGCAGTTCCAGAAAATCGTGCAACATAGACCATGACTATGGGTGAAGCAATGCAAACCCTTAAGTGTCCTTTGGGGAATGCCCTGGAAAAATAGGGCATGGTTGGGCGATCTTGTAAGAATCCCAACCAGCTGGAGATATTGTAACGTCTAAGGCCAAAGAGAAAAATCTAGTGATGGGTATCTAATAGCTCAACCCAGAATCAGAGGTGTATATGTGTTGGAACAAACCAGTGCATGTACAACTCATGTAAGTGGAACATGTCCCGAGGGTGTGGGAGGGTGTTCCTTGTCAGACTGCCATGATGTCCTCTTCATCTCTGGACAAGGTATATATAATATGCTTAAACCCCAATATATGGGCAGGAAAGAGAAATGATCAGTCTGGTAGGATTGGGACTGGATATGGTCCATAAGCTCTAGCATGTATGACTGATCACCTCACTACAGACAGACACATCTTAAGGTCTCAATCTCATACAAATCCAAGCACTGACAAATTATATCCTCATGTGAGATATGGTAGTCAGTCTAAACTTGAGGCCAGTGGGAACAAACCCTCAACTGGCCAAGCAAGATCCTCGAATAGTATTCCCAACGAGTGTAGTCAAGACAAACAATGGGGCTTCCCATTAGCTGCAGAAAGTGCTCAGAGTGGACGACCATCTTACGCTATTGAGAAAACACCAAGCAATCTCACTGACAAAATGATTTGTAAGAGTAGAAACGACCCTCTTAAGTCATATGAACAAGCACTTGTATACCAGTTTGCTTTGACTGAGTGCTAAAGCAGAAAAGAAACGACGAACGCTACCTACAATATTGTGAGGGTAAAAATTTAATGAGTGACAAAGGAAGCAAGGTCCATGGACAACTATCCATCACAAGTTGGAAAAAATTCAAACAAGTACTGTGGCAAAGGTATTACATGAGGAGTTATGCAAGAGCACTACAGGTAAAAAGTTTATTTTTGAGATAGATGGTAGGACAAAATGCCATGGAGCGAAGCGATTTCTACTGATACATACTCAAGCTAAAGGTTTCTGATAATACTTAAGTAAACACCTGAACTACACTTGTCAATCTACAAGGGGTTGGATTTGTTCAAGATTTGGAGTTCAGGGGCATGCTTATAGCAATCTAAGCATCCAAGTGTATGAATGGTGGGAAACATAGGATTCTGAGGCATTCCGAGGATGAGAATGAATGTATTACAACATCAATTAAAATCAACTACATCAAACATGTGATGACAATAGAACAACAAATTCAAGAAAGGTCAACAAATATGATATCCACAAAACTCTGCTTTATATTATAAGACCATCCATCATACAAAAGTATAATATCAGACTTTACAAGCAGAGATGCTCTGAGTTGAGTCTTAAGAAGCATTATGCTGGACAAGTCTTGTTAGATCGCTCAAGACAACCATCTTGTTTTGCCAGGTTGTAGCTTGCTTGATGACTTATGTTAATACCACTAGTGAATTCGTAAATGAATTCCTATCTACCGATCACAATGATTGACATTTTGGTTCCATAATGGTTATTATTTTGTTCCAATTGTTCTTTTTCTGCACTATTTTGTTGCAATGGTTCATCTTCCGTGCTATTTTACATTCTTGACATTACTCCAGGTTGGAGAAATACAACTAGGTCTATGGCTTGTCTGTATCTGAGAGCCATGGGACTACAACTACAGTCATGGAAGAAACTATAATGACCATAGAAGTTAACTGGAAACTAGCAACCCACAACAAATGATTGATAAACAAAAAGGACCATATATCCAATTACTATCACCCAATTCAAGACTCTATGGTGCCACCAACTTTGTGGTTAGGACAAAATTTTGGGGGAATATATTTCAACTTGGAAACAAAATTTTAAAAAACTAAATTGAGGCAATACGAGCTCCGTTTACATTGACTCCTTTATGTGTGCACCATATTCTGTTTCTTAGCCTTAAATGTGTAAGGTTGCAAGCATACCTCTGAAATCCACCATAGTTGGACATGCATAGTATTTCATCATTCTGAAGATACAGATTTGTTCTTTCGTCTATCAGTATTAAACCTGCTGACAGGTCATCTAACTCTATATGGAGAGTCGATATCAATCACAGTAGAACATGGAAACTTATGCCTGCATAACTCTAATGGAAGGAATTATTCACAGAAAAAATAGAGAAAAATGCCACACACGGGTAGAAAAATTCTAGGCAACAATAAAATCAGAGCCAATGAGTTCATATATCAGCTTATCTGGAACGGATTAATGACAAATGTCATGAAATTCCAGGGAACAATAAAATCAGAGCCAATGAGTTCATATATCAGCTTATCTGGAACGAAATAATGACAAATGTCATGCATAGGTATCCATAAATCAACATTACCCCCATTTCAAAACAAACCATACATGGCATTCTTTTATGTCTAGTAAGAAATCTAGCCTGCAAACATCCGTTTTGTAAAGCTTTTCATAATAAAAGTGTATTTATAAGTTAATATCATAAAAACCTCTTTGATTGTAAACATTCAAAGGGTAATAATCTGAACATGCACATAATGATGAATACCATACTGAAGACATGGTCTAGCAGAAACATAACAATAACCACAGAGAAAGTAAAACGTAGATAGAAAACCTAAACGAACTATGATAATTGAGCCTTAAAATTGCATCTCTATATTTTACAAACAAAATCTCACCCATGATAACAAACATGTATAACTTCAAATGAATATAAGCAATTTTAACCTAAGCAAGGATCCCATTTTACCCTTGAAAACAAATAATAATAAAGTCATCTAAAGAATAAGAGACATTCGGAATCAGGCAACATACATTTAAATGTATTGCAAACAAATCTCAAAATTGGAACCTCTTGATAAAGAACAAAGGGCATTCCATAACATATTACTAGCATTGCACTAGACTAAATGAAAATCTACCTTCATAAAAACTTACCTTCCAATCAAATCTACAATATCTGGAAACTTCCTAGTATTACACTCAGCATTCCGACTGTAAATCTCAACAGACCCATCTCCCATGTAGTGAATCTACCTCCACATATTTGGCAAAATCATTAAATCATCAGAACTGTGAGTGAACTACAACATAACATCGATGGTCATCATCCAAAAAAAGATTACCTGTACATGCTCCCCATCATACTTATACTCACAAGTAAATTTCATGTCCTGAAATTTATCCAAAATCTCCAAAACTCCTTTTGTAGGTTTGGCCAACATAGGACCAACAGGAACCCCCAAGGTAAATGTACAAACTTCAGGCAACTTGAAAACACCCACATCAAGCAAAGAATGAACAATTTTATCATATATTGGCAAGACTGAGTATATTTGCTTGACTATCCTTCCAGCCTGCACATTAACATATATGAAAATGAACAAATTATTATTCAAATTCAATGCCAAATGTGATAACTCATTATGCACTGACTTGAAATATAAATTACCAATTCTCACAAGCCAAAAATAAAAATGCACCATACCAACATAGTCTCTCTGAATGATAAAATGCTTTCACTATAGTTCTCCATGAATGCTCTACTCTAGTGCTCCATGATAATGTGCACCTCGACTCTCTACTCTAGTCCTCCATGAACTCTCTACAACTAACTCTCTATCTCTTAGGATTATCTGGCTATGGAATCACTAACCCAATTCAAATGACAACAATCCTTATCATCCATTCATTGGCTCACTACCCAACTTTCCTAAACTCTTCATCTTACCCCTACATCTCTCCATGTCCAATCTAAGTTTTCAGCATCTACTGGGATTCTTCAGATTCATTTTTGTCACTTCAATTTTAGTTGGAACATTCAGGTTTTTTCCCATAGTTTAAAACTTTGAATCCATTGTGACCTTTCATCTTTCGTGGCATGCTCTCATTCATGCACTCACCATTCCATGCTCCCCTAGTGCATCTATGGATTTAGCTATTTCAAATATACCCCTGCATCACATATCTGATCGTAAATATCAGTATAGAGATGCTTGACAACACAAATCCATGCTCACAGGAAGAATACTTTTAATTGTTGCTGGCAAGGATCCCCATGCAACATGCGGGAAGGAATGCACAAAATGGAGTAAGTTGTGAATGATGAAACAAACTAAATGGTAAAGTACAAAGGCAAAAATTGAGAAATTTTAGTGTGGAAGGAGATGATGAAAGGTTCCCATGTGTACAATTAATGTCATTGTAATGGATATGTGAGGGTGCCATGTCTCCATAATCAATATGGAGATGTAGCATATCCTCATGAGGTAGATTGATATCACCAATGTGTGGACCTTTGAATTGATAATAGCAAATTTAATACATTGGAAAACATGTAGGGTTACGATAATGTGGATAAGTTTATGAAAACACCTTGCCATAAGCAGTGATTAAATTTGAAAGGATAGTTCTAATTTCTACATTTCTTGGTCACTTTTTAAGTACACTATGTTCATTAAAGGAAGACAAGCTCCATAGAAGCAACCCTTCTATCAAAAGACAAATCAACAATTTGAATTGGTTCATAGGACAAATGCATAGTCGTTTAGGATGTTTATTGTTTAGCCATTCAATTCCCCAAAGTTGGCTTTATTATGCAACATATAAAGTTGTCTTTATTCTTCAATTGATGATTCAGATGATTAAAAATGTGTTTTGTTTCAACAATATAAGTCTATGATGGTTTTTTTGCAGGACCCACTAGATAAAGGGAAGATAATCTGTGATGCTAAACTTCAAAAGCTTTTGTCCTGTGAGAATTTTGTTGACTTTGAAATGACAAAGTTCAATTAGAGAAATTTTGAGGTCAAAAAATGGTCTCAAAACAAATAAAATGTACTATAAAAAACAACCAATCACATTCTAGTAGATGACATCATCCCCCTTGGTTGAGGTTGCATTGCATGAGTTAAGAATGCTTATTTGTCAAATTTTCTATGGTGGATGAAAACACATAGTTAACCAAGGTAGTGGTGTAAGTACTTTTAAGTCATAAAGTAAAGTACTCATAATGATAGTCTTTTCATAAAATAATATTATTGTCATTTTCAAGTAAAGTACTCATAATGATGTCTTTTCACACTTTCTCATAAAATAATATTATTGTCATTTTCAAGTGAAGTACTCTTAGTTCATAAATAAAGTCCTTTCACATTTGTTTATAAAATAATATATTATCATTTTTATGTTTTTAATTTTAAATTATATATTCACTCCACTCTATTTAATAACATAATGTCAAACTAATAAAGAATAACAATAGATTTAATAAATAATAATAATAATAATAATAATAATAATGCAATATGGATTATAATAATATAATTAACATTTTACATGTAAATAAATTCTCAATTAAATTACATTATATTAAATTTATGAGAAACATATTAAATATAAAAGTCAACATAGAATTAAAAAAATAGCTCTTAAAAATGTTTTTTATTATTTAATTTCATTTGCAAGTTCAAGACAAATAAATGCTAAAGGACAATAAATTTTTGGGAATTTACAATGAATCTTAGTCACATCAATGTAGACTTATTTTATTAATTTTATTTCTAATGAATTTTGAAAAGTAACTCAACCATGGTTATTTATATTGTACATAGAAAATAGTGTGGGAGGTGACTTGTCATATATACCTACCCCATAAAACATCCAATTCCTAATATTTTAATATATCTCATATTTTTGTAGTACATCTCTTAGGAGGCCATTTTTTGACCTCAAAATCTCTCTAATAGTAGATCCTTATTTTTTAAAAGGATAACACTACAAATGCTATGGCTACTTCGAACTGTTTAAATCAATTCCGTGACAAATTCATGAAGATCAAGGCATCCAAAAGATTTGTTTGGGATGTTGTACTATAACATTTCCTTTTGAGACATTAAACTATTCTAGTACTATGCAATCATGATCTATGGTTGAGAGATTTGGAGAGCATTCAAATCAATATGCATGGATTATGGGTTCCTTTCTGGTGATGCTTGTCTAACTATGTTATTTTTTTGGACAGTTATTAACCATTTGAATACTTTTGTTTTTCCAGGTGTTGTTTGACTGCATGTTGCCTATTCTTTTATGTTGTGATTACCAAATGCTTGGGCTTATCTCCTATGTTATAATTTATTCCAATGTTCTTGTGATTTTCGTGTATAATGAAAAAAATTGAGATGGAATATTTTTCAAAGAAAATGCATCTTCTATTACACTGAATATACAAGAAGATCACATCCAAGCGTATTTGACTTTGGTTGATGTGATCTAGAAGCCTATATGCCTTTGGTTGCTTGGAATAGTGCACAAACAAATTTTTTCCACCTAGCTTCTAGTTTACTCATATTGTCTTTTCTTCCAGAATTAACGAATAAAAAATATAGCCAAAGATTGTGAAGTGGCTTACCTTGGTCTCCTGCAGGACCATGCCTCCTCAGGTGTGACTTCTTTCACTTCTCTGGTGGGACTCCTATTCAACAAATAAACTGCTCTATGCACTGCTTCTGCCCAATATTTGTATGGAAGTGAGTTTCCTTGCAACATACTCTTCGCCATCTCTACTAATGACTTTCTACTTCTTTCAACATCTTTGTTTTCCTCTAGGTTCATGCCTGTTGCCTATCCAGAGAACTTTTGCGGGATTTATTTTCTATTGCGGCCCTATACATCTTGAATACATCAAATGCATTTATTTGCTTTTGTCGTCTTGTCTCTGCCAATACCACAACGTGCAAGGAAACTTTCATAAAAATATATGGATGCCAACCCAGGTAAACTCTAAGAGGGATACGCTCACTAAACTTGGCCAGATACAACCTCTCATAAAAAGACATACCAAACGGTGTATTAAAAATTGTTTGAGTCACTTGGAATCGCTGGATTCTAATTTGGCTCAGTCAGAAAACAATACCACGATGAGGTTGAAGAGATTGGCCTCTTTAACTGAGAGTGAAGACCCCACTGCAATGAATTCACTCATTGCTGCAAACGATTCTTTATTGATCTTGTTTTTATTTCAAGGCCGTGAAACCCTATCACTGGCGCTGAGGGTATTCTTGCCATTTTCTCCTCAGGGAATCTGGGCTTCTTGTGGAACTATGCAAGTATTTAAACATCCAACATTTTTTGAGCCTAAGAGAGCTCATACTTTCCAAAATAAAACTCGCATGCAAATCTATCAGAAGATGTTATGGAATTTTGACAGGCCCATCTTGGCCATAGTTGTTCTCGTAGTAAATCATCGCCGCAATTAAAGATTGAGGGAATGAATTGTCTATCTTTCCAACTGATTGAATGACATACCCGGCAAGTGCAGATCTAAGAGTTGGGTGGAGGTAGTTTTTGATCATTATCAAACAGTCCAAAAATCAAAGCATAATTATATTCAGATGGAAGAAGTGGTTGGATGATAAATAGGTCAAGTGCCCAAGCTTAGAAATCAAACAAGTATGGTGGTATGAAAAATCTTGAATGTTGAGTCTGCAGAAGGGATTCCCACTCTGAATCCAATGAATCAAGCTATTGGAGGGATAGATAGAGATACTGTGCTACGGGCTTGAACTCTTTCAATGCTTTGTTCCCAATAATTTACTATGAATCGACGGCGAGCTATTGAGTGATCCCACCGGTTTGCAAGGTTCAATATTTCCTCTGAGGTCGTTCCTCCTTGCCTTATATTCCATTCAATCGAAGTAACCAAAGAGGTATATGCATCGAGAAATTGTGATAAAGGGTTTTACATGGATTTACCAATTGCTAAAGACTCACATAAGAAGTTGTAGGTTCGAATCCCCTTTTCCTGATCCTCTAGTTCTTCGAGCCCTATTTTTCCTTTCCCCTCCAACAAAGCCTAAAGCATAAGTCATTATTGTATTGAAAGGTATATCAATTTTATAGTCCAATATTTTAAACCAGATTGAAAGAAAAATACCAATATTTTAAACTACATTGAAAGAAAAATACTTAAAAACACTTTTGTGACTAATTTTTTTAGATTTGCCAAATTCTACTGCTGAATATTTGTTCATCAATCCCTTGGAGAAATGGATTTGTATGCTTTGGATACTCTTTGAAATGGTGCACCTTTCATTTGGGCCTTAAACTATTGAAACCTATATTTTAAGGTTGTCATGGTTAAGGTGTAAGATGGAAAATAAGGGTATTGTTGTGAAATGTTGGCATAACTTTGAAACTCTATGATGAGTATTGGCATGGGGTATATGGGTCACCAAATTTAGAAACCATTCTTGATACCACCTTGATACCATCAAGCCTTCTCGGATCGGTTCTACAAGAAAAGCATTTTTCATATTGGTGGTGCAGGGGACAAATTGATCACTCACTGAGAAGTGAATACCTATTACTATTGAGTCCCGAAGACACATGCAACAAAAAAAGTACAAGACATGAAGAGTCCCAGGAATAAAATGAAGCCCTGGCTGCTGTCTCTGCTCTGCATACCCTCGGCCTCCCTCTGTGTTTGCTTCCCTTCCCCTTATCAAAACGATGATTCCCCTCAGGATTTATGTCGACCACAACTCCCTTCCACCAAACCGTTGTAAAAGTTCCAGACCAACGCGACGAAGACTCTACAGACCAAAATGACGGAGTTCATTTCATCTCTGTGGGAAAAATTGGTAGAGGCAAAAAAAATTGAAGGGCTAGTTCATTTCATCTCTGCCCTTTCAACTAATTTTTTGTTTTTATGTTTTGTTTAGTTTTTTATGCTAAACAATAAATCTTCAACTATCAAGTTTTATTAAAAAATACCTTTCAATAATCATTTTTTTTAATTCAAGAATTTAATTTTCAATTAAAAAATATATTTTTTTATTAAGGAATTTAATTTCCAAATAACAATAACAAGTGTCAACATTATGCATTTGAAATATATTAAGTAATAAAATTATGAAAGCAACAAAACATGGAACCTAGAATCATTTTTGAAATTAATGTGAGGCCACATGTAATGCAACATACAAAATCTTGTAAGGTTAACATGTTACGTCAATGGTGTAATTGAAATTGTGACATTCTAATTTTCAATTAAAAGATGTGTTTTTATTAAGGACATTAATTTTCGATTAAAAGATAAGAATAGACTCATTTACTCGTGTTTTTCGTTGATCGCGCACTCTGAAAATCAAGGGTGGAACAAAACAAACTACTATAAGTGGCACACACAACTCAATAGTAAATGTGTTGACATTATGCATTTGGCGTACATTAAGTGATAAACTTAGGAAACAAACAAAAGGTGGAACATAGAATCATTTCCAGAGGTTAGTGTCAGGCCACATGTAATGCAACATACAAAAATTCTCAAGGTTAACATGCTGCATCAATGGTGTAATTGAAATTGTAACATTTTGTTCCAAAGGACTTGAGTGAAAAGGCCAGATAAATATAATATCCCCTTTGTACAAGCAATTCATTAAAAAACACATTGCAATTGGCATTGTACTATGATGTTCTCTCCTTCCTTTGTCAAAAAAGAATAATAAGGCTGGTTTTCAAAGGTATGGATTGTTTTGGATTCCTTAACTATTATTGTACCCGAACTTGCACATACCAAGCTGCAGCGAATCCTTCATGAAAGTGGAGTTTTCTATGCACTTTGAAGAGAATTTGATAAAATAATATTCTTTTGTTTTACTTCATTCATAAAGGAAAGAATTTAGTTTCCTAATATAGGTAATTTGTTTTATTTTAAGTTCATAAAAATAGAACAATGTAAACATTTGAATATATAAAATTATTCTAGTAACACTATTTTTTGGAAAAAAGTTCTCTTAATATAGAGACAACGAAGTGATACATTTTTCAATTCCCAACCAATTCCTGGTTCTTGCTTTCATTTGGCCATTCATTTTCCCTTGTCTATAAATGGATAATAATTCAAGCTTGTTTAGAAGCTTTTTTTCCCATGAGTAATATCAAATAAATCTTTTTCAAAAAATGTGAATAGATACTTGAAAAGATTTTAGGAACAAGACCTATAAATTGTAACTTGGAAATATTGGAAGTGTACAAAGTGGGATTGGGAGCCTCCCATGACAAAACCCCGTTTCCATGCCTTTGTCAGTCACGAGTCTACACCCCTGCTTTTGTAATTCACAAGTGTTAAATTAGAATTGAATGCAAGAGGAGCAGGAGGATGTGGAAGAAGTGGACTTGGGAGTTATTATCCTTGCATTATAATAAAACATTTATAATTTCCATTTCAAGTTAGCAACTGGTGAATCTTCACTAGCACATGATAAATGGAAATGGGAGGATAGAAATGTTGAAGGATTGTCAAGTTCCCATAAGAAATGATCATGAATAGACACAAATCCCACAAAGTTGACAAAATCTAATTTGGGACGAGGCGAGAAACTTGTCAATGATAACTTGAAGGAGAAAAGGGATCAATTAATTAACCGAAGACAAACAACCTCACTTAAGGAGACATTTCTTCAAACGCCTAGGCCTTCTAAATGAAAATTCTCTTGTGGAACATAAGGGGCAATAATGCACCTAAGAAACAAATCATTTTGAAAAACAAAATAAGAGTAGAAAAACTAGACTTAGTGTTTATTCAATAAACAAAATGCAAAATGTATAACATGTATACATTCACCAAAATGACATGGGGAGGATGCGATTGCTCGACTAGAGGATTGAGAGGATTTTCAAGAGTTATGGAAATGATGTAGGATCCCATAAACATGGATCTAGAAAACCAATTACTTACCACCTATTGATAGATGACTAGGGATTTATACTTTAGATGCAAGGGTAAAGGGCAATATAACTAATGTATATGGGTTCATTGATTTCTGACAAATTCTAGATTAATGTTTGGAAATATTAAGTACGATTAAGGTCCTCCCCAATTAGGAACATTGAATCACTAGAGAATACAGCCTAGACACAACAAAGTTCCTCTTTGAAAAGAAAGGATGAGTGTAAAGGTTGGATGTGGAAAGCTAGATTCTTCGGGACCTTTTAGAGCATTGATAATTTGTGGATGTATTTCCAAAGAATGCCATCTTCACTTGGAACAATTGGTGTGGAGGGTTGATTATAATATGCTCATCACGCGGCTTATAGAATGTCTCAATGAGACACCATTTTGTGTACTATAACGCTTATGAAATATGCCCATAATGGTAGGATGGACAAAGCTCAACAATGTTTAATAACATGCTTGCGAATAATGTTGTCTTGTGGAATGTTGTGATTTGGGATTGCATATAAAATGGGAAAATCAAGGAGGCTCACAAATTGTTTAAAAGAATGCTACAATGGAGATATGCATTGTTTCAAGCATGGAGAGATGTTCTTACATTGGTCTTGTTGTTTCTTTATGTGGACCTAATAGATACTTGGAGTGGATTTGACATACCAGTTACAATTACAAACAAAAATTGCCAAACGTTGAGGGCATTCCATCATGGTTCCTTTTAAGATTATCATCATAGTTTGTACATTGACCTTCATTTGTCGAAGACATGACTAGTGAGGAATTTGAGGGAGTAAAAGAATGTAATATGTGATTAACGTGTCAAGGAAAAGGGACAAATACAAAGAAAAAACTGGCCATTTACAAGGTGGAAGGACACATTAATTAAACTCAAAACCTCACACATCCAAATAAGCCATGTAAGTAAGGATAATTCTTGTGCATCAACCTTACCTTAGGCCATTTTGTCTCTAGGGATCATGTGACATTAATAGGCCTATGTCCACCATACAATCCCTATAAATGGAATCTTTATCATGTAAGTGGAATATAGTGTTCATTTCAAGTTTGGCACACTAAGGATGGCTCTCATGGCCTAGTCCATGTTCTAGGGTAAACATATAAAGTCCTAGTCCATAACATTTTCCTCAAGGGATCGGGGCCCATAAATGGGGCCCTAGTCCATAACGTCATCTCTATGAGGGAAATATTTGTATTATAAGCAAGAAATGGCCATTTCAAGCTCTATGCGACCAAGAATGATTATCATTGATTGGGCCATATTATCAAGTCAAAACATAACGTCTAAGGGTAAGGGGCTCATGGGTCATGTGTGATGCCCTAGACCACCTGAAAGGCCCCATATACTACATAGGTAATATTTAGCCAATGAGTAAGATATGTTGGCCATTTTGAGGTTTGGCACACCAAGTATGGATTTCAGTCCCTAGGCCATGGACCAAGGTTTTAGGGTACAAGGCCATATGAATTACCTTGGGGATCATGGCCCATGAATGGAGACCTAGATTATAACACAAGGCCTACATGGGGAATCTTAGCCTATATGCGAGACATGCTCACCATTTTGAGGAAGGGAACGCCAGGGATGATTTTCAAGGCCCATGTTATGATATAAGGTTAAATAAGGGTCTTATATCATAACATTTTTCACTAATCTCATGGTCCATTTTCAAGCCCTCAAACCGCCACACATACCCTCCATAGGGAATCATTAGCCTACAAATGAGATATGATAGACATTTTCCTCTTTCTAACACTAGACATGGTTCTCAATGCATATGTCATGGTTCAATGCTAAATTCCCTAGGCATACACTATAACATTCATATATGGGGCTTATGATCTATTTTTTCGGTCATAAACCACCACATAGACCTTACAAATGGAATCTTCATCATTCCAACAAGTTATGGTCCTATAATGGGGATGTAACTTCTTGGTGTTCAAGCCAAGGTTGATACAAAAATACAAGTTATTGGCCCATAAAATTTGTCTTTGGATCTCATGGTCCATACATGGGACCCTGGACCACCACACAAGTCCTACAAAGGAAATCTTTGGCATATGAGTGAGATGTGGTGTTTATTTCAAGGTTTATCATACCATGGATGGTCTTCAAGAATCATAAATTTGTTTAGGGTTGAAATTCAAGATCTTGAGCCATAACACGTTTTTTTAGACCTCATGGGCCATGTGTGGGCCCGCAACAGCCACACAAGAAATTAGTAGGAAATCTCACCCCATGAGTGCATTATGGTGGTCATGATTTTGAGGTTTTACACTTTAGAGGTTAGTTCTAGTGCCTAATACATGGTCTGGTGCCAAGATACAGGTTGTTTGGCCATAACATTTGTCCTTGAGCCTCATGGGCCATGTGTGGGGCCTCAAGCCACCATACTTTGGCATGTGAGAGTGATATGGTGCTCATTAATTGAAATATTTGGGATGATAAGTGTAGTTCTCATTGCCCATTTAGTGGTCCAATGCCAAAAGTACATTTCCTTTGTATGGCATGTGTGGTCATTTGGGGTGCTACACATGACCCATGAGACCTAGAGGAAACTATATGAACTTAGGCCCTAGAAGTTAATCTCAAACCATGGCCTAGTTGTAAAAAATTAATCATGGTGTTATACATCCCAAAATTGCCACCATATCCCACTCATAAGCCAAAAATTTCCTTTATAAGGCCTATGTGATGGACTTGGGCCCTACGCAAAGTTATGGGTCATTTATGAGTAATTAGGGGTAAATGAAGGGTAATTAGGGGTTAATTAGTGATAATTTAGGGATAATTTGCGGTCAATTATGGGTAATCAAGGGTCATTTAGGGGTAATTTTTGGGTAATGAGCTATGGTAATTAGGGGTTAATAAGGGGTAAATTATGGGATAATTAGGGGTCAATTGTGGGATAATTAGGGGTCAATTATGGGTTAACTAGGGGAAATTAATGGTATGTATGGATCAATTATAGGTAATTAAGTAGGGGCCATTTAAGCCCTAGGGCTTAGCTAAACTAATGGTTGTCCATGATGTTGGGAATTTAGTTAGGTTCATGGCGGCATGTGCCCATTTTGAATCCTTGTGTGTGAAGCACACTAGTCTACATCGATGGGTTTACTAGGGAATATGCCATTTACGAATGTTTGGAAAGATCCATTGGGTTTCTCCATGAGGTTTTCCTTGGAAAAATGTAGGGGTCATTTAGAGGTTATCAAGGGTTAATTACTGGTAAGCATGGATTATTTAGGGGTAATTACTAGTTAATAAGGGGTGAACTATGGGGTAATTAGGAGTTAATTAGTGGTAATTAGGGGTCAATTATGGGTTAACTAGGGGAAATTAATGGTACCTATGGGTCAATTATGGATAAGTAGGGGCCATTTAAGCCCAAGGGATTAGCTAAACTAGTGGTTTTCCATGATGTTGGGTATTTAGTTAGGTTCATGGTGGCATGTGCCCATTTCGAATCCGTGTGTGTGAGGAACAATAGTCTACATCGATGGATTTATTGGGGAATATGCCATCTATGAATGTTTGGAAAAATCCAATAGGTTTCTCCACGAGGTTTTCCTTGGAAAATACTAGGGGTCATTTAGAGGTTATCAAGGGTTAATTACTGGTAAGCATGGATTATTTAGGGATAATTAGTGATCAAGTAGGGATCATTTTGGTGCAATGAGCGATAATTGGGGGTAATTAGCGGTAAATTATGAGGTTAATTAGGGGTCAATTATACAATCATTAGTGGTAAATTTTAGTATTCTTTGAGAGGATGGATATTGAGAACATACCTGAAAAATATATTTAGGGGCGGTCCTTCTAACCCCTCGCCCCCCCAAAGTCATGAGAATTGATATTTTGGTAGAAATTTTAAAAAAACCACCTCCAAAAGTAAAATTCTTTGATTTTTATTTCAAAAAACCTCCTTGAAACATATATTTAGGAGTAGCCTTTCTAACCCCCCCCTAAACGTCATGAGAATTTAACAATTGCAGGAGGGTTTTTATAAACCATCACCAAAAGTTCAATTCTCAAGACTTTTAGAGAGATAATTTTTTAAAATCCGTCTGACAAAATCCGGATGACAAAGGCTATGACTGAAAAACTGGATTTCCACTGAATGGAAACAAGTTTTGGGCTACTAGTAGCGGTTCAGTTTACTAGTGGCGGTTCAGTTGTGGGTTCCTCTAAGATGCTAGCTCTCAAGGAGATTTTGTCTACAGTTAAACCTGATGTTGTGTTTCTTCAAGAGACTATGCTGGATCATGTTAGAGCTAAATATTTTTTTCTAAAATTTTGTCCGACATGGAGCTGTGTTGCGACAAATTGAGTTGGAGTTTTAGGGGGGTTATGATTTGGCAAGATGGATTCTGATAGCAAATCCAAAAAATAAGGGAGGTTGGGGAATACGAGATCTCAATCTCTTTAACAACGCCCTAACTGCCAAATCACTGTGGATCAAGGCACTTTTTCATGATGGTATTTGGAGTGTCACTATGAGAAGGAAATATTTGAAAGGAATTTATGTTGTATCATGGTTGAGGAAGAAACACTTTGCTTTCCCAATAGCCTCCATTATCTGGAAAAATCTATTGACTACACTACCTGTGGTTAAGCGGTGGATTCCTTGGAATGTTGGTACATGTACGAGAGTTATTTTAGGCTTGGATCCTTTTCTGGGTGGAGGATCTGGCTTTATACTATCAGAAGAACTGCTACCACACCTACATAGTCAGGGCCTTTATTATATTGCATATATACATAAGACAAATATCTCCAACTTAACAGGTTCTAGTATTTAGCTCTCTGCACAAGATCTCGGACTCACAAGAACTCTAGCCAGTGAATGGAACACATACATACAGGGAATTTACCAAAATGGGATCACTTTGTCTACAGAACCAGATAGGTTGGCTTGGACTTGGAACAAAATACAAGGGACTGTGACAGTAAAAGATCCCTATAATGCCTTTATATATCTTTATGAGGATGATGATTTGAAGTGGTGGTATATAGTGATATGGAAAATCAAAGCTCCTCCAAAATCAATTCTTTTTATGTGGTTATGCTTACGAAATAAAGTCTTAACAGGGGATATTTATAGAGAAAGGGGTGGAATTGGACCTTCACCCTATCCATTATGTTTGAGCAGTGAGGAGACCATACAACATCTTGCAGTAGATTGCAGCATTAATCAGGATCTTTGGAATTTGATTTGTAACATTCTTCAAGTAAAAAATAATTGGCATTTGCAGCAAGGCGACAGGTGGTGGCACATCTTAAATAATGCAGACGAGTCTTTTCTCTCATACGATGATACCCAAAACTTGAGTCCAACTTTGAAAAAACCTTTTCCCATCTAAGTTAATAAAGAGGATCATCAATTTGGGTAGGAGGTACTTGTTCTTAATTGTCACCTTATTTAACATTGAATAACCAATGCACATCCAAAAGGTTCCATCCTTCTTATTGACTACCAATATGTGTTCTATCCAAGGTGATGCACTTGGTCATATGAACCCTTTGTCTAATAATTATTGTAATTGCATCTGGAATTCATTCAACTCATTAGTTTGCAATATATTCCAGGCCTTGGATATGGGCATGTGTGTGTTATTTTATGCTATCGTGTTTCCATTGTTGTCCATTGGAATCCACTTGAGTCACCCTTCACAAAAAGGGGAAAACAATGAGAAGAAAGGGTGATGGAATGAAAATTACTAGCATGTTGAAATTGGCAGGAAAATTTTCATTTTTGGTGTTACAGATCTAAAAATTACCAACATATCCCACTTGTAGTTGAAATTAGATTCACTCTTTAGAGATTATGTGATGTCGCAAGGCCTTAATCATCACTCAAGAGCAACAAAGGGAATTGTTACATATAGGCTAGATATTCCATATGTAGATCATATGTAGTAGTCTAGGTTAACATACATGGACCATCAACCCCACAGAAAATTAATATGGTATTAGGCCCTAAAATTAGTTTATAGGCCATGGTATAGGCCACGAGAACCATCGTCAATGTTACAAATATTGAAATGGCCACAATATCTTGCTTGTAAGGTAAAGTAATTATGTGTAGGGCCCTACACATGGACCATGAATCATATAGTAAATTTATTAACCATGGACCATTATTTAGGTTATGAGAACCACGATTGGTGTACATAACCTATAAATATTAAACCATGGTTGGTTTATTGGTTTACATAACCATGGATAAACCAACAACAACAATGACATCGATGATGGTGACAATGATGATCATGATGATATCACACGTAGGCTAGAGATTCTTATGTGGTAATCTAGGTTAACATGCATGGACCATCAACCCCATGGAAAATTAATATGGCATTACACCCTAAATTTAGTTCACATGCCATAGTCCATGCCATGAGAACCATCCTTTCTGTTACAAATATTGAAATGGCCACCATAAATAATGCCACTAATTAGACACTGACCTAACACAACCAACCCATGTAAATGACTCATGGACTTGGCACACTTGATCCATGAAATTAATTCATGCACCTAGGAATCTTCAACCTCTAACCCCCTCACCTCATACCTAAACTTAACATCGAGCCCCAAACCGAATAACATGATAAATTATAAACCACTTAACCACTAGTACCAACAAAACCAGAACTCAAATCGACCCTAAGGTTGTGGAAAGGTCTCTTCAAGGTAACACACAAAACCAAGCTTTAGGAAAGAGAGCTGGCTTCTATCTTTCCAGAAAGGGATCTCTCAATGTTTGTTTATTAAGGCCAGATATATGAATTAAAATTAAAATCAGATTTGTTGTTTGGTTGAAACAAGGTGAACATTCATTGGGAAATGGAGTCAAAAAAACTTATGATGATAAAGTGGCAAAGCTTTGCAAACAATTCATAACAGAGGCAGGGTAGTTACTCATTCACAGTCAAAAAGCTGCTTGTCTGGTGATAGAGAAGAAAATAAGAACAATCCATTAACACAGAGCATTGTAAGAATGAATTCTGCATTAACTTTAGTAGAACAAGTTTGTGGATTCTTGGAATCAAAGAAACAGAGCATAAACTTATGAATTCTACCTCAATACACACTTATCCAAACATGAAAAGAAAACAATATGGCATAGATAACAAGGAAACATTCACATGGAGAAAAGGAACTACAAACTGTAAAACAAATAACACAAGAATCTCTGCTCAAAATACTTGCTCAACTCTGCCAATGTTATTAAAGGAGCATCTCAAAATACATAACACAAAAAGCCTTACGGGTTCCAACAGGTTTCAACCCTTTACTCTTCATTACATATGAATATATATAGGTATCCTCAACCCTGAGGCTCGAATCATTCTAATAGAAAGTTGTTACTACTTGCGATGACACTTATATGGGCAGTTTCGTCCTCTATGAGAATTAGTTACAACAAAAAGTAGCAAATGCTGACAAGTAGACTTAAAAACCTTTACAAGTGCTCTCGAGCATTTACTAGATAGTAACAAACTCTAGTAAATAAGAAAAATCCTTGGTAACTAATTCTTCATGCCATAATCTCCACGTCCTTTAGAATATTCATGGATGCAGTGTTAGCTTGGCCTTTCCATACTTCTCCACGAGCATCCACTGGTCAGCAACTGGAAATTCTGATGTGGCCGCCTCCTTTAACATTACCCGCATTTCTGTATGATCCCTGTATGAGTAGCTCTGAAGAAATGCACCTGCCTCTTTGAAGATCATGCACAATTCAAAATCCTTTGTCAATTTATCTACCACTTTATTGCCAGACAACACTTGGTTCATGCCTGCAAAATATGAATAATCCAACTTGCAACCTACAAGCATGTTCTGGTATTCTTCTTGGGTCAGCATGGTTCCATCCTCCTCCCAAAAGAGAGGCAACCCATTCTTAATCAATGGGTCAAACATATCCCTGAAGTACTTCACCTGTTGGGCTAAGACATCAATTCTGGCCTAAATATTTTTTCACCTGCTGATGCTTATTTATCACTCTCTTGGCCAAAATGATGGTGGAAAATCTATCTTTTATACCTGCTTCCTTTACTTCAGCTTCAGTCAAGCCATTCAAGAATTCTATGGCATTTTCAGCGTGTTCCAAAGGATTTTTATTCAATTTTTCATTTATTGCTGTTATGCTTTGCTTGGCTAGCTTAATTACAACTTCCTTGTCCAAAATGAAATCAAGATATGGCCTTGGATTTTATGCCTCTGCAATAATGTCATCCCAAATGACTTGATTTGCTTCCTATAGGGAGGTCTGACCTGTGGCTTGCTTTGCCAATTCCTCATTTTTGACCTGCATTTCCTTGTACTTGGTTTCCCAAGCCTACTTTTCCTGCTCTGCCTTTGACATCAAGGTTTTCAGATTTTTGTTTTGCTTCTTTAACCTTTCCACTTCTAAGTCTCTTAGACTTGTATGTACCATAGCGTGCACAATGCAGAAGTCCCCAGATTCAATGGAGGAAGGAGCAAGCAATCTCTCCAATTCTTGGTTCTTCTCCTACAATTTCCTTCCAAGGTCTTCAGACTCGGCCTTCAGAGTCTTCTCACTCTCCACCACAAGAGCTATATCCACCTACCACTGCTTTTCCTTTTCTTCAAACTTTAGAAACTTGGCCTTATAGTCTGTCAACTCCTTTTTCATCCCCTCTCTCTTCTCCTCGAGCTCTGTAAGCTCAGATGCTTCTATCAGCTGGGTGGAAGGGATCTTTAACTTCTTATTCAATGTATGAATATCCTTGTCTTTCTCATCCAACAGCCTTTGTATAATAGCCTTCTTGTCTTCTTGGATTTCAATAGCTAACAATGCATTTTGCAACTTCTTAATTTGTGCCTTGTGGGCCTTGTTTTCCACTCTTTCTTGTCTGAGTTGGTTTCCCACCTTATTCTTGCTGACTTGCAATTTAGACAGCTCTAGTGCAGCCTTTAGCAACTTGGCATAGATAACCTCCCCGTTTTCCTTGTGCAACTTGATCATATCAAGGACAGGGTTGTCTTCCGAGTTCACTTTCAGTTCAGTGGCTTTGTTTTTGGTAGCCAAGGCCAAGTTCAAGGTGTTCTGGGCATGGCTCTTGCTGGCCACCAAAGACACATCTTTATTTGAAATATGCCTCACCTCTTCATACAGCTTAGACTCCTCTGAGGCTGCTTTTGTGCTCCCTTTATACTTATCCAGTAGTTCAACTCTACTCTTGCTTGGTGTAGCAAGTTCAGTGGATGTTTGGTTGAACACTTATTCTTTGACCTCGAAAATAGGCAACTTAATATTCACATGTTTCTTTTTGCCTTGACTAGCTATCACCGGTACTAACTGCTGCTCAGGTCTTTCTACTTTCTGCCTTTTCAGAGCTCTTTCTGTGTCTCCATCTATATCCATGACATCAATAGTTTCCTCATTGTTGGATTCTCCAGAGCTACTGGCAAGGGGTAGGCCTACTGAAACTATTGGGACCAAGCTAGAGCTTCCAATTTGAGGTAATGTGGCTTTCTGCACCAGAGCAGTGGGGTCATCAGGTGTATCTACCTCCATCTGACTTTTGTTAGGATATTCTAACAAATTAGCAGTCTCAGCCAACCCTGTAATTTCAAAATGTATAAAATATTTTCTGTTACTTTCTTTTCTTTTGTCTGAGATGATGTGGTGGGGGTCATAATTGATGGCTGCCTTTTTACTGAATCCCATATCTCTCATCATACCTTCAATGGTTGGAAGGTAAGTCTTGTTTTTAACAATGAATGGGCCTACAGCCCAGGGAAAGGTGATATCTCAAGCCTTCCTGTCATCCAAGAAATGTTCAATTTCCACCTTCAGCTTCTACCTGATGAATTCCAGTGTAAATAATCTAGGGGTTAGAAAGGATGGCAGCACATAGGGTGCATGGGAAAACCCATAAACTCTGATTGTTGTGTTGTGTTCTGAGAGGAACCAATCGCCTATCTTCTTCTCTGGAGAAGGCTGCAGCATCTCTTTCATTTCTGTTAATACCCTAGGCAGTTTCCTTTGAAAGATAACATTGTATACTTCACACATGATGCTGTTCATGAACTTAGTGTAGTCTATGAGCTTCTCTCGAGTGAGCATCATCTCAGGCATCTGTAAGTTCTCTCCATTAAAGGACAGGAACATTCTCAGCAGGTATGACTGGAATATGAAGCTTCTAGTTTTGGGGAACTCCACTAGTTGAGAATGGATATTCTCAGCTAGGGCCTCATCAAACCTAAGACAAGCACACTGGATGGACTGACTGGGATCCTCAAGCTCAAGAGGACATGTGCTCATGACAAAAATAAGGCTTATTAAAGGATCAGTGATATACATGTCAGTATCTAATCCTAGGAACTGGGCTAACATGGTGATGACACATTTGCACTCTTCAGTGAATAGACTGACTTCACCAGGGAAAGGTTGGTTTTGGAAGGAGACGTTTGGCTGCAAGATAGCATGGAAGAAACTTTGCTTAAGCTCGACTGGGGCCTGTCTGAAATGTTGAATTAGCGATTCTTCTGTGTACTCTTTGTATTTTTGGCAAAACGCATCTGGGATTGAAAACGCTTTCCTAACAGTGAGGGGGTTGACTTGGCACAGGATCTTAGAGATGGATGCATCCATAATCACCCTCTTAGAGGAGGAGTAATTGGTGGCACACCAGTCGACGAACTTGGGACAATTTGGGTTTTGGTCGATTGCAAACAAATGAAAAAAGGACCAGTAAACCTTATGCACGTCTATATTCCGCTCCCTAATGATATTCAACCTGTCCTCAGCTGTCTCAATGGAGCTATTTATCAATACTGTGTCGTAAAACTTGGCATATTTATCCTCAAACAAATCAGCTATCCTCTAGTATTCAAAAACTGGGGGTTCTATCTCACTCAATTCAACCATTTAAATAGTTTTGTATGGAGACAGGAGGCCTACCTGGTTATCGACAACTGGTCTGAGAATCTGGCTAAGTTGTCTGCTTCTGCACAGTCGTCTATCGTTTTCCAATGCAACCAAATCAAACAGTACTGAGATCCCCGTGCATGCTATTTTTATATTATTTATCCCTTCCTAACCATCTTGAATCTTCTGTATCACAAAGGTTTTCAAGCCATTGATTTGTATGACCTGATATATGTCATAGATCTCCTTCACCCTTTAACTCTGCAATCCTTCGCAGCTCTTAACCTTTCAAATGCCACCTCCCTTGCCCCTTAGATCTGCGCATCCAACGGTGGTCATTGATTTGGGCCCACTCTTCATCTCATCCGTCCAAAGATGCGGCCCCTACCGAGGTTCGCAGATTCGGGAAGTGTAATTAACCCATGCATGTTAAATCTGTGAACTACAGATCCGCTATTGATGCCTTCCCCCATCAGATCTGTACCGTCGCAACGTGCGGTCCCTACCAAATCTTCGCAGATTTGGAAAGTTACACTTTTCACGCGCTTTGAAATCACGAAGAACACGACTACCGTAGATATGTCTTTCCGCTCGTTGATCAAATTTCTAATTTGCTCGCAGGCTAGCACACTCTGCCCACACTTAAAACACCCCATCCCACTGTCGCGAAGTGGCTTTCTAGCCGTTGATCTTTATCGCCATAGATATGCACCCTTCACCAGTTCCACCATATAACTGCGAGCGTATTTTCACATTTTTAATCCCCTCTGCAATGTTAAGACTTAGGATTCTCAATCATTTTCCTCCCGAACCTAGTTATAGACATTCAAAGCTTCTCCTCTCATTCCTCTAAGTTGTATGACTTGAAAACCTAGGACCTTCTCCACTATTTTAAGGGATCTAACCCTTCCCCTCATCCAAGACAAAACTGGTGCCAACAACTAGCTCCAATTGGGGATGCTATCCTCCCCGTGAGGTAGAAAAGAACCCCGCATACCCAGTGCCTGATCCATTGGGTAGTTCTTTAAAACTTCAAAACGCTTGTTCCTGCTTTACTGTATATAAAAATAAAAAAAAAGAAATGGCTATCCCTCCAGATATCAGGGCCTTCACTTCGGGCTTCAAATCTCTTGGTTCACCATCTGTACTAATGCAAATGTAAAGAAATATATACAAACTATGATACAAAGGTTACCTGTCATCCTCAGGACAAGTAATGCTTCAGAAATCTGCCATTCATTGGACCTCCTGTTAGTGGAGACCCATCTTGATGCTCTAGAATGAAAGAATTGACACCTCTATTTACTGCAATGATGTATGGACCTACCCACATATGGTCAAACTTCCCATGCCTGTCTTCTCTAGGAGCATCCCACTTCAAGACCAAATCATCAATATGGAATTGTTCTTCTTTAACCTTCCTATCAAAAGTATTCTTCATTTTTTCTTGGTGCACTTGCACTCTATCAAAGGCTTTGTCCCTTACCTCATTTAGTTATATTATCTGATTTATCCTTCTTTGCATATGGTTGGGCTCATCTTCATGCCCCTGCAACAGCTTCATGACTGACACTCCTAGAGATGTGGGAAAACCAACTTTAGCTCCATATACTAACTAGAATGGAGACATTCCAATTGCTCCTTTTGTGCTAATCCTGTCAGCCCATATAGCACACTTCAGCTTTGTATGCCAAGCTCTTTTGTTCTCCTCTAAAAGCTTCTTAATTATCCTTACCAGGCTCTTGTTAGAAGACTCAACCAATCCATTCCCTTGGGCATAGTAGGCAGTAGAATGGTTCAGGTTGATATGATATTTGTGACAGAAACTTATCATCTTTTTGGATTTGAAAGCAGTTGCATTATCTGTCACAATTCTCCTGGGGCATCTAAGCCTAGCCAAAATGTTATTCTCTAGAAAGTCCATGATCACAGCATTAGTGGCTCTCCTTATGAGTATGGCCTTAATCCGTTTTGTGAAATAATCTGTTGCTGTCAGAATCTATCTGTGCTGGCCTGAAGAATTTGGGTTGATTTCCCCAATGAAATCCAACCCCCACTGCTGGAAGGGTGCCTCTACTGAAATTGGGTGGAGAGGAAGTGGAACCAGCTTCCTCTTGCGATCAAAGATCTGATACTGATGACATGTGGTGGTCTCTTTGTACACATAAGAAAACATAGTAGGCCAATAAAAACTAGCCCTCATAATTTTATTCACTATTACCTTCCATGAGTGGTTCCCTCCACAATCTCCTTTATGAAAATCCTTCATTTTTTGTTGAGCTTTATTTTCCAACAGGCAATTCAGTAATACACCACCAGGGTCCTTCCAATACAAGTATTGATTCATGATACATAATTTTTCAACCTTTAGATTTACAGATCTAGCTCTTGTTTTACTCAGTCCTGTAGGAGCTTGTAAAATTTTGCAACACATATACAATATCAGAGTACCAAGGAGACATAGAAAAATCTAGCTTTACCTGTATCCCTGTGTGTAGCTGGTTTGAATGATTGGTCAAGAATTTGAGTTGCAAAGATTCACAATTAGCATCTGTCATCATTCTGGCCAGCCCTTGTCCTTTAATCAACTTGGTAGGCTTGATCTCAAGATCATACTCCAACAACACATCAATCCATTTTTCCTCTTCCCTTCTGGATCTGGTTGGGTAAGAATTCTCTTACTGCATTATTGGGAACCTGTGCAACAATGTGTGAATGAAGAATGTATACCCTGGAGTCTTTCAAATATTTCACCAAAGCATAGGCCTGCTTTTCCATGATATCATATTTCAACTCCCCTTCTCTCAATACCTTGCTGAAAAATGCTATTGGTTGCTCAGCATTCTGATTATTTTTTTGTAATAGGACTCCAGCTACAGTATGCTCAGATGCATAAGAAAAAACTAGGAAATATTTAGTGAAATCTGGGCTTGCCAGAACTGGAGCCTCAATGATGGCCCTTTAATACCCTTGAATGACTCTCTAGCATCTCCTATCCATTTTATCTTATTTTCCTTCTTCAGCATGTTAGTAATGTTCCTCAATATCTCAAAAAAACTAGGAATGAATATCCTTAGGAAACCTACCTGTCCAATAAAGGACTGCACCTCCTTCTTGCTCCTAGGCTCTTCAACATTCAAAATTGCACTGACCCTTTCTGGATCAATCTTAATACCATCTTTTGAAATAATATGCCCCAACAATTTTGCTTCTTCAAGTGCAAAATTAGACTTTTTAGGGTTTAATGAGATGGCATATTTCCTGCATTTTATAAAGACTTTCTCCAAGTGCTTGATATGCTCCCTATCAGATCTAGAATACACAGTGATATCATCCACGTAAAAAACTACAAATTTGTCCTTTTCTTCTGCAAAAGCAATGTCCATAGCACGCTGAAATGTATCTCCTGCATTCATTAGCCCAAAAGACATTTTAGCATACATGAATGTACCCCAGGGTGTGGTGAAAGCAGTCTTTTCCTGGTCTTCTGGGAGTACTTTGATATGGTTATATCCTGAGAACCCATCCATAGTTGAAATCCTTTCAGAACCTACTACCCTCTGCAGAATGTACTCCATCTTAGGTAGTGGGTAATTGTCCTTCAATGAAAACCTGTTGAGGTTTCTGAAATCAATACAAAGTCTAATCTCACCATTCTTTTTTCTGACAGGAACCAAGTTAGCCATCCATTTTGAAAACCTCAAAGTTACAATAATCTTGGAATTGAACAATTTCCTAATATCTTTTTCTATCATAGGAAACAACTTGGGGTTTACTCTTCTTAACTTCCGTCTGAAGGGTCTTTCCCTAGGATTTATTGGGATGGTGTGCTGTATTATAGAAGTATCATACTCTTGCAAGTCCTCATACCTCCAGGCAAATACATCTGTGTATTTCTTCATCAATTTTACATATCCTTCCTTCTCCTTTGCAGGCAGTGTCTTGGAGAGCCTTACAATTCGTGGTTCCTCTTCAGTCCCTAAGTTTTGCTCCTCAATGGCATCATCAGTAGGCTTCACCTTAGGGTCTTTGGCCACATCGTTCTGATCAAACAACTTCTCTAGGGGAATCAGGCCTCGTGGGATAAAATTACTTTTCAACTGGATTATATCCTTTCCTCCCAGCGTATTCTGCCAAGCTTTTTTTTTAGCTTCTTCACCTTCAACCGATTCACCATCTTGGAAGCACTCAAAATTTTCATTCTCTGTATCAATCTGGGTGTTCACAAATTCATCGGACATTTCCAAAAACCTCTTTATTTGCATATCATCGTAAAAAACTTTCCAATATTTGGAGTTATCTGGTATTGAGGGTTTGTTCACAATCTCAACTTTATACTTTTTTTTTTCCTGAGAATAAATAGGGGTTTTGAAACCACCAACAGTTGTAGCCAAAGAATCAACCACTTGATTTTCTATTCTAGGAACCACCCTGATTTTTTGCTCTATGAAATAGTTGCCAAACATGTCCCAAACTTCATTTCTGTAAGCTCTCATTTTGGGATGTTTAGTTTGGTAACTATCATTCACTTGGTTTACCACAAGCTCTGAGTCCCCAAACACTTCTATTCATTTTGCTCCCATATCTTTCAAACCCTGCAAACCCAACAACAAAGATTCATACTCTACCACATTATTAGTACATTCAAAAGTCAGTTTATAAGGCAAGGCTTTAAATTCTCTAGTCGGAGATATTGTCAAAACCCAAAATTTCCAAAAAATTTAAAAATTTTAAAGATAGCAATTAATGTTATTAAATGCATTTCTTGATCTGTTTGTTTATGAATTAAGTGATCATAAATATGTCTGAACGATCTGTTATGGTACTTAAATTTAAATTGAGTTTTAGTTATGGTTACTGATTGTTTTCTGTTCTGCAACCTCAAGGGGGAGTTGCCATAGCAGGCTGGGCTTACTTAGCTTCCGAGCTAATGCATCAAATGTCTTTCTCTTACAGATGTACAGGTACTGTGCGGATCGCTACATTTAAATCTTTAAAGTGTTAAAAGTCAGTTAGCTGTACCAATTCCTTCAGTAAAGTCTGAACTTGCTAAACAGGTTATCAAGTGTATAAAGGTAGCATTCATCCTATGATCTCCTCAAGATCTTACTGTTATAGAATTAGAATCTATTTAGAGATTATGACAACTATATTTCTAAAGAATTACATAACTCTTTTGAACTGATTGTTCTCTGATGATTTTACTGAAATGCCATTATATTCCATAGCTAGCACTATAGATTACAACTGGTTGTCCAATGCCACATGACAATTATTACTCAACTGTTATTACTGTATTATTTATAATTACCCTTGTACAAGATCTGGAATTTTCATCGTATAAATTGCTTGTTGTTAGCATTGTATGATATTCTGTCGATTACATTTCTTCTTACGATATCCCTCTAGGGTTTGATTTGACTGCATCGCTACTCCTATTTCTATAATGTTATTAGATATAAGAACAAGACTAACAGCTGCCTCAATGACACTCATTTAGTAGGATTGTAATTCCTCATACTTAACTTCCCTCCATTATCTTGTAGATTTAAGGTTTGGTGTATCCTTTGTCTTTTCTCATGAGTTTAGGGTTAAGGCGAAATTAATGATATGTTGTTCTAAACCATCTATAACTTACATTACGTCCTTACCAATATAACTTTTATAATGCAAATGAATCTTCTCTAAGTATAGAATACTTCAAAATTAAATCTTAAATAATGTTTGTAATACATGGTTTAGTAGGTCCAAGTTTTGGATCGGTGCAAGGCAAGAATTAATGGCATTCTTCAATTGTTTTGATTGTAAAAAGATGACAAAAGAGCTATGGTATTGCTACCATTAAGAATAACTCATCGAATTCTTAGACATTATTGGCAAAGTAAGGTCCTATGAATTGTAGGGCAAGCATTATCGTTTACTATGCAAGGTTCGGAGGCACCGTTGGTTTAATATGAAATATCTGGCAGTTAAACTATAGAGCTACGACCACCCTGGAATATCCATGTTATCAATTTTATTGGCAAACACTCGATGGGGATCTTCGTTGTAGAACTATGGGAGTCGACCAACTGTTTGTCAATTATTAAACAGATTACGTGGCTGCTCCAGGGCCATGCATTGATGATATTTATACGTTGAATAAACCCTACCTTGTCATTTCCTCCATTGCCTTCGGGCTTGGTCGCACTGTAAAAACCCTCCTGTCCGAACTTGCTAAGGCACTATTGAAACAACTTCCATGCTACATTACCCCTTCGTGTTTGTCATCTGCTCTGTATGAGAGTTATGATATTCGTTGTTATCAGCCTTGAGGTTCTGGAAAGGAAACTAGAATTTTTCCTTGGTTGCCAAGGTTAACCCTGTTACTGTGCGACTACAAAACTTGACTGAGTTCGGTCGAGACTTTCAATGATGGAGTTGCTACTTTCTTTTGTCCGCTTATTCTTTTTAAAAGACAAGAGTGGGGTCTTACCCTGGCTAAGCCGTGGTCGTCAATCTATCTACAGGGTTTGCAATTTCTGTCGATTGCTGGTAAGTTAACAAGATTTCTTCGTCATTATTCGGTTGGAAAGAGTTTACTTTGCTTTTAAGAAAAACAAAGGTAACTGAAACGATTCTGTTATGTGCAGGTATTGGCTACTCCTTGAAGTTGTAACAGTCACAACCTCGACGCTTGGCTCATACCTGGTAAGCCTGGTTTCACCATGGCTCTTCCTCCTTGCGGGGTTGTCAGTGTGTTAGGGTTTTGAAAGAGTAATCCTGTGATTACAGTCGTTCTGATTTGTTTTTAAACTGTTTGTTAATGAGCTCTTTGACATGTTTTAGACCTGTAATAAAAAGGGTTGTTATGGCTCTGTTGAGAATGTAAATGATAGTCTTAATTTGTATTAAAGGATTCCTGTAGCTGGAATAATGTGTACTTAACTTGATGGATGATAAAAAACGTAAGCCTATCTGTGGATAAGATGGCGACCTCGTTATTTTGTTTTTAAAAATACTTGTTCTGTGAATAACGTGAAAAGGATTTCACTCAGGGTTTGTTAATGTGTTTTGTTATAATCTTTACTGTGTAAAAGAACGCTGGTCAAAAGACTTATTGTCGGTCCTCCTGTATACCTGAGCTGGTGTGTGGTGTATAATTTTTAATTCTATGTTTTTAAAATCACTTAACAGTGATCCTAGGCTGCGGCCGTAGATAAAAATGTGGTCTTAATGCGGTAGCATTGGTTTACTTGTTCACACAGGGCTGGTAGGGTCTGACCTGAACTAGTTATCAATAGTGACTGAATTTAATTGCTTAAGCTATTACCTGGAATACGACCCTGTTGGTAATGTGAGCTAAAATAATGATAGTAGCTGTAAAAGTTAAACCTGAAGATTAAGCTGAACACTGTTTGGTGTGTTTCTTTTGTTGTAAAAATTATTAACTAGGTTTTACAGTTATGCTTCTATCGATAAATGAGAGTCCAATGAAATTTGTAAAACAAAGATTAAACTCGTCAATAAACTGGAACTAGTGTTTCTGCTATTGCTTTGGTTTTAAAATGGGTCTAGGTTATTTAACAATGTTACAATCTTTGTGATATCTTAACTGTTAGGGTTTCTGCTCCAATGTATTAATTGATAAGAAAATGATGGGATAAATCTTTGACTAGGGTTTGAGTACTAAATTATTTAGCAGATTGTGAATGGTTAAAAAGAAATTCCTGTTTTAGTGTTTATAACTTGTTGTACATCTCAAGCCTGTAGTTATCATTCTTCTGCAAAACTAGATAACAGAGTATAAATATTGTATTTGTTCAAGTTTACTATTGTTCCTAAATTTGTTTAATAAATTGTGAAACATACAGAGTACGAATACTTTAAATGTAAACCTTGTTTATCTGTTCAACAATAAATATCAAACTAGGTTTATATTATAACTACAATTTGTTACATAAAATATTTAATAGTTACTGCATAAATTATAACTTACATTATCTGCATATACAAATACATTAATGATAATATAACTAGGATATTACATCATACTAACGATACAAAATTACAGTAACTCTCAGTAATTCTACTACAGATATTTAGGGATACTACCTTCGCTACACTAATTGCCATTCAGACATAAAGAAGATAACTTAACATACATTCATTTTAACTTTCAACATAGAGATAAATGACAGAACCTGTTTTTGTGGACAACAACAACAATGGGAGGCTGTTCCTCCCTACCAACTCCTGGAGAGTGCCCAGACAACACTTCTCAGGACCCCAGAGCTTGCTTTGGTCTCCCTGGCTGGAACTAGGTGCAGCAGAATAATTCACTCAGCCAAAACAGCTATACTGGAACCAAGTTACTGCAGCATTCCTCTCAAACAACTCCCTTACTGTCTTTTTCCCTCTTCCTCAATGGGACTCCTGAATAACATTCACCTGAATGTATTCTCCCTCCAGAACAATTGAACCCCCAGCTCAGTTCATTGAGTACTATTTAAAAGATTGCCTAGGTCTTTGTTGGGTTAACTGCATTAATGAGCCACCTGCTTAGATTCCACTTTCTTGGAGAATCATGACCCCAAATATAGGGAAGTTGCCACCTGCAACTTAGGAAGTGTTTGAGGATGCTGCCACTTGTCTTTTGCCTTTCCACCTAGTTCCATCCACTAGTTTGACCAGTAACCTCTTTTAACAGCTCTCCCATGCTGTTGTCTCCATAATTTATTTATTAATAATAAAATATTCAGAATTACATTCCACTTCTAGTGACTCTGCTGAGTCATCAATTCCTACTTAGCATTAAATTTAACATAATGTCTCAGGAATATTATAAAATAATTACATTATTTTTACAAAATTGGGGTATGTGACAGATATAATCCAAACACCTGTCCCAGCTCCATTTTTACTTAGAGACCCATCAAAGTACATAGTCCACAACCCCTCTTCATTCTGTTTCTTCTCCAAGGCCTCTTTCCTCTTTGAAAATTACTCATCCTCCTTGACTTCAACCTGTATAGGGATTTTAGGATCTGTGCATGGTCCATCATTGAAAAATTTAGAGGATCCCAAATCAGTGCCAACAACATAAATAAGATGATTTTCAGGCTTATCCTGGCTGCTGACCACATAGGCTAGTCTCTTTTCTCTGTATAACCTTCTGTTGCTTCCAAATAGGGGTATAGTGGCATATGACAAATCCATTTGCATAGTTCCTCTTAATTTTGATTGCCAAGATCTTGATAACAGCATACCAAACTTTGCAGGAACATCAACCACTTCAACATCCATCACAATGCTTGTGGCTGGGAGCTGTGCAAGAGATACCACCATATCCTTTATTAATACCAGACATTTGACCTTTCTAGAATCAAAAGAAAACAAGTCTTTATAAGGTCTAGTAACCTCCAAACCCAAACTTTCCACTACTGTTTTTGGCATTAGATTATGAGATGCACCAGAGTCTAGCATTGCATTGTGTAAAGTCATATCATGAATGTTAAAACTTAGATAAAAAGGGGGGACCTCTTCATCATCTGCATATTCAATTTTGGGCCCAAAGACAATAGTGGGAGCATCATCTGTTACTTCCAAAATATTTGGTTGACACTCATCTTGGTTCTTGATCATTTTAGTGATTTCTTCCCTATATTCATTATTCTTCAACAACTCATTAAAGGAGATAGAAATATTAACCTTTGACAACTCTGTTTTTAGGCTGAAGGATGAAATTGGTTTATCCACATCAATTGGCCTTGACTATTTAATTTCCTTTGGTTGTTGTTCCTTATTTTCTGGTTTGTCCTGTACAACAGCATCATTCTGCTTTTCTCTTTGTTTTTCTAAAATTTGTTGGGTGTTGGAAGGCTGGTTTGGAATGGACTTTCCTTTATTTGTGGTTATATCACGATTTCTTAGCTTCAATTTTCTCTGAAAATCATCAATGGCATTTTGATATCCTCTTTGATATTGGTCTAAATATAGTTCTGAAATATGTATGTCATCTTCTTGAGTGAAAAAATTACGTTCTTCTTTAGTGAAATGTATTTCAGAATCACTGTCATCAAAGTGATGAATCTGGTTATCCATTGGATCTTCTTGCCCTTCCTCATCAACTAGACTTTTAGGGAATGGTGGTCTTATTTGCTGATCTTCATGATTTCTTTGGTTTCATTGAGGAAATGGTCTTCTAAAATTTGGATTCCTCACTTGATTTTCAGGTTGCTCTCTATTGGGTGGTCTGTTATCTAAGGCCAATTTGTCCATCAATTTCTCCATTGTCTTCATCATGGCTTCCCCATCTCTTAGCTTCCCTAGAAAAACTCTATGCAAACAACCTCATCTTTACATCATCATGATCCACCTTCTCTAAATCAATAAAATATTAAAATCTATCCATGTGTTGCCTTGTTGTAAAATTTCCATATCCATCATATAATGACATCCTTTGTGAGTAATTCTGAGGGAGGTCATGCAAAACAGCTAGCAAAGCTAAGGGTGCAAACCTAGCTGCCATTGGTCTAGGTGGATTTGGTACTACATGAGGGTTCTGAGGAGGATTTTGAGGATTATGAGGTGGATTGATAACAAGGTTTGTAGTATGTGGCTGAGAGGTTAGAGAGTAAGGGTTATTTTCTTCAACTTTCACAACATTTTGCAAGCTATACCACAAAGGATCTAACAAGTATGACTCGAATCTATTTGGATTTATCTCTGTTTGCTCTAGGTTTGACTATGATTTTGACCTCAATAGAGACTTTCTAACACTTAGTTCTGAATCCAAATCATAACACTTTTCTTGAGATAAGGAACTTTCAATATTAGAGGTGCTAGATTTCTCTTTTCCACTTCTATGCCTAAGCAAAATTTCTAGGTTTTCCACACTTAGTAAAATTTCAGAAATAGGGTTACCTCTTGTGTGTATCCTTCTCAGAGCCAGGATCTCTTCTGAAACTTTATTTGGAAATCGGTGTGGAGTCGCCAATCTCCCCAGTGGAGTTACCTTCAACTGAAAAATTCTGATGAGTGGAGTCGCCAGGGCAAATATACAACCTTCTTCAAATGCAGAAATCTCTGTTTTCCCACAGAAATCCCTTCTTTCTATGAAAATTGGAACTCTTTTTCGTTTTCTCCCAGGGACCATATAAATCTCGTTCCCCGACAACGGCGCCAATTATGTTAGCATTCAAATCGACCCTAAGGTTGTGGAAAGGTCTCTTCAAGGTAACACACAAAACCAAGCTTTAGGAAAGAGAACTGGCTTCTATCTTTCCAGGGAGGGATCTCTCAATGTTTGTTTATCAAGGCCAGATATATGAATTAAAATTAAAATCAGTTTGTTGTTTGGTTGAAACAAGGTGAACATTCATTGGGAAATGGAGTAAAAAACACTTATGATGATAAAGTGGCAACGCTTTGCAAGCAATTCATAACAGAGGCAGGGTAGTTACTCATTCACAGTAAAAAAGATGCTTGTCTGGTGATAGAGAAGAAAATAAGAACAGTCCATTAACACAGAGCATTGTAAGAATGAATTCTGTATTAACTTTAGTAGAACAAGTTTGTGGATGCTTGGAATCAAAGAAAGAGAGCATAAACATATGAATTCTTCCTCAAAATACACTTATCCAACCAAGAAAAGAAAACAATATGGCATAGATAAAAAGGAAACATTCACATGGAGAAAAGGAAGTACAGACTGTAAAACAAATAACACAAGAATCTCTGCTCAAAATACTTGCTCAGCTCTGCCAATTTTATTAAAGGAGCATCTCAAAATACATAACACAAAAATCCTTATTGGTTCCAACAGGTTTCAACCCTTTACTCTTCATTACATATGAATATATATAGGTATCCTTAGCCCTGAGGCTCGAATCATTCTAACAGAAAGTTGTTACTACTTGAAATGACACCTATACAAGCAGTTTCGTCCTCTATGAGAATTAGTTACAACAAAAAGCAGCAAATGCTGACAAGGAGGCTTAACAACCTTTACAAGTTCTCTCGATCATTTACTAGCCAGTAACAAACTAGTAAATAAGCAAAATCCTTGGTAACTAATTCTTCATGCCATAATCTCCACGTCCTTCAGAATCTTCATGGATGCAGTGTCAGCTTAGCCTTTCCATACTTCTCCATGAGCTTCCACTGGTCAACAGCTGGAAATTCTGATGTGGCCGCCTCCTTTAACATTACTCGCATTTCTGTATGATCCTTGTATGAGCAACTCTGAAGATGTGCACCTGCCTCTTTGAAGAACATGCCCAATTCAAAATCCTTTGTCAATTTATCTACCACTGTCTTGCTAGAAAAAAATTGGTTCATGCCTGCAAAATCTGTATAATCCAACTTGCAACCTACCAGCCTGTTCTAGTATTCTTCTTGGTTCAGCATGGTTCCATCCTCCTCCCAAAAGAGAGGCAACCCCTTCTTAAATAAGGGGTCAAACATATCCCTAAAGAACTTCACCTGCTGGGCTAAGACATCAATTCTAGCTTGAATATTTTTCACCTGTTGATGCTTATTTATCACTCTCTTGGCCCAAATGATGGTGGAAAATCTATCTCTTATACCTGTTGCCTTTACTTCAGCTTCAGTCAAGCCATTCAAGAATTCTATGGAATTTTTAGTGTGCTCCACATGCTTTTTATTCAATTTTTCATTTATTGTTGTTATGCTTTGCTTGGCTAGCCTAATTACAGCTTCCTTGTCCAAAATTAAATCAAGATATGGCCTTAGATTTTCTGCCTCTGCAATAATGTCATCCCAAATGACTTGCTTTGCTTCCTACAGGGAGGTTTGACCTGTGGCCTGCTTCGCCAATTCCTCATTTTTGACCTGCATCTCCTAGTACTTGGTTTCCCAATCCTCCTTTTCCTGGTCTACCTTTGACATCAAGGTTTTCAAATTTGTGTTTTGCTTTTTTAACCTTTCCACTTCAAGTCTCTTAGACTTGTTTGTGCCATAGCCTGCACAATGGAGAAGTCCCCAGATTCAATGGAGGAAGGAGAAACCAAGCTCTCGAATTCTTGGTTCTTCTCCTGCAATTTCGTTTCAAAGTCTTCAGACTTGGCCTTCAGAGCCTTCTCACTCTCCACCACAAGAGCTATATCCACCTGCCACTAATTTTCCTTTTCTTCAAACTTTAGCAACTTGGCCTTCCAGTCTTTCAAGTCCTTTTTCATCCCCTTTCTCTTCTCCTCGAGCTCTGTTAGCTCAGATTCCTCTATCAGCTGGGTGGAAGCGATCTTTAACTTCTTCTTCAATGTCTGAATATCATTGTCTTTCTCATCCAACAACCTTTGTATACTAGCCTTCTTGTCTTCTTGGATTTTAGTAGCTAACAATGCATTTTGCAGCTGCTTAATTTTTGCCTTGTGGGCCTTGTTTTCCACTCTTTCTTGTCTGAGCTGGTTTCCCACCTTATTCTTGCTGACTTGCAATTTAGACAGCTCTAGTGCAGCCTTTAGCAACTTGGCATAGATAACCTCCCCAGTTTCCTTGTGCAAATTGATCATATCAGGGACAGGGATGTCTTCCAAGTTCACTTTCAGTTCAGTGGCTTTGTTTTTAGTATCCAAGGCCAAGTTCAAGGTGTTATGGGCATGGCTCCTACTGGCCACCAAAGACACATCTTTATTTGAAATCCGCCTCACCTCTTCATACAGCTTAGACTCCTCTGAGGCTGCTTCTGTGTTCCCTTTATACTCATCCAATAGTTCAACTCTACTCTTGCTTGGTGCAGTAAGTTCAGTGGATGTTGGGTTGAACACATATTCTTTGACCTCGAAAACAAGAAGCTTAATCTTCACCTGTTTCTTTTTTCCTTGACCAGCTGTCACTGGTACCAACTGCTGCTCAGGTCTTTCTACTTTCTACCTTTTTGGAGCTCTTTCTGTGTCTCCATCTATATCCATGAAATCAATAGTTTCCACTTTGCTGGATTCTCCAGAGCTACTAGCAAGGGGTAGGCCTGCTGAACCTATTGGGACCAAGCTAGAGCTTCCAATTTGAGGTAATGTGGCTTTCTGCACCAGAGCAGTGGGGTCATCAGGTATATCTACCTCCATCTGACTTTTGTCAGGATATTCTAACAAATTAGCAGTCTCAGCCAACCCTGTAATTTCAAAATGTATAAAATATTTTCTGTTACTTTCTTTTCTTTTGTCTGAGATGATGTAATGGGTGTCATAATCGATGGTTGCCTTTGTTTTGAATCCCATATCTCTCATCATACCTTCAATGGTTGGAAGGGAAGTCTTTTTTTTAACAATGAATGGGCCTACAGCCCGGGGAAAGGTGATATCTGAAGCCTTCTTGTCATCTAAGAAATGTTCAATTTCCACCTTCAGCTTCTACCTAATGAATTCCAGTGTAAATAATCTATGGGTTAGAAAGGCTGGCAGCACATAGGGTGCATGGGAAAACCCATAAACTTTGATTGTTGTGCTTTTTTATAAGAGGAACTAGTCACTTATCTTCTTCTCCGGAGAAGGCTGCAACATTGCTTTCATTTCTGTTAATACTGTGGGTAGTTTCCTTTGAAAGATAACATTGTATACTTCAGACATGATGTTGTTCATGAACTTAGTGTATTCTATGAGTGTGTCCCGAGTAAGCATCATCTCAGGCATCTGTAAGTTCTCTCCATTAAAGGATTGGAACATTCTCAGCAGGTATGACTGGAATCTGAAGATTCTAGTTGTTAAGATTCAATATGCTAAGACATAAAATATCAGCATTACATTCCATTTCACACCAATAGCATATACAGGATCACTGAAAGAAAAACAAGCACAACATAAACACAAGAGACAGATTTATCCTGGGAAACCCTCATGGGGAAGAAAACCCAACAAAGCTTCCTCAATATAGATGAGTAGCAAATAAAAAGATGTAAACCATAGACATGAGATCCTTCTCCTCCATAGCAGATCTCTCCCTCACCTATTCGCTATTCACAGGTGAGTGTGTTGTGTGTTAAATGAGGAACACACCTCCTCTATTTATACACAACTCCGACTTGTATTTTACATTAACTAGGTTGGCCCCAACTTAACCACTGGGTTAAACACCCCATTACAACTGACTGGGCCAACCCCTCTAGGGTGGTCTAATAACCCTTTAACCCACATAACACATACAGGGCCGACCCCCACTAAGGAAGTCTAATAACCCAATTTACCACATTCCGATGGAGGAATAAACATCTCCGAATATACAATAAGGTCTTCACGGAGGAATGAAACATCTCCAGAATAATAAAGTACAAATATAATATTCTTAGAAGTTACAATATTTCAACACTCCCCCTTAACGAGAAGGATATTATAACAACATCTGCAGGAGCAAGGAGTCATCAACATCATACATGATACATCTATAAATCATTGGAAGCTTTCTTTATTCATCATCAGTAACTCAAGCAGTTACTGAAACATATTCAATACTGGAACATCATCTTCTGCAGCACTTGAACAGCTACATCAATATCATCATCTGGATCCTCACAATCAACATCATCGTCGTCACATGATCATCGTCATCACACGATCATCATCATCGTCATCGCATGATTATCAGCATCATCATCACACGATCATCAGCATCGTCATCATACGATCATCATCATCGTCATCACACGATCATCAACATCGTCATCACATGATCATCAGCATCATCATCATACGATCATTAGCATCGTCATCACACGATCATCATCATCGTCATCACACGATCATTAGCATCGTCATCACACGATCATCAACATCGTCATCATACGATCATCAACATCGTCATCACACGATCATCAGCATCGTCATCACATGATCATCACGATCAATAGCATCATAGCAGCATACCCTGCAATACACATGATCCAGTTAAGACACCATAACATGTCTAGGGACGATACAGTCCACTCGTCAACTTAGACAAAGTCTAAGGACCACTTTCTCGGAGACATATGTTTACGGATCAATTCAGGGACCAAAGTCTGGGGATGATATAATCCCCTCTCGTCCACTAGGGACCACTTCTCGGAGACATCTGTCTACGGATCAATTCAAGGACCGAAGTCCGGGGATGATACAATCCCCATCACGTACATTTTGAACTAGTGGTTTCAGGATGATGCAATCCAGACCACAGTGCCAGTCCCTTTTCATACTGGATGTGACCTAGATTAAATCTAGGATTTTATCACCTGTGAATGATCACCCGCTGCAGTCTAGGACCGAACATTACATCATTACAGGAACTGCGAATGATCACTTGCTGCTACACTGAGCAGTCCAGGAGCGAACATTACATCATTCCAGTCAACCACAGAGCCAGTACTATTTCAACTGGGGTGTGACCTAGATCAAATATAGGATTTACAACCTGTGAATGATCACCTGCTAATCCGGGAGCGAACATTACATAATTACAGGTTTCGTGAATGATCACCCACTACTAAGCAGTTCAGGAGCGCACATTACATCATTCACCAACATCTTTCTCGAAGACAAGAGTCTACGGATCAATTCAGGGACCGAATTCCAGGGATGATACAATCCCTCCTCATCCACTTAGACAAAGTCTAAGGACCATGCATTGACCTCATTGTCGTAACCAGAAACCTCATCATCGACCTCATCGTTGGAACAAGTAACCTCATCATCAATAGAAGTATCCACATCAATACAAGTATCCACATCATCAATACAAGTATCCACACCAATACAAGTATACACATCATCAATACAAGTATCCACACCAATACAAGTATACACATCATCAATACAAGTATCCACACCAATACAAGTATACACATCATCAATACAAGTATCCACACCAATACAAGTATACACATCATCATAACAAGTATCCACATCAATACAAGTATACACATCATCAATACAAGTATCCACACCAATACAAGTATACACATCATCGACCTTACCGTCGATACAGGCAATCTCATCATCAACGACCATATCACTCCCCCTTTCGAGGAGGGTCTTTCTGAACTACACCAAGCTTGTCTTGGAAATACTCAAACTTTACTCGAGACAGAGGTTTGGTCAACACATCAGCAATTTGTTCGTCAGTGCTCATATACTCGAGCTTGATAACTCCTTTCTGCACCATATCCCGTATATAGAAATATCGGATCTCTATGTGCTTTGAATTATCATGGAACACTGGATTCTCTGTCATCTTGATACAACTCTGGTTGTCACACAGGATCACAGTGAGGTCCATCTCTAAGTCAAACAATCCTTATAACAACTTCCGAAGCCATAGCGCTTCACAATTAGCAGAGCAAGCAGCTATATATTTTGCTTCAGCTGTACTGAGAGACACACTATATTGCTTCCTGCCAATCCACGAGATCATGGCAGATCCCAGACAATAACATCCGCCCGATGTACACTTCCTGCCCAATCAGCATCTGTGTAGCCATACAATCTGAAGTCATGATCTCCAAGATAACATAGACCAAAGTCTATCATACCCTTTAGGTACCTCATCACATGCTTTGCAGCTATCAAGTGAACACGCCTAGGTTCCACTAGATACTGACTCAAGGTGTTCACAACAAAGCATATATCTTGCCTTGTACTCGTCAGATACATCAATGACCCAATAATCTGTTTGTACAGAATCACATCCACTAACTCTGATGATTCATTAGCTAACAGCTTGAAGTTGGAACCCATGAGAGTGGCCATTCCAACACATCAAATATTTTCAATATTTCTCAGCCTACTTTTCCTGGTTGAGAAAGATTCCTTCTGAGCCTTTTCATGCTTTCGGTCCTAGGAAGTAATGCATCAATCCGAGATCATTCATCTTGAACTCTGTAGCTAGCTTCTTCTTGCTTTCCATGATACAATCATAGTATCACAGGTTCATCATCCATAACCTTAAGGTAAAGGTTAGGATCAACTTTACTTTGGTAAAGCCCAAGCTTGTCAAGAAGCTATCAATTCTTCCTCTGTGACTGAACATCATTCACACTCTGCATTGAGTGATCTTCTGCATATCTATCCGTGCCATCTCTCGTCAGATGGGTCTACTGATATGTGCCTCAAGATCATTCGAACTCTGTGGTGAGTTCCTTCTATATATAGATACCATCTTCAACCTTGTAGCAAAGGTTGAAATATGCATCACCCATGGTGATCATTAAGCTCATCAAATGACTATCAATCCTGGGTACCCATACAGAGATTTCTTCAATTGAATCCTGGGAGTTTTCTCGAATCGCACTTCTTCTTCAATCACATCATTGAGAGAACAGTATTTATCTAGCTACTTGGAGCAAACATCTCGTCATGATCCTGTTCCTCTTTCTAAGAGGATCTTCTAGCCACAAGCCTTCTATAGTATGTTTGATTTGTAAATCTTCTTGTTGAACATCCATCACTTGTTCAGTGTTCATCATTCTTCATGATCTTTCCTACAAATCAAAATTAAGTACATGATTAGTAATACTTCATAATCATCAAATCATGTTGACATGATAACCTATTATGCATACAGATATGGTTTACATAGTTATGCTACTATCTTGACCAATACTTTGGCACAACACTTTTCCATATCCTATATGCATACAGTGGCTATCTAGATGCCTTCCATCTCTACCAGAACATACTATCGAGAGCTTGCACAACTCTCAGCATGTCAGCAAAGAGGTTTCATTCTAGGCAATCAACAATGGAATGTTTGTCCAACTTACCAATCATATGCATATTAGTAGTATACTGTTCAATGCTATATGAATGCTTACACTTAGCATGATATATTCTAGGAATACAAATATGCATACAACTATTACGAGCAATATCATAGACTATTCAGTAATTCAAATAACAATTCAAATACTTATCTTTTTATGTCTTGTGAGGTTGCATCCTTCTTGGTCTCGACTTCCCTTCCATGTCATGAGCTTCTATCCATCCTTGACCACTATGAATGCTTAAGTGTGCACTAGTGTCATCATCATGATCTCATACATAATCATACATTCCTTAGTATAATCTCAATGCTATCAAAGCATTATAATTCTAAATAATCTTAAGTATGTATGGTCATGATCATTTCATACATAGGTATACTTACCTAAGATCCTAACAAATTAGGATTCTAACTTGATATAGGAAAACATACCTGGATTATCAAGCTTGGTTATGTATTAACATACCCAAACAATATCTTCTTTTGTTCTCTTCAATGATTTAGAGATCTTGTGCTAGAACTTGCATATCTCATAGGTTAAGCATAGTAGAACAAAGTCATACATACCTCGTAAGTAGAACTTCTATGTGATCAAGGATTATGGATGAGTCTTTGTCTTCATGTCATCATGGTCATGGAACTTGATTTGTCTTTCTTGATGTACCTATATCTTGTTAGCAGACAACATCAACCTCATACAACACCATAGTGAATTAGTACAATCATATAACCCTAATCAATGAATGTCTTCTATCATTCACATGCATTCATACTTTTACTAAGGTGATAAGACAATTCTAACATTAATCAAGATTGTACTAACCTAAATAATATGAAGACAAACATATTATGAACTTAATCAAGAATCAGATTTCAAAACATACCTGTATCTCCTTAAGTCATACCTGTCGAGATTTCTTGTAGTCTTCTTATGTAAGGCCTTAGCCTCATCTCCCCCTGAAACTAGATCTGGAGCTCGATTAGGGTGTGTCAGAGAAACCCTAAAAATTCAAACTTTGACTTTCACACTTCTGAATGGATGGAAAGATGCGCCTTGCTGAGCTGATCAAGCTAGCATACTTCAATTTTGAGATCTCCAAAATTTGACCCCTCAAAATTGCCTTTGAAACTTCTCGATCTTCTAAACAGGATCCCGAACTAGGGTTTGATGAAGCCCACCCTTCTGCCCAATCAAAAGGTTCGATCCAAATCTCTAAACTTCGATTTTTCTGAGGAGCTTACGGTCGTGGTCACAAACTTAAAAAATTTCAACTTTTGCAGAAGCCCTAATTTTCCACCTTTCCAATCAAAATCTCGAACTAGGGTTTGATCAAGCCCACCCTTCTGACCAACCAAAAAATTCGATCTTGGTCTCTAAATTTCGATTTTTCTAAGTAGCATTCAGCCATGGACTCCGATTCCAAAAATTTCAACTTTCTCCAAAACCCTAATTTCCCACAGCAGTGATGATTCAAGAATGAAGGTGCTCAAAATCCAAATGTGTTTTGACATAAATATACACCTGATTGTTTCTGGTGTAACTACGAAATTACAAATCCACAAGGTCTGAAACTTCTTCCTATGGTAGCCCGACCTGTCCTCTTTCCAACCCCACAGGTCTGACCTCAATTGGATTTTCTGAGAGAGAGTTATGCCAAGTGTCGCAACGTGACCTGTTTATGGGATAAAAAAGGAGAGCGAACTTGTACGGCATGCCACGTGTCACTAGTTCAACTTCGGCCTTTGAAAATGTTACCTGGGATAGTACAGTCCATGCACTACCTGTAAATTTTTACTAAATTTCATTTGGAGCTTCCTATCCCAAGTTATGACCTTTTTTCCTAGGTCACCTGATTATGACTGAGATCTGGAAGAGGAAAAAACCCTAACTTGTACTGATCATAACTCACAAAGTACAACGAATCTGAGGGTGTCCTTTGGAAACAAGGTACATGGGGATGTTATCTACGACCTGTAAAGGTTTTAGATCCTGAAATTTTACCAAAATGGATTTATAGCAAAAGTTCCACGATGACTGGTTTTTTCTATACAAAACCCTAACCTTCAAATTGTCGCAAGTGAAGCAAGTGTCGTAAGTGCCATACATTGCCTTCCTTAAGGTTAGATCTGATACCATGTTAAGATTCAATATTCTAAGATAGAAAATATCAGCATTACATTCCATTTCACACCAATAGCATATATAGGATCATTGAAGGAACAATAAGCACAACATAAACACAAGAGACACAGATTTATCCTGGGAAACCCTCATGGGGAAGAAAACCCAACAAAGCTTCCTCAATATAGATGACCATCAAATACAAAGATGTAAACCATAGAAATGATCTCCTTCTCCTCCATAGCAGATCTCTCCCTCACCTATGCGCTATTCACAGGTGAGTGTGTTGTGTGTTAAATGAGGAACACACCTCCTCTATTTATACACAACTCCGACTTGTATTTTGTATTAACTAGGTCGGCCCCAACTTAACCACTGGGTTAAACACCCCATTACAACTGACTGGGCCGACCCCTCTAGGGTGGTCTAATAACCCTTTGAACCACATAACACATACAGGGCCGACCCCCACTAGGGAAGTCTAATAACCCAAGTTACCACATTCCAACGGAGGAATAAACATCTCCGTATATACAATAAGGTCTTCACGGAGGAATGAAACATATCCGGAATAATAAAGTACAAATATAATATTCTTAGAAGTTACAATATTTCAACACTAGTTTTGGGGAACTCCACTAGATGAGAATGGATATTCTCAGCTAGGGCCTCATCAAAACTAAGACATGCACATTGGATGGACTGACTGGGCTCCTTAGGCTCAAGAGGACATGTGCTCATGACAAAAAGAAGGCTTATTAAAGGCTCAGTGATATACATGTTAGTATCTAATCCTAAGAACTGGGCTAACATGGTGATGAAACATTTGGACTCTTCAGTGAATAGACTGACTTCACCAGGGAAAGGTTGGTTCTGGAAGGAGACATTTGTCTACAGGCTAGCATGGAAGAAAATTTGCTTAAGCTCGACTGGGGCCTGTCTGAAATGCTGAATTAGGGCTTCTTTTGTGTACTCTTTGGATTTATCGCAAAACTCATATGGTATTGACAGGGATTTCCTAACAGTGAGGGTGTTGACTTGGCACAGGATCTTAGAGCTGGATGCGTCCATAATCACCCTCTTAGAGGAGGAGTAATTGGTGGCGCACTAGTCGACGAACTCATGACAACTTGGGGTTTGGTCGATTGCAAACAAATGAAAAAATGACTGGTAAAACTTATGCACGTCTATATTCTGCTCCCTAATGATCTTTAACCTATCCTACACCGTCTCAATGGAGCTATTTATCAATACTGTGTTGTAAACCTCAACATCTTTGCTCAAACAAATCACCTATCCTCCGGTATTCAAAACCTGGGGGTTCTATCTCACTCAATTCAACCATTTAAATAGTTTTGTATGGAGACAGGAGGCCTACTTGGTTATCGACAGCTAGTCTGAGAATCTGGCTGAGTTGTCTGCTTCTGCACAGTCATCTGTCGTTTTCCAATGCAACCGAATCAAACAGTACTCAGATCTCCGTGCATGCCATTTTTATATTATTTATCCCTTCCTAACCTTCTAGCATCTTCTGTATCACAAAGGTTTTCAAGCCGTAGATTTGTATGACCTGATCTATATCGTATATCTCCTTCACCCTTTAACTACGCAATCCTTCACATCTCTTAACCTTTCAAATGCCACCTTCCTTGCACCTTAGATCTGCGCATCCAACGGTGGCCGTTGATCTGGGCGCACTCTGCATCTCAGCCGTCCAAAGATGTGGCCCCTACCGAGGTTCACAGATTTTGGAAGTGTAATTAACCCGTGCATGTTAAATCTATGAACTACAAATCCGTCGTCGATGCCTTCCCCTGCCAGATCTGCACCATCGCAACGTGCGGTCCCTACCAAAAGTTCGTAGATTTGGAAAGTTAGTCTTTTCGAGCACTTTGAAATCGCGAACAACATGACGACTGTAGATCTGCCTTTTGGCGCATTGATCAAATCTCTAATTTGCTCGCGGGCTAGCACACTCCGCCCACGCTTAAAACACCCCATCCTACTTTCGCGAAAGTGCTTGCCAGCCGTTGATCTTTATCGCCATAGATATGCGCCCTTCACCGGTGCCACCATATAACTGAGGGCGAATTTTCACATTTTTAATCCCCTCTGTAATGTTAGGACTTAGGATTCTCAATCATTTTCCTCCTGAACCTAGTTATATACATTCAACGCTTCTACTCTCATTCCTCTAGTTTGTGTGACTTGAAAACCTAGGACCGTCTCCAATATTTTCAGGGATCTAACCATTCCCCTCGTCCAAGACAAAATTGGTGCCAACAACAAGCACTAAAAGGTAGGGTTGTAGACCCGTGAAGGCCCTACAAGCGAAAATTTTCTGATTTGCAAAAAGGTTGCAATGTTAGTAAGATGCAAACCAAGGTCGCAAACCCATACAAATCCCACATGGAGAGTTGTGGAATCATAAAGGTTGCTAAAAAGACATAGTTTTGGAACACACAAGCCAAAGTTGAATATGCCTTAGAAATTTAAAACTTTGTAGGGGAAAGTTGTGAATTCATAAAGGTTGCTAATGTTGGACCTGTTCATTTCTTAACACTGTTCACAGTTGAATTGTGCCCTTCTTGGGGTCTATTCTTATGTTTCATGGGTATTGGTGGGCACATTCTTGATAGGTGATTTTGGTTTTCATGTTCGCCCTAGATATCATTTTTGTTAAATTCAGAATTCAACAATGCATCTCGGATTATACTTTGTTATCTTTAGAACACAGTTCTGGATTATACTCTGTTATCTTCGGATTATACTAATTTGATGCCAGTAATCAAATTAGTGAAGGAAACATAGAAAAAATCACATTGAAAATTCTAAATAATATTCATATATCATGTGGAGGAAGCTAAATTCTTTATCAAATTGTTCCCAACCAAAAATTTGAAGCATATCACACGGATAATAAACAGGTTGGTGAGCAAGATGGAAAACAAAAAGGTGTGCATCTTCAAATTAATAAGGTTAAATTCAGAATTCAATAATGAATCTCGGATTATACTTTGTTATCTTCAGAACATAGTTCCAATTTGATAAGTTGGAGTGAAGCTAGTCCTTGTTTGGATGGTTAAAAGGAGTCCAGTCAACTAGGTTATTTTCATTGGAAAAGGACAAAAGAGGATTAATATTGACTTTTTCTCCGTTACCTCGTAGAATCATTATGATATTGAATTTGACAACTCCCTAGAGCATTGGTGCTATTCATTAAGCACACGAATGCAAGAATTGGACACTCTTAAATTGATCAGGTGGAATGCCACAGGTAACTTGTTTAGAGATGATACTAATTTTTTTTCGTAAAGCTAACTTCAATCATTGGCATTCAAGGAAATAATTGGGACATATTTTTAACATTTTACAAACACACTAAGCAGGATTATCTTCAACCTTATCAGACCAATTCCTTCCTTGGAAACAAAGCCTTTTAATCCGAGCTACTGTAGTCTCTGAAGTTTCTTAGTCGTCTATTGCTTCCTCTCCAGTGGCACTTCATTCTTCTTAGAAATGGAGACATGGGAATGAATTCAACAAGGAGCTAAGAAATGGATACAAGGTCATCTCAAAATTCGACTTCAAGGACATTCGAGGATCCAATCAACTTACTCCCTTTTGCTTCAACATCAGGCAATTTTCCCTTAATCATTTTATCGTATGTTTATAAAGGTTTGGTGGCAATATGTTTTGGGGTATATTTGGTAACAACATTTTGTGAACCAAAAAAGTAGTATACAAGTCTTCAGGCTTGTGCAATATTCGGGGATGCTTGTTTAGATAGCAATAAAAAAGGTTTATCACTTCAGCATCAGGCAACTGCCCTTAAAAGAGTTTACCATATGTTTATAAAGGTTTTGGTAGCAATATGACTTGGCCTAGATTTGGTAACAGTGTTTTTTCCCCAAGAGTAACAATGTGCATCTACATCCCAGGTAGATGTGTCAAATCTGTAAGGGTGTGCCTGTACATTTATATATTTCTAAACAAAATCCTGTAGTACTACTACCTACATAAATTTCACCAAATTATACCCAAAGGAAGCATCACCATGGATCCAGCATGAGAAATGCATAGGTATGCTTGAACCCCAAATTGTATTGGTTCCTTTTCTCACTAGTACTTTGTTTTGCTAGTACTTGCCAAACGTCATGAATCTAAAATCAGAGTTATAAGAATTAGTAGTCATATTAATGTCAAACTAAATCCTCGACAAGGGATATGCCATTGTGGTCTAGTAAGCTTTCATTTATAAGGCATCACAACGGCAAGAACCACATGCAATGGGGACCCACAAATTACATCAACTCGTACCAAAGTGAAGGAGGATGCTAACACATCAACTCGAGGACTTGCACCCCAAATCCAACTTCCCAATTGGAAAATATCTTGCTAAGAGTAATACCTCACGAATAATAAACTATCCATGTCTCACAATTGTGGTCAACATGGGATTATTACACACTCAAATCCTACACTTAAAAGTTAATTACAATAGTCCATCATGAATCATGATTGATTCATGAGAATGTGGGACAGTCCCTTACGAGTCATGGTTCATTCATAAGAATGTGGGAAATTGTAGAATAAAGAAAATTCCATGGGTTGCATGTGAATAATAACCTCAAGAGGTGGAAGATGGAGAGAAGGGAAGGAGGAGAGGTTGTTTTAGTAGGCCAATATTTTCTTTACCATAGTCGTTTTTTCAAAATGGAGCCAATGGTCAAGTGCATAAATCATCCACCTGCAAGCTAATGCTTTCAGAAATTTTTTATCCCTCACAGGTGAGAAATGGTGGGAATTTTCCCAAGGATACCTAAGCCCGTTTTTAAATTCTTAGCCAATTTTACCAATGGCGAGCATTTTTCTAGCAGGGTGCAAAACAAGGTGAATGGATGTTTTGGCAGGAAAATATCTCCTTGACGAGAGATTCGTTTTAAAAAATGAGTCAATGGTCAAGTGAATAAATCATCCACCTACAAACTTATGCTCTCAGAAATTTGTTATCCCTCACAGGTGAGAAATGGTGGGCATTTGCTTATGGCCATTTAGGCCATTTCTAGGTGCAAAATAAGCTGAGTGGTTGTTTTGGTAGGCCAATATTTTCTTGACCATAGACTGTTTTTCAAAACTGAGCCAATGGTCAAGTGCATGAATCATCCACCTACAAGCTGATGCTTTTAGAATTTTTTTATCCCTCACAGGTGAGAAATGGTGATAATTTTCCCAAGGCTACTTAGGCCCGTTTCTCAATACTTAACCAATTTTGCCAATGTCGAGCATTTTTCTGGTAGGGTGAAAAAAAGGCTGAATGGTTGTTTTGGCAGGCAAATATCTCCTTGACCAGAGACTTGTTTTGAAAAATGAGTCAATTTTCAAGTGAATAAATCATCCACCTACAAACTTATGCTCTCAGAATTTCTTTCTCCCTCACAAGTGAGAAATGGTGGGCATTTTCCTAAGGCCATTTAGGCCATTTTTAGGTGCAAAACAAGCTGAGTGGCTATTTTGGGAGGCCAATATTTTCTTTACCATAGAATATTTTTCAAAACGAAGCCAATGGTCAAGTGCATAAATCATCCACCTGCAAGATGATGCTTTCAGAAATTTTTTATCCCTCACAGGTGAGAAATGGTGGGCATTTTCCCAAGGCTACCTAAGCCCGTTTTTAAATACTAAGCCAATGTTGCCAATGGCAAGCATTTTTCTGGCAGGGTGCAAAACAGGTTGAATGGATGTTTTGGCAGGAAAATATCTTGTTGACCAGAAACTCGTTTTAAAAAATGAGTCAATGGTCAAGTGAATAAATCATCCACCTACAAACTTATGCTCTTGGAATTTTTGTATCCCTCACAAGTGAGAAATGGCAGGCATTTTCCTAAGGCCATTTAGGATAGCTCTAGGTGCAAAACAGGATGAGTGGTTGTTTTGGAAGGCCAATATTTTCCTTACCATAGAATGTTTTTCAAAACAGATCCAATGGTAAAGTGCATAAATCATCCACCTGCAAGCTGATGCTTTCAGAAATTTTTTATCCCTCACAAGTGAGAAATGGTGGGCATTTTCCCAAGGCTACCTAAGCCCGTTTTTAAATGCTTAGCCAATTTTGCCAATGGTGAGCATTTTTCTGGCAGGGTGCAAAACAGGGTAAATGGATGTTTTGGCAAGCAATTATCTCCTTGACCAGAGACTCGTTTTAGAAAATGAGTCAATGGTCAAGTGAATAAATCATCCACCTATAAACTTATGCTCTCAGAATTTTTTTATCCCTCACAGGTGAGAAATGATGGGCATTTGCCTAAGGCCATTTAGGCCATTTCTAGGTGCAAAATAAGCTAAGTGGTTGTTTTGGCAAGCCAATATTTTCTTGACCATAGAGTTTTTTTCAAAAACTGATCCAATGGTCAAGTGCATAAATCATCCACCTACAAGCGGATGCTTTCAGAAAATTTGTATCCCTCACAGGTGAGAAATGGTGGGCATTTTCCCAAGGCTTCTTAGGCCCGTTTCTCAATACTTAACCAATATTTCCAATGGCGAGCATTTTTCTGGCAGGGTGAAAAACAGGCTGAATGGCTGTTTTGGCAGGCAAACATCTCCTTGACCAGAGACTTGTTTTGAAAAATGAGTCAATTTTCAAGTGAATGAATCATCCATGTACAAAATTATGCTCTCAGAATTTTTTTATCCCTCACAGGTGAGAAATGGTGGGCATTTTCCTAAGGCCATTTAGGCCATTTTTAGGTGCAAAACAAGCTGAGTGGTTGTTTTGGCAGGCCAATATTTTCTTTACCATAGATTTTTTTCAAAACGGAGCCAATGGTCATGTGCATAAATCATCCACCTGCAAGATGATGCTTTCAGAAAAATTTGATCCCTCACAGGTGAGAAATGGTGGGCATTTTCCCAAGGCTACCTAAGCCCGTTTTTAAATACTTAGCCAATTTTGCTAATGGCAAGCATTTTTATGGCAGGGTGCAAAACAGGTTGAATGGATGTTTTGGCAGGAAAATATCTCATTGACTAGAGAATCATTTAAAAAAATAAGTCAATGGTCAAGTGAATAAATTATCCACCTACAAACTTATGCTATCAATTTTTTTTTATCTCTCACATGTGAGAAATGGTGGGCATTTTCCTAAGGCCATTTAGGCTAGTTCTAGGTGCAAAACAGAATGAGTGGCTGTTTTGGCAGGCCAATATTTTATTTACCATAGACTCTTTTTCAAAACGGAGCCAATGGTCAAGTGCATAAATCATCCACTTGCAAGCTGATGCTTTCAATTTTTTTTTATCCCTCACAGGTGAGAAATGGTGGGCATTTTCCCGAGGCTACCACTTGGACAATTTTTTAGGAAATCATTTTGGAGTTTGACCTCAATGCTTCCATTTGGAAAATGCAAGCCTTGAATAGTTTGATATTCCCTTATATTCAAATAATGGAATCCGATTCATAATTGACAAACTCTTCGACTTATGACAACAATAGAATAGTCCAAGTGCACAGACATGCAAATGGACAACGAATTTCAAAATAGTGTGTAGGAGTGTGAAAAAAGGCTTTCTCGCTAGTCATTATTATTTTATTTTTATATAAACTTCAAAACAGTGAGAAGAAGTATGAAAAAAGACCTTGTGTCTCTTATAGTCATTATATATATAATAATAATAATAATAATAATAATGATTATAGTACATTTTAGCCTCAATGATTATAAAATATATATATTTTAAAATCATTGAGGCTAAATGTACTGTAATCATTATTATTATTTATATATATAGATATATATATATACTATTTGAATAATTAGACATTATAATAAATTATATATTGTCTTTTCTTTTTTATGAGGCTAAAATGTGGTATGGTGTTGTACTAGACAAGGTTGTAAGTGAAAATACACTTAATAAGGGTTTGAAGTTGAAACCACCTTTTTGTTTGGAGTATAAACTAAAACTACTTATGGTTGGTGGACTAATACTTTGCTTTACTTTCATTGTTAACACTCATAGCTATTTATGTGTTACTATATAAGAGAGTAAGGAGTGGATTCAAAGGCTTGCATTATTAGAAAACTAGGAGATGACCATTTCTCAATGATCTTACTAACCATTTTCCATGCTTGAGGCAAATAAAAGCATAATGGATTTGAAACCATAGTTGAAAGGGAACTCTAACACCAATAGGAAGTACCCTACCCATGAGTATAAAGATCGTCATGTTGCGAGAATGATGAGGATAATGAATACGAGTGGTAGGTGGCACATTTATGGGATGCCACTTGGAGTGACATCGACATGTATAGAGAGGAAAATGGTTACAACTGGCAGGTGGTACCATTCAAATGATTAGACATGCAATAACACCACCATTTCTATTAATCCTCGCAATGCTAGTCGAATTCGCAATCATGTTTAACGATCTTTATAGTCATTGGTAGCCTATACAACAACTGTAGTTTTTTTCATTTGTTTTTATAATAAATGTTTCTTAAATAAAAAATGCCATGGTACATGGATAATGTGCACTGCGAGGAGTATACCTAAAGAGTAATAGAAAATCCTTCAAGTTAGACCTTTCCTCTAATTACATCCTGTAACATCTCTCAAAAGGAGAGATCTTTTTTTAAAGAATGCATCTTGTGTTTGTGTCAAGTCCGAGTTGGATTCCTTTGTGAATATTGTGGGCCTCACTTGATTTATTTGCAATGTTAGGTTCTCAAAGTTGCAACTGAATGGTTTACCCTGGGGCCTTGTGGATGGTTTGAGGTAGAACACCACATCTTAGGGACTAAAAGAGGATTTTACGGGTTATGGACTAGAACATGATAAAAAATCACCACACAGTCCTTCTAAATGAATATTTGACCTATAAGTGTTGTATGAGTGCCATTTTAAGGTAATTTTAAGCATTGGGGATGGTTCTTGGGGTGGTGGGAATGTTGAAAGGAGCAACATCGACATCTTGGGGCCTAAAATAGGCTTTACAGATAATGGACCATGCACACAATCCAAAACCACCACGGAGGCCTCGTAAAGTGAATTTTTCTAGGTTTTGCGCATCAAGGATGGTTCTCAAGGGCTTTATCACAATTTGGGAAGCAAAACCGAGGTTATAGACCCTGTGATATGCTTCTTTGTGTCTAGGCTAGTCAATATGTTGACTATATCGCACTCTTAGGATAAACATTCCCTACGTAGGCCCTATGTAGTAGTCTAGGGAATCAAACATTGAACACGATCCCTAAGGGAAATTGGTATGGCCTTAGACCCTAACCTTCAACCAAAAACCATGCCATGGGAAATGGGAACCATCCTAGGGGTTACAAATATTGAAATGACCACCATAACTTGCTTGTAAGCCAAATATTCCCTATGATGTTAATATATACTACATATATATAGTGTACTACAATCATTATCCCTAACCCAATTATGCCCTCAAACCCTCAGACCCCATACCCCCATAACCCCTACCTGTAATCACATACCCCCTAACCCACTCTAAACTTATATGCATAGCCCCTTGACATCCCTAAGCATTGATTAAGTTGTGAGAAACATCCTTGTTATGTGCAACCTCGAAACAATCACCATATCTTGCTCACACGTCCTTGTTGTTATTATTTCCCTTGAAGCCTTATCATGGCTAGAAAATATTATTATATGAATGAAACAAACAAATTGCACATCACTAAAAAAATGGGCAATTATTATTAAACCATTATGCTCAATCAAAGTACTAAAAACTAGAAAGGGATGCCTCTAACTAATTTCCCAATTGACACACAAATGCATAATAATCTCATAGAATGCTACGCCCTCAAGGGAGTAGCATTCCTTGTCCTCCAAGTTGGATGGATAAGCATTCTTGGGTCATTTCCTTATTTGGGCATTGAGCTGGGTGAACATGCCCTTATTCCATATCAACACTTGTTCACAAAAACAAACTTATCCAAAGCATCACACATCAACTTGGGCTCAGTTAGTCATAACAAAGTACAAGAGAACACTTGGATCAGAACTCGAAGATCATGTCAATGTCTTGAATACCATCATATATATCTGGATCGATATAGACAATCTATTTATACACTTTAGTGCATAAATGATCTTCTTTGTGCCAGTTATTTATAGTCAACCTAGTTGTGACCACTTGATACCATGCTAAATTATTAACATATTAAAGGAGGTTACGAAGGATCAAAATAGGTGTCCCCCCTTACATGCTCTAAATTCAAAGCACAATATGCCTAGTCATGAGCACTTTAGATACCAGTGTAGGATCAGTGGCATACTGTGTCATCCAAATGCATATTTGGATTGTTGGAGAGGCTCTTTTTGAACACTAAATGTTGTTATGAATCCTATGTGAACAAGTTATTTTGCATACAAGCCCATAACTTCACAATAAAGCCATAGTGCTAGGATGCTTGATATCGCATTATAGAAAAAGGCCACAAGGCCTAAAGCAAATGATTAGGTCTTAAATGCCACTTAGGGTGACTTCAACCTCGAGTTGATGATATTGGATCTGGGTTGCAAGTTCTCGAGTTGATGATATCATCCTCCCTCACTTCGTTGATAACATTGTCAAATGTTTTGATGCCATGTCATGTGGGTCATATTTTCAAAAGTTATGCTTACTAAACATGTTTCATATGTGTAATTGTCTTTGTATTTCCTTTGTAATGGAAATATTGTATTCAATGATAATCCTTACAATGAAGATCAAACAAGAAAACATGGTTGAGGAGGAGGTGGATTTGTGGCATACGCCTTAATACCATTAGTTTGGTGTTAAGTTTATGGTTTTTGTCCATGGATAACACTTTCTTCAATCATCAATTACTTACTCACTACCACCAAGGGCTAAACACTCCTAACACAACCAACCCATGCAAATGACTCATGGACCTAGCACACCCAATCCATATAACGAATTCATGCACCTTGGAAGCTTCAACCTCTAACCCCGTACCCTAACCCTAACGCCTAACCCCTGACAAACTAACATGTTAACTCATAAACTACTTACCCACTAGTAACCCCAATATCTAAACCATTTAATCACTAGCCGAATACCCCACTAGTGCCTTACATTTAACACACAAACCCCTCAATGCATAATTCATTGCTAAATTGTATGCATTACCCTATTAAGCCATTAGCCATCTAACCCTAACCCACTACCCTTTGACTCATGCACCAACACACCTAAAACACTACCACAGTGAACTTTGACCTTAGGTTCTTAACCAAGGAATATTCAAACTTCAAGCTCAGTAATAGGACACTAGTTTCTCAATTCAAAGCCTTTGACATTAAGGTTGAAGGATCACTACATGCCCTTTTATAAAACTAAAAATAGTTTCCTGCAGTTATGGTTTCCTTGGCTAGATTGTGGCAGTGACCTTCCAAACTATCGGGAAATTTGAATTTAGATTGATGTTTTTTGACGTAGTATTTCATGGTGTGTGGGTGAAGCATTTAACCCAACAATCTTGTTTAGGCCTTAGGGTTATGTGACTTATGGTGAGTTATGGTGACATTACCCCATGCATTGGTGTGATGATTTGGGAAAATGAGGGAAGGATATTGGTTGGTACATGATGGAATGAGGTCACTCAAGCTCACTTGTAGAGTGGTTTGGAGACTTATGGAGCAAAAAACCCAACTTGGAGGGCCTTTGGAGGCCATACATGACATCACCAAACTTGCTCATTGGAGGAAATTTACTAACCTAAATAGGGTACCCTCCTTGAGGGGATTCTTTGGAGGTTACTCGATGCATAGGGTGGACCATATGTTGTTATTTTCTTGTTGGAGGTGGTCCACTCTCCTTGTTTTTAAGCATTTTTTTAGGATTTTAGGATTGTAAAGGAAGTATACTAGCCAATTGTTATGATCGTTTCACTCTAGTCATAAGATAGTAATATAATGACATCCTTCTTGTTGGAGTAATTAAATCCTTCATCTATGTCATATTAATACATTAGTAGCATTAATTAATCATTCTATGATTAATTACTATGTATTAGACTAGATAGTTGGCATATGAGTCATTGTGTGGACCACAAGTTTCCTAAACGCACTAGAGACTATTTTTGGATTTCCTAAAATAGATTCTGGCTATTTTTGGACAATTTTGAGTTAGATTGCTGCACATGCTGCTTTTACTACTTTTTACCACTTTTTGGGTGAAAGGTAAAAGCTAGTTGACAGGGAAACTGTTTTTTGGACCACTCATCTTCCATGTTGTTTCTTCTTTCCATTTTTGGGATTTTGCATGTTTTTCATCATACATCACTATCTAATCACTAAACCAGAAATTCGTGAGCCTTTGGTGTGACTTGGAGAACACACTTGCCACTTAGGGGGGATTTGCATTATTTTAGTAAGTCAGCTTTTGTGAGGATTCAAATGGAATCCTTATGCATTCAAATCTCTGATGTAAATTTATATATTGATATCCATTTAATTTCCCAAGGTTGGATGATGTATTATTATTCATTTGAGTAATTCAGTTTGCATCTTATGTGAGTAAATTTCAGTGTTCTTGACTAGTTGTGTGAGATATTTTGTGAGAGTGTGTAATTTCTTGATCAGATCTTGGTGTGAAATAAATTTCACATGGTATCAGAGTTATCAAGCTATTCCTTTCTCCTTCCATTGTCTTGCTGGATCCAACTAGTCTCAAGGAGGGCGCAATAATTCATCCACGGGGTGCATTCTATCATCCAGAGGGCGCAACTGAGCATCCAGGGGCGTACCCAAACCACTCCAAAAGTTATTTCAGAGCTTCCATGGATCAATCACATCAGATCAGCCTCACTCCATTCAATTATTTTTTCTGGAAAGCGCAGATGGAGATCATGTTAAGGAGCAAAGGCCTCTACAAGGTGACTATGGCAACTGAAGCTGATTCAACCTCAGCAATTGAGAAATAAAAATGGCATAATCGAAGAGATGAAGCCTATGGATTACTGTGTCTCACTAAATCCAGGGATATTCTATTCCATATTGATGGTCTTACCTCTCCCAATGAAGTTTGGCTAAAGCTTCAAGAATTGTTTGGAAAGACTGATGAATTAAGAGGCCACCAACTGGATAATGAACTAGTTTCATTGAGTCCACAGAATTTCGATAACCTCCAGGATTTCTTTCGAAATTCAAGTCACTTGTTCTACAGTTGAAGCAATGTGCAATTGATAAAAAGGATGAGCAACTCATCTTGGCCATTCTCTCCAAGCTTGGCCCTGAGTACTTAGTCTTTGTTTCGACCTTCCACTCCACAAGGAAGGCTGTTAAAAATTGGAAGAGTCCTAAACTCTCATAATTCATGGAGTCTCTTCCACAAGAACAAAAAAAGTTGGTCTTGATGGGAGCCATCAAAATTCCACCAAAATATCATTGTTTGAATGTTGGAGATTCAAAGGGTTCGAAAGGGAAGAAGAAGGGCAATTTCAAGAAGTCCACTGATCAGAGGAAGGACAAGCAAAAAGACCATGAAGACTCCTCTAGTTTCAAGAGAAATCCAAACAAGAAGAATGAGAAGACAAAGTGCAATTATTGCAGCAGGGGATTTCATCCTGAAAGTTCCTGCATGAAGAAGACCATTGATCAAATGGCTCAACTCTTGGAGAAAGCCAACATTCCTCTTCTTGAGAGCACAAGGAGGAAGGATGGAGGACAAAATTCTGAAGATAAGGAGCGAGTACATGCACTAATGGAAAGCACATCAAGGTCTACCTCATTCATCATTGAATTAGGAGCTTCAAGTCACATGGTTTCCACAAGAGAAAGCTTCTCATCTCTTGATTCTTCAAGTGGTCCAACCATTGTGTTGGGTGATGATTATGAAACTACAAGCAAAGGTAAAGGCAACATTGATCTATATTTTGGTACATTCACTAATGTTTTATATGTTCCAGGACTTGCTGCTAACCTTTTATCAGTATACCAGATGACTCACACAGGATCACCCAAAAAGGTGATCTTCACACCTAATGATGTTGAAATCTGTGAAATGTCAACATGTCGAATTGTTGCCTTAGGTTCTGCAGACCATAGCTCAAGAATCTATAGGTTTTCTCATTTTGTGTCATTCCCATCTCCTTCTGCTCTGTTAAACCATGCCAATGAGTCAAGAAAATTATGTCATGAAATATTTGGCCATCTGAATTATAAATACCTTTCCCAACTCCATGAGAAAGAAATGGTCATAGGGCTTCCCAATATCAAGTTTTCCAAAGGTATCTGTCAAAGCTGCATCCTAGGAAAGCACCCAGAGCATATATTTGTGAGAGCCAAAACTGAGCGAACCTCAGCACCCCTGGAGCTTATTCACAGTGACATATCAGGTCCATTTCCCCATGAGTCTTTGAACCATGCCAAATATATCCTTACCTTCATAGATGACTTTAGCAGGTACTGTTGGATTTATTTCATCAAACTAAATCCTGAAGTGTTCGGTTTGTTCAAGCTTTTCAAGGCCTCAGTTGAGAACCAGTCTGGTAGACATATCAAGATCCTTAGATATAATAATGGTGGGGAGTACATCAAATATTAGTTTCTGCAATTTTGTGCCTATTCAGGCATACAAATGCAACACACTGTTCCATACACACCTCAGTAGAATGGTGTTGCTGAGAGGAAGAACAGTTCATTGAAGGAGATGGCCACATGCATGCTTGAGGAAAAGTATTTATCTCCAAGGATTTGGGATGAGGCAATAGATTGTACCACTTACATTCAAAATAGAGTGCCTCACAAATCTCTCAAAGGAATCACTCCATTTGAGGCTAGGACTGGGCACAAACCTAATATTTCTCATTTTAGGATTTTTGGCTCCAAGCCTTGGGCTAGGATTCCACTTGAGAAGAGGAGGGCTATGCAACCGCAAATCCAACCTTGTATTTTCTTTGGCTATTCAGAGGAATCCAAAGGCTATAATTTTTTTAACATGGCCACTCAAAAATACTTTATTGAAAGATGTGTTCAATTCGAAGAAGAGCCCTCTCAGAATGTTGAAATTGGAGAACCGTCTTCACCACCATCTGAAGAAGTAAGTGATGTTGCTCTTGAATTTTTTGATTCTGATATTTCTGACGATGAGGACCATTTTATTATAGATCCTAATTCACCAACAAATCCTAAATGGGATGCTAAGACTTTGCAAGCAGCTGGTGAACTAGTGGGAAATCCTTAGGACACAAGGAGGACTAGATCACAATTTGAGACTGCTCTCAATGTGAATGATCCTTACTTGTATGAGAGGTGTTATTTGATGGTGTATTCTGATCCTGAGACATATGAGGAAGCCTCACATGACCCAAGATGGCAGGATTCCATGGATGAGGAGTTTCATTCACTTCAAATGAATGAGACATGGGAGCTAGTCAAGCTCCCCCCAGACATAAAATTGGTAAGGTGTAAGTGGATCTACAAAACCAAGTGTGCAGCTGATGGTACAGAAGTGAAATATAAGGCTAGGATGGTGGAAAAGGGATTCTCCCAAGTCCATGGCCTTGACTACAATGATACTTTTGCACCAGTTGCACAGAAGGATTCGATAAGACTAGTTCTGGTAATTTCTGCATCCAAGCGCTGGGAAGTGCACCACATGGATGTCAAGAGTGCATTCCTCCATGGGGATATTGAGGAGGATATTTATATGCAGCAGCCAGAAGGCTATACTTCTGATGCTAACTATGTGTGCAGGTTGAGGAAGTCCTTATATGCGCTTAAGCAAGCCCCTAGGGATTGGTATGCCAAAATGGACAACTTTCTCTTGTCACAATCTTATGTGAGATGCAAATCTGATCCTAATGTTTACATGAAGCTGATTGATGGTTCAATTATGATTATAGTATTATATGTTGATGATCTACTAATCACAGGTATCTCCACTGATCAAATAGCTTCATTAAAGACTGCTTTGCATCAAGCTTTTTCCAAGAGTGACTTGGGAATTCTTAAGCAGTTTTTGGGGCTTGATATTTCTCAAACAGAGAATGGAACTAAGGTATCTCAGTCCAAATATGCATCTGACCTGATAAAGAAGTTCAAGATGAATGATTGCAAGCCTTCAAAGACTCCTTTCCTTTTAGGAGTTAGACTTGAAGAAGTAGAATCTACACCCTTGGTTGACAACACCTTGTTTAGGCAGCTTCTTATACTTGACTCATACTCGACCTGATCTTGCATATGTTGTGAGTGTGGAATCAAGATACATGGAGCAGACACATGAGCTCCATTGGAGGGCTGTAAAAATAATCTTTCCTTATGTGCAAGGCACCAAGACTAATGGGATTCACTATGGTGCAGATTCTAGCCTAGATTTTCTTGGCTTTACTCACTCAGATTGGGCTGGTGATAGCCTTGACAGAAAATCCACATATGGATTTGTATTCATGCTTGGAGGTGGTCCTGTTTTCTGGTCTAGAAAGAAATAAAGTGCAATTGCACTATCTTCTGCAGAGGCTGAGTACAGAGGAGCAGTGAATCCTGCTACTCAGTGTGTGTGGTTGCAGGGTATTTTTTAAAAGTTTGAGATTGCCTTTAGTACTCCTACTGTCATGTTTTGTGACAATCAGAGTGATATAAGGGTCTCAAGTGATCCAGTACAGGGACAGAGGACCAAGCATATTGAGATCCATATGCGCTACATTAGGAGTTTAGTGCATGACCATCATCATTGATTTGCAGTATTTCCCAACAGGTGAGCAAACTGCAGACATCTTCACCAAAGCTTTTACTGAGAATACTTTCAGCTATCTTAGATAACTGCTTGGGATGGTTGAACATGTGGTGGAGTGAAGGATTGATAAAAAATCTTTCAAATTTGATATGTCCATTTTTGAGGGAAGGTTTTTCCCATGAGGTTTTCCTTCCTTCCTTGTTTTGTGGACCAGGCAGTATTGTACAGGGTGACCATGTCTTGTTACTGGGCCCTAGTTTTTATGTTCTGATTTTTAGCACATAAAGTCAAACTTATGGGGGGGTGTTGGAATAATTAAATCCTTCATCTATGTCATATTAATACATTAGTAGCATTAATTAATCATTCTATGATTAAGTACTATGTATTAGACTAGATAGTTGGCATATGAGTCATTGTGTGGACCACAAGTTTCCTAAACGCACTAGAGACTATTTATGGATGTCCTAAAATAGATTTTGGCTATTTTTGGACAATTCTGAGTTAGATTGGCGCACATGCTGCTTTTACTGCTTTTTACCACTTTTTGGGTGAAAGGTAAAAGCTAGTTGACTAGGGAAACTGTTTTTTGGACCACTCATCCTCCATGATGTTTCTTCTTTCTATTTTTGGGATTTGGCATGTTTTTTCATCATACATCATTATTTGATCACTAAATCATAAATTTGTGAGCCTTTGGTGTGACTTGGAGAACACACTTGCCACCTAGGGGGGATTTGAATTATTTTAGTAAGTCAGCTTTTGTGAGGATTCGAATGGCATCCTTATGCATTTGAATCTATGATGTAAAGTTATATATTGACATCCATTTAATTTCCCAAGGTTGGCTGATGAAATATTATTCATTTGAGTAATTCAGTTTGCATCTTATGTGAGTAAATTTCAGTGTTCTTAACTAGTTGTGTGAGATATTTTGTGAGAGTGTGTGATTTCTTGATCAGATCTTGGTGTGAACTAAATTTCACACTTCTAAGAATAGATAAATTGAATCAATAAATATAAAATTCTATAGAATCATTTTCAATCTCATGTATTGTAAAAGTATTCTCACCTTACACAAATCCTTCCTTGCAATATTTTGATACAATCGAAATGTTGGAAACTACCTGTGAACCTTCTTTGGAAAGAAAATTTTCTTTGGGCCCTAGACATGGTTGAAGGAGGAAACCTAAGCCTTATTCCATAAAGGAAGGTTTTGAAAATCTATGTTAAAGAATGACACATTGATCCACCACATATGATGTCTGAAGCTTTTTCTTTCCATCTGAGTGGGGATCATATATATTGAAGATTTTAGGAAATTTGGAGAAATAGTGATGGGTCTCAGGGTCCTAGACATGGTCTGGGAGGAAATCTAGTTCTTAGGATATAAATGAAGATTATATAAATAAAATTCCATGACCAACACATCAAACCAAAACACATCACCTCCTAAGGGGATATTTGGTGTCTAAGTGGGGTTATGTGCACCGTTACAATTTTCAAGCACAAGGTATGGCTTGGGGTCCTTAACATGGTGGATGGTGGAAACCTAGGCTTTAGGCCTTAGAGGAGTATTGTGTGCATCCAAGTAGTCCAGTAGTGTTGCCTACCTTTAGGGGGGGTTCCAAAATTTCAATTCGCATAAATTTTAGGGGGGGCGTTTCAACAAACCGCCTCCAAATGTTCAATTATCATGAATTTTAAGGGTGGTTTCAAAAAACCAACTCCAAAAGTTCAATTACCATGACTTTTAGGTGTTTTTAAAAAAAATCTGCCTCCAAAATTTCAATTTGCGTGACTTTTAGGGGGTTTTCAACAAACCGCCTCCAAAAGTTCAATTATCATGACTTTTAAGGGGGTTTTCAAACAACCGCCCCCATAAGTTCAAATATCATGAATTTTCGAGGGGGGGGGGTTTAAAAACCTGCCCCTAAAAATAGAGTTAGGGGCGGTTTTTTCATTACCACCCCCAAAAGTCATGAGAATTGGACTTTTTTTTGGGGGGGTTCTAAAACCGCCCCCAAAAGCCCAATTCTCATGACCTTTGGAGGCGGTTTTGATAGACCGCCTCCAAAGACCTAAAAAAACTTTCAGGAGGGGTTTTAGCAAGACCCACACAAGCCAAAACCGCCCCTAAAATCCTATGATAGGTCTTGAATCCTATGATAGCACATGTTTTATTATAATATAGATAAATGCTCATTCAACATGCAGAGAGTTATATATCTAGGATACATCATGGATGAACATTTTTTGCATGTGGATCTAACCAAGATCCAATTCATTAATGGCTTGCCATCCCCAACAACTCTAATAGAGCTCTCCAGTTTCTTGGATCTTACCAACTTCGTAAGTTTGTGTTGGGAGTATTTCATATCAGTTGGCCCCTTAGCCATGTGACCAAGGGTGGAGCCAAAGCCTTTTTTATTTTTTTGGCCAAGATAAAATAGAACACATTCAAGGATCTAAAACACTGCTTATATTTGATACCTATATTCACACCGCCAAACCTATACCAACCCATTAAGATTGAGACTAATGCTTTAGAATGTGTTTTTGATGTAGTCCTCACTTAGCACAGACATCTGGTGGCCTATTACAACATGACACTCTCATATGCAGTCTACAAGTACCCCACCCATGATAAGGAGATGAACTCCATTATATAGCATGCCAATAATGGAAGCATTACATTGTGTGGAAGGCAATGGTCATCCACACTGATTACAAGTCATTACAGTTCATGCAAGTGTAGGGAAAGTGACAAAATGATCACCATCAAAAGTGGTCCATGTAATTGCATAATTCCACCTAAAAATTAAGTATAAGAAGGGTAGCACCAATCAAGTTGTTGATTTCCTCAGCTAATCTATGGTTGTGGTGTTGACCACAATACTCAAAATTGGGGCCACGAGACCTCTAGGTGGTCCCAACTAGCTTAAAATGACCTTTACTTTGTTACTGCCTATTAAACACTTGGCGCGGGTACACTAGTGATAGACTTCCATCTCTATTGACTACATGTGAGGTCTACCTTCAACCAAGCATGGCAATGGCTATTTTTTTTGGTTATTGATCGACTCTATCAGATGGTCGTTTTGACACCTTGCAAGAAGAGTATCATAGCTGAGGCCATTGCTAAGCTCTTATTTAAGCGTGTTTGGTTTCATTTCAAGCTACCATTGAATATCATTTCAAATAAGGACAACATGTTCTTGAGTACATTCTGGTCCAACTTGTGGTCAATGATCGACTAGCTTCCACCCCCAAACTAATGGAGAGATAGAATTGGTCAACAGGATGATTGTGCATATCCGAAGAATGAAAAACTCCAAACGTTAGGCTCCTATACTTCCTTACGTCGGTTCAGCCTCCCCCCCCTACATAATAAGTACCAGGAATAGTTATAATAAGGAATAGTAATGGACTCCTTACTCTGAACATACATAAGCTACTTTTTATTTCCTAATAAGACATACTAGTCTTTATATAAATGAGTTACATACTAGTGTTTATATATATATATATATATAACCATATATTATAGTTCCTTAGTTACTTTTAGAGTTAGGAGTTAAAAGCTAGTAATAGGGTCTAGGTCTGTTTGGATAAATAAAATATAGTCAAAAGAGGAGCTAAGTTAAATGTTTTATTCAACCTTAACTACACAAGCTGACTACTTACTTTGTTGTCTTGACCTAAGGATTAAGCATACATACTAGTTTCTAAAGAGTTTAAAGCATAAGAAACAGACTAGTTCATACTCGTTTTATCTTCAACCTTAAGTTAGCTAGTTACTTTGTAGCCTTGACGTAAGGATTAAGCATACATACTAGTTTCTAAAGAGTTTAAAGCATAAGAAACAAACTAGTTCATACTCTTTTTATCTTCAACCTTAAGAGACTAAAGCTACTTCCAGTCTTAACATTAACCTTATTAAGTAGTCTTGACATTAAGCTTATAAAGAAAATACTTTTAAAGAAGCCATATAATACTAAATACTAAACTATATATCTCCTTGATTGAGTTATAAAGGCGAAAGTTATAATAAAGAGGCGAGATCTTATAGGTGGTTTTTAGGGTGGGTGGGAAGCAAGCAAGATTCCCTGTTCATCCAATCCATCAACATTAATGGTTACTTGCATCGTATACAAATTTACCAAGATGTGATAAGTAGGTCCTTCTCTAGATTTTCATAAGCCTTCATGGAAGGGACCCACCATGAGGAGGAATAAATAGGGTGACAACCAAGATTGTACTGCAAATTTGGAATTGACTCATGAAGGATAGGAGTTTGGTCATCCATTTTGCTATTTGTTTGTAAACCCTCTACACAACTACCTCTCAAAGCTATTTAGGCAACCTTGGAAGGTAAAGGGAATGCCAATACAAAATATGTAATGTACTTGATTCCTTCATTCGTACCTTGAAGAAATGGAGCACTTCCATCTTAAATACTCACATGCAATGCTCTGTAAACTATTGTGGATATTCTACTAGAACAGTTTGTAACAATAGATCATATAATATTCTACAATCTTTTCTCATATAGTGTTTTTACTGTAGATTGCAGATTGAATGTTACTACTTTAATGTCTGAAAACACTGAGATCACTAAAGTTTAAATGAAAGAAGTTAAGCAAATAGCACACCATTTACACAATGAACACAAAATGTACTTTGGTAAAACCCAATATGAGAAAATCCTCACTAGAAGGTGAGGACTATTCTCTTGCCTGTTTATTCTCAGTTATAAATGCAAGTACAAATAAAGTGCATTCATTATGGAGTTGCTATGGAAATTGTCATTGCGATAGGATATTTTACTTCCTCTGTCGAGCATCATTATACCATTCCTAGATCTCTGTTCTACTATAGAACAATAAATAATACAATAATAATGGAGCTCCTTCCTTTTCTAGCGGCCTAGTATTAAACATAGTCTAGGGTTAGGGTTTATACATGCCTCAACCCCCGATTAGTGTTAAGGTTTTGGACCCTCTTTAATCTTATTGAAGATTTGACAAAAAAAAGGTTGTTTAAGGCATCAAATGGGATTTGGAAGGTTTTGGACCCCAAATAACCAAAGCAGGACTTACCCATAAAATGGGCCCTACAAGCCAATAACTTCAATTTTTCCACCTATCGAGTACCAAGATCCATTACAAAATAGATAATGATCCATTTTTAATTATGCCAATACTTTTATTTGTATATTTTACAGATCTTTATTCAATCTCTTAACATCACGAAGAAAAATGTAAAAAACACAAATAGCACAAGCATCACTATTTAGTTCAAGATCATAATTTCTTCATCTTGCTAGATGACAGTTAATGATAAATTACTAGTGACAGATCCTTCTTATAACCCGATCCTGTTGACTCAATAATTTAGCATAAAAGGAATAAAAATAAGGCAATTGACCCAGTAGAATAAATAGATTCACCAACAAAGGGCATCAGAGTAAAATCCAGATTCATAGCGATCCACCAGTAGTGGAGTCCCTGGTAAAATATTAAGTAGCCAATCCATATCATCCTTTTCTTAAGATCCTGATCCCATGCCGGTTGATCTATCACCAGCGTATGTGCAAGTTGGAATCCTAGCATATGCCCCCACAATTATGATTGCTACCACTTTCCCCCATGACGATAGGAGACATTCAAATACATCAGCGTTACCAATGAATGAACGAACAGACGATTCACTGCCACCGCCAACCTGCCCAGTATGCTTAAGGCATCCGCCCAAGTCCATGTCACCAACGCAAAACACGTATTCACCAGATTCAACAACACGCCCACATTCCCCATCCACATTCTACCATTCCCATATTCCCCATAATTCCCCAGCTCACTTACCCTAACAGAAAAATTGTACGGATATTGCGAGGGAAATAATACATTCCAATGCTCCTACAGATGCACATGGAGGGTGATGCAAGGCATGATAATGACACGATACGATCACGCGATGAAATCATAGATATGAGGTTATTGATAAGAGGTTACACTTTGAGGTTAGCTTACACAATGAGTGAGGTGGGTGCACATATACTAATTGGAGCCTGATGTTGAGGGGCCGTATCAGAGTGGACAAAGGAGACTGACGACGGAGTACCAGTCTGAGGTGGTGTACCAATTAAATGAACCACCAATACTGGTTGGATTCTTACATAGATGTTGGCCCATATCGGCTAGACAGTGAGGCAATTTGACATTATTGGACCCTATAGGAAACGACGTGTAAAGGCTACCTCTATGTTGAGGCCCCTACCCCATTTTATAGCAATAGGCCCTGTTAATACTCTTTATAATCTGGATACACCACCTTTTAGTACTAGATTTACCCACTTAACAGGATGGTGTAAACTAGGGTTTACTTCTGTATCTATTACCCCCCAACCAGGATAGCCACTCACTAGACGCCACCTTTTAGCTCTGAATCCCCTCCCCCCTTTTACAAGGGTGAGGCAGGGCAGAGAAGGAACTCGACTTGGCAGCTCTTGGGTTGATAAATCATCCATAATTATTAGGGCAATTATCCTTCCCACAGCTCTTAGGGTAGTTATACCTCTACAGCTCTCAGGCGAGTCATACCTCCATGACTCTCAGGGCAGTCATCCCCCTATAGTTTTTTCATATCCCTATAGCTTTCCCGATAGATTTTGCATTTCCTTGTGTTAACTTGTAGATAATAAAACACTATTCGTAGGCAGGAAGGAGTATAGTACCAGTAAGACTCGCATGCATATATAGAGGTGCATGGAGGAAATGATTAGGAAGCGTTCTACCCTAAGGCGCCTTCCATGCATATAGGTGCATGGATAAATTTATTAGGAAAATGAATAAAATTACCGGTAAAATAAAAAAATGACTAGATTTTGGTAGGATTTATTAGGGGAAATTAGCAAATGCCCGAAATTACCGGGAAAATAAGAACTGATCCTATTTGGACAAGACTTATTAAGGGAAATTGGGAAATGAATAAAATTAAAGGTAAAATAAAAAATGACTAGTTTTTGGTAGGATTTATTAGGGGAAATTAGAAAATGCCAAAAAAGCCAGGTTTTTATAACTCGATCAGCTTTTGGCGCGTAGCGCTCGAATAAAGGGGGAGGGGGGATTCATTTAGGGAAATTAAAAAATGAACTAAAATCCCAGGGTTTCATAAATTAACCACTTTTTGGTGCGTAGCACTCGACTAAAGGGAGAGGGAGGATTTTCTTAGCGGAATTTGTAAATGCTCTAAAATACGGGGGTTATAAAAATATAACAAGGTTAAAGGAAAGGGTAAAATGGCTTCGCACCTAACCCTCCTTATGTATTTAGAGCCCTATGTCCTATAGATGTGGTAAATTGTCCTCTATAAAGGTGTCCTGTCAATGTGGGGAAATCTTGTATAAATCTAACCTTCCCACAAAGTGGTAAATTTTCCTCTATAAAGGTGGCATGTCAGTTAGTCAATTGATATGCATGAATGCGACACTGTAGCTAGTTCATTCCCCCATGGCGAACATGGCAAGTGGGGAAATTCAGGGGCGTTGCACTCGACCATGAGGGAGAGGAATAAAATGTGTTGTATGCAAGATGGTAGAGAGGGACTATCGAGGCAAGGTCATGCGCTTTCCCATTTGTACTCCACTCTAAGGTAAGGGTTTAGGGAAGGTTACTGATCGAAGCCCACTTCAATGGCTGGAAAATCAATCAATGGCTGGCTTTCTGGAAATGGCTAGCTGACTGGATCTCAAGAGCCCCCTTTCCATTCCCTTTCATGATGGTGGCTATCTCGAATTACATCCTCATGCGGGTGATGTGGTGGTCCAATCAGTCCTTTTTCATCCCGTAGAGTGACCTGATTAGTTAGTTGGCTCGACCCCTTCCTTTCTTTGTTGGTATCAGGCTCATCATTGCTTCCTGGACAAACCTCTCTCTCAAATATGTTCCTTATTTCCTTCCCAAACGATTGTTCCTAATCCGGGGTCGTCGTGATGCGGGCAGTCGCAGTATACGGGGAAAGGGTATATAGTAATTTATAAGCGTCCAATCTCACATCAAGCGGGGTGTACCCTGATTGGTAAAAGTTTAAGGTAAATGAAGACAAGTGAGCCCCTGGAATTTTGCTTCCGCTAGGGGGGAGCATAGTCTATAGTATTCCTCGCTCGAGGTATTCCAAATATAAAATCCTCCTTGGTATGACCGTTTGGGGGTGGTGCAAATTTTTGCTAATGGGTTGATTAAATGAGGGAGCATAAGAGGAAAAAGTATGTCCATAAATAAGTGTGTTTCGGGCATGTGACCATTAAGTTAGTTAATATGTCTATATATAAGTGTGTTTCGGGTGTGTAACCATTAAGTTAGCTAATATGTGTGAATTTAAATGTTCGTTCATTATATATGATATAATCCACCACAATAGGCCGACTTGTTAAAAATATGCTATCGTAAGTAAGATCATGCATGGGTTCAAAGCAAAACAAAGCAAACGCCCTCCATCAATCAATTCAAAAACACGCAAATAAAATGTGGACTCCTAACATGTAGTAATACCGGGATGTGATGCTTCAACAGCTGGGATCAACTTATAAAGTACCACCAATATGGAGTACTGTAATTGATATAAATCCATGAATACCAGCTAGCCTAAACTCTGGGATCTACTCTTATCATCTATTGAATAGTCACCTGTCAATTATAGTAAAATACTCTGAAATTTTATGTTTTATATATAATAAATCCAGTTAGCTCATTAATTTACCAAGTCATAGAAACAAGAGCGGAGCAACTAGATCACGTCCAATTTTAGAGTCCATATTATCCACCACAAACCAAAGAATAGTAAAGGCTCAAACTGCTAAAGTGGAAAACGACAATCAATTTAAACTAGCTTATACTCATCTTATTGATAAATAATAATAACTAAGCTACTAATGATACAAATTAGGAACTTAAGGTAGTTTCATTAAATAAGTTTCATAAGACCGTCGGAATATCAGATTGTAATATTTTAAATGAAACTAACTCCTAAACAATCATCCATAGAATTAAGAGTTCATATACATGATATCTTAAGGAAATTGTACATCTTACCACTTTACACCCTTCTATTACTGATTTAAACTCAAGGGAGCAGTCTGGTATAAAAACAAGTTATAAATAAAAGGGAATCCCCTTAAATTAAATTGCTTCACATTATATTATATCACACAAGTTAAACACATCTTAAATTAAATTGCTTCACATTATATTATATCACACAAGTTAAACACATACTTATAGTGAAGTATCTAAATGAATTTCCCAAGCATTTACATAATCTTCATTCAACATCTATATTCTTCAAATACACATGCTAACACCTACAACCCTGCAAGTCAGACATAATCCCATTCTTAACACAAGAGCAATTTAAGAATCCAAAAGAATATTATTTATTAATCAAGCTCATTATAACTCCTCAACCACCAAGCAATAAGAATAAGAGCTAATTAAAATGAGGTTACCATATCTCTGCACAATCAGACCAGCCAACACTCTACAAACCTAACACGGTCGAATCTGTGTCGACTTGGTTTTAAAGCCCACAACTGCGTCGACTATGTGTCTGTTAGAGGGATACCCGAGTTTTCAATTCATGAAATATTTCGGGATCTGCATCTAGTCGGACAGAAATCCAGACAAACACATAAATCATTCCGAGCATTTCCTAATAGTTATCACACCTCTAGAACACTGTCAAATAGGATAAGAAAGAATAGTAAGTAAAATACTCATATAAACATTGTTTAACATGTCACAAACAATCATTTATTCAAATAGTTTGCTAGCAACATTGCCCCCCAAAATTACCATCTATTTCTAAATATAAACTAGTACCAAATTAAAGCTCTTATGCATAATTAATTAACCAGAATTTATTCTAATCACATAACATCAAATGAAAGAGCTAAACACCATCATTTTGCATTATATAAACTCAAGTAAGATCTATATAACATAAAGAGATGGTACATAAGTATGAGAAGAGATAACTCAGATTACTCCAACCATTCTTCAAGCTGAATCCACCTACATCAAACTTTAATTAAAGTATATCTCTATTATTTATTTTTTTAACTATCCATAGTTCTTATTGCGTATCCATTCCGTGGTGGATTTCCATAATAAAAATTATTTCTGCTCGAATCCCTAACCCTCAGTATGGTAGGAAATAACATGAATCCATAATAGTAGAATAACATAGTGACCGATGGAAACATGGATCCCGATCGATGGGTAAACATGAATCCAAAATCCGATAACAACTAAACGAGAAAGCATGAATCCCGTGCTTGATCATGTCCATCTCTATCCCTAGCAATACAAAATAATTAGGTATCCCTTGATTATCCATATTGGCTCTACCACCTGTGAAACGAAAAGGAAGCAAGAACCACCGTATTCATGAGCCGAGCTACTAGCTGGGGCAATTCTTGATTCCCTCGACTGCACCATACCATCTCCCGTAGTCCAAAAGAGGTCCCAGATTACCACTGCACCATCATCTGTCCAGAATGACTAGAGAAAACCCATCCCTTTTTTATCTAGCATACTACCATGTTCGGGCCTTTCTCTCTCTGGTTCGGGTGCATACCACCAGGGAGCACCACCTAGCATTGCATTACTGATTACTTATAAAAGGGCAGGGAGGGTTTGGGGACCACCATGAATGGAGTTAAAAATCATACCTCTTAAAAGTGGTATGATTCAAAGGACATCCGTCCAGGATGAATAACTCTCGCGGGACTACTGCACGGGGGATTCCCACTTCACTGGTGAACTGAACCTTTAAGCACTTTACCAGGGTATATTTATGCGTCCCTTTGAAGCTATATTGTTTATGCGCTCGACCATCTCATCTCTATTATCTACGTTGCATGAATGAATCACGTCACATGAATCCCATGCGGTTTGGGGTTTATATTTCTTTTACTTTTATAGTCCAACCAACCAGTAGGCATAATAAGATTAGTACCCCCCAGAATAGGTGAATAGATGTGCTTGTTGTATGATATTTTATTAATGGGTGTCCCGTGGAGCTTTCCCTTCGTCCCATGATGTGTCCACCTACAACTATAGGAATAACCACCGTGACTACCAGTTGTTTTTGCTTTACACCCCCTAGTATAACTAGCCCATTTCGCCTAGTTTACGAACACACACAACGACTAGGCAGTCAACTGAAGGTTTACTCGGTCAAGTCGACTGTAATTTAACAAATGACTGAGAGTAAATTTTTTAGTTAAATAGTTATGAATCGCCATTAATGCAGGGGTTTTCAGTTAGTCCAACTAAGCCTCTTGTAACTTATTTGGGTGTTACGAATTAGGGGTTTTGCATTTATAAATACCTATAAATATGGCATGATATAAAACTGTAAAGCATGAGATGAGATGAGAAAATGCTAAAGCTACTGAGATATTGAAAATCATTGTTGTAATTGATGGTTAAGAGGGCATTACTGAATGAATGAGCGGCGGAGCTCACATGTTTGTTGGTTTGGTGGAGCTCACATTTTTGTTGGTTTTCCTGGTAAAGGGTTTCCAAGGTAAAATCTTTGTGTATCGTGTGTATGTGTTTGGGCCATTGTTTTTTTTTTTTTTGGGTACTATTTACTTTCAAGAATTTGTCTGCAAGTAATCATTGAACTAGGTATCCGAACTAGCACTTCTTTACCCAATGACCCAGTATATAAGCAATATATTTTAGAGAATAAATAAATTGATTGCAAGATTTAAGAGTTAATCCAAAAGGGGCACATTCAACCAAGATCTTCACCGTGCGAGAGCCGATTGTGTTGGTTTATAAGAAGGATGGGACATGGTTACTCTATATTTTTTATAGAGATCTTAACAAAATCATAGTTAGGAATCGATATATAATTTACAGGATTAACGATCTTCTTAATAAACTCAAGGGTGCCAAGTAATTTAGTAAGATTTATCTTAAGTCGATCTACTACCGAATAACAATTTTCACGAGAATGATGTATGACATATTGCGACCATTCACCAATTCTTTTGTGGTTCTATATTTGAATGACATCCTCATATTTAGCAAAACTTGGGAATAATATTTGTAGCACATTCAATAGGTCTTGAATCCTATGATAGCACATGCTTTATTATAATATAGATAAATGCTCATTCAACATGCAAAGAGTTATATATCTAGGATATATCATGGATGAACATTTGTGCATGTGGATCTAGCCAAGATCCAATTCATTAGTGGTTTGTCGGTCCCAACAACTCTAACAGAGCTCTCCAGTTCCTTGGATCTTACCAACTTCGTAGGTTTGTGTTCGGAGTCTTTCATATCGGTTGGCCCCTTAGCCAAGTGACCAAGGGTGGAACCAAAACCATTTTTTTTTCCCAAGCTAAAATAGAACACATCCAAGGATCTAAAACACTGCTTATATTTGATACCTATACTCACCCCACCAAACCTGTAACAACCTGTTGAGATTGAGATTCAGACTATGTTTTTGTTGTATTCCTCACTTAGCATAGACATCTGGTGGCCTATCACAACATGACACTCTCAGATGAAGTCTACAAGTACCCCACCCATGATAAGGATATGCACTCCATTATATAGCATGCCAATAATGGAAGCATTACATTGTGTGGAAGGAGATGGTCATCCACACTGATTACAAGTCATTGCAGTTCATGCAAATGTAGGGAAAGTGACAAAATGATCACCATCAAAAGTGGTCCATGTACTTGCATAATTCCACCTAAAAATTAAGTATACAAATGGTAGCACCAATCAAGTTGTTGATTGCCTTAGCTAATCTATGGTTGTGGTGTTGACCACAATACTCAAATATTGGATCGCTATATCCTGACATTCCTTCCTCCTCCCAATTTCCACACGTCCTTTCTTCCCTCCCCACACATCTAGTCTCATGGGGCACATAGGCTAGGTTGTCACCTGCATCCGGGTTCACATTGAAAATAATTTTTAAATTTATTAATCATAAATGCAATTAAAAATTATACTAGTACAATTAAAAAGTAAATAAAATAAATTTTATATTATTCATACAGATACATTTCATCATTTTAGATATTACATCATTAAAAATTATAATTATCCACACAACTACTTTATATGACAATCCAAAAATTATCCACTCAATTACTTTATATGACAATCCAAGCATACATCGAACACCTCTTATTTTTAGATATTGCAATAATACAAATTAAAAAATGTGTACTCATCGCATCAAATACATAATTAAAATTAAAATCAACAAACATCACAACTAAATTAAAAAAAAAACAAATATTTAATTAGACAATTCAAAAATTAACAACTAAAACACCCATCTATTAAATTTAATTTTCATTATTTACTTTAACTATCTACACAATTACATTATACCACAATTTAAACATAATTAGGTTCCATTTATTTTTCTTATGCACAATTAAAAAATTCACTCCAATTATTTGATACCTCTCACTCTTTATCTAGATAATATTAAAATAATGAAAAAAATTTGCATGAAAAGGCCAAATTTAATTTTCTTTATTTCTACAATTAAAATTTTCACTTCAATTACAATGAAATATATTGCAACTCTAAACTACTTTAATTGTTTTAGTTATCCACATAATACTAAAATAATAATAATTAAATATTTCTTATACCTACATGAAATTATTTACAACAGAGACAATACAATACAACAAAAGTGCACATGCATTGTAATTGTCTTTTTACTTTCTTTTTGCCAACTATAGAAAATAGCGACAAATATGCTATTTTTAGTTAGTTCAACGGTTTCGAGTTCATCAGTGCTTGTTTGTTTGGTACACCTTAATATGATCACAATTTAGGTTTCATAAATGTCATTTGTTTTTATTATCCATATTATATTAAAACAAATGCAAACATAAATATAATTACACATTTCATATCTATCATATTTTAATACAGAGTGAAACATTATAATTTTTATACCCATCACACTAAATACATAATGTGAGTTACAAATTGATAATAACTTCTATTCACCTTGAATACTTTATTTTGTGACATACTTAATGTGAAATCTTATTGCATATTTGATGCTTAATTATCTAAACACAAATAAAATATAAACGGAAGTATACAAATAAAAGTTTTTTTCTTCATAAATGCTTTAAATTTTAAAAGTTCATGTTTATTCAATATCATTTTTAAAAATTTAAGGTTCACAACAAGAATAAGGGTGGAAATCATATTTTTATAATAGATGTTAATATAAAATGCAACATACAATATGTGTGGAAATAATAAGATACGCACAACACAAGACAATACTAGACACACCGCACTACACAAAACAACACACCACAAAAACACAAATATCTAGATGTTTATGTTTAGTAGATATTTATTCTTGAAATGTAATGTTTGTGATGATAGATTTTTTTTATAAATTGATTAGGTAAATTATATATAAAAAACCATAAAATGCATATTTATAAACTCATCAAATACATTTTCTATACAAATTTGAATACAATTAATGCAATTAGCTAAAAGTTTGTTTTAATTAATATTAATAATAAAATAAAATTTGAAAATTTATTTTTACAGTAAAAATATTTTCTACATGAATTTATTAAATATTTATTTATTTTTAAGTCAAAGTGTAACAACAAAATATGAATTAAAAAAAAAAGTATAGAAAAAGACAAAACCATAAAAGATACTCCTTTAGCTATCTTTAAAGGATTTTGGAAGGGCAAGCCCTTCCCTTAACAACAATGATGATTTATTGATGTACAGTTTTTTAATGTTTGCATTAAAAAATAACAATATAATTTACAATTATAGAAATGGTATTATATTTCCATAAATCTTTATGCTCCAAAGGACTCTCCATCTACAACTTCTCATATATGTTACTCTTTGTCAAAGAGCTTGAAATATTTTTCGACATTTTCTAGCTGATCTCTACAACTTATGTATAACCTTAAAAATGGCAGCATAGTTAAAAATATTTGTTAGTGTGTTACATCATGAGTATCATATTAGAAGATCATAGATCCCATTATTTCTTCCAACATCTATTTGATCACCTTAGTGCTTCAAAATGACAACATGGGTAGAAATATTTATTAGCATGTGTTGTATCACAAAGTGTAGGTGGCATAGGTTATTTGTTGTCTTCACAAAGCATTCCAAGTGGCAAAGACAACTATGGATGCTACTATAATTTCAATGTGCTTATTCTAACATACTTATTCAACCGATAGAATAAATATAGTTAGAGAAATATACAGAGACATGTTTTCAACTAAAAAACAAGACATTCAATTTAAATCTTTTATGTTAAAAGAGGGTAAAACTATTTCACACTCACTTTGTAAATGCATAAACAAATTTAAAACTACATAACAAATTGACTAAACCTAATAATAAATTAATGGATTGTTGAGACATAAATAGACAAAACATAAATGACTCACACTATAGTTTCTAACTAGTTTTCAACCTTGTGACTCTTGTGTGTATAGGGTGAAGGTGCTTATGTTGCACTAAGTAGGGAGGTCAAAACATTGAGTGTGCAAGCATATTTACATTTTCTTCACCCAAATCTATAAGAGGTTGGTCACAACTTATGAAGAGAGTTACTAATATGGTTACTATAGCAAAATAAAAAATAAAAAAATGTTTTCGTTGGTGACTATATATGATATTTTAATACTTTATTAGGTGATGTCGGAATATTGGCAGAGTTTAAGGCTCCTTGCATTTTCTCCACCTATTTTAACAAAAGATGGGCCACAACCTCTATCTACATTTGTAAATCACTTGCTTTACTGTTGTGGCGGGAGGAGGAAATCCTTGCTTGCAATCAACAAGAGGATTTATTGTTAGAAAACAAGCATTAGCCCTTCATGATAATTTCCTTGTATCATGCACTTTGACAAAGCAACGACTGTCCCATAAAAGTCCAATTGAAAAAGGGAAAACCAACTTAACAAAGAAATAATTTCAAGTGTAAAAATATTAGCACACGCTACTAGCACATCAACCTATTCAAAGTCATCCTCTCCATTGTCAATACTACTTCAACAAACAAACAAGGAAAGGAACCACCATACATAAGATTCAAGCTACACTCACAACAAAGCAAGAAGCATGTGAAAGAAAGTATCGTCGTCATCACCAACCCACCATGCATAAGATGTAAGCTACACATACAACACATCAAGAAGCATGTGAAAGAAAGTATCATTGTCATTACCAACCCACTATGTTTTTATTAAGCACACGCAAAGAGTTTTCTCAAATATTTTGTATACCCACAAAGGAGATGGAATGTAGTAAAGGAGAAACAAAAGGAGAGCCGCAAAGGCTGTTGTTGTAGATGTTCCTAGTGATTGTGAAGGCATTCCGGGTTGGCATACTAGACGATAAACCAGGGAATGATGCTATAGAGCTGGGACGAGAAAGGAAACCGATTTGCTCGTAATGTTGTCCCGACCGATCAACCTACATGAAAGAAATGGCGCAAGGAAGAAACCCAATGGACGGAGCACCCTCTAGTGCAAGTAGAGCATATCCACATCATTTAAGAGAATTGGTGTATTGTGGAGCATGCATTAAACTACTTCTAGGGTCATTTAAGAGATTTTGGCGAGCATATTGATGTTGATTATTAACGATAATGGATATCTGAGATTTGGAGAGCATATTGATGCTGATTATTAACGATAATGGATATCTGAGCTTTGGTTCTGCTAGTATTTGGCATGTGTGCAAACGATTCTAAAATTCCTTGGATTTAAATACTGTAACAAGCATTCGGATGCAGGCCCATCCAAGTTCTTAAGAACTGTGCCAAATAATTAGAAAAGGGGGAGTGCACAAAGCACAAAAGAATGGTAGGTGTCAAGTCAATTCTCGGCTATATAGGAGATTCCCATCTTTCTTATGTATTAAAATATGATAATTAAAGGGGTTATTGCAATCAGAACTGGAAATGAGTGAGCTCTGGAGAATATATATATAATCGACTAGGTAAAATTCATTGTAGCTAGATGTGCTGCTTTTATCATATCTGTAGAAAGAACCCATGAGAAGGATGAGATCTAAATATTCCTGTTTGCATCGCCAGCATGTACTAGCTCTATCCCTGATCCACAGTAGTCTAGGTTCGTAGGGGAACATATACTATGTTATTCAAGGCCGCAGACAACGAATGAACAACAAAATAATATCATACATTTTTGGGAATTTTTTGTTCCACTTCACTTCATTACCACGCTGTACGGTTCACAAATGGTCGAGGCCAAGCAAATATTTTATCTTATCCCAGTGCAAAATGTATGAACAATGCAAATATTGACGACCATGCTTATTACCATACTCCTAAAATATGTTAAATTTAGAAATTATTGAACAACGTCTAAGGGTGAGCGTTGGTTACTTGTGGCTCACCCTCATTCAGACACATATGAGAAAACTTAAATTCCAAAATAAACGACAAATTTTCAGTTTTCGAGGTAACCAAAACACTTTGCCTAGCCAGCATGCAGCCTTTGAAAGCAAGACAAAGGCATCGAAACAAGGATCTCGCACCGGAGGTAAGAAGCAAGCATTACTAGGCTCCATTGTTGCATTTTCCCCTTTCATACTCAGTTATCCATGAGCCTAATGGGTAGAGATTGTTGGTAAGATAATGTTTCGGATCCATCCATTAGAGTGAAGGAAGATTGTCTTTCCATTGGACGCATTTTTACTTTATTGTTTATATTTTTATGACCAATGTCTTCATTTGCGCAAGTTGCCCTCAACACAATCTAAGCGGGAAGTACTCCCGATGTCTCGATTTCACTAGGATGAGACTGAGTCATTGAGAGCTTTGTAGGATCTCGTAAACCTCCTTTTATCAGGGGTTGAACATGCCACACCCTATTGTACTTGATGACTGTTCAAATTCCACTCTTAATAAAAAAATCTTATTTGGGCATATATGTGTCTTTCCTCCACCTTTATTATTCAACATTGGTGATGGTTTTATTTTTTTTACATTTCGCAAGCTATAAAATATGTACATTCTGTACTGCAAATATTAATTTTTAATTTCAGTTTACTAACTTGTAAAAAGTTGTAATTTTAATCTTTAGTTGTTACTATTTCTGGTGCTTCATTTTTCAAAATGAAGTAGTTGCTATGCACAACTTTTAATGATCTTTCATTTCATGCAATCAATAAAAATTACCAAGTTCATTTTTAGGAAACGTCTAAAGCATACGGTTTCAACTTCATAAAGCCAAATTATTTCATTAAAGAAACTCCGGTTTTTCACTGTATTTAAAAATACAAATTGAAATGAAATTGCATATGTCTTTTTATGCCTTAAAACAACTAAGTAAAATTCTTATGCGTGAGAGAAGTATAAATTATTGTTTCATTTTAATACTAGCGACTAATGTTTTATTTGGGGGGGGAATTAATTGCATAACTCAATCTCATAATCATTGTACAGACTGCATTTGGACCTGGCCAGCACTCTGCGATTTGATATCTGGAATAAGGTAGAAGCAGCGTCCGCAAGTAGAATGGATAGGCTAGCTGCGAATATTGAAAACAAACACAACAATAAATTAAATAAACTAATGAAGGTCCAAAAACCTGAGATAGATGAAAACCATAAGATTAAATCCTGCCTAGTCAACCTATCTGGAAGTGTGTTGAATAAAGAGAAAACTAGGGTCTTGGAACGCGGCCTAAACTTTTTGATTGCTCCCAGAAGAATGCCAATTGAGGACTTGATCTATTGAGTGGAAGATGCGGTATCCAATCTGCCAGAAACCAAAGCGGAAGAGGTAAGACAAGAATGCGCAGTGGGCATTAGAAAAGCAAGAACATAACGCCAGGTGAAGGAAGGGCATTAAATAGCTTAAGAAAGAATTCCAACATTATTATACTAAGAGAAGATAAGGGAAACACTACTATCATCTTGGATAAAGAAGAGTGTCATAGAAAAATGCTCGAACACCTATCAACGAGTGGAAACTATAAGAAGTTGGAGAATGATCCCATGAAGAAGGTTGTAAATGAGGTTACAAAAACCATTAAGAAATCATCTATGGATGAAAACACCAAAAATAAATTAATCCCTAAAGACACAATGGTTCCTCGTATTTATGGTTTGCCCAAAATTCACAAGGAGGGCGTGCCCATTAGACCCATAGTTAACACTATAGGATCCCCTACATATCATCGAGACAAGTTCCTTGCAAAAAAGTTGAAAAGTATTGTAGGTCAAACCCCCTCCTTCATCAAATATTCCACGCACATGGTAAAATAAATTACATAATTCAAGGTAGAAGAAGGGGACATTATAGCTAGCTTTGATGTAGTTTCCCTTTTCACTAAAATCCTAGTAGATGAAGCCATTAGAGTAGTTAGGGAGGTAACTGGTGAAGAAACAAAAAATCTAGTTAGGGATTGCTTAAAATCTACTTACTTTAGCTTTAAGGGAGTGTTATATGAAAAAGTTGAAGGAATTGCTATGGGATCCCCTCTCTCCCTGGTAGTTGCTAACCTATATATGGAGGCATTTGAAAAATCTGCTATTGAGTCCTTCCCATTAAAATCAAAACGGTGGGAGAGGTTTGTGGACGATACTAACATAAACTGGCCGCATGGCAAAGAGAGCTTGAATGAGTTTCTAGGCCATATGAACAACATATCAGATCATATCAAATTCACCGTGGAAGTTGGAGAAGAAAACCAAATCCCATTCTTGGATGTTCTCATCACAAAAAAGAATGGCGGCTCCCTAGGTCATCGAGTTTATAGCAAAAATACCCATACTGATAGGTACCTACACACATATTCACACCATCTGCCTACACAAAAGATAGGGGTGTTAAACACCCTGGTAACAAGGGCTATTATAATTTTAGATGAAGACCACCTAGAGAAAGAATTAAACCACTTGTCTAATGTATTCCAAATGAATGGATACAACATAGATCAAATTAGGAAGGTCATCCAGAAAGCGCGTAGAAAATCCCCAAAAACAAAACAAAAACATTGATGGAACCAAGATTACTCTTCCTTATATCAAAGGAACAACAAATGTCTTAGCCAAGATTCTTTGTAAAAGGGACAATAGGGTTACCTTCTCTCCTCCAAACTCAATAGGCAGAATGTTAGATTCCTCCAAAGACCCAGTAGAACCATTGAAACAAAAAGGTGTCTACAGTGTTCCCTGCTCATGTGAGATACCCTATAATGGGGAAACTGGACGTTCCATCCAGGTTAGGTTCAAGGAAAATTGTGCAGACATCATTCACGATCGTCATCAAAAGTCAGCATTGGCCGGCCATGCCCACCACTCACACCACCACATACGCATTGAATATGCAAAGCTTATCGCTAGCGAGGAACATTTTAAAAGGATAAAAATCAGGGAGGCCATAGAGATAAAGAAGGTTCTAGTAAATCTGAATAGAGATGAGTGGTGGCGCCCGATAATCTGCCATCTTAAGAATAATAACCCCCATATTAGAAGCAATGGCTCTAGTAATTAATTAACTATTACTTTATAACACTTTGGCATCTCCTTTAAAAGTAATATTGCTATAAAATTAAAAAAAAATGCTTAATAATTTTAATAACAATTTTTAAAAAATTTAATAAATTTTTTTTTAAGTCTTAATAATTAATAATTAATAATATTTAATTTTAATCTTATGATAAATTAAAAATTAAAGTTAATAATAACATTTAATAATTAAAAAAGTAAAATTTATATAATTATTATTAGTTAAAGTAATTATTAACAAAAAAATAGGTATTTTTAGTAATCAATTTTAATTGATAATTAAAATAAAAACTAATTATTGATTATTAATTTATTATCAATTTTCATTTCTAATAGGTTAAAACTATTCATTAAAAATAACCAATTTTAATAATTAAGTTTATATCTAACTCTTAATAATTATTAACTTAATAATTATAACAATTTTTAAATAATAATTAATAATTAATAATAAAAAAAATCATCTTTAGAGTAGACATTTCTAGGCTAAAGATGATTATTTTGTAAAAAGTCTCGCAGTATTCTTAATAAAATTAGCTAATATTTTAATAACAAGTTTAAATAAAATAAATAAATAATGAAATAACCTTTAAAAAACCATTAATCAAAACTGTCGGCTAAAAATTCAATAAAAATGACCTTACACCTATTAATGGCTAATTTCCATACCTAGGATACCTTGAGATACTTTTCTCCTGATTATGAGCCCTACTCTGTGGCTCGAACGTCGATAAGTTTAACTAGCTAACACAGTCTCCTTTCTGATCTTCAACTACCACTGCGTAAAACCATGAACAACTGCATAACTCATATTCATTTTTGTACAAATATTTTGCATTAATTTATCTTTGTCCACTAATTTATTAATTAATCTCATCTTCAAAAATTAAAGGATGGATGGTTATATAGGATGCATATATTTATTTAATGGACTCACATTCTTGTTTTGAAAGCATTATTTCATTTAATCACGCAAATCATATCCCGCTTTCATTTATTTATGAATTTGACGCCATTGATCAACCTTGATAGTCATGTCTATTCGAGGGCCCTAAACACAACCCAGGATTCCATCCCCATTCCCCCCTTGAAAAACACCCCTAGGTTTGTTTACAGTGTTGTTCTCGAACTATGTTGTTTTGAGCATCAACACACTCTTCTCAACAACCCCTTAAAAAAGGGATATATTTTTTAAACATTTACTTATTTATTTTCTAAAACAATTATTTTGTTCTAAAAATATTAATGTTTTAAAACCTTTCAATAATATCATCTTGAAATTTTGTATTGTTATATTTCACCAAAAAGTAAATACATGTAATTTTACCTTTTCTTTAATGCAATAAAAGCAATCTATTGTCACCATTAATTTGGGAATGATTTATCTAATTAAAAACTCCGCCATATTTTGGTTTGTTAAATTGTCAGTTCCGTTAGAATTATAATGTTTCACCTGCACTAGATGTTGGGAAAAATATATGTGTCTCAACCCCGTGGTAACAAGAATGTTCGAGTTTTTTTTGTAAATGTGAAATACATGTCACATATGACATTCAAAGAGCATTCGATTTCAAAGGAGTACATTGTGGAACTGAATGTGTTGAAAGACACATTAGTTATAATAATAATTGCGCTTATTTGATTTCTAAAGAGTGCACCATGGAATTTCATGTTTCAACGAAAGTATTGAGAGGCAACTTGCTATATAATTTTAACCATAAAATAGTTAAATGCAAAAAGACATTTACTCATCAAGTTTGGATTTGCAAGGCCAGATCTTTATTAATGCACTAGTGAGCGAGGATGGATCTTACCCTCTGATTTGGGGATGCTTTGAATGTTCATTATTCACAAATTATGGACCATATACAAGAATTTCCATCATCAACATAAAGCATACCCTTTTTTTTTTTTTTTCCTGAATTGAGCTTTTATGACAGGGTAAAAATTTATAGGAGTGGGCTAAGGGTTAACTAAAACATTGTGTTTCTACTCTCTCAAAAATGTTTTTTTCCCCAAAATTTTAGTGCTTTTTAGTGGAATCCAAAATCTGCAATTTCGCTTTGTCAGAACTATAATTTTTTTAATTAAAATGTGTGATTAAGATGTTTATGTGAACTTATTATTATAGCATTGTAATATCAACAACAAACTTTTCATGCTACAATTTGTTTAGCTAAGCCATTCAAGCAAGATAGAGCTTTTTTATTAAAATTTTACACTAAGACCAATCCTATTAGATAATGGGAGTATAAATATAATATCGCTAAGTCACTCATTATAAATAAAATATGAATACAATTCTAAAATAAGGCATGGGACAGGGAGCTTAGCTGCTATTTTACCCTATAATTACACTTTGCATAAGAGGGAGGCATTAAGAAACTATGTTGTCTATTCAACTTAGCAAATTAGAGATATTTCTTAACATTGTCTTATTAGCTAATGGGCGTATACATATAATATCGCTAAGTCACTCATTATAAATAAAATATGAATAAAATTTATAAGTAGTTCTTATTTTTTTAAATAGTTCGTGATTTATAATTTAAAATTAATTCATGTATTTTTTTACTCCTTTAAATTTATTTTTGTGTAGTATAGAATTATATATAAAAAATTAATAACAATTTTACATTTATAGTATACTTTGTTTTACCTTGTATTTGTATTTATTCTAAAAATATGTTTTCAATTATATGAATCTATTACTTTGAACATTTGGAAATAATTATTAATTTCTTCTTGAAAAATATCACAATCCATTTTTTTTATATTAAATCAATAAATAATTAATTTATGTAAACGTAAATTGAAGTTGAAAAGTAATAAAATTATTGAGACTACAAAAAATTTGTACTATGGTCTACTAGAAGGTCTATGATATCGATTACAAAGTTAGAGATGTGTTCTCCTCCCATGTCACTAAGGACATTTTGTTGAACATTATCTTATTAGCTAATTTGACGTTAAATATTAACTTTCAGAACTTTATGTCGAATATTATAATAGCTAATTAGATATATTTATGATTGATAACTCTTAGCAAATTTTATACAAACCCTAAGGATTTCATTCCTAGAGTCCCGTGCTCTTAATTGCCCAGGACTAGAACTTTCTTAGATACTGCCATTCACAAACTTCTTTTAGTGTCATGGGATACTATTTAAAGGGTAGATTGTTGGAGACAGATAACACATGTATGGTATACTTACATCCATTGAGGTTTGAAAGCTTTTCAAAGATAAAAATACCATGGACTCTAGATGATTGCGTTCTTTTAGGAAAACATTTTGTGATGAAGGTGATTGAATCTCTAGATAGGAGGTTCACTGATTTTCCTATATTTAATGTTGCTAAGTTTTTCATTCCTCGACACTATTGTGAACAAATGGAGGCTAGAGACTCTGAAACAAAAATATCGTTGAAATGTTTATGTGAAAATTTTAATGCTAGGGACTCACCTATTGTGGATACCTCTAAATGTTTCAATGAAATGATTAATTTATTTGTACGATTTATAAATCATACCCTAAAATGCATATGTTTGGAACATGGAATCTATGTCGAGACGAACCTAGATGGTTTTAAGGCTTTCCCTGTTTGATGTGATTGTCGAAAGCTATCTTTGAATTCCAGCAAGTACAATAGTGTGTGATAGAGGCTTCTCAAAATTAAACACGATTAAAAATAATGATATATTAATACTTTCATTGGTGACATTGGATATTGATGCAGGATCATCGGGGCCATTATCCATGGCAACATAACGAAGAGGAATCATTGGAAAGAGTCGAGACTTCCGCAGCACGAGCATGGGAAGTTGGGACAAAAAGGTCGGAGAAGACTAGAAGCCAACTTGAGTCGTTCTGACCAAGTCACAGTGAAGAAAGAAAGCTAGTCGATGGATTAGGAGAGTCGACGAAGAGACTGATGAGATGACGACGAGGACAACAAGATATCCGACAAAGGTGGCAACGACAACTATGAAGCAACTGAAGGAGATGAAGATGATCGAAGTTGTGGGTAGATCTAGCCGAGGATGGATATAGAAGCTAGCTGAAGGGGTAGCCAAAAGTGAACGAAAGAGGATGTGAAGACTGGAGAGAAGCAGTCGAGTAGGTAAAGAATGAGAGGGTGAAGAAATTCAATGATCGAGGAGTGGAATCGACAGGCGGAAAGTAGTTGGAGGAAAGGGAGACTGGTTGAAATGGACAAGTTGGGCTTGATTCAGACACGAGTAGAAGACAACCAAAAGAGCATTCAAAGGGAATATCAACTGACTTGGAAGAAGAAGAACACGTGGAGAAGGAGGAAACTAACCAAGTCACGATAGAGGCGAAGGACCAGTCGAAGAATGGTTGCGAAAATGGAAGGGTCGACGGAAGGAGAATTGATGTCGAAAATAACGGTAGTAGGATAGTCATATGGAAGTTGACAAGGGGAAGGTCGATGCCAGGTCTTTCCGAAGGAGGTAGTTGGAAGGAGGCGGGTGAAGAACAACTGACAGTTAAAGGGAGGTCGGATTTAAAGCCAACGCAGAGATAGAGGAAGGAGTGTTGACGAGGATCGGTCGGATCGCTCCAAGTAGTATTAGATTCAGAAGCTCGCTGACGGAAAGAAAGTGCTAACGAGGATCAGTTGGGTAGCAAAAAAAGTTGGGGGTGAAGAGGAGAGATTAGGATGTATACCAAGATGGCATCGACATTAGATATGTCGCAACAGGAGACTAACTGAGAGGAGAACAAGTTTAGCTCGAGATGCCGATCGACTGGAGAGCCGAAGCGCAGAAGGGAAAAGCCATGACGAGAGAGTAGTTGCAGCATTAAATGTAGAGTAACGATAGTAGTTGGAGATGCCAGTTTGCACAAGATGCGAAGGAGAATTCAACAAGAAGCGAGAGGTTTCTAGAAGCTGTAGGAGCGGGGGATTAAGGTGGTGGATGGAGGTTATAAATACATATCAAAGAATTGAAGAAGGTTTTTTTTTGGGGAAAGACTTTGACCGCAAGCCAGAGAGTTAGCCTTTGTAGGAGAAAAAAGTCACCGACTTTAATTGAGTAGTGAAAATTGTGTATTCTCAACAGGGACTTCACCCTGAATGTAATCATATCATTGCAATTTTTTTTATAGTAATAAATAGAAATCCATTATTGGTGGCACCATCAGTGTTGTGTGAGTGTTGAGTGTGTGGGTGTCCATTTGTGCTTTTGTTGCCTGCTTTGATCAGCAGACCCACTTCCCCGAGTGGAGTGTGCCACCATCCTATATGTTAATGTTTCTCTTTCTTAGTTTAACTCATGCTCTAAATGGGGTAGATTGGAATGATATTTATGATGTATGGAATTAAATGAAAACTAGAAAGCTTCTTCCATTGGGAAAATAAATTGATGTTTTCAATGATTTAAGCTCAATACTTTTGAAGGATATCAAATGAATCGAAGAAAAAATATGCTTTCTTGTTTTTTTGTTGGAATGTGTCTTTATATAACATAATCATAATTTTGAGGACTTTACTAAAGAAAATTTTATTTTTTCTTAGGTTTCATTGAAACTTTACCATTTTTTCATGAATGGAGTGTTCCATTGTTTCAGATTGTAAAAATTTGGAAGGGCAATATTTGTTTTTTGCATTTTATTTAAGGGTTTAGTTAATTTACACTTGTTAATTGAAGTGCAATTAGTTATATCACTCTTCATCTTTTAAAGGATAGAGGAATATATGCCAATCAGATTGAAATTAAGACCCACCCTTAAAATTTGATCATTAATTCTAAAGTTGTAGAGTTCAACTTTATAACATATTTACGAGGCACGTTTAATACATAATTAATTATATAATATTACATTTTTTATATAAAAATATATTAATATAATATAAGTTAAAGAGTTTTCTTTATGACCGTGTGTATTTTAACTGGAAATATTAATAGATAATAGATAAGTTAGAGATTATATCATATACTACATAAGTTAGAGTTGTGGTACTGTTGTCCACCGTCAGATATATAGTAATCCATTGATGGTCAAATTGCATTGACTATTTTTAGTTAACGAAATTATATCTTTTTTCCTAAAGTTAAACATTATAATTCAAAAATTAATATATTTTTAACTATTCTTTAAGACTATTTATCTACTATACAATTCGCTAAATGTGTGACATGACCAGGATATGACAACCTTTCATGTTATTGTAGGCGGCGCTGTTATGAGAAAATAAACTTAAAAAAAATAGCCATTTGAAGACATAACAAGGGTGTTAGATATGGGCTGACTTTTCATGATTGCGAGCCACACTCCCTCCCTTCCATACCCCAGTCGTCCACAACACACTTCAATGTTAAGGCACAACCAAATAGTCTGTCAACTTCCACAAGACCATTCAAAAGTAATGGTGGGTCATTCTATGACTGCTTCTGTATACAAGGGAGTGGCACGACGATGAAGTAATAACTATTACTACCAGCCCTACTGTGTCTTGCACACATTCTTGATTTTCTTCTTATGTTCCACTGGATTTGTTGGTTGGTTTCTTTTTACATCCATAATAAAACAACGAAGGAAGACAAAGATCAATAGCTATAGTAGATCACCCATACTCCTTTTTTGATCTATATTGTATGTTTAGTATGTTCACCTCTGTGAGATAACTGATATTTCGACCAGAATTTAATCAGGTAGTTAACGAGATGGATTTTGCTATTTGTTACCTTTGAATAATAATATTCTGACATATGTCCCCTGTGCGTTCCCATGTGTCTTAATTACAAACATTATACGAGGCATGGAATTTAACTCTCGTCTCTTATGCCCGTTTGTTCATTCAATCAATTGGTGCTTCTAGAATTTTCCCTTTGAAAGTGATCTCAAGTTCAATTCTGCGCACATTCTAGTCCATATTCCAAAAAATTTGTGGTAAGGTTTCTCAATCGTTCGGTTTACAATGCAGTTGAGTCATGTCTTTGTTGTAGTTTATTTGTATATAATTGATGGGCTATAATAGTGATCCTCCATGTTATTCTGTTGTGGTTTATCATCTAGTTACTTGTTACATGACATGTTTCCTCAGGGTTATTCCTTCAACGTGGGTTTATATGTGTATTTGTGAGAAGGAATGGTATCTTCTTGCGATCTAGGAAGGGGACCCTTCTTCATCTACACCAAATTGTAAAATATAAACACCTATCAATGCAACTATTCAATTGAAACATTCATTATTTGGGAATATAGAGAATTTGTTGATATCTTTGAATTGCCACCTACCATCTCTACACTGTTGTTCGCCATGTATATACAACAAAGTATGGGAGGCAGTTATGGCTCATATTGTAAAGATTAAAAGACTTGTCCCTCCATGACAGTGCAATTGGAAATGTAAGCATTTGGCCATGTTTAGTAGGCCACGAATTCCTGAAACATATTTCCCATTATCCTACACCATGCAAGCCATTAAAGAGTAAGCAAAGGACATGCAGTTGATTTTGAAGCAAATAAAGCCTCGACAATAAAAGCATAGAACCTGTGACATATTCCATTCCAATTGCAAGCCTCATCCACTGATTCTAATTTTAAGCTTTAAAGTATTACTATCACCTAGTTCCGAATTGAATCCACACACCTCTAAATATTGCTCTCATGCCATTCAAAATCAAGGTAGGCTTGAACTTCCAGGGTAGAAATCGACGATTAAACATAGATTTACTAAAGAAATATTATAATAACTAATTAGAGATATGGTAAATTACATAGATTTTTAGGAGTTACAAATTTGGTTTATAATAGCTACTAAATAAATATTTATTACTACTTTGCATAGATTTGGTAGATGATTGCTATAGATTTATCAAAAAATCATAATAAATTTTAATGGTGCAATATTTAATGTATCCTTTTACATGGTTATGTTTTCAACATCAAATCAAAGGGTAGAACAACCACTAAATAAATAAATAAATTTGATTAAAATTCCTCAATAAATATATTACAACTTACTTGTAAATCTTTTTATTATAGAGGATGAATAATAGTCATATAATTAAACTCTCCAATCTATTTTTTTTTCTTTTAGTTTAATGTTTGTTTTAAAGTATAGTTTTAAATTATTACATGTAAAATAAGGTTAAGCTTCAAAAGTACAATTTGTTTCCTCTTTTTTTTCTTAATATGACATGAAATTTAGGAATTTCAATTTCTTAAACTCTATATTTAGGGTAAAATCTTTGTGTATGTGTTTGCGCCATTGTTTTTTTTTTGTATTATTTACTTTCAAGAATCTATCTGCAAGTAATCATTGAACTAGGTATCGGAACTAGCACTTCTTTACCCAATGACCCAGTATATAAGCAATTATTTTAGAGAATAAATAAATCGATTGCAAGATTTAAGAGTTAATCCAAAAGGGGAAAATTCGACCAAGATTTCACCGTGTGAGAGCCAATTGTGTAGGTTTATAAGAAGGATGGGACATGGTTACTCTGTATTTATTATAGATATCTTAAAAAAATCATAGTTAGGAAGCGATATATAATTTACAGGATTAACGATCTTCTTAATAAACTCAAGGGTGCCAAGTTATTTAGTAATATTTATCTTAAGTCGATCTACTACCAAATAACAATTGAGAAAACTAATGTATGGAGGACCACCTAAAGTATAAAGAAGGACTTTTCAAGTGGTTGGTCATTCCTTTTTGCTTAACTAATGCTCCAACAACTTTCACGAGAATGATGTATGACATATTGCTGCCATTCAATTATTTTGTTGTTTTATATTTGGATGACACACTACTACATTTTTGGCCTTTAGGGGGGTTGTCTTCTGCCCCCAAAAGTGACCTTAGGGCGATGGTTGGCATTGTGGGCGGTTTTGGAAAAACCGCCCTTAAAGGCATCAATGTTACAAGTTTTTCCCTTTAAGGGCGGTTTTTGATGATATTGGAACCGACCCCAAAAGTGGCTTTTGGTGGTGGTTTGTGACCCCCCATCGTAGAGGTCTACGGAAGCGGTTTTGAACCCCCTTAGTAGACCCCTTCATAGAGCCCTACGGGGGTGGTTTTGAACCCCCCTCATAGAGACCTACGAGGGTGGTTTTGAACCCCCCTCATAGAGACCTACGAGGGCACCCCCCTCATAGATACCTACGAGGGTGGTTTTAAACCCCCCTTATAGACATATACAGGGGTAGTTAGGAACCCCCATCATAGAGTCCTACAAGGGAGGTTGGAACCCCCTCGTAGAGGCCTACAGAGGCAGTTTGAAACCCACCTCATAGAGGCCTACCATGGTGGTTTGAAACCCCCATTGTAGAGACCTACAGGGGGGGTTCTGAACCCCCCTTGTAGCAGTGTAACATGGCAGATCAAGACCCCCCTCATAGAGATGTATTGAGGTGGTTTAAAACCGCCCTTGTAACCACCGATAGGGGATATTTAGAAACCCCCTCGTAGTAGGCTTTGGGGGCAGTTTTGAACCCCCATCATAGCCACCTGTAAGGTCAATTTCGAACTCCCCTCATAGCCACCTATAGAGGGAGTTATGAACCCCCCTCGTAAAAACTTATAAATGTGGTTATGAAACCCCCTTGGTTATGAACCCCCCTCTTAGAAATGAATTGTAATATCATATATTAATTTATGGTAGGACACGGAGGAATCGAACCACCAATCTCCTGCTTGTAAGGCAGGTGCTCTTCCATTGAGCTAGTACCCTTTAAGAATTTTAAGTGTTGTTGTGTCAAAACCCACATGTAATTGTTACATGTATGGAAATTAATTTTCAAGTCTCTATTGTTTTTCATGGTCTATTTCAAAGGTTAGGGAATTGAAGGACTTGGCCCCCTACCATGTAATATATTTGAACCCAAGTATGAAGTATCTTGATTGTGTTTTAAAACCAAATTCTTATGAATACCATGATTGGATTTGGTGTGTTAAACAAAATCATAAAGAAATACTTTAATCTTTTGTGGGAGGGAAATTCAACCCTCATTGCCTTTCTCACCCTAACTATCTAACCATGATGAAAGCTAAATGATTATTGCATTGTTAACAAGCAGCTTGAGAGTATTTGAGAAGTTAACAAGAAGCCCTTGTGTGAATAACAAGCTTGGGGCTTATGGTCCACTTATGTCATCATGACAAGTTGAGAAAAATGACTAAGTATGGAAGTAGCCCCTCAAACTTGGTCAAAGTCAGTTGAATATGTATGAAGCCCTTATGGAAAAATGCTTGATTAATATGTTTATGTTCATGTTGCACCTTCATTTGTTTATGCACATAGTTTGCCTTGTTAATGGAAAGATGGCCTAGAATATGTAATCTAAATGTTTGACAAATTGCATGAGCCAAATAATCTTCATTACACCCTCAAATTATCATTCCAAATCATCATTCCAAGCAGTAGATACTAAATTTTGAGGAGATGTTGGAGGTAAGACAACTGTTTGAAGGAAGTCACCACCAAATTACACCCAAACCAACTATAGATTCCCACTTGCTTTAGCATTTTGGGATTGGGTACATTACATTTTAACAGAGAAACCTCCTTGATGAGCCAAGCCATCAAGTAATTTCCTAAGAGACTTTTGTCCCTTAAGTACATCATGCCCATCAAGAATCCACTTGACATGAAATATTAGATATTTATCTAGTGACGTCTCTAGCATATGCACAACTTCCGAATACAAAGCAGCAGCATTAGGCCTGACAAGTAATGTAGTAACTTTTTGACATCCCCTAGAATGCTTTGAAGTTGAAGCAAACATCTCCAAACTTTTGTACTTGCAACTTCTTGGAATAATCTGTTTTGGTAGCTAAATATCATTTGTTGATGTGTTTAATTACTTTTACGTGAATTTTATGAATTGATTAACATTGGGAATCACCCCGCTCAATCAATTTTCTATTCCATCACCCACGAAAATCAAGGCACCGTGGTCAAAAATTAGATTTTTTGGGTTTTACTTCATTATTTTTGGTTCTTTACATGCAGATTTGCACTTTTTAGCATAAATTTGAGGTGTTTTACAACATATTGGCACCAAAACCAAGGCAGATTGATAAAATTAAGTGGTGATTTGATTTTTAGTTTCCTGTCCCATCAATTTCTTAGGAACAATCAGGTTTGATTTATAAATTACAGCAAGGTAATTTGCAGACTTATAGGGTCTTTTGTGGATTAGAGATAGATTTTCATTTCAAATCACCTAGGGATTCCCCCGTGAAGCTAGCAATCACTAGCCTGAAGTGCAAAGGGATTGTATGAGGTGACATTGGTACCTTCCCTAGTTCTTATTTGGAATTAGATGATTTTGGGTGTTAACACCGGGCATGTCCAAAGTTCTTGAAATTCTTTCACAATCTCATATGCATCTGGTATGTGGTTGATTCACTTGTGGAAGTGACCACTGGGATGATGCAAGGGTGGTAGTTGTACATGCATAGGATTTCAGTCAAAGGTTGGCTAAATTGGAGTGTTATCCAACTTATGTAAGTGACCAACAGATCTGAATCAGGGGTGGCAAGTATGCTTGCACAAAAGTGGCACCAATCATTGGCCGAATCTCTCAAGATGAAGCTCAGAGGTGATGTCTACAGGGGACTGTTGGTGAGCTCCAACAAATGTTGGGAGTTAGTAGAAACTAATAAGTTTGTAGATGAGCACAGCCTATGATAGAGTCATATCATTTTCCAAGTCATGTATGTTTTATACTCAATAACATGTATAAAGCAAGTTTGCTTCAACATAAAGTTGACTGCGAGCATCAAATTGAAAGAGGGCAGGTTTGACCTGTATTGGATCCAGAATTCAATGAGGCTTGTGGAATTGAAATCAAGAGTTGTACAAAATTGCGATGCAAATAAAGATACATAGTGGACAAAGATGTGAACATTGAAAGGTTGCACAATAAAAATTTGTGCACCACATAAAAGTCCACAAAGAAATGATAAAAGGTTGCAACCCACAAGGACGGGTTGCAGACCAAGAAGAGTAGGAGTAAACGTTGCATATATGTTTCAGGTGCCATGAAGACCCTACATTAACTTTGCAATAAAATCTTAAAGTGTAGATATTTACAGCACCATAGGCATCAGGTTGTGGCCCTAAAATAAGATAAGAGAGACCACATGAAAAGGTTTTAAGTAAATAAATGTTGCAATGACAAGATTGTTGCAACACTGGGTTGGGTTGAACACCCATGAAAAGACTTGCAAAAATATGTTATGATGCACATAATGGCACAATGTAAGACGTTACAAGCACTAAAAGGTAGGGTTGTAGACCCGTGAAGGCCCTGCAAGCGAAAATTTTCTGATCTGCAAAGAGGTTGCAATGCTAGTAAGATGCAAACCAAGGTTGCAAACCCATACAAATCCCACATGGAGAGTTGTGGAATCATAAAGGTTGCTAAAAAAAATAGTTTTGGAATGCACAAGCCAAAGTTGCAGATGCCTTAGAAATTCAAAACTTCATAGGGGAAAGTTGTGAATTCATAAAGGTTGCTAATGTCGGACCTGTTCATTTCTTAACACTGTTCACAGTTGAATTGTGCCCTTCTTGGCATCTATTCTTATGTTTCATGGGTATTGGTGGGGACATCCTTGATAGGTGATTTTGGTTTTCATGTTCGCCCTAGATATCATTTTTGTTAAATTTAGATTAATAAGGTTAAATTCAGAATTCAACAATGAATCTCAGATTATACTTTGTTATCTTCAGAACACAGTTCCGGATTATACTCTGTTATCTTCGGATTATACTAATTTGATTCCAGTAATCAAACTACTGAAGGAAGCACATAAAAAATCAGATTGAAAATTCTAAATAATATTCATATATCACGTGGAGGAAGCTAAAGGATTTATCAAACCGTTCCCAACCAAAAGTTTGAAGCATATCACACGGATAAGAAACAGGTTGGTGAGCAAGATGGCAAACAAAAAGGGTTGCATCTACAAATTAATAAGGTTAAATCATAATTCAGCAATGAATCTCAGATTATACTTTGTTATCTTCAGAACACAGTTCCAATTTGATAAGTTGGAGTGAAGCTAGTCCTTGCTTGGATGGTTAAAAGGAGTCCAGTCAGCCAGGTTATTTTCATTGGAAAAGGACAAAAGAGGATTAATATTGACTTTTTCTCTGTTACCTCGTAGCATCATTATGAGATTGAATTTGAAAACTCCCTAGAGCACCGGTGCTATTCATTATAAGCACAAGAATGCAAGAATTGGACACTCGTAAATTGATCAGGTGGAATGCCACAGGAAACTTGTTTAGAGATGATTCCAAAAACTTTTCATAAAGCTAACTTCAATCATTGGCATTCAGGGAAATAATTGGGACCTATTTTTAACATTTTACAAACACACTAAGTAGGATTATCTTCAGCCTTATCAGAACAATTCCTTCCTTGGAAACAAATCCTTTTAATCCAAGCTACTGTAGTCTTTGAAGTTTCTTAGTCGTCTATTTCTTCCTCTCCAGTGGCACTTCATTCTTCTTAGAGATGGAGACATGGGAATGAATTCAACAAGGAATGAAGAAATGGATACAAGGTCATCTCAAAATTTGACTTCAAGGACATTCGAGGATCCAATCAACTTACTCCCTTTTGCTTCAGCAACAGGAAATTTTCCCTTAAATAGTTTATCGTATTTATAAAGGTTTGGTGGCAATATGTTCTGGGGTAGATTTGGTAAGAAAATTTTGTGAACCAAAAAAGTAGTATACAAGTCTTCAGGCTTGTGCAATATTCAGGGATGCCTGTTTAGATAGCAATAAAAAAGGTTTATCACTTCAGCATCAGGAAACTTCCCTTAAAAGAGTTTATCGTATGTTTATAAAGGTTTTGGTAGCAATATGCCTTGGCCTAGATTTGGTAATAGTGTTTTTGCACCAAGAGTAACAATGTGCATCTACATCCCAGGTAGATGTGTCAAATATATAAGGGCATGCCTGTACATTTATATATTTCTAAACAAAATCCTGTAGTACTACTACCTACATAAATCTCACCAAACTATACCCAAAGAAAGCATCACCACGGATCCAACATGAGAAATGCATAGGTATGCTTGGACCCCAAATTGTCTTGGTTCCTTTTCTCACTAGTACTTGCCAAATGTCATGAATCCAAAATCAGAATTATAAGAATTAGAAGTCATATTAATGTCAAACTAAATCTTGGACAAGGGATATGCCATTGTGGTCTAGGATGTGTGGGAACACTTCAGAGCTGCACTGACTAGCGAGACTACTTTGCAAGCCTCCAGTGGGAAGATAAATACCTCTAGGATGTGTGGGAACACTTCATCCAAACATGTGGCCAGATCCTACTTGCTTGTTATTGATTTCATTTATGGGTTTTGTTTTATTAGCTTATACATCAATCATCCAACTATTTTTCTAGTTGCTTGCTTAGGATTTGTACAACCTAATCAACTTCCATTGCTAGGTACTTCCTAGCATGCAGGTTGGAGGAGAGTAGGGTTTCTCGATGGTGACTCTATTAGATCATGATGCTGATTTCTAGAGGGTGTTTATCATTCACGGGATTCATCTTCAGGTAATACAACTACGAGTGGATCTTTTTTTCTATTATGCTTTGGATTCCCGCCTTGTTTTCTGCTGTCAGTGGTACTCTCTAATGCCCACCTCAGCACTTATGATTGATTTGATTATTTTAGACTTATGATTGACTAGATTATTTGAGACTTATGATTGATCAGGCTATTTTGAGACCTACGACTGATTGGACTAATGAGGGCACTGGTTTGAAGTGACCCGGAATTATAAAAACTTGGACCATGAATGATTGCTTTAAATTTTATATGTGAAATGAAAATGGTTGGATAAATGATGATTGATGAATATACTCGACTGACTGAGAAAATGAAAAATGATGAAAATGCTTTAGAATGGAAAATGATGAATGTTGAAATTACTTGAAATGAAAATGATATATGCTCGATTGACAGAGACATAATGATGAATGTTGAAATTACTTGAAATGAAAATGATGATTTGTTTTATACTCGACTGACTAAGATAAAACAATGAATGATGAACATGCTCGACTGACCGAAGCATAATGTTAAAATGATGAATGTTTAGTAGACTCGACTGACTGAGATACTGAAAAGAATGATAAAAATGTTTTATAGTGCAACGCTACTAATGTGCGCTTGAGTGTGTGCAGTGGCAGGTAAGACGATTTACCGAATGACCCATAATGGAATTATAGGGGTATTAAGAATGGAAAGAACACTTACGGGTACAACGACTGACTATCGACCCTGAATTAGCAATTCACGCATGGGTGAAGCCGTTTCAGCTCACCCAGGGAAGCGTATACCATACGGGCAAGACCATAATGATTTGGTTGCGTACGATGAGTTGAGGGGAACGCAATAAGGAGAGCCTTATCCCTCAACATCCCTTAGTCTCCAAGAAGCATATTTGAGAGATCGCGGTAACGACTGTCGATCGCTACGCATTGCTCCCCATAAGAAGGAAGAAACGAAATTGTCGGAAGGGCCCACCGAAGAGGCACCTGGACAAGAAAAATATAATGTTATTTAAATAAGGAAATTGAAAACTCATCAAAGATAAATTCAGGTGACTTTAAAATAAAAGACAAATTAAAATAAAATAATATTCCTTATTTTATTTTTAAGAGAAAAGAAGAATATTAGAAATGGAGAAAGAAACAAAATGAAAACAAATTGTTTAGTCTAAATTAGTTTATTTGTCTACTTTATGAAAATAAGGAAAACTAAAACTAAACTAGAACTATGTTAAGGAAGTTCTATTAGAAATAAATGCAGAAATTAAACTTTAGATGAAAGTATTTTATTAAGGAATAATAGAATTAAATAAGTATATATATATAAATCATTTATAATCTTGTAAAACTTTTTGAATCAAAATAGATTAGATGTTATTAATTAAAAGATACTTTCTCTTGTATAAATATTATTTCTAAATAATTAAAATAAAGAAATGAAAAACAATTAGTTTACACAGAAAAGATATTAAGTAAACTAAATGAGAACCAAAAGAGAAGTAGGACTCTCCCACACCTAACTCCCACTGATTTAGGGAATTAGGTGCACACTAAAGATATTTGAGACACATGTATTTGAGAATAATTGAAATTAAATTATTAAATTAAAATAAATATGTGCATGGACAGACACATGGCACACAGACTTTTGCTATATAATGAGGGGGAGAAGGAGAGAAAGGGATCTCTTGCTCCCTAATGTTGGATGGGCATCATAATATCGGATTATATTATGATTCTTGAAAGTTGGGATTAACTGGAACGGGGATTGGGAGATCCTTTCGGGAAGCTAGCTATTGTGTTCTTACGACCCCATTGGCTCGGGGGTTCAGGGTGAAGGAGAGTAACCCCAATACGGTAGGGTGGTCAACCGAGGGGTCATCTCGGTAAATCGTCAAAGTTGGACTTGATCGGACGCTACATCGACGCATCTTCACAAATATCTGGATCGACCGCGAAACCAGGTAAAAGTATTGTCTAAACTGATGTATATTTTGGCAATTTGAAATACTGGGTTATATCTTTTTCTTTGCAAAAAAAAAAAAAATTGTAGTTCTGGAAACTTAACAGTGTGCGAAACAGTAGGAAAGTACTTCCAAACCTAATTGAATTTTGTGGATCGAAATCAGATGGAAAGATTTATTATATTTCATTTCTGTTGACTCATGGTAACTATGTTGAGGTCGTGGATACTTCAGTTGGTCGAATTCGTTTTCTTTTTAAGAGTTTAAACTATACTGAAATAGAGAACATACCTGTAGATCGAATTCGTTATCTTTTAGGATTTTAAAACTGTGCAAAATCATTGATACACCTGCGGATCATAATCATATAATTTTTAGGATTTTAATATACTGAAATTGTGGATGAATTGGTTGATCAGATTTTGTTTTACTTGAGTTTTCAATTGATCTGCGGTATCCTTAAATTTTGTCGGGTCAATTTCTGTATGGATTAATTTTAGCATGTTCAAACCCGTGTACCCTTTTATTTAAATGATTTATTGTAAATTCATTTGGCATCCTAAGAAATCAAATACAGCCAAGGGTTTCGTTAAATAACCCAAATCTTGTTTATTCATCAAAAATTCTGTTCTGAATCTTGAAGAAATAAATATCTTGATCATGAGCATGATTATTTGGCTCAGTTTTTCCCCATGCGTTATCACGCCCAAGTTGTACTTAATCCATTCTCCACTCTATCCTCTCCACGATCTCGGTAGTAAACTCTCATTCGCCACAATCAGACTTTCGATCTCTGCACTTTAAATTTCCAGATTATGGTACATTAATTTAACATCATAGATCGCGGTCAACTGATCTCTGTCAGTTGAACGGATCACTAGCCTCTTTTCTTCGTCATTTCAAATCATGTATGATCTCTATTGACATTGTAGTATAGGATTCATTTATGTATCTGAACCCTAGAGTCATCCTCAACCGCTTTATCACTTGATACCTAATTGAAATCTAAAATCCATCTGTCCGCAGCCTCTACTCTGTACGTTTTATATAAATCTATGTTTGCTCACACCGACATATACATGAACTCTGGTGATATTATAACTTAGATCTTGTTTATTCGAATCTTGGAGTTATACTCTATTCCATTTTAGTTTGAACACATGTAATTTAGAGTTGGATCTTGAACCTTGTAAAAGAAAAGGGTCAGTAAACTCTATAGATCGAACTTCTCTGCAACCAGTTTCTGTGTTAACAGGTTAATACATGCCCAAATTTACGGCTTAATTCACTCTCCAAGTGCAGATCCATATCAGAGATATCACTCCAGTCGACTGTTGATCCATCGTAGTGTTAACGAGATTATGGAGGAAGCTTAATTAATACTGACTGTTCAATTCATAGTTCAGAAACTGCGAATCCGGTCATATCTTAGCACTCAACCCATTATGAGAAAAGACTCACCCGGTCATCTTTACACCTCCGTGGATTGTATCTTGTTGACAGATAAACCCTTTAATTAGCTAGGTTCATGCCTTACCTTATGGAAGCAAGTTCTATTTAATGTATGTAATGTAGGCATTATCCATTGATGGCCATGCGACATATCTCTCTCTCTCAAATGAAAAACTCTGCTTAATTCTACATTCAAGTTACATTAAGAGTTGAATTCAATCGTTGATCCAGTAAGGCATCCATTATTAAGCGATATGTTACTTTTATTTTTATTACTTTACAGATGGAATTAATTCTTGTTGTTAGTCTCTTATAATTATACCATGATTTAGATGGAAACGAGTCAAGCATTGTATTATACATTTAACTTAGGAGTATTATATATAAACACGTGTATACATATATATATTTATATTTATTTTGGAGTAATAAATATATATATTCCACCCACTTTATTAAGAAAATTTAATGTTCAGATAAATTTATTATTGATCAATTTATTTCACTTTATTTAAGAAAGTTTAATGTTCAGATAAATTTATTATTGATCAATTTATTATTTGGAGAAAGGAAATGTTCAATATTTATTAATACCTTATAGAGTAATGAGCAATTCTTAAGTAATATAAATAATTATTTTACTTAGAAAATGAAGTCAACACTATGTATATCATGTAGAAGATTATAAGTAGAAATCGAGCTACATATTCTTAACTAAGAGTGGGAATTCACTCTATATAAATATCTAGGTTTTAGGTACATATAAAATAGGGTGAATTAAAGAAGATCGGGTCATCACTAAAAGAATTGTGAAATTATGGGTTGGCAATTAATAAAATCCTAATATTTATATGTTCACATTTCCTATGAAATAGGAATTAATTAAGTGTAGAATAATTGTGAAATTATGTTTTTTTTAAAAGAAATAATTATATATAAGTCACGCGTTGAACCATTTATGTCTTTTAGAAAGGTTTAATTCTTTATTATCATGTGTCTATAGAAACATAAGATATTTGGAAGGAATGAATTAAAATATTAAATATTATGATGCAATTGTCATGTTATAAAAGAGATATGCATATACATGTATGTTTGGTTATATAGATTTAGTTAGATATAAATTATGGGGTTATGCATTTGTCATGTGATAGAAGGGGTATGTATATACATATATGTGATTAATTACAAACTGTATTGATTATACATTTATCTTGTTTTAACATGGGTACGCAAATATATATTTGAGTAATTATATACATTTAGAATAAATATAAATTGTAGTTGTTATATTAAGTTATAGAATCGGTTATGTACATTCATGCTTGAGATAAATAGCAATTGTAATGGTACACTATGTATTATTAAGGAGGATATGCTTATTCATATTTGAATAAATACAAATTGTGTTTGTCATGCTAAGTGTTATAAAACGAGATAATCATAACCATTAACATATATGCACTGAGAGTAATTAATAATTGTTATTTCTCGCGTCAACTAAAAAAAATAAAAAAAAAATCACTTGTTTAGGACCGAGTCCCTACATACTCTACTTGCATGATAGATTCTTGCAACCCACACTTGGTATCTTTGATTAACTACATAGTTGCTTTAACCTCCAGGATTTGTTTGCAAGCCTCCTGTGGGAAGCTAACTACCTCTAGGACGTGTGGGAACACTTGATCCAACATGTGGCCAAATCATACTTGCTTTTCATTGCTTTCATTTTTGGGTTTTGTTTATTTAGTTTGTACATCAATCATCCAGATTGTTTGCTAGTTGCTTGTTTAGGATTTGGACAAATCGATCAGCTTTCTTTGCCATGTTTCACCCAGCATGCAAGTTGGAGGAGAGTAGGGTTTCTCGATGGCGCCTCGATTAAATAGCGTTGCATATTTCTACAGGGTGTTTATCTTTCATGGGATTTATCTTTAGGTCAGAAAACGAGTGGATCTTTTTTCTACTGTGCTTTGCATTTCCCCCTTGTTTTTTGCCCTTAATTGTCCCCGACTTGCATGATAGATTCCTGCAACCCACACCTAGCATCTATGATTTACTATAGGGTTGCATAGACTCATTGGACTGCGTTGCAAGCCTCTTGTGGGAAGATAAATACCTCTAAGACGTGTAGGAAAACTTCATCCAAACATGTGGCCAAATCTTACCTACTTGTTATTGCTTTCATTTCTGGGTTTTATTTAATTTAGCTTATACATCAATCTTCCAACTTGTTTGCTAGTTTCTTTCTTAGGATTTGGACTACCTGATCAACTTCCATTGCCAGGTTCCACACAACATCTAGGTTGGAAGAGTATAGGGTTTCTCGAGGGCGCCTCAATAAGATTGTGTTACAGATTTCTACAGGATGCTTGTCATTCATGGGATTCATCTTAAGGTCATCCAACTTGGATTTGATCTCCGTTATAGATTTATAGAGAGTGTTTGTCATTCATGGGAATCACCTTTAGGTCAGTCAACTAGGAGTGTTGTATCAACTCCATGCCCAACATCTAAGGCACCGGCTCATAATTGTTTTTATATTTATCACATTAACTCACTGGACTTGATGGATTGCTTTCATTTCTATGTTTTATTTTTTTTAGCTTATACATCAATCATCCAACTTGTTCGCTAGCTGCTTGATTAGTATTTGGACTGCCTCATCAACTTCCATTTCCAAGTTCGACTCAGCATAGGGTTAGATGAGCATAGGGTTTCTAGCGGGAACCGAAGCCCGATAGAGTTGTGGATTTCTTCAGGGTCTTTCTCATTCATAGGATTCATATTCAGGTTTTCATGGGATTGGTCTTAAGGTCATCCACCTTGGAGTTGATCTCTATTGTAGATTTATAGAGAGTGTTTGTCATCCATGGGATCATCTTTAGGTTGGTCAAATTGGAGTGGTGAATCAAATCCATTACCAACATCTAAGGCACCAGGTCATAATTGTTTTTATATTTCTCGCATTAACTCACTGGATGGATTTCATGTGTATGTTTTATTTTATTTAACTTATACATCAATATTCCAACTTGTTTGCTAGTTTCTTTCTTAGGATTTGGACTGCTTGATCAACATACGTTTCGAGGCTCGACTCAGCATAGGGTTGGATGAGTGTAGGGTTTCTAGCGGGAACCTCATCCCGATAGTGTTGCAGATTTCTTCAGGTTCTTTCTCATTCATAGGATTCATATTCAGGTTAGCCATCTAGCGAGAGTGAATTGACTGCATGGTCAACATATAAGTCATCGGGTCAGATTTTTTATTTCTTCTTCTCAGCTCAAAAATCATTTGATAAAAAATCTCTTCTTCCTGCAAGACTCCGTCTTTGGTGCATCCTATTGCATTTTGGATTGCCTGCTCGCTTCCTTCTCTCAATGGTCCTTTGCTTACATGATACACTCCTGCAACCCACACCTGGAATCTGTGACCTACTGCAGAGTTGCATTGACTTGTGGGACTACTTTGCAAGCCTCCCGTGGGAAGATAACTACCTCTAGGATGTGTGGGAACACTTCATCCAAACATGTGGCCATATACGACTTGCTTATTATTGCTTTCATTTCTGGGTTTTGTTTTATTTAGCTTATACAACAATCCTCAACCGCTTTATCACTTGATACCTAATTGAAATCTAAAATCCATCTTTCTACAGCCTCTACTCTGTACGTTTTATATAAATCTCTGTTTGCTCACATTGACATATACATGAACTCTGGTGATATTATAACTTAGATCTTGTTTATTCGAATCCTGGAGTTATACTCTGTTCCATTTTAGTTTGAACACCTGTAATTTAGAGTTGGATCTTGAACCCTGTAAAAGAAAAGGGTCAGTAAACTCTATAGATCGAACTTCTCTGCAACCGATTACTGTGTTAACAGGTTAATACATGCCCAGATTTACGGCTTAATTCACTCTCCAAGTGCAGATCCAGATCAGAGATATCACTCCAGTCGACTGCTGATCCATCATAGTGTTAACGAGATTATGGAGGAAGCTTAATTAATACTGACTGTTCAATTCATAGTTCACAAACTACGAATCCAGTCATATCTTAGCACTCAACCCATTCTGAGAAAAGACTTACCCGATCATCTTTACACCTCCGTGGATTGTATCTTGTTGACAGATAAACCCTTTAATTAGCTAGGTTAATGCCTTTCCTTATGGAAGCAAGTTCTATTTAATGTATGTAATGTCCACCTCCACCGAGGTTGTAGGCATGATCCATCGGTGGCCATGCGACAGATCTCTCTCTCTCAAATGAAAAACTCTGCTTAATTCTACATTCAAGTTACATCAAGAGTTGAATTCAATCGTTGATCGAATAAGGCATCCATTATTAAGCGATATGTTACTTTTATTTTTATTACTTAACGGAATGGAATTAATTCTTGTTGTTAGTCTCTTATAATTATACCATGATTTAGATGGAAATGAGTCAAGCATTGTATTATACATTTAACTTAGGAGTATTATACATAAACACGTGTATATATATATATATATATATATATTTATTTTGGAGTAATAAATATATATATTCCACTCACTTTATTTAAAAAAGTTTAATGTTGAGATAAATTTATTATTTGGACAAAGGAAATGTTCAATATTTATTAATACCTTATAGAGTAATGAGCAATTCTTAAGTAATATAAATAATTACTTTACTTAGAAAATGAAGTCAACACTATGTATATCATGTAGAAGATTATAAGTAGAAATCGAGCTACATATTCTTAACTAAGAGTGGGAATTCACTCTATATAAATATCTAGGTTTTAAATATCGAGGTTTTAGGTACATATTAAATAGGGTGAATTAAAGAAGATCGGGTCATCACTAAAAGAATTGTGAAATTAGGGGTTGGCAATTAATAAAATCCTAATATTTATATGTTCACATTTCCTATAAAATAGGAATTAATTAAGTGTAGAATAATTGTGAAATTATGTTCTTTTTAAAAGAAATAATAATATATAATTATATGTTTATACTTCTATAGCATGGGGATTAGTCGAGCGTTGAACCATTTATGTCTTTTAGAAAGGTTTAATTCTATATTATCATGTGTCTATAGAAACATAAGATATTTGGAAGGAATGAATTAAAATATTAAATATTATGATGCAATTGTCATGTTATAAAAGAGATATGCATATACATGTATGTTTGGTTATATATAGTTAGTTAGATATAAATTATGGTTTTATGCATTTGTCATGTGATAGAAGGGGTATGCATATACATATACATATATGTGATTAATTACAAACTGTATTGATTATACAATTGTCTTGTTTTAACATGGGTATGCAAATATATATTTGAGTAATTATATACATTTATAATTAATACAAATTGTAGTTGTTATATTAAGTTATAGAATGGGTTATGTATATTCATGCTTGAGATAAATAGCAATTGTAATGGTACACTCTATATTATTAAAGGGGATATGTTTATTTATATTTGAATAAATACAAATTGTGTTTGCCATGCTAAGTGTTATAAAACGAGATAATCATAACCATTAGCATATATGTACTGAGAGTAATTAATAATTATTATTTCTCGCGTCAACTAAAAATAAAATAAAAAATCACTTGTTTAGGACTGAGTCCCTACATTTGGTATCAGAACACGGTCGAAGCTAGTTCGGACCAAAACATTCTGCATTAGTTTGATAAAACTGATTGAATAAACAAAAACTTTATTGGCACGAATCAGACTTTCCCATAGACCGACGAACTTGTCGGGTTAGAACAAGGAGCGGACGAGAATGGGCAACATGTCCACCAACCCCTCCAGTAGCTACTCCACCCAGAACTAAAGAGACAGTAAAACCTACCCGCCGGAGAAATCATGAGTATGATGAGGAACTTCCAGAGAATTTTGGAAGCACTGATGAACGGACTAAACCGTGTAGGAGACCGACCCTAGTACTTGCGACTGAACCGCAGAACCCACCTCTTGCCAACATACATAGAGAACTGGAAAAAGTAATATTTCCAGAGTTCTGGGGTTCCACTAAACGAGCCACGATAGAGGCATGGTTAGAGAACATGGCAGTATGCTTCGCTCTGAGGGACTACACCTCAACCCTGAGGGTACTTATGGCTATTTTACAGCTGAGGAGAAGCCTGAGGAAGGGATGTCACCTCTATGATGTGATAGAAATGAACGAGGATAAGGATAAAGATCACATCGCCCACCATCCTTTATTCGCGGAATACATGGATGTATTTCCCAAAGACTTACCTGGACTACCACCTCAGAGAGAAATAGATATCACATAGAACTGAAGCTGGGAACTGAATCGATCGCGAGAGCTCCATACAAAATGTATGTGCTGGAACTGAAGGAGCTACTAATGCAATTGCAAGAGATCTTGGATCTGGAGTTGATTAGACCTAGCGTTTCCCTATGGGGAGTGCCAATACTTTTGTCAAAAAGAAAGACAGGTCGTGGCGACTCTGCATTGAATACCGCCAGTTGAACAAGGCTATTGTGAGGAATCAATATCCCTTTCCTGGGATCGATGACCTATTCGATTAGATGAAAGGTGTCACAATCTTTTCAAAGATTGATTTACGATCAGGTTACCATCAGCTCAGAATCACGAAAGCTAATATTACGAAAACTGCCTTTAAGACACGGTTTGGACACTATGAGTTCGTAGTGGTACCTTTTGGGTTAACCAATGCACCGAGTGTATTGATGAACTTGATGAACGACGTATTCCGCCAGTATCTAGACAAGTTCGTATAGGTATTCCTCGATGATATTCTTATCTACTCCAGGACACCGGAGGAGCATGAAGAGCACATTTGGTTAGTTTTACAGTGTCTTAGAGAGAACTAACTTTATGGGAAGTTGTAGAAGTGTTCCTTCTTCTAGAAGAAGATCCACTACTTGGGACATATTATTTCTAGCGACGGTATAGCCATAGATCCCGCTAAGATTGAGGCCATTTGGGAATGGCGAGCGCCAATGAATGTACATGAAGTGAGAAGCTTCAGGGGATTTGCGGGATATTACAGGAGGTTTGTGGAAGGGTTCTCGAGGATTTCAGGACCGACCACAGGGTTATAGAAAAAGATAGACTGTTTATTTGGAGAGATAAATGCGCCAAGGCATTAGAGAAACTGAAGGAATTATTGACAACGGCACCGGTTATGAAAGTGCAGGACATGGAGGGGGATTTCCCGGTATGCACTGATGCATCCAAGGATGGAGTCGGATGCGTACTAATGCAGAGAGTTAGGGCAATTTCCTACTCCTTTCGGATACTCAGACCACATGAAGAAAACTATGTGATGCACGACATGGGACTACTGCAGTAATGCATGTGTTACGCTTATGGCGACACTACCTGGTAGGAAGAGAGTTTGAGATTAATACGAATCACCATGGGCTGCAGTATATCTTCACTCAGAGTGATCTAAATTCTAGACAGAGGAGATGGTCAGAACAACTGAGCAAGTATGACTTCGACATCACCTATGTGAAGGGGATCCTAAACAAGGTAGCAGATGCACTTAGTAGTAGACCCCGCATCTTCTCGGTGATTCTAATGCAGACCAACCTGAGAAAAAAGGTGCTTGGGCTAGAGCAGGAAGACATCTGGTACAATGAAGTAAAAGATGAGCTAGTACAGGAATAGATGTAATTTCCCAAGTATAAGGGTTATTCGTTGGAGAATAACGGGTTGTTGAGATACAACAACCGTATTTATGTGCCAGAGAACAATGAGCTCAGGAACCTGGTCCTAGAAGAAGCTCATCGAGTTGTTTATAGAGCACATCCTGGCATGAAGAAGATGTATGCAGGTCTATATCCTTTATTCTTCTGGCATGGCATGAAGAGAGACGTGGTAAAATTTGTCGCCAGATGCATGGAGAGTTAGCTAGTCAAAGCTGAACATAGACATTCCGCCGGACTACTTCAGCCTCATGCCATTCCTAAGTCGAAGTGGGAGATTATCTCCATGGATTTTATTGTGGGATTGCCTTTGACCCGCAAGAGACATGATACCATATTTGTAGTAGTAGACACTCTCACGAAGAGTGCACTTTTCATACCCATCAAGAATAGTTATCAGGCCCCAGAGATTTCTAGAGTGTTCGTTGATGAGAATGTATGATTGCACGGAGTGCCGAGGAAGATAATATCTGATCGGGGATCAGTATTCACAGGTATATTTTGAACGAGCTTCTTGGAAGCTATGGGAACACGACTCAACTTCAGCACTGCATACCATCCGGAGACTAATGGGCAGATTGAGAGAGTGAACTAGATACTAGAGGACATGCTGAGAATGTATGTGATAGATCAGCAGACCCATTGGGATGAGTTTCTACCTCTAGTAGAGTTCACGTATAATAACAACTATCAAAGTTCGATACAGATAGCGCCAATCGAGTTTCTGTATGGCCGACCCTGTCGAGCACCCTTGAGTTGGGACAGATTAGAGGATGGAACTCTACTTGGACCTGAGGTGATTCAGGAAATGGAAGGACATAAGGCAGATATCCGTGCTCGATTGAAAGAAGCACATGATTGACAGAAGAGTTTATTAAATGCGTATAGACTCGATAGAGAGTATCAGGTTGGAGATCGAGTATTTTTGCGAGTGAGGCCACAAAAGAGTACTATCAGATTTGGGAAAGGGACGAAGTTATCTCCTAGGTTCGTGGGACCCTTCGAGATATTGGAACATATAGGACCGGTTGCCTACCGTCTTTCACTACCATCATCATTGCATAGGATGCATACTGTTTTTCACGTATCAGTACTTAGACATTACATTTATGATTCAACACATATCATTGACATGAGTAACTTGTAGATAATGGACGAAGGGCGCCATGACGGCAGAGCGGATATGCATATTAGACCGTCGAACACGGAATCTTAGGCACCGTTTGATTGACCAGGTCAAATTGCAGTGGGATAACTATACTCCCAGTTTTGCAACCTAAGGAGAACCCAACTAAGATGTGTTGGGACTTTCCTTTTTTTTTTTTTGAACTTCGGGATGAAGTTTTAATAAGAGGGGGTGTGTGTAATGCCCGCCTCAGCACTTATGATTGATTTGACTATTTTAGACTTATGATTGACTAGATTATTTGAGACTTATGATTGATCAGACTATTTTGAGACCTACGACTGCTTGGACTATTGACGGCACTGGTTTGAAGTGACCCGGAATTATAAAAACTTGGACCATGAATGATTGCTTTAAATTTTATATGTGAAATGAAAATGGTTGGATAAATGATGATTGATGAATATACTCGACTGACTGAGAAAATGAAAAATGATGAAAATGCTTTAGAATGGAAAAGATGAATGTTGAAATTACTTGAAATGAAAATGATATATGCTCGATTGACAGAGACATAATGATGAATGTTGAAATTACTTGAAATGAAAATGATGATTTGTTTTATACTCGACTGACTGAGATAAAATAACGAATGATGAACATGCTCGACTGACCGAAGCATAATGTTAAAATGATGAATGTTTAGTAGACTCGACTGACTGAGATACTGAAAAGAATGATAAAAATGTTTTATAGTGCAGCACTACTAATGTGCGCTTGAGTGTGTGCAGTGGTAGGTAAGACGATTTACTGACTGACCCACAATGGAATTATAGGGTTTGTAAGAATGGAAAGAACACTTAGGGGTACGACGACTTACTGTCGACCCTGAATTAGCAATTCACGCATGGGTGAAGTCGTTTCAGTTCACCCGGGGAAGCGTATGTCGTACGGGCAAGACCATAATGATTTGGTCGCGTACGATGAGTTGAGGGGTGTGCAATAAGGAGAGCCTTATCCCTCAACATCCCTTAGTCTCCAAGAAGCGTAGTCGAGAGATCACGGTAACGACTCCCGATCACTACGCAGTGCTCCCCATAAGAAGGAAGAAATGAAATTGTCGGAAGGGTCTACTGAAGAGGCACCTGGACAAGAAAAATATAATGTTATTTAAATAAAGAAATTGAAAACTCATCAAAGATAAATTCAGGTGACTTTAAATTAAAAAAAAAATAAAAATAAAATAATTTTCCTTATTTTATTTTTAAGCGAAAAGAAGAATATTAGAAATGGAGAAAGAAACAAAATGAAAACAAATTGTCTAGTCTAAATTATTTTATTTGTCTACTTTATGAAAAGAAGAAAAACTAAAACTAAACTAGAAGTATGTTAAGGAAGTTCTATTAGAAATAAATGCAGAAATTAAACTTTAGATGGAAGTATTTTATTAAGGAATAAAAGAATTAAATAAGTATATATATAAATCATTTATAATCTTGTAAAACTTTTTGAATCAAAATAGATTAGATGTTATTAATTAAAAGATACTTTCTCTTGTATAAATATTATTTCTAAATAATTAAAATAAAGAAATGAAAAACAATTAGTTTACACAGAAAAATATATTAAGTAAACTAAATGAGAACCAAAAGAGAAGTAGGACTCTTCCACATCTAACTCCCACTGATTTAGGGAATTAGGTGCACACTAAAGATATATGAGAAACATGTATTTGAGAATAATTGAAATTAAATTATTAAATTAAAATAAATACGTGCATGGACGGACACATGGCACACAGACTTTTGCTATATAATGAGGGAGGAGAAGGAGAGAAAGGGATCTCTCGCACCCTAATGCTGGATGGGCATCATAATCTCGGATTATATTATGATTCTTGAGAGTTGGGATTAGTCGGAACGGGGATTGGGAGATCCTTTTGGGAAGCTAGCTAGTGTGTTCTTATGACCCCATTAGCTCGGGGGTTCGGGGTGAAGGAGAGTAACTCTAAAACAGTAGGGTGGTCAACCAAGGGGTCATCTCGGTAAATCCTCAAAGTTGGACTTGATCGGACGCTACATCGACGCATCTTCACAAATCTCTGGATCGACCGCGAAACCAGGTAAAATTATTGTCTAAACTCATGTATATTTTGGCAATTTGAAATACTGGGTTATATCTTTGTATTTGCAAAAAAATAAATAAAATTAGTTCTGGAAACTTAACGGTGTGCGAAACAGTAGGCAAGTACTTCCAAACCTGATTAAATTTTGTGGATCGAAATCAAGTGGAAATAGTTATTATATTTCATTTCTGTTGACTCATGGTCACTATGTTGAGGTCGTGGATACTCTAGTTGGTTGAATTCGTTTTCTTTTTAAGAGTTTAAACTATACTGAAATAGAGAACATACCTCTAGATTAAACTCGTTATCTTTTAGGATTTTAAAACCTGTGCAAAATCATTGATACACTTGTGGATCATAATCATATTATTTTTAGGATTTTAATATACTGAAATTGTGGATGAATTGGCTAATCAGATTTTTTTTTACTTGAGTTTTCAATCGATCTGCAATATCCTTAAATTTTGTTTGGTCAATTTCTGTATGGATTGATTTTAGCATGTTCAAACCCGTGTACCCTTTTATTTAAATGATTTATTGTAAATTCATTTGGCATACTGGGAAATCAAATACATCCAAGGGTTTCGTTAAATAACCCAAATCTTGTTTATTCATAAAAAATTCTGTTCTGAATCTTGAAGAAATAAATATCTTGATCATGAGCAGGATTATTTGGCTCAGTTTTTCCCCATGCGTTATCACGCCCAGGTTGTATTTAATCCATTCTCCACTCTGTCCTCTCCACGAGCCCGTTAGTAAACTCTCATTCGCCACAATCCGACTTTCGTTCTCTGCACTTTAAATATCCAGATTATGGTACATTAATTTAACATCATAGATCGCGGTCAACTGATCTCTGCCAGTTGAACGGATCACTAGCCTCTTTTCTCCATCATTTCAAATCATGTATGATCTCTATTGAGATCGTAGTATAGGATTAATTTATGTATCTAAATCCTGGAGTCATCCTCAATCGCTTTATCACTTGATACCTAATTGAAATCTAAAATCCATATGTCCGCAGCCTCTACTCTGTACGTTTTATATAAATATCTGTTTGCTCACATCGGCATATACATGAACTCTGGTGATATTATAACTTAGATCTTGTTTATTCGAATCCTGGAATTATACTCTGTTCCATTTTAGTTTGAACACCTGTAATTTAGAGTTGGATCTTGAACCCTATAAAAGAAAAGGGTCAGTAAACTCTATAGATCGAACTTCTCTGCAACCAGTTACTATGTTAAAAGGTTAATACATGCCCAGATTTACGGCTTAATTCACTCTCCAAGTGCAGATCCAGATCAAAGATATCACTCCAGTCGACTGCTGATCCATCGTAGTGTTAACGAGATTATGGAGGAAGCTTAATTAATACTGACTGTTCAATTCATAGTTCACAAACTGCGAATCCGGTCATATCTTAGCACTCAACCCATTATGAGAAAAGACTCACCCGGTCATATCGTTACACCTCCGTGGATTGTATCTTGTTGATAGATAAACCCTTTAATTAGCTAGGTTAATGCCTTTCCATATGGAAGCAAGTTCTATTTAATGTATGTAATGTAGGCATGATCCATCGATGGCCATGCGACATATCTCTCTCTCTCTCAAATGAAAAACTCTACTTAATTCTACATTCAAGTTACATTAAGAGTTGAATTCAATCGTTGATCCAGTAAGGCATCCATTATTAAGCGATATGTTACTTTTAGTTTTATTACTTGACGGAATGGAATTAATTCTTGTTGTTAATCTCTTATAATTATACCACGATTTAGATGGAAACGAGTCCAACATTGTTTTATACATTTAACTTAGGAGTATTATATATAAACACGTGTATACATATATATATTTATTTTGGAGTAATAAATATATATATTCCACTCACTTTATTGAAGAAAGTTTAATGTTCAGATAAATTTATTATTTGGACAAAGGAAATGTTCAATATTTATTAATACCTTATAGAGGAATGAGCAATTCTTAAGTAATATAAATAATTATTTTACTTCGAAAATGAAGTTAACACTATGTATATCATGTAGAAGATTATAAGTAGAAATCGAGCTACATATTCTTAACTAAGAGTGGGAATTCACTCTATATAAATATCGAGGTTTTAGGTACATATAAAATAGGGTGAATTAAAGAAGATCGGGTCATCACTAAAAGAATTGTGAAATTAGGGGTTGGCAAATAATAAAATCCTAATATTTATATGTTCACATTTCCTATGAAATAAGAATTAATTAAGTGGAGAATAATTGTGAAATTATATTCTTTTTAAAAGAAATAATTATATATAATTATATGTTTATACTTCTATAGCATGGGGATTAGTCAAGCGTTGAACCATTTATGTCTTTTAGAAAGATTTAATTCTATATTATCATGTGTCTATAGAAACATAAGATATTTGGAAGGAATGAATTAAAATATTAAATATTATGATGCAATTGTCATGTTATAAAAGAGATATGCATATGCATGTATGTTTGGTTATATAGATTTAGTTAGGTATAAATTATGGCGTTATGTATTTGTCATGTGATAGAAGGGGTATGCATATACATATATGTGATTAATTACAAATTGTATTGATTATACAATTATTTTGTTTTAACATGGGTACGCAAATATATATTTGAGTAATTATATATATTTAGAATAAATACAAATTGTAGTTGTTATATTAAGTTATAGAATGAGTTATGTAGATTCATGCTTGAGATAAATAACAATTATAATGGTACACTCTGTATTATTAAAGGGATATGCTTATTCATATTTGAATAAATACAAATTGTGTTTGCCATGCTAAGTGTTATAAAACGAGATAATCATAACCATTAGCATATATCCACTGAGAGTAATTAATAATTATTATTTCTCGCGTCAACTAAAAAAAATAAAAAAAATTCACTTGTTTAGGACCAAGTCCCTACATACTCTACTTGAATGATAGATTCTTGCAACCCACACTTGGTATCTTTGATTAACTACAGAGTTGCTTTAACCTCTAGGATTTCTTTGCAAGCCTCCCGTGGGAAGCTAACTACCTCTAGGACATGTGGGAATACTTGATCCAACATGTGGCCAGATCATACTTGCTTTTCATTGCTTTCATTTTTGGGGTTTGTTTATTTGGTTTGTACATCAATCATCCAGATTGTTTTCTAGTTGCTTGTTTAGGACTTGGACAAATCGATCAGCTTTCTTTGCCAGGTTTCTCCGAGCATGCAAGTTGGAGGAGAGTAGGGTTTCTCGATGGCGCCTCGATTAGATAGCGTTGCATATTTCTACAGGGTGTTTATCTTTCATGGGATTTATCTTTAGGTCAGAAAACGAGTGGATCTTTTTTCTACTGTGCTTTGGATTTCCCCCTTGTTTTTTGCCCTTAGTTGTCCCCGATTTGCATGATAGATTCCTGCAACCCACACCTAGCATCTATGATTTACTATAGGGTTTCATAGACTCATTGGACCACGTTGCAAGCCTCTTGTGGGAAGATAAATACCTCTAAGACATGTAGGAAAACTTCATCCAAACATGTGGCCAAATCTTACCTACTTGTTATTGCTTTCATTTTTGGGTTTTATTTTATTTAGCTTATACATCAATCTTCCAACTTGTTTGCTAGTTTCTTTCTTAGGATTTGGACTGCCTGATCAACTTCCATTGCCAGGTTCCACACAACATCTAGGTTGGAAGATTATAGGGTTTCTCGAGGGCGCCTCGATAAGATCGTGTTACAGATTTCTACAGGATGCTTGTCATTCATGGGATTCATCTTAAAGTCATCCAACTTGGATTTTATCTCTGTTGTAGATTTATAGAGAGTGTTTGTCATTCATGGGAATCATCTTTAGGTCAGTCAACTAGGAGTGTTGTATCAACTCCATGCCCAACATCTAAGGCATCGACTCATAATTGTTTTCATATTTCTCCAATTAACTCACTGGACTTGATGGATTGCTTTCATTTCTATGTTTGATTTTTTTTAGCTTATACATCAATCATCCAACTTGTTTGCTAGCTGCTTGATTAGTATTTTGACTGCCTAATCAACTTCCATTTCCAAATTCGACTCAGCATAGGGTTGGATGAACGTAGGATTTCTAGCGGGAACCAAGGCCTGATAGAGTTGCGGATTTCTTCAGGGTCTTTCTCATTCACAGGATTCATATTCAGGTTTTCATGGGATTGGTCTTAAGGTCATCCACCTTGGAGTTGATCTCTATTGTAGATTTATAGAGAGTGTTTTTCATCCACAGGATCATCTTTAGGTCGGTCAACTTGGACTAGTGAATCAAATCCATTACCAACATCTAAGGCACCAGGTCATAATTGTTTTTATATTTCTCGCATTAACTCACTAGACTGATTGAATTGCTTTCATCTATATGTTTTATTTTATTTAACTTATACATCAATATTCCAACTTGTTTGCTAGTTTCTTTCTTAGGATTTAGACTGGTTGATCAACATACATTTCCAGGCTCGACTCAGCATAGGGTTGGATGAGTGTAGAGTTTCTAGTGGGATCCTCATCCCGGTAGTGTTGCATATTTCTTCAGGTTCTTTCTCATTCATAGGATTCATATTCAAGTTAGCCATCTAGCGAGAGTGAATTGACTGCATGGTCAACATATAAGTCATCGGGTCGGATTTTTATTTCTTCTTCTCAGCTCAAAAATCATTTGATAAACAATCTCTTCTTCCTGCAAGACTCCACTTTTGGTGCATCCTATTGCGTTTTGGATTGCCTGCTTGCTTCCTTCTCTCAATGGTCCTTTGCTTACATGATACACTCCTGCAACCCACACCTGGAAACTGTGACCTACTATAGAGTTGCATTGACTCGTGGGACTGCTTTGCAAGCCTCCCGTGGGAAGATAACTACCTCTAGGATGTGTGGGAACACTTCATCCAAACATTTGGCCATATACGACTTGCTTATTATTGCTTTCATTTCTAGGTTTTGTTTTATTTAGCTTATACAACAATCATCCAATGTGTTTGCTAGTTGCTTGCTTAGGATTTGGAGAGCTCGATGAACTTCCATTTCCAGGTCGTTCCCAACATGCAGTTTAGAGGAGAGTAGGGTTTCTAGAGGGCACCTCGATTAGATTAAGTTGGATATTTCTAAGTGTGTTTATCATTTATGGGATACATCTTTAGGTCAGAGAACTACGAGTTTATCTTTTTTCTATTATGCTTCAGATTCCCTCCTTTTTCTCTGCTCTCGGTGGTCCTCTACTTGCACGATAGAATCTTGCAACCCACACTTAGTATCTATGATTTACTACAAAGTTGCATTTACTCGTTGGACTGACGTTGTTAGCCTCCTGTGGGAAGATAAATACCTTTAGGACATGTGGGAACAGTTCATCTAAACATGTGGCCAAATATTACGTGCTTGTTATTGCTTTCAGTTCAAGGTTTTATTTTATTTAGCTTATATGTCAATCTTCCAACTTCTTTGCTAGTTGCTTGATTAGGATTTGGATCTTGAACCTTGTAAAAGAAAAGGGTCAGTAAACTCTATAGATCGAACTTCTCTGCAACCAGTTTCTATATTAATAGGTTAATACATGCCCAAATTTACGGCTTAATTCACTCTCCAAGTGCAGATCCAGATCAGAGATATCACTCCAGTCGACTGTTGATCCATCGTAGTGTTAACGAGATTATGGAGGAAGCTTAATTAATACTGACTGTTCAATTCATAGTTCAGAAACTGCGAATCCGGTCATATCTTAGCACTCAACCCATTATGAGAAAAGACTCACCCGGTCATCTTTACACCTCCGTGGATTGTATCTTGTTGACAGATAAACCCTTTAATTAGCTAGGTTAATGCCTTACCTTATGGAAGCAAGTTCTATTTAATGTATGTAATGTAGGCATTATCCATTGATGGCCATGCGACATATCTCTCTCTCTCAAATGAAAAACTCTGCTTAATTCTACATTCAAGTTACATTAAGAGTTGAATTCAATCGTTGATCCAGTAAGGCATCCATTATTAAGCGATATGTTACTTTTATTTTTATTACTTTACAGATGGAATTAATTCTTGTTGTTAGTCTCTTATAATTATACCATGATTTAGATGGAAACGAGTCAAACATTGTATTATACATTTAACTTAGGAGTATTATATATAAACACGTGTATACATATATATATTTATATTTATTTTGGAGTAATAAATATATATATTCCACCCACTTTATTAAGAAAATTTAATGTTCAGATAAATTTATTATTGATCAATTTATTTCACTTTATTTAAGAAAGTTTAATGTTCAGATAAATTTATTATTGATCAATTTATTATTTGGAGAAAGGAAATGTTCAATATTTATTAATACCTTATAGAGTAATGAGCAATTCTTAAGTAATATAAATAATTATTTTACTTAGAAAATGAAGTCAACACTATGTATATCATGTAGAAGATTATAAGTAGAAATCGAGCTACATATTCTTAACTAAGAGTGGGAATTCACTCTATATAAATATCTAGGTTTTAGGTACATATAAAATAGGGTGAATTAAAGAAGATCGGGTCATCACTAAAAGAATTGTGAAATTATGGGTTGGCAATTAATAAAATCCTAATATTTATATGTTCACATTTCCTATGAAATAGGAATTAATTAAGTGTAGAATAATTGTGAAATTATGTTTTTTTAAAAGAAATAATTATATATAAGTCACGCGTGGAACCATTTATGTCTTTTAGAAAGGTTTAATTCTTTATTATCATGTGTCTATAGAAACATAAGATATTTGGAAGGAATGAATTAAAATATTAAATATTATGATGCAATTGTCATGTTATAAAAGAGATATGCATATACATGTATGTTTGGTTATATAGATTTAGTTAGATATAAATTATGGGGTTATGCATTTGTCATGTGATAGAAGGGGTATGCATATACATATATGTGATTAATTACAAACTGTATTGATTATACATTTATCTTGTTTTAACATGGGTACGCAAATATATATTTGAGTAATTATATATATTTAGAATAAATATAAATTGTAGTTGTTATATTAAGTTATAGAATCAGTTATGTACATTCATGCTTGAGATAAATAGCAATTGTAATGGTACACTATGTATTATTAAGGAGGATATGCTTATTCATATTTGAATAAATACAAATTGTGTTTGTCATGCTAAGTGTTATAAAACGAGATAATCATAACCATTAACATATATGCACTGAGAGTAATTAATAATTGTTATTTCTCGCGTCAATTAAAAAAAATAAAAAAAAATCACTTGTTTAGGACCGAGTCCCTACATACTCTACTTGCATGATAGATTCTTGCAACCCACACTTGATATCTTTGATTAACTACATAGTTGCTTTAACCTCCAGGATTTCTTTGCAAGCCTCCTGTGGGAAGCTAACTACCTCTAGGACGTGTGGGAACACTTGATCCAACATGTGGCCAAATCATACTTGCTTTTCATTGCTTTCATTTTTGGGTTTTGTTTATTTAGTTTGTACATCAATCATCCAGATTGTTTGCTAGTTGCTTGTTTAGGATTTGGACAAATCGATCATCTTTCTTTGCCATGTTTCACCCAGCATGCAAGTTGGAGGAGAGTAGGGTTTCTCGATGGCGCCTCGATTAAATAGCGTTGCATATTTCTACAGGGTGTTTATCTTTCATGGGATTTATCTTTAGGTCAGAAAACGAGTGGATCTTTTTTCTACTGTGCTTTGGATTTCCCCCTTGTTTTTTGCCCTTAGTTGTCCCCGACTTGCATGATAGATTCCTGCAACCCACACCTAGCATCTATGATTTACTATAGGGTTTCATAGACTCATTGGACTGCGTTGCAAGCCTCTTGTGGGAAGATAAATACCTCTAAGACGTGTAGGAAAACTTCATCCAAACATGTGGCCAAATCTTACCTACTTGTTATTGCTTTCATTTCTGGGTTTTATTTAATTTAGCTTATACATCAATCTTCCAACTTGTTTGCTAGTTTCTTTCTTAGGATTTGGACTACCTGATCAACTTCCATTGCCAGGTTCGACACAACATCTAGGTTGGAAGAGTATAGGGTTTCTCGAGGGCGCCTCAATAAGATCGTGTTACAGATTTCTACAGGATGCTTGTCATTCATGGGATTCATCTTAAGGTCATCCAACTTGGATTTGATCTCCGTTATAGATTTATAGAGAGTGTTTGTCATTCATGGGAATCACCTTTAGGTCAGTCAACTAGGAATGTTGTATCAACTCCATGCCCAACATCTAAGGCACCGGCTCATAATTGTTTTTATATTTATCACATTAACTCACTGGACTTGATGGATTGCTTTCATTTCTATGTTTTATTTTTTTTAGCTTATACATCAATCATCCAACTTGTTCGCTAGCTGCTTGATTAGTATTTGGACTGCCTCATCAACTTCCATTTCCAAGTTCGACTCAGCATAGGGTTAGATGAGCATAGGGTTTCTAGCGGGAACCGAAGCCCGATAGAGTTGTGGATTTCTTCAGGGTCTTTCTCATTCATAGGATTCATATTCAGGTTTTCATGGGATTGGTCTTAAGGTCATCCACCTTGGAGTTGATCTCTATTGTAGATTTATAGAGAGTGTTTGTCATCCATGGGATCATCTTTAGGTCGGTCAAATTGGAGTGGTGAATCAAATCCATTACCAACATCTAAGGCACCAGGTCATAATTGTTTTTATATTTCTCGCATTAACTCACTGGATGGATTTCATGTGTATGTTTTATTTTATTTAACTTATACATCAATATTCCAACTTGTTTGCTAGTTTCTTTCTTAGGATTTGGACTGCTTGATCAACATACGTTTCGAGGCTCGACTCAACATAGGGTTGGATGAGTGTAAAGTTTCTAGCGGGAACCTCATCCCGATAGTGTTGCAGATTTCTTCAGGTTCTTTCTCATTCATAGGATTCATATTCAGGTTAGCCATCTAGCGAGAGTGAATTGACTGCATGGTCAACATATAAGTCATCGGGTCAGATTTTTTATTTCTTCTTCTCAGCTCAAAAATCATTTGATAAACAATCTCTTCTTCCTGCAAGACTCCGTCTTTGGTGCATCCTATTGCATTTTGGATTGCCTGCTCGCTTCCTTCTCTCAATGGTCCTTTGCTTACATGATACACTCCTGCAACCCACACCTGGAATCTGTGACCTACTGCAGAGTTGCATTGACTTGTGGGACTACTTTGCAAGCCTCCCGTGGGAAGATAACTACCTCTAGGATGTGTGGGAACACTTCATCCAAACATGTGGCCATATACGACTTGCTTATTATTGCTTTCATTTCTGGGTTTTGTTTTATTTAGCTTATAGAACAATCCTCAACCGCTTTATCACTTGATACCTAATTGAAATCTAAAATCCATCTTTCTACAGCCTCTACTCTGTACGTTTTATATAAATCTCTGTTTGCTCACATTGACATATACATGAACTCTGGTGATATTATAACTTAGATCTTGTTTATTCGAATCCTGGAGTTATACTCTGTTCCATTTTAGTTTGAACACCTGTAATTTAGAGTTGGATCTTGAACCCTGTAAAAGAAAAGGGTCAGTAAACTCTATAGATCGAAATTCTCTGCAACCGATTACTGTTTTAACAGGTTAATACATGCCCAGATTTACGGCTTAATTCACTCTCCAAGTGCAGATCCAGATCAGAGATATCACTCCAGTCGACTGCTGATCCATCATAGTGTTAACGAGATTATGGAGGAAGCTTAATTAATACTGACTGTTCAATTCATAGTTCACAAACTACGAATCCAGTCATATCTTAGCACTCAACCCATTCTGAGAAAAGACTTACCCGATCATCTTTACACCTCCGTGGATTGTATCTTGTTGACAGATAAACCCTTTAATTAGCTAGGTTAATGCCTTTCCTTATGGAAGCAAGTTCTATTTAATGTATGTAATGTCCACCTCCACCGAGGTTGTAGGCATGATCCATCGGTGGCCATGCGACAGATCTCTCTCTCTCAAATGAAAAACTCTGCTTAATTCTACATTCAAGTTACATTAAGAGTTGAATTCAATCGTTGATCGAATAAGGCATCCATTATTAAGCGATATGTTACTTTTATTTTTATTACTTAACGGAATGGAATTAATTCTTGTTGTTAGTCTCTTATAATTATACCATGATTTAGATGGAAATGAGTCAAGCATTGTATTATACATTTAACTTAGGAGTATTATACATAAACACGTGTATATATATATATATATATATATATATTTATTTTGGAGTAATAAATATATATATTCCACTCACTTTATTTAAAAAAGTTTAATGTTGAGATAAATTTATTATTTGGACAAAGGAAATGTTCAATATTTATTAATACCTTATAGAGTAATGAGCAATTCTTAAGTAATATAAATAATTACTTTACTTAGAAAATGAAGTCAACACTATGTATATCATGTAGAAGATTATAAGTAGAAATCGAGCTACATATTCTTAACTAAGAGTGGGAATTCACTCTATATAAATATCTAGGTTTTAGGTACATATAAAATAGGGTGAATTAAAGAAGATCGGGTCATCACTAAAAGAATTGTGAAATTAGGGGTTGGCAATTAATAAAATCCTAATATTTATATGTTCACATTTCCTATAAAATAGGAATTAATTAAGTGTAGAATAATTGTGAAATTATGTTCTTTTTAAAAGAAATAATAATATATAATTATATGTTTATACTTCTATAGCATGGGGATTAGTCGAGCGTTGAACCATTTATGTCTTTTAGAAAGGTTTAATTCTATATTATCATGTGTCTATAGAAACATAAGATATTTGGAAGGAATGAATTAAAATATTAAATATTATGATGCAATTGTCATGTTATAAAAGAGATATGCAGATACATGTATGTTTGGTTATATATAGTTAGTTAGATATAAATTATGGTTTTATGCATTTGTCATGTGATAGAAGGGGTATGCATATACATATACATATATGTGATTAATTACAAACTGTATTGATTATACAATTGTCTTGTTTTAACATGAGTATGCAAATATATATTTGAGTAATTATATACATTTATAATTAATACAAATTGTAGTTGTTATATTAAGTTATAGAATGGGTTATGTATATTCATGCTTGAGATAAATAGCAATTGTAATGGTACACTCTATATTATTAAAGGGGATATGTTTATTTATATTTGAATAAATACAAATTGTGTTTGCCATGCTAAGTGTTATAAAACGAGATAATCATAACCATTAGCATATATGTACTGAGAGTAATTAATAATTATTATTTCTCGCGTCAACTAAAAATAAAATAAAAAATCACTTGTTTAGGACTGAGTCCCTACATTTGGTATCAGAACACGGTCGAAGCTAGTTCGGACCAAAACATTCTGCATTAGTTTGATAAAACTGATTGAATAAACAAAAACTTTATTGGCACGAATCAGACTTTCCCATAGAACGACGAACTTGTCGGGTTAGAACAAGGAGCGGACGAGAATGGGCAACATGTCCACCAACCCCTCCAGTAGCTACTCCACCCAGAACTAAAGAGACAGTAAAACCTACCCGCCGGAGAAATCATGAGTATGATGAGGAACTTCCAGAGAATTTTGGAAGCACTGATGAATGGACTAAACCGTGTAGGAGACCGACCCTAGTACTTGCGACTGAACCGCAGAACCCACCTCTTGCCAACATACATAGAGAACTGGAAAAAGTAATATTTCCAGAGTTCTGGGGTTCCACTAAACGAGCCACGATAGAGGCATGGTTAGAGAACATGGCAGTATGCTTCGCTCTGAGGGACTACACCTCAACCCTGAGGGTACTTATGGATATTTTACAGCTGAGGAGAAGCCTGAGGAAGGGATGTCACCTCTATGCTGTGATAGAAATGAACGAGGATAAGGATAAAGATCACATCGCCCACCATCCTTTATTCGCGGAATACATGGATGTATTTCCCAAAGACTTACCTGGACTACCACCTCAGAGAGAAATAGATATCACATAGAACTGAAGCTGGGAACTGAACCGATCGCGAGAGCTCCATACAAAATGTATGTGCTGGAACTGAAGGAGCTACTAATGCAATTGCAAGAGATCTTGGATCTGGAGTTGATTAGACCTAGCGTTTCCCTATGGGGAGTGCCAATACTTTTGTCAAAAAGAAAGACAGGTCGTGGCGACTCTGCATTGAATACCGCCAGTTGAACAAGGCTATTGTGAGGAATCAATATCCCTTTCCTGGGATCGATGACCTATTCGATTAGATGAAAGGTGTCACAATATTTTCAAAGATTGATTTACGATCAGGTTACCATCAGCTCAGAATCACGGAAGCTAATATTACGAAAACTGCCTTTAAGACACGGTTTGGACACTATGAGTTCGTAGTGGTACCTTTTGGGTTAACCAATGCACCGAGTGTATTGATGAACTTGATGAACGACGTATTCCGCCAGTATCTAGACAAGTTCGTATAGGTATTCCTCGATGATATTCTTATCTACTCCAGGACACCGGAGGAGCATGAAGAGCACATTTGGTTAGTTTTACAGTGTCTTAGAGAGAACTAACTTTATGGGAAGTTGTAGAAGTGTTCCTTCTTCTAGAAGAAGATCCACTACTTGGGACATATTATTTCTAGTGACGGTATAGCCATAGATCCCGCTAAGATTGAGGCCATTTGGGAATGGCGAGCGCCAATGAATGTACATGAAGTGAGAAGCTTCAGGGGATTTGCAGGATATTACAGGAGGTTTGTGGAAGGGTTCTCGAGGATTTCAGGACCGACCACAGGGTTATAGAAAAAGATAGACTGTTTATTTGGAGAGATAAATGCGCCAAGGCATTAGAGAAACTGAAGGAATTATTGACAACGGCACCGGTTATGAAAGTGCAGAACATGGAGGGGGATTTCCCGGTATGCACTGATGCATCCAAGGATGGAGTCGGATGCGTACTAATGCAGAGAGTTAGGGCAATTTCCTACTCCTTTCGGATACTCATACCACATGAAGAAAACTATGTGATGCACGACATGGGACTACTGCAGTAATGCATGTGTTACGCTTATGGTGACACTACCTGGTAGGAAGAGAGTTTGAGATTAATACGAATCACCATGGGCTGCAGTATATCTTCACTCAGAGTGATCTAAATTCTAGACAGAGGAGATGGTCAGAACAACTGAGCAAGTATGACTTCGACATCACCTATGTGAAGGGGACCCTAAACAAGGTAGCAGATGCACTTAATAGTAGACCCCGCATCTTCTCGGTGATTCTAATGCAGACCAACCTGAGAAAAAAGGTGCTTGGGCTAGAGCAGGAAGACATCTGGTACAATGAAGTAAAAGCTGAGCTAGTATAGGAATAGATGTAATTTCCCAAGTATAAGGGTTATTCGTTGGAGAATAACGGGTTGTTGAGATACAACAACCGTATTTATGTGCCAGAGAACAATGAGCTCAGGAACCTGGTCCTAGAAGAAGCTCATCGAGTTGTTTATAGAGCACATCCTCGCATGAAGAAGATGTATGCAGGTCTATATCCTTTATTCTTCTGGCATGGCATGAAGAGAGACGTGGTAAAATTTGTCGCCAGATGCATGGAGAGTTAGCTAGTCAAAGCTGAACATAGACATTCCGCCGGACTACTTCAGCCTCATGCAATTCCTAAGTCGAAGTGGGAGATTATCTCCATGGATTTTATTGTGGGATTGCCTTTGACCCGCAAGAGACATGATACCATATTTTTAGTAGTAGACACTCTCACGAAGAGTGCAATTTTCATACCCATCAAGAATAGTTATTAGGCCCCAGAGATTTCTAGAGTGTTCGTTGATGAGAATGTATGATTGCACGGAGTGCCGAGGAAGATAATATCTGATCGGGGATCAGTATTCACAGGTATATTTTGAACGAGCTTCTTGGAAGCTATGGGAACACGACTCAACTTCAGCACTGCATACCATCCGGAGACTAATGGGCAGATTGAGAGAGTGAACTAGATACTAGAGGACATGCTGAGAATGTATGTGATAGATCAGCAGACCCATTGGGATGAGTTTCTACCTCTAGTAGAGTTCACGTATAATAACAACTATCAAAGTTCGATACAGATAGCGCCAATCGAGTTTCTGTATGGCCGACCCTGTCGAGCACCCTTGAGTTGGGACAGATTAGAGGATGGAACTCTACTTGGACCTGAGGTGATTCAGGAAATGGAAGGACATATGGCAGATATCCGTGCTCGATTGAAAGAAGCACATGATTGACAGAAGAGTTTATTAAATGCGTATAGACTTGATAGAGAGTATCAGGTTGGAGATCGAGTATTTTTGCGAGTGAGGCCACAAAAGAGTACTATCGGATTTGGGAAAGGGACGAAGTTATCTCCTAGGTTCGTGGGACCCTTCGAGATATTGGAACATATAGGACCGGTTGCCTACCGTCTTTCACTACCATCATCATTGCATAGGATGCATACTGTTTTTCACGTATCAGTACTTAGACATTACATTTATGATTCAACACATATCATTGACATGAGTAACTTGTAGATAATGGACGAAGGGCGCAATGACGGCAGAGCCGATATGCATATTAGACCGTCGAACACGGAATCTTAGGCACCGTTTGATTGACCAGGTCAAATTGCAGTGGGATAACTATAGTCCCAGTTTTGCAACCTAAGGGGAACCCAACTGAGATGTGTTGGGACTTTCCTTTTTTTTTTTTTGAACTTCGGGATGAAGTTTTAATAAGAGGGGGTGTGTGTAATGCCCGCCTCAGCACTTATGATTGATTTGACTATTTTAGACTTATGATTGACTAGATTATTTGAGACTTATGATTGATCAGACTATTTTGAGACCTACGACTGCTTGGACTATTGACGGCACTGGTTTGAAGTGACCCGGAATTATAAAAACTTGGACCATGAATGATTGCTTTAAATTTTATATGTGAAATGAAAATGGTTGGATAAATGATGATTGATGAATATACTCGACTGACTGAGAAAATGAAAAATGATGAAAATGCTTTAGAATGGAAAAGATGAATGTTGAAATTACTTGAAATGAAAATGCTATATGCTCGATTGACAGAGACATAATGATGAATGTTGAAATTACTTGAAATGAAAATGATGATTTGTTTTATACTCGACTGACTGAGATAAAATAACGAATGATGAACATGCTCGACTGACCGAAGCATAATGTTAAAATGATGAATGTTTAGTAGACTCGACTGACTGAGATACTGAAAAGAATGATAAAAATGTTTTATAGTGCAGCACTACTAATGTGCGCTTGAGTGTGTGCAGTGGTAGGTAAGACGATTTACCGACTGACCCACAATGGAATTATAGGGTTTGTAAGAATGGAAAGAACACTTAGGGGTACGACGACTTACTGTCGACCCTGAATTAGCAATTCACGCATGGGTGAAGTCGTTTCAGTTCACCCGGGGAAGCGTATGTCGTACGGGCAAGACCATAATGATTTGGTCGCGTACGATGAGTTGAGGGGTGTTCAATAAGGAGAGCCTTATCCCTCAACATCCCTTAGTCTCCAAGAAGCGTAGTCGAGAGATCACGGTAACGACTCCCGATCACTACGCAGTGCTCCCCATAAGAAGGAAGAAATGAAATTGTCGGAAGGGTCTACTGAAGAGGCACCTGGACAAGAAAAATATAATGTTATTTAAATAAAGAAATTGAAAACTCATCAAAGATAAATTCAGGTGACTTTAAATTAAAAAAAAATAAAAATAAAATAATTTTCCTTATTTTATTTTTAAGCGAAAAACAGAATATTAGAAATGGAGAAAGAAACAAAATGAAAACAAATTGTCTAGTCTAAATTATTTTATTTGTCTACTTTATGAAAAGAAGAAAAACTAAAACTAAACTAGAAGTATGTTAAGGAAGTTCTATTAGAAATAAATGCAGAAATTAAACTTTAGATGGAAGTATTTTATTAAGGAATAAAAGAATTAAATAAGTATATATATAAATCATTTATAATCTTGTAAAACTTTTTGAATCAAAATAGATTAGATGTTATTAATTAAAAGATACTTTCTCTTGTATAAATATTATTTCTAAATAATTAAAATAAAGAAATGAAAAACAATTAGTTTACACAGAAAAATATATTAAGTAAACTAAATGAGAACCAAAAGAGAAGTAGGACTCTTCCACATCTAACTCCCACTGATTTAGGGAATTAGGTGCACACTAAAGATATATGAGAAACATGTATTTGAGAATAATTGAAATTAAATTATTAAATTAAAATAAATACGTGCATGGACGGACACATGGCACACAGACTTTTGCTATATAATGAGGGAGGAGAAGGAGAGAAAGGGATCTCTCGCACCCTAATGCTGGATGGGCATCATAATCTCGGATTATATTATGATTCTTGAGAGTTGGGATTAGTCGGAACGGGGATTGGGAGATCCTTTTGGGAAGCTAGCTAGTGTGTTCTTATGACCCCATTAGCTCGGGGGTTCGGGGTGAAGGAGAGTAACTCTAAAACAGTAGGGTGGTCAACCAAGGGGTCATCTCGGTAAATCGTCAAAGTTGGACTTGATCGGACGCTACATCGACGCATCTTCACAAATCTCTGGATCGACCGCGAAACCAGGTAAAATTATTGTCTAAACTCATGTATATTTTGGCAATTTGAAATACTGGGTTATATCTTTGTATTTGCAAAAAAATAAATAAAATTAGTTCTGGAAACTTGACGGTGTGCGAAACAGTAGGCAAGTACTTCCAAACCTGATTAAATTTTGTGGATCGAAATCAAGTGGAAATAGTTATTATATTTCATTTCTGTTGACTCATGGTCACTATGTTGAGGTCGTGGATACTCTAGTTGGTTGAATTCGTTTTCTTTTTAAGAGTTTAAACTATACTGAAATAGAGAACATACCTCTAGATTAAACTCGTTATCTTTTAGGATTTTAAAACCTGTGCAAAATCATTGATACACCTGTGGATCATAATCATATTATTTTTAGGATTTTAATATACTGAAATTGTGGATGAATTGGCTGATCAGATTTTTTTTTACTTGAGTTTTCAATCGATCTGCAATATCCTTAAATTTTGTCTGGTCAATTTCTGTATGGATTGATTTTAGCATGTTCAAACCCGTGTACCCTTTTATTTAAATGATTTATTGTAAATTCATTTGGCATCCTGGGAAATCAAATACATCCAAGGGTTTCGTTAAATAACCCAAATCTTGTTTATTCATAAAAAATTCTGTTCTGAATCTTGAAGAAATAAATATCTTGATCATGAGCAGGATTATTTGGCTCAGTTTTTCCCCATGCGTTATCACGCCCAGGTTGTATTTAATCCATTCTCCACTCTGTCCTCTCCACGATCCCGTTAGTAAACTCTCATTCGCCACAATCCGACTTTCGGTCTCTGCACTTTAAATATCCAGATTATGGTACATTAATTTAACATCATAGATTGCGGTCAACTGATCTCTGCCAGTTGAACGGATCACTAGCCTCTTTTCTCCGTCATTTCAAATCATGTATGATCTCTATTGAGATCATAGTATAGGATTCATTTATGTATCTAAATCCTGGATTCATCCTCAACCGCTTTATCACTTGATACCTAATTGAAATCTAAAATCCATATGTCCGCAGCCTCTACTCTGTACGTTTTATATAAATATCTGTTTGCTCACATCGGCATATACATGAACTCTGGTGATATTATAACTTAGATCTTGTTTATTCGAATCCTGGAATTATACTCTGTTCCATTTTAGTTTGAACACCTGTAATTTAGAGTTGGATCTTGAACCCTATAAAAGAAAAGGGTCAGTAAACTCTATAGATCGAACTTCTCTGCAACCAGTTACTATGTTAACAGGTTAATACATGCCCAGATTTACGGCTTAATTCACTCTCCAAGTGCAGATCCAGATCAAAGATATCACTCCAGTCGACTGTTGATCCATCATAGTGTTAACGAGATTATGGAGGAAGCTTAATTAATACTGACTGTTCAATTCATAGTTCACAAACTGCGAATCCGGTCATATCTTAGCACTCAACCCATTATGAGAAAAGACTCACCCGGTCATATCGTTACACCTCCGTGGATTGTATCTTGTTGATAGATAAACCCTTTAATTAGCTAGGTTAATGCCTTTCCATATGGAAGCAAGTTCTATTTAATGTATGTAATGTAGGCATGATCCATCGATGGCCATGCGACATATCTCTCTCTCTCTCAAATGAAAAACTCTGCTTAATTCTACATTCAAGTTACATTAAGAGTTGAATTCAATCGTTGATCCAGTAAGGCATCCATTATTAAGCGATATGTTACTTTTAGTTTTATTACTTGACGGAATGGAATTAATTCTTGTTGTTAATCTCTTATAATTATACCACGATTTAGATGGAAACGAGTCCAGCATTGTTTTATACATTTAACTTAGGAGTATTATATATAAACACGTGTATACATATATATATTTATTTTGGAGTAATAAATATATATATTCCACTCACTTTATTGAAGAAAGTTTAATGTTCAGATAAATTTATTATTTGGACAAAGGAAATGTTCAATATTTATTAATACCTTATAGAGGAATGAGCAATTCTTAAGTAATATAAATAATTATTTTACTTCGAAAATGAAGTTAACACTATGTATATCATGTAGAAGATTATAAGTAGAAATCGAGCTACATATTCTTAACTAAGAGTGGGAATTCACTCTATATAAATATCGAGGTTTTAGGTACATATAAAATAGGGTGAATTAAAGAAGATCGGGTCATCACTAAAAGAATTGTGAAATTAGGGGTTGGCAAATAATAAAATCCTAATATTTATATGTTCACATTTCCTATGAAATAAGAATTAATTAAGTGGAGAATAATTGTGAAATTATATTCTTTTTAAAAGAAATAATTATATATAATTATATGTTTATACTTCTATAGCATGGGGATTAGTCAAGCGTTGAACCATTTATGTCTTTTAGAAAGATTTAATTCTATATTATCATGTGTCTATAGAAACATAAGATATTTGGAAGGAATGAATTAAAAAATTAAATATTATGATGCAATTGTCATGTTATAAAAGAGATATGCATATGCATGTATGTTTGGTTATATAGATTTAGTTAGGTATAAATTATGGTGTTATGTATTTGTCATGTGATAGAAGGGGTATGCATATACATATATGTGATTAATTACAAATTGTATTGATTATACAATTATTTTGTTTTAACATGGGTACGCAAATATATATTTGAGTAATTATATACATTTAGAATAAATACAAATTGTAGTTGTTATATTAAGTTATAGAATGAGTTATGTAGATTCATGCTTGAGATAAATAACAATTATAATGGTACACTCTGTATTATTAAAGGGATATGCTTATTCATATTTGAATAAATACAAATTGTGTTTGCCATGCTAAGTGTTATAAAACGAGATAATCATAACCATTAGCATATATCCACTGAGAGTAATTAATAATTATTATTTCTCGCGTCAACTAAAAAAAATAAAAAAAATTCACTTGTTTAGGACCAAGTCCCTACATACTCTACTTGAATGATAGATTCTTGCAACCCACACTTGGTATCTTTGATTAACTACAGAGTTGCTTTAACCTCTAGGATTTCTTTGCAAGCCTCCCGTGGGAAGCTAACTACCTCTAGGACGTGTGGGAATACTTGATCCAACATGTGGCCAGATCATACTTGCTTTTCATTGCTTTCATTTTTGGGGTTTGTTTATTTGGTTTGTACATCAATCATCCAGATTGTTTTCTAGTTGCTTGTTTAGGACTTGGACAAATCGATCAGCTTTCTTTGCCAGGTTTCTCCGAGCATGCAAGTTGGAGGAGAGTAGGGTTTCTCGATGGCGCCTCGATTAGATAGCGTTGCATATTTCTACAGGGTGTTTATCTTTCATGGGATTTATCTTTAGGTCAGAAAACGAGTGGATCTTTTTTCTACTGTGCTTTGGATTTCCCCCTTGTTTTTTGCCCTTAGTTGTCCCCGATTTGCATGATAGATTCTTGCAACCCACACCTAGCATCTATGATTTACTATAGGGTTTCATAGACTCATTGGACCACGTTGCAAGCCTCTTGTGGGAAGATAAATACCTCTAAGACATGTAGGAAAACTTCATCCAAACATGTGGCCAAATCTTACCTACTTGTTATTGCTTTCATTTTTGGGTTTTATTTTATTTAGCTTATACATCAATCTTCCAACTTGTTTGCTAGTTTCTTTCTTAGGATTTGGACTGCCTGATCAACTTCCATTGCCAGGTTCCACACAACATCTAGGTTGGAAGATTATAGGGTTTCTCGAGGGCGCCTCGATAAGATCGTGTTACGGATTTCTACAGGATGCTTGTCATTCATGGGATTCATCTTAAAGTCATCCAACTTGGATTTTATCTCTGTTGTAGATTTATAGAGAGTGTTTGTCATTCATGGGAATCATCTTTAGGTCAGTCAACTAGGAGTGTTGTATCAACTCCATGCCCAACATCTAAGGCGTCGACTCATAATTGTTTTTATATTTCTCCAATTAACTCACTGGACTTGATGGATTGCTTTCATTTCTATGTTTGATTTTTTTTAGCTTATACATCAATCATCCAACTTGTTTGCTAGCTGCTTGATTAGTATTTTGACTGCCTAATCAACTTCCATTTCCAAATTCGACTCAACATAGGGTTGGATGAACGTAGGGTTTCTAGCGGGAACCAAAGCCTGATAGAGTTGCGGATTTCTTCAGGGTCTTTCTCATTCACAGGATTCATATTCAGGTTTTCATGGGATTGGTCTTAAGGTCATCCACCTTGGAGTTGATCTCTATTGTAGATTTATAGAGAGTGTTTTTCATCCACAGGATCATCTTTAGGTCGGTCAACTTGGACTAGTGAATCAAATCCATTACCAACATCTAAGGCACTAGGTCATAATTGTTTTTATATTTCTCGCATTAACTCACTAGACTGATTGAATTGCTTTCATCTATATGTTTTATTTTATTTAACTTATACATCAATATTCCAACTTGTTTGCTAGTTTCTTTCTTAGGATTTAGACTGGTTGATCAACATACATTTCCAGGCTCGACTCAGCATAGGGTTGGATGAGTGTAGAGTTTCTAGTGGGATCCTCATCCCGGTAGTGTTGCATATTTCTTCAGGTTCTTTCTCATTCATAGGATTCATATTCAAGTTAGCCATCTAGCGAGAGTGAATTGACTGCATGGTCAACATATAAGTCATCGGGTCGGATTTTTATTTCTTCTTCTCAGCTCAAAAATCATTTGATAAACAATCTCTTCTTCCTGCAAGACTCCACTTTTGGTGCATCCTATTGCGTTTTGGATTGCTTGCTCGCTTCCTTCTCTCAATGGTCCTTTGCTTACATGATACACTCCTGCAACCCACACCTGGAAACTATGACCTACTACAGAGTTGCATTGACTCGTGGGACTGCTTTGCAAGCCTCCCGTGGGAAGATAACTACCTCTAGGATGTGTGGGAACACTTCATCCAAACATTTGGCCATATACGACTTGCTTATTATTGCTTTCATTTCTAGGTTTTGTTTTATTTAGCTTATACAACAATAATCCAATGTGTTTGCTAGTTGCTTGCTTAGGATTTGGAGAGCTCGATGAACTTCCATTTCCAGGTCGTTCCCAACATGCAGTTTAGAGGAGAGTAGGGTTTCTAGAGGGCACCTCGATTAGATTAAGTTGGATATTTCTAAGTGTGTTTATCATTTATGGGATACATCTTTAGGTCAGAGAACTACGAGTTTATCTTTTTTCTATTATGCTTCAGATTCCCTCCTTTTTCTCTGCTCTCGGTGGTCCTCTACTTGCACGATAGAATCTTGCAACCCACACTTAGTATCTATGATTTACTACAAAGTTGCATTTACTCGTTGGACTGATGTTGTTAGCCTCCTGTGGGAAGATAACTACCTTTAGGACATGTGGGAACAGTTCATCTAAACATGTGGCCAAATATTACCTGCTTGTTATTGCTTTCAGTTCAAGGTTTTATTTTATTTAGCTTATATGTCAATCTTCCAACTTCTTTGCTAGTTGCTTGATTAGGATTTGGACTTCGTGATCGAATTCCATTTCCATGTCTCGCCCACCATGCAGGTTGGAGGAGCATATGGTTTCTTGAGCGCGCCTTGGTTAGATCGCATTGCGGATTTCTATAGGATGTTTGGCATTCATGGGATTCATCTTTAGGTCATCCAAATAGGATTTAATGTGTGTTGTAGATTTATACAGGGTGTTTTTTATTCATGGGATCATCTTCAGGTTGGCCAACTAGGAGTGGTGAATCAACTCCAATCATAATTGTTATTCTATTTATTCAAATCCACATTTTCTTAAATTCATTGATCTAATTCTTTGCCATTAGTTTAATCTGCGTTCCTACGCTAGAACTACTTGTTTTTCATAGGTACATACATAAAATTTCATTTTCGGAAACAAAACTCAGAAATCTATTGTTAATGGATTTTTTTTAAACTTATACATCAATCTTTCAACTTGATTGTTGGTTGTTTGCTTAGGATTTGGACTTCCTGATCAACTTCCATTGCCAGGTTCCAGTCAGCATGCAGGTTGGATGAGCGTAAGGTTTCTAGAAGGCACCTCAACCCGATAGAGTTGTAGATTTCTTTAGGGACTTTCTCATTCATATGATTCATAATCAGGTTAGCCAACTAGGGAGAGTGAATCGACTCCATGACAAACATATAAGGCATCCAGTCAGATATTTTTCCTTAGTTTCTTTTTCTCAGCTCAAAGATCATTTACTCAACGTTCTCTTCTTTCTGCAAAACACATACTCTGTTGCATTCTATTGCACATTGGATTGCCCCCTCGCTTCCTTCTCTCAGTGGTCCTTTGCTTGCATGATAGACTCCTGCAACCCACACCTGGTATATGTGACCTACCACAGAGATGTGTTGACTCGCCGGACTGCTTTGCAAGCCTTCTGTGGGAATATATATACCTCTAGGATGTGTGGGAACACTTCATCGAAACATGTGTCCAGATCCTACTCGCTTATTATTTCTTTCATTTCTGGGTTTTTTTATTGACCTTATACATCAATCATACAACTTGTTTGCTAGTTTCTTTCTTATGATTTGGACTGCTTGATAAACTTCCATTGCCAGGTTTTCGCACAACATCCAGGCTGGAAGAGTATAGGGTTTCTCGAGGGCGCCTCGATGAGATCGTGTTACATATTTCTACAAGATGTTTCTCTTTCATGGGATTCATCTTAAAGTAATCCAACTTGGATCTTTGTTGTTGATTTATAGAGAGTGTTTGTCATCCATGGGAATCATCTTTAGGTCAATAAACTAGGAGTGTTGTATCAACTCCATTCCCAACATCTAAGGCACCGGCTCATAATTGTTTTTATATTTCTCGCATTAACTCACTGGACTCGCTAGATTACTTTCATTTCTATGTTTTAATTTTTTCAGCTTATACATCAATCGTACAACTTGTTTGCTAGCTGCTTGCATAGTATTTGGACTACCTCATCAAATTCCATTTCCAAGTTTGACTCAGCATAGGGTTGGTTGGATGAGAGTAGGGTTTCTAGCGGGTGCCCCGACTCGATAGAGTTGCGGATTCTTTAGGGTCTTTCTCATTCCTGGGTTTCATATTCATGTTTTCATGGGATTCGTCTTAAGTCATCCAACTTGGAGTTGATCTCTATTGTATATTTATAGAGAGTGTTTGTCATCCATGGGATCATCTTTAGGTCAGTCAACTTGGAGTGGTGAGTCAACTCCATTCCCAACATCTAAGGCACCGGGTCATAATTGTTTTTATATTTCTCGCATTAACTCACTCGACTCACTAGATTGCTTTCATCTCTATGTTTTATTTTATTTAACTTATACATCAATATTCCAACTTGTTTGCTAGTTTCTTGCTTAGTTTTTGGACTGCTTGATCAACATACATTATCAGGCTCGGCTCAGCATAGGGTTGGATGAGTGTAGGGTTTCTAGCGGGGACCTCAGCGCGATAGTGTTGCAGATTTCTTCAGGTTCTATCTCATTCATATGATTCATATTCAGGTTATCCAGCTAGTGAATTGACTCCATGGTCAACATATCAGTCATCGGGTCATATTTTTTATTTCTTCTTCTCAACTCAAAAATCATTTGATAAACAATCTCTTCTTCCTGCAAGACTCTGCCTCTGGTGCATCCTATTGCGTTTTGGATTTCCTGCTCGCTTCCTTCTCTCAATGGTCCTTTGCTTGCATGATAGACTCCTTTAACCCACACCTAGCATCCGTGACCTACTACAGAGTTGCATTTTGTCGTGGGACTACTTTGCATGCCTCCCATGGGATGATAACTACCTCTAGGATGTGTGGGAACACTTCAGCCAAACATGTGGCCACATCCGACTTGCTTATTATTGCTTTCATTTCTGGGTTTTGTTTTATTTATCTTATACAACCATCATCCAACGTGTTTTCTCGGTGGTCCTCTACCTGCACGATAGATTCCTGTAACCCACACTTAGTATCTATGATTTACTACAAAGTTGCATTTACTCGCTGGACTGCATTGCAAGCCTCCCGTGGGAAGATAACTACCTCTAGGACATGTGGGAACACTTCATCCAAACGGGTGGCCAAATATTACCAACTTGTTATTTCTTTTAGTTCAAGGTTTTATTTTATTTAGATTCTTATATATCAATCTTCCAACTTGTTTGCTAGTTGCTTGCTTAGGATTTGGACTGCCTGATCAACTTCCATTGCCATGTCTTGCCCAGCATGCAGGTTGGAGGAGCATATGGTTTCGCAAGGGAGCCTCGGCCAGATTGCGTTGTGGATTTCTACAGGATGTTTGTCATTCATGGGATTCATCTTCAGGCCATACAAATAGGAGTTCATGTGTGTTGTAGATTTATATAGGGTGTTTTTTATTCATGTGAACATCTTCAGGTTGGCCAACTAGGAGTGGTGAATCAACTCTATTCATAATTGTTATTCTATTTTTTCATCTCCACATTTTCTTAAATTCATTGATCTAACTCTTTTCCATTAGTTTAATCTACGTTCCTACGCCAGAACTACTTGTTTTTCATAGGTACATATCTACATAAAATTGCATTTTCGGAAACTAAACTCAGAAATCTATTGTCAATGGGTTTTTTTAAACTTATACATAAATATTTCAACTTGTTTGTTGGTTGTTTGCTTAGGATTTGGAATTCCTAATCAACTTTCATTGCCAGGTCCCACTCAGCATGTAGGTTGGATGAGCGTAAGGTTTCTAGCAGGCACCTTAGCCAGATAGAGTTGTAGATTTCTTTAGGGTCTTTCTCATTCATATGATTCATAATCAGGTTAGCCAACTAGCGAGAGTGAATCGACTCCATGACCAACATATAAGGCATCCGGTCATATATTTTTTCTTAGTTTCTTCTTCTCAGCTCAAAAATCATTTAATCAACAATCTCTTCTTTTTGCAAAACACATCCTTTGTTGCATTCTATTGCACATTGGATTGCACCCTCACTTCCTTCTCTCAGTGGTCCTTTGCTTGCATTATAGACTCCTGCAACCCACACTTGGTATATGTGACCTACCACAGAGATGCGTTGACTCACCGGACTGCTTTGCAAGCCTCTTGTGGGAATATAACTACCCCTAGGACGTGTGGGAACACTTCATCAAAACATGTGTCCAAATCCTACTTGCTCATTATTTCTTTCATTTTTGGGTTTTTTTATTGAGCTTATACATCAATCATCCAACTTGTTTTCTAGTTGCTTGCTTAGGATTTAGATAGCTTGATCAACTTCCATTGCCAGGTTCCGCCCAGCATGGAGGTTGGAGCAGAGTAGGGTTTCTCGAGGGCGCATCGATTTGATAGCGTTGGATATTTCTACATGGTGTTTATCATTCATGTCATTCATCTTCATTTCAGACAAATACGAGTGGATATTTTTTTCTATCATGCTTTGGATTCCCCCTTGTTTTCTTCTCTTAGTCATCCTCTACCTGTATGATAAATTCCTACAACCCACACTTGGTATCTGTGATTTACTATAGAGTTGCGTTGAATCGTAGGATCGCGTTGCAAGCCTCCTGTGGGAAGATAGCTACCTCTAGGATGTGTGGAAACACTTCATCCAAACATGTGTCCAAATCTTACCTGCTTGTTATTACTTTCATTTCTAGGTTTTGTTTTATTTAGCTTATACATCAATCTTCCAACTTGTTTGCTAGTTTTTTTCTTAGGATTTGGACTATCAGATCATCTTCCATTGTCGGGTTCTTCCCAACATGCAGGTTGGAGGAGAATAGGTTTCTCGAGGGAACCTTGCTCAGATCCTATTGCAGATTTGTTGATGCCCCTAAAATCGTAGCATCAATCAGCAAGGGATTATCCCTGGTAAGAAAGCCTAATTAGATCGCTCACCATTCGGTGTGGGTAATCCGTTCGGTTAACGGTCCGGCTACCATGTAAGATTTAAATATTTGTTTTCTTTGTACCGGTTGCGGCCCCATCCACCATTTATGTATTTTAATTTTAAAGTTGATATGCAAGTGCTCTAAACTAAATGCAGGTAACTAAGCAAATGTGATCTAAAACTATTTAAGCAAATCTAAACTATCCTTGCAAGGAGCAAACTGTAAATATGAGTAATAAACTGAAAGAAACATCCAAAGATTCCACAGATAGTTATTTAATTATAAATATGCATTTCCAGCAGAAGATAAAAGATATCAAAGATAGCTTTGATTTAATTAACACATTTCATTACTCATTTGAGATAAACATCTTTGCACAGAAAAAATATGAGAAAATTCATTACAAAGAAGCAATTCATAATAGCAAGGAATGATCTCACAACAATGTATAAATGACCCAGGAGTAATCCAATAGACATTCAACACATCCTTCAGGCAAAAACACAGTACCCCAGGCTTTCTTTAGGCAAAAAATTAATTTCTTATATATGTAGCAAATCAATCCCCGTGCAAGATAGAAATGTCCTTTCACCTACCAAAAATCCTTTACTAATATCTATTCATCTATATATTTAGCTTTACAAAATTGCTCCAGGAGCTGCTAAGTGTCCCCCTACCAAAATAATCTTTTAATTTGTCTTTAATTCCCTTTTACAAAATTGGAATAATCCCCAAATGATTTTTTTAAAAGAGACAAAAATCCAGCTGTCCTTTATCTTAACAACCGAATAAAAGAAAAGAAAAAATTATGGCTCAGCATTAGACATCTATGATTGCCAAGTCAGCTCCCAGAAGGCACCCCTGCCTCTGCTGGCACTTTTGTCCCAGATGGTGCTCCTGCCTCTGCTGGCTCTTTTTCAATAGCTGGCTTATCAGCTTCTGCTATATAACTCACCCAAATGCCAGTTTCTCGTATAATGGTGTTGGCAGGTGAAGGGTGTTAAGTTTTCAAAATTTACTTCAATTTGATCTAGGATCTTAACTGAGAGAACAACATGTACAACAACTCTACAACATATCAATCATGGACACAATAATGCAAGCACACAAGAGACACAGAGTTTACTTGGGGAAAACCATACAGGTGAAAAACCCCAATAACTTCCTTAGAGATAGATAGAGCAATGATACAACCAGAATACAAGAGATAGTCTTCTCCTAGCAGCAGAGCCTCCTCCTCATAAGTGCGCCACTTTCCGAATGAGAGAAGTGTGTGAATGAATGATCAAATAGAGATCTCCCGATCTCTATTTATACTTGTTCTGTCCTGCCCAATAAACTAATGGGGCCTACATGTCTAGCTTAAACCATGGTTAACTTAATCCGGGCCGACCCCATTGGTGGTCTAATAACCCTTTGACCCACATGGCCGACCCCCAATAGGGTGGTCTAATAACCCTTCGACCCACATGACTTATACAGGGCCGACCCCAACAAGGTGGTCTAATAACCCATCAAGTATAAGTTATGACACTTACAATATAAATGACGACACTTCCGTATAGAGGAATAATAACATCTCTATAGGAATATAATATACATATATGAAATACATTCCGAACTTACATATACATCAACACTCCCTCTTAACTAGGAAGTTATTTCTCAACATAGGTCTGCTAGCACAAGTCTTCTTCTCTGGATCATTATCAGCGAATCATCATCCTCACATCATCATCATCGTCACTGTTGCTGCTATCTCAATCAATCTCTGAATCTACTCGTCATAGGAATTTCTACAGAGCCAGTCCTTTTTCATACTAGATGTAGGCCCACCACCTACAGGTCTTCATCATCACTGGCCATATTGTGGAAATATCAGGACTTATTACGTGCATCACAAAACCTTGCAAGAGCATCCAGGCTATTACGAGCACACAGCTCTACCTGTCGGATCTCCCAGGGACATATTATATGTGACTGTCACAAAAAATTAAAAGAGTCTCTTGACTAGCAAGAACCCTAAAGAGCATCTGAGGCCTTTTTCATCCTGTCCAGATCTCCAGGACTTATTACATGTGACACCTATCACAAAACCTGGCAAGAGCATCCCAGGACTTATTACGGGCACACAACCCAACCTATCGGATCTCCCAGGGCCATATTACATGTGGTTATGGAAAAACCTTGCAAGAGCATCCCAGGACTTATTACGAGCACACAGCTCAACCTATCGGATCTCCCAGGGCCGAATTATATGCCATAGGACAAAACCTCGAAAGAGCATCTGCTAGATATCTCAGGGTCAAATTATATGCCATAGGCAAAACCTTGCAAGATTATCTGTAGATCTCCCAGGGCCAAATTATATGTCCTTCCAAAGAAAAACCTCAAAAGAGCATTTCCCAGATATCCCAGGGCCACATTACATGCCATAGGAAAAACCTTGCAAGACTATCTGCAAACCTCCCAGGGCCAAATTATATGCTTATCTGCACAACCTGTTCCATGGCCACCAAGTATCAACTTGATACTCACCATACATCATCCTGATGTACACATGATCATCCTGATCATCAACACTGCATCATCCTGATGCATGTCATCTGGAGCAACATTCTGAAGCTCGTCATCATGATCATCCTGATCATACAATGCATCCACCTAATGCATACACAGTATCTGCCTGATACATATCATCATCCATGATCTACCTGATCATACAATGTATCCACCTGATACATCTACAAATACCTGATCCACCTGATCATACCTGATATATATCAACATACATGATCTACCTGATCATACAATTTATCCACCTGATACATACACAGATACATAGTCCAAGCATCCAACATGATGCATATACATATACACGATCCACCTGATCATATCTAGCATCCAACATGATGCGTACATACATACATATAAATGATCCAACTGATCATATCCAACATACAACATGATGCATACATACATACATATAAATGATCCAACTGATCATATCCAACATCCAACATGATGCATACATACAGAGCAGTAACTGGAGCATCGTCCTCTTCAGATCATCTCATCGTCCACGAACCACATCCCAGATGCACATCATCCAACACTTACACCACCGACATGGGAGAACACATCTACCATCATTCAGGGAAGGTTCTAGCCCTTACTTTTTCACCATGGGAGAACACATCTACCACCATGTGAAAAATGGCTTCAGCCCTTACATCTACACCATGGGAGAACACATCAACCATGTCAGAAAAGCTCATGTGCATCTGCATCTTCCGGACTCATCACTTCCCGTTCGAAGGAACCTCGATCTGAAGTGCACCAAGCCTCTCTTTGAAGTACTCAATCTGCACTCTGGCCAACGGCTTGGTCAATACATATGCAACCTTCTCATCCGTTGCAACATACTCTGCTTCGGCTGTACTCAGTGCTACGCAGGACTGCTTCCTACTAAACCAAGAGATCACACCTGATCCCATACTGAAGCAGCACCCAGGAGTGCTCTTCTTATCTGCAGCACTGCCTGCCCAATCTGAATCAACATAACCCTGTAGGTTAAACTTTTGATTCGCATCATACCTGATCCCATAATCAACTGTACCCTTCTGGTACCTCAGCATATGCTTTACAGCAACCAGGTGAACACTCCTCGGATCCATCAGGAATTGGCTCAATGTGTTCAAAGCAAATATCTAGTCTCGTTTTTGTCAGGTACATCAAGGACCCAATCATCTGACGATACATAGTGACATCAACCGGCTCAGATGAAGCATCACATAGAAGCTTCAGGTTTGATGCCATAGGTGTGGGCATGTCCTTGTAGTCCATCATCCCAAACCTCTTCAGGATCTTTACTGCCTACTTCCCTTGTCCAAGGAAGATTCCATCTGCACTCTACCACACCTCCATGCCAAAAACAAATAATGCATCATCCCCAAGTTCTTCATCTCGAATTTGGCAGCAAGCTTCTGCTGCGTGTCGGCAATCATCTCCTGTTACAAAGAGGTCATCCACATACAGGAGTAGAATCACAGGATTCCCTTCCTCAACCTTGTAGTAAAGGTTGGAATCCGTTTTACTCTTGGTAAAGCCCAAACTGGATAGAAGGCTGTCTATCCTACCATACCAAGTTCTGCACATATATGACTCCCTGTCATGTGTCTTAGAACCAAGTGGCTGCTCCACATACACTTCTTTTTCAACTACACCATTCAAGAAAGCTGTCTTGAAATCCATCTGGTGTATCTTCCACTTCATTACTGCAGCCAGAGCAAGTACTGATCTAATGGAAGTGTATCTAGCTACAGGAGAAAAAGTCTATATGCTACCACCTGCAGCATGCTTGATCTTGTAGAATCTCTTGGAAGTCACTACAGAATCCCCTTTAGGTCTTGGGACTGCATCCCAAACATCTTCATGATCGACTGGTACTCCTCGATCATGGCATTCTTCCCAGATCCTGGTAACTTCAATATCTTCAATATTTTCAATAGATAACTTTGTTGCTGAACAAATGTTGTAGTCCTTCTTTTGTAGTTGATGGTATATGATCTTTCCTACACAACAAGTTAAATTGCATGATTAGAAAACATCTTATAGTTTTCAGAACAAATTCTTACACATAAAGAAATATGTCATACAGTCATGCAATTATCTTAGCCAATGCTTCAATACAACATTTATCCATATTCCGTAACTTTCTAGATGCCTTCCAATCTCTACCAGAACATTGTTAAGAGTGTGCAAAACTCCTAACATGTCAGCAAAGAGGTTTCATTCTAGATAAGTAGCAATGGAATGTTGTCCAGTGCCATAGGCCACTTACCCATGTATATTAGTAGTATACTATGCAACTATGCATAATACACAACCTAATTCTGGGAACATAAGCATATACATCATTGAATAACATTATGTAAGAAATGACAATTCAAATACTTATCTTTGTTTTGGTTGCTGGGTGGACTCCCTCTGAATCTCTGCAACTCCATTATGATGTGGATTGTGAGAAGTGGTCAACTCCCTCTGAATATCTGCATCCTTGTAGAAACTACTGAAGTGTGCTGCTTTGCTTTCTTGCAGGAACAACTGGAGTGTGCTCCCTCTTGATCTTTGCTTCCTAGATTACCTGTCCTTGAACCTATATCCATTCTTAATCACTATGCATGCTTATTAGTATCATCATTGTGTTATCCTTGAGGTCTCATGTATAATCACACATTTATTAGTATAATCTTAATACTATCAAAACACAATAATCTTAAACATGTATAGTCATGATCATTCACAGATAATATACATTAGTATTCAAGGTTTCAGGGAAGTCTTCTTTTACTCATGCATATTCTTATTTGATCATAGGACTCTTCTGATTAGTTAAATCATCAATGCATAAACCCGTGATTACTCAAACCTATACCTTCATGATTCTTCTGGTTAGTCATATTATCAATTATGGTAAGAAACATAATATGCATACAACCATGACTATTCAAACCTATGACTTCATGAATAATCATGATCAACAACACAACAGTATAAGATCCTAACACAAGGTAGGATTCTAGCTTGATATAGGAAAAACATACCTGGATTAGCATGCTAGCTAGTTATGTCTAACATACCCGCATAATGTCTTCTGGTTCTCTTCAATGACTTGTGCTAGTAACCTGCATGTCTTATAAGTTATCCATTGTAGAACCAAGTTATACATACCTCATAAGTAGATCTTTTAAGTGATCCATGACAATGGATGAATGATCATATGTTCTTGAACTAGAACATGATTTGTCTTTCTTGGTGTACCTTTCATGTTAGCAGACAACATAAACCTCATACAACACCATAATGTATTAGTACAATCATAAGTGTCAACACCCTAATCAATGCATTCATAATTTTGTTAAGGTGATACAAAAGGTCTAAAATCAAGATTGTTCCAACCGTAATAACATGAAGACAAACATATCATAAACTTAATCATGAACAAATCTCGAGACATACCTGGATGAGTCATACTTGTCGAGATTGCTTGTAATCTTCTTATGTAAGGCCTTAGCCTCATCTCCCTCTGAAACAAGAACTTCTTCACTTATGCAGGTGACCAATCCATCCTCTTCTAGGATTAAACCAATCCACTTGATTTGCAGGAACTGGATCTGGAGTTGTAATAGGGTTTTTCAAAGAAACCCCAAAAATTCAAACTTTGAATTTCAAACTTCCGAAAGGATAGAAATATGCGCCTTGATGAGCTGATCAAGCTGGTATATTCAGAATTTGAAAACTGCAAAGTTTCACTCCTCGATTTTGCCTTTGAAACTTCCGAATTCACTAGACGTGACCCCGAACCGGGGTTTGATGAAGCCCACTCTTCTTCCCAATCAAAATGTTTGATCCAAATCTCTAAGCTTCTATTTTTCTGAGGAGATTCCAGCCGTGGTCACAGATTTCAAAAATTCCCATTTTTGCAGAAGCCCTAATTTTTCACTTTTCCAATCAAAGTCCCGAACTAGGGTCTGATCAAGCCTGGTCTTCTGCCCAACCAAAAATTCTGATCTTGGTCTCTAAATTTCTATTTTTATGATTAGCATTCAGTCGTAGTCTTCAATTACAAAAAATCCAACTTTCTCCGAAACCCTAAATTCCAGAAGCCATGAATGAAGGTGCTAAAAAATAATTATGTTTTGACAGAAACATGTACCTTATTTTTTCTGGTGTAACTCCGCACTTTTCGATCCGTAGGGTCTGAATTTTTTTTCTATGGTATCCTGACCTATCATATTTCCATCCTGATAGGTCTTCCCTCAATTGGATTCTCTGAGAGAGCGTTGTGCCAAGTGTTGCAATGTGACCTGTTTATGGGATAAAACATGAGAGCGAACTTGTACGGCGTGCCACGTATCACTGGTTTAATTTAGGCCTCTGAAAACGTTTCTTGAGATAGTACAGGATGTGTACTACCTTTCAATTTTTACGAAATTTCATTTGGATCTTCCTAGTCCAATTTATGACCTTTTTTCCCAGGTCACCTGTTTATGACTGAGATCTGGAAGAGGCAGAAACCCTATATTGAACAGATCATAAATCACAAAGTACAACGAATTAGAGGTTTTACTTTGGCCACAAGGTACATAGGGATCTTAGCTTCGACCTATAACAATTTCAGATTCGAAAACTTCTCCAAAATGAATGTATAGAGAAAGTTCTACGATGACTAGTTTTTTCTATATCAAGCCCTAGCATCGTAAGTGCAACAAGTGTCATACATGCCATATCATGCCTTCTTTCAGGCTAGCTCTGATACCATGTTAAGTTTTCAGAATTTACTTCAATCTAATCTAGGATCTTAACTGAGAGAACAACATGTACAGCAAATCTACAGCATATCAATCATGGACACAATAATGCAAGCACACAAGAGACACAGAGTTTACTTGGGGAAAACCATAAAGGTGAAAAACCCCAATAACTTCCTCAGAGATAGATAGAGCAATGATACAACCAGAATACAAGAGATAGTCTTCTCCTAGTAGCAGAGCCTCCTCCTCATAAGTGCGCCACTTTCCGAATGAGAGAAGTGTGTGAATGAATGATCAAATAGAGATTTCCCGATCTCTAATTATACTTGTTCTGTCCCCTTCCCAATAAACTAATGGGGCCTACATGTCTAGCTTAACCCATGGTTAAATTTAATCCGGGCTGACCCCACACTTGGTGGTCTAATAAACCTTTGACCCACATGGCCGACCCCCAATAGGGTGGTCTAATAGCCCTTCGACCCACATGACTTATACAGGGCTGACCCCAACAAGGTGGTCTAATAATCCATCAAGTATAAGTTACGGCACTTACAATATAAATGACGACACTTCCGTATAGAGGAATAATAACATCTCTATAGGAATATAATATACATATATGAAATACATTCCGAAGTTACACATACATCAACAAAGGGAGCATGAATTTTTGGGAAATCACATGCTTGGCTAGCTCTGCTTCAATGTCCTTCACTTCTGCTACTGATGTTTGGAGAATATCTTGAAATAGGTGAGCAAGAATAGAGGGTTGAACGATACACTGGTGAAGATCATCCGTTGTTAATACATCTATCTTCTTCAAGTAATCCATATCTGTGTTTAGTTCACCCTTCAATTCAGAAAAGCGTTGCTCTTTGCTTGAGAAGTCTTCAAGAGTCTGGGCTATCACCATTTTTCACTTTCCATGGACCTCCTGGATTCTCTGATAAAGACTGCTGCATCGTTCAATAGTTGCTTGGATTACAGAGCTTAATTTCACACCGCAGTTCTTGCAGAACTCCATGAATCCTATATCTTCTTTAAACTCGACCACATATTTGAGAGGGATGTGTTTGGGAAACCATGACTTACCCTCTCTCCATTCAATATGCTTTCCAATATCTTCTTTTACCCGAGCATATTTCTTCTTCGTCCTAATGGATTTAGAGTTAATTTCCTTCATCCTGTCAATCATAGTTTTCAACTTGGAAATTTATTCAGTAAGAAGTTCATGTGACTCATGCATCTGCTTCAGTATGTCACAGTATTGCTCATGAAATCAATTGCCTTGCTGCTTGCTTGTTCTAGCTGCTCGGCCTTCATTTCTTTCTCTTCTTCCACTTGAATGATTCTGGCTTCAAAATCATTCTTTTCTCCTTCTACTATCATCATCTGTACCACCAAGTTTTCCTTTTCTTCTTCCAGGTGATGATACTTATCCGACAATTCTTTTTGATCTGACAGTAGGAGATCATATTTCTTCACCACTAAATCCCTATAAGAATGCTCATTTACCACAGTGAGCTGTAATATGCGAGCCCTTTTCTTGCTTGCATCCAACTCATTTACTATCTTGTGTACATTGTCTTTGCTTGCCTTGGAGGAAGCTACAGTAGCGGATGCCATAGCCACTGGAGCATTCTGTGTGCCCTGCATGACAGTGGTTTCTCGCTTGGTAATGATGTCTGGGTGGAAATGCTTCTTCATTCTTGTCTCTGTCCTTCGTACAATGGACTTCCTTTTCTTGTTAAAAAACAAATTTATCCAACGGGTTACGGTATGACTCTTTGATGGAGTAAAAGGGACGAGTGGAAGATATTCTATAGGGATGTCATATTCCGCAGGAAGGGTTTGAACCATTTGGGACGAGTCTATGTCCATGTCTTGCATGTTCGAGCCCTCAGCTTGTGCATCCTCCTTGGACTTATTTTCCTCTTCGACCTTTAGTTGCCTCTCTTCTTCTTCAGCCTTCAGTTGTTTTTCAATTGCTTCTCTTTCTTCTTGCAACTTAGTGGCTTCGTCTTTTCTGATATTCTCTAACTCCTCTTCTCCGAGTCTTTCAGCCTATTCATCTTGAATCCTGTCTTCCTGCTCCTTCCACATCCTTTCTGTTGTTTTCTTTTGGAGATTTTCATCCTTATCCTTCCTTTTCTCTTCCTTCGTCAGAGCCTCGGCTTCTTCTCTCTCTTCGCAATTTTGCTTCCTTAACAGCTTGGGCTGCAGTGGAACTAGTGCCAGCTCCACTCTTGAGGCGAAGGCGCCTTTGGAGTTCGGTCAGATTGTTGACCCCTCTGAAAACTTCCTCGTCCTCATCAAAATAATGAACATACTCAAAGTGTGCATTAACAATTCTGCAATGATTTGCAGCCTTATTAAGCCTGCCATTCTTTGCGAAGATCTTTTCTTTAAGTGAAACTCCCTTAGATCCTGAACAAACTCTTCAACCGAGCTGACTTTAGAAAACTTGTATGCTCCGACATAGAAGGGTAGTGTCAGGAAGGAGGCTTTCTTTAATTTCTTTAGGACATGACCAACTCCATCTATAAACACCTGTCTCATTGCCTCTTTGTGGACCAGGAAATCAGTAAAGTACCCTGGTAGGATAAGGGGTGGCTTGGAACCTCCATACATTCTTATGTAGGTTCCTTCTTCTGACAGATATACATCCCTATACTTTTCCATGACTGCCATGGCATTCTCAGATAGGAAATTGGGTTCTTCATTGAACATTAGTTCATACAGTGGCATGATTAACTCTTCACAAATGATCTTGTAACGCCTTTTGTAATTTTGGGCCCATAAGATCTTGTAACCAATATAAAATGGGGTGTCGTCCTTGTTCCAAATAAATCCTAACCTTGGGAACGGATGCCTTGTCAGAATACAATCCATAAGGTATGATGACATATACAACTCAGATTTTCCCCGGGACAGCCCTTCCTTAGTAGCAGTTATGGCTGACGATATATTGTTCGAGAGGATGTCTGCCCAATTGAACACCGTGCCTTTGAATGCTACATAGGGGATTAGAGGAATCTAATGCAGCTGATAAGTGGTTCCATCAGCTCTGCCAAAAATTCTTCTTAGCATGAGGAAAATAATTCTGAAAGGAGGCCTAAGTGCCTGAACTTCATAATCATCGCTCTCCTTCACCCTCAGCTGCCTACCTTGAATTAAGAATTTTCTAGCCATTTCCACGTAATCCATGTTAAGACCTTCTATCCATGCGTCGTTCGACAGCTGCTGAGTGCGGGGCAACTTGTAAGTTGCCGAAATATGGGATGGGTGTAACGAGGAAAATGCCTCTCCTTTGCTGTCAGATAAAAGTCTCGATTCAGCATCTGCATGTGCTAGAATCCACCCTATAACTTCTACCTAGGGAAAGAGTTCTGGGCGCGTTGCTTCTTTAGTGATGCTAGAACTTCATATGTTATGGAACAAGTACATCTCTTCCAAGACCGATCCGGGAATTTCCTGGTCTCTAATCATGTGATGCAAATCTCCCCACTTGAATTTAGGTGCGATGCCCATAACCGGTTTGGTATCTTCGTACACTGTCTCGATTCTTGCTTCAATGCCACTTGACTCTAGTTCGGCCATCTTTTCCTACCTCTTGCCACCTTTCGGAATTGTGGTTGAACCTGGCCAAAACCATATATGAGTAGGTGCATGATAAGCTAGAATGCAAGGACGTGCAAAAAATCATTCAAACAGCAAGCATAGCCTAGGTGAGAAAATACGAACAAATAAACTCCGAAAGTAATATTATGCTTCAAACAAGTCCAAGCATCAAATTAAACGAAAACGCGATGAGAAATGCTACTTTCCTATAAAAATAACTAGTGAAAACAAGCTTTCCCTAACAACGTTAAAATGAAACTTATGATGCTAAGGCTCGACCTTCTAACCAAAGTTTTGCGACGCTGACGATAGGGCACAGGCGAGAGAAACCGAGAGGTTGTGTTCGGGTGTTGATAATTGCGTTGGATTGGGATGCTATAATATTAGACCGGGAAAATGGATAGGGTAGTGAATGGGGTCCAGTCAGTTTACTTAAACAGCTTTGGTAATGACCAAACGGGTACAGAAAAAGCTTCAACATGGATGAGGGTGGCCACGGCAAGGGACAACTTAAGCACTGTTAATGGAAAATAAAAGCTTTGGCTACTGAAAGCAAAACTGAAAAGCTTGGTGGATCTACTTACCTGGCAGCGGACGATTGGGCCGAACAAGCTGACGAAATGTAGACCTGGTTGTCCTCGAATGGCTACCACGGCCTTGAACGGGGTTGCCGAAAAGCTTAACGATAATAGAAAAACAATAAAACCCCTAAAAACCCCACTTTCTATTTATAGAAATCCAGCACGTGTGGGAAATTAACTGGGTTGGTAGGGAATTAAAAACGTCATTGTGGTGATTTGACTGATGTCCTTTCGGCGCCGTTTGGAATTTATTGCGATCCGTCAAAAAGTGGAAGCACTTGGAGAGTTCAGTCGACCAGTGTCGACTGCATTCGTTAAGTGCTTGCGAAACGAGCCGTCATCCTTCGCCGAGCTCGGCGTTAGTTAAAACTTGGTCGCTCGTTATCTCGACGGCTTTCCTCCAATACATATAATGACGACTCTAATGGTTTGCAGGTGACAGTTTCGGTGGAACTTGTTGAGTTCCACCGAAACATGCTGAGGTAGACAAGACTTTGAACGAAAACACCATTTCGGGCGAAAACCTCGAGTTTGGGCGCAAAGGAAAACTTAATGAAAACAATGAAGGGCCGTAGACAATGTCGGCACAATTCATCGAGTTTTTCCGCGACAAAAACAACTTAGAGAAATGGGGCAAAAAGGGGCCGCATTGCGGGAGGTTTGGCTGAGTTCGAGCTACCGTTTCGGTGGGACTCGACCAGTTCGTTCGAAACAAGAAAACTTTGAAACTTTAAAAAAAACGCCCGCTTGTTGCGGCGCGACTCCAAAAGTTGTGCCGAAACAAAGCCAGTTAAAAACTCGAGAAAAGAGTCCGACCGTTGTGGCTCGACTTGGTCAGTTGTGCTGCCGATTCGGCTATGAAAACTGAGTTTTACTTAGAAGAAAAAACAAAAGACAGGCTTAAGGACTTGCTTTCTCAAAAAAACTAAGTATAAAATACTTTCTAAGAAGGGACTTGACTTCTCTAGGAAAACTTTTCTAAAAACAAGAAGGAGGGGCCCCAATATTTACAAAATTTGGGGGGGGGGATGTTGCAGCAACAACAATTGGCGATTCCCTGGTGAACACAAATATCTGAAACAAACTCTCTTGAGGGGCATAAAACTTGCAAACTACTGATTTATATGGGTAACAAAATGTCCTCATAGTTCAGCTTCTGTGAATGCAGTGATCACTCTCATCATCATGGTGATTTTGGGAGAAGGCGACTTAGAATCATACTTCTTTACAACTCTCTTGGGGCCATAGTATGGAGTTCATTTTGAAACTCTGTCTTTTAGATGTCAACTAATAGAAGAGTCCACAGGATCGTAACAATATCTCACAGACATATTCGTTTGTTCCTCATTCCCATGCTATTTGCATCCTTTTGGATGTTCCTTGATTGACGACTTTTACCGTTTGAGCCTTCCAGAAATAATTTCTTCAACTTCCATATTTGATTTAGGTTCTTCAATCCATAATGTCCTTTTGTGTGAGCGAGAGATTTATTTGATTATCATGCTTCACGGACGGAGAAGAACCTTGTTGGGCCGATTTATTTGAACAACTTCTTAGTTGAATGTATTTGACTTTTCTCTGTCGTGCTTTAATTGAGGCGAGAATTTATGGAAATCAGACTCTTTAATATAAGCACTTTTGGCTTTTATTTGCAGCATGGGATCATTTTAAATACCATAAATCTGTGAGACATGCTTCCTCTCCATGGGTCTATCATAGTGAACTATTTGAGACAGGTATTAATGTTAGAGTGGATGGAGCCCCAAGATAGTAAGAGAGAAATGTTGAATCCTAGTTATTTAAACAGGGTTAATTTGACCAAACAGAAAAACGATCTCTTCATTCCTGGAAGTCCAACAGTGAAAACAAAGTCATAAAACATTTCTTTGTAAGTAGGTTTCTTCCTTATAGGATTTTGAGTCTTGCTCGGAGTTCTATCCTACCTCTAAACCAAAATTTGGGCTAAGCTTTATTAAAGAAAGAATAAAGAAAACTTTTAAGCATAAAGCAAGGTGGAAATCAAACCAAGCTAATTAAAGAAAATAATAGAAAACAAAAACAAAAACAAACAAACAAGAGTGTTTATTTATGTAAAAAAATCCCTCATAGGACTAATCAAAGTACTTCTTTAAAGCGATGCCGTTGAGAGGTAGATTTACTTCCTCTCCTTGTAAGTCTTTCAGCTTGTATGTCGATGGGCCAAGCTTCTCAGAAATTTGGTAAGGGCCAACCCATAAATGTTGAAACTTTGTGTGCATTCCCTTACCATCATGTGGATGGTCCCATTTCAGAACTAAGTTGCCTACTTCAAAACTTCTTTTTTTAGACTTTTGTTTATCAAACCACCTTTTGAATATGTCTTGGTGTTGGTGGAATCGGTCTTTGGATTTCTGCCGGGATTCTTCAGGTTTCAACAGGGTGTCAATTCTAGATTGTAAGACTTGACTGCTCGAACCTCGGGAGGCTTGGGCCAATTGCAAGGATGGGAGTAAGATGTTTGGAGGAAGGATGGATTCTCTACCATAAACAAGGGTATACGGGGAAACTCCTAAGGCATTCTTGGGGGTGACTCTATATTCCCATAAAGCATTTGGGAGAGCTATGTGCTAGCTTCTCTGATTTTCAATCACAGTTTTCTTAAAGATCCGGATAAGGTTTTTGTTCGTAGATTCAGCTAATCCGTTTCCTTGGGGATAGTAATTGGCTGAATAATGTAACTTAATTCCTCTCTCATAAACAAATTCATTTATCTTAAAAGAATAAAAATAAGTCGCATTATAAAAACCAGGGAAATTGGAACACCAAAACCTGTTGTTAGCACCTAGTTTTTCAGCATAAGGACTTAGGTGAAAAGGAGAGATCTCTTGAAGAATTCCCTGGAGAAAGATTAAGATTGCCTTATTTTTCATGGCTAGGTGCTAAAAGCATGAGAAAATTGACTTGGGGGTGTTAAATATAAATAAGCCTAAAGGGAATTCCAAAAGAAATGCAAAAACGTGACGAACAGGAGGTAACAAGACTATAGGCCGAGGGAAAAATTCAAAATAGTTAAACACCGCGTCGATTCCACTGTTGATTATGTGCACGAGGAGAGCAACGGTTGTCGTTGATTGTCGCATGGCCAAGTTGCGCGGGGAATAGGGGCGCGGGTGGTTCTGATGGGGAAAACCAGGGGACTACGTGTCGAAGGCAGGGAGTATCGCAAGTTGGAAAGGTGGTATGCAAAAGCAGCTCGCAGGGATGTGATACCGCCAAGGCATAAAGGTAAGTTGCTGGCCATGTGGACGGCCAAGGAAATCCAAAGAAGATCCTGTGGATAAAGGGTAAAGGTTCCAAAGAGGTGTAAGTGCAATGTGACAAAAGAACGATCCAGATTGTCCTATGATAGATCAACGGTTCACGATGACCATCCACAAGGGAGGTGCACGATGGTTAGAGGAGGTGGTGTTTGCGATGAAAGAAAAAACTGGACAGGTGTCAGCACCAGGGCTCGTTGCGAGGAGGACAAGCAGTAACGAAAACTACTTTAGAACTTCGTGACACCGCTGGGTTGGTATATGGTGCTAATAAATGGGCGGCATAGAGGAAGCGCAAGAAATGATCCGACGGCGGATGATGAAGGGTATCAAATCAATAAAAGGGATCAGATTTGAACGACCAAGATCAATGAACGTAAGATCAATGTCCAGGAGGAGCGAAAACCCAGAAAGATGCTAGGAGGGTAAGGCAAAAAAGGTTATATATATGAAAGTCAGTATGTGAAGTTGACATTTCTGTCTTGAAGTTGTCGAAGCCAGAAGCCTCCGGGCGTGTGGAAGACGAGGAGGACGACAGGAGGAGTCTTTCTCAGAGCTTTTTCAGTGACAGGTAGGGCCTTATAACCGCCATATTATCAAATCTAAGTCTATTTACCACGCGAAATGGACGAAGAGTTAGTTTCTGGAAGAGTTAGGGTTAAAATCGCTCGGGAAGGTAGGGTCCCGAGGCGTTTGATGTAGAGTTTTGGTTGTCTATACTTGAAATTAGGAGAAGAATGAGGGTTTAGACATGCATGGGGGGTTTCAGTCACCTTTTGCATTTTAGTTTGAACACCTGTAATTTAGAATTGGATCTTGAACCCTATAAAAGAAAAGGGTCAATAAACTCTATAGATCGAACTTCTTTGCAACAGGTTACTATGTTAACAGGTTGATACATGCCCATATTTACTGCTTAATTCACTCTCCAAGTGCAGATCCAGATCATAGATATCACTCCAGTCGACTGCTGATCCATCGTAGTGTTAACGAGATTATGGAGGAAGCTTAATTAATACTGACTGTTCAATTCATAGTTCACAAACTGCGAATCCGGTCATATCTTAGCACTCAACCCATTTTGAGAAAAGACTCATCGGGTCATCTTTACACCTCCGTGGATTGTATCTTGTTGACAGATAAACCCTTTAATTAGCTAGGTTAATGCATTTCCCTATGGAAGCAAGTTCTATTTAATGTATGTAATGTAGGCATGATCCATCGATGGCCATGCGACATATCTCTCTCTCTCAAATGAAAAACTCTGCTTAATTCTACATTCAAGTTACATTAAGAGTTGAATTCAATCGTTGATCGAGTAAGGCATCCATTATTAAGCGATATGTTACTTTTATTTTTATTACTTAACGGAATGGAATTAATTCTTGTTGTTAGTCTCTTATAATTATACCATGATTTAGATGGAAACGAGTCAAACATTGTATTATACATTTAACTTCAGAGTATTATATATAAACACATGTATACATATATATATTTATTTTGGAGTAATAAATATATATATTTCACTAAAAAATTTTAATGTTTTGATAAATTTATTATTTGGACAAAGGAAATGTTCACTATTTATTAATACCTTATAGAGTAATGAGCAATTCTTAAGTAATATAAATAATTACTATACTTAGAAAATAAGTAGAAGATTATAAGTAGAAATCGAGCTACATATTCTTAACTAAGAGTGGGAATTCACTCTATATAAATATCTAGGTTTTAGGATTTTAGAGTGAATTAAAGAAGATCGGTTCATCACTAAAAGAATTGTGAAATTAAAGGTTGGCAATTAATAAAATCCTAATATTTATATGTTCACATTTCCCATGAAATAGGAATTAATTAAGTGTAGAAAAATTGTGAAATTATGTTTTTTTAAAAGAAATAATAATATATAATTATATGTTTATACTTCTATAGCATGGGGATTAGTCACGCGTTGAATCATTTATGTCTTTTAGAAAGGTTTAATTCTCTATTATCATGTGTCTATAGAAGATATTTGGAAAGAATGAATTAAAATATTAAATATATTATGATTAAATTATGGTGTTATGCATTTGTCATGTGATAGAAGGGGTATGCATATACATATATGTGATTAATTACAAACTGTATTGATTATATAATTGTCTTGTTTTAACATGGGTATGCAAATATATATTTGAGTAATTATATACATTTAGAATAAATATAAATTGTAGTTGTTATATTAAGTTATAGAATGTGTTATGTACATTTATGCTTGAGATAAATAGCAATTGTAATGGTCCACTCTGTATTATTAAGGGGTATGCTTATTCATATTTGAATAAATACAAATTGTGTTTTCTATGCTAAGTGTTATAAAACGAGATAATCATAACCATTAGTATATATGCATTGAGAGTAATTAATAATTATTATTTCTTGTGTCAACTAAAATAAAAAATAAAAAAAAATTCACTTGTTTAGGACTGAGTCCCTACATACTCTACTTGCATGATAGATTCTTGCAACCCACACTTGGGATCTTTGATTAACTACAGAGTTGCTTTAACCTCCAGGATTTCTTTGCAAGCCTCCCGTGGGAAGCTAACTACCTCTAGGACGTGTGGGAACACTTGATCCAACATGTGGCCAGACCATACTTGCTTTCCATTGCTTTCATTTTTGGGTTTTGTTTATTTAGTTTGTACATCAATCATCCAGATTGTTTGCTAGTTGCTTGTTTAGGATTTGGAAAAATCGATCAGCTTTCTTTGCCAGGTTTATCCCAGCATACAAGTTGGAGGAGAGTAGGGTTTCTCGATGGCACCTCGATAAGATAGCGTTGCATATTTCTACAGGGTGTTTATCATTCATGGGATTTATCTTTAGGTTAGAAAACGAGTGGATCTTTTTTCTACCGTGCTTTGGATTTCCCCCTTGTTTTTTGACCTTAGTTGTCCCCGACTTGCATGATAGATTCTTGCAACCCACACCTAGCATCTATGATTTACTATAGGGTGGCATAGACTCACTGGACTGCGTTGCAAGCCTCTTGTGGGAAGATAAATACCTCTAAGACATGTAGGAAAACTTCATCCAAACATGTGACCAAATCTTACCTGCTTGTTATTGCTTTCATTTCTGGGTTTTATTTTATTTAGCTTATACATCAATCTTCCAACTTTTTGCTAGTTTCTTTCTTAGGATTTGGACTGCCTGATCAACTTCCATTGCCAGGTTCCACACAACATCTAGGTTGGAAGAGTATAGGGTTTCTCGAGGGCTCCTCGATAAGATCGTGTTACAGATTTCTACAGGATGCTTGTCATTCATGGGATTCATCTTAAGGTCATCCAACTTGGATTTGACTCTGTTGTAGATTTATAGAGAGTGTTTGTCATTCATGGGAATCATCTTTAGGTCATTCAATTAGGAGCGTTGTATCAAATCCATTCCCAACATCTAAGGCACCGGCTCATAATTGTTTTTATATTTCTCGCATTAACTCATTGGACTTGATGGATTGCTTTCATTTCTATGTTTTATTTTTTTAGCTTATACATCAATCAACCAACTTGTTTGCTAGCTGCTTGATTAGTATTTGGACTGCCTCATGAACTTCCATTTCCAAGTTCGACTCAACATAGGGTTTCTAGCGGGAACCGAGGCCCGATAGAGTTGCAGATTTCTTCAGGGTCTTTCTCATTCATAGGATTCATCTTCAGGTTTTCATGGGATTGGTCTTAAGGTCATCCACCTTGGAGTTGATCTCTATTGTAGATTTATTGAGAGTGTTTGTCATCCATGGGATCATCTTTAGGTCGGTCAACTTGGAGTGGTGAATCAACCTCATTACCAACATCTAAGGCACCAGGTCATAATTTTTTTTATATTTCTCGCATTAACACACTGGACTCACTAGATTGCTTTCATCTCTATGTTTTATTTTATTTAACTTATACATCAATATTCCAACTTGTTTGCTAGTTTCTTTCTTAGTATTTGGACTGCTTGATCAACATACATTTCCAAGCTCGACTCAGCATAGGGTTAGATGAGTGTAGGGTTTCTAGCGGGAACCTCATCCCGATAGTGTTCCATATTTCTTTAGGCTCTTTCTCATTCATAGGATTCATATTCAGGTTAGCCAGCTAGCGAGAGTGAATTGACTGCATGGTCAACATATAAGTCATCGGGTCAGATTTTTTATTTCTTCTTCTCAGCTCAAAAATCATTTGATAAACAATCTCTTCTTCCTGCAAGACTCTGCCTTTGGTGCATCCTATTGCATTTTGGATTGCCTGCTCGCTTCCTTCGCTCAATGGTCCTTTGCTTACATGATACACTCCTACAACCCACACCTGGAATCTGTGACCTACTACAGAGCTGCATTGACTCGTGGGACTGCTTTGCAAGCCTCCCGTGGGAAGATAAGTACCTCTAGGATGTGTGGGAACACTTCATCCAAACATGTGGCCAGATACGACTTGCTTATTATTGATTTCATTTCTCGATTTTGTTTTATTTAGCTTATACAACAATCATCCAGTGTGTTTGCTAGTTGCTTGCTTAGGATTTGGAGATCCTGATCAACTTCCATTGCCAGGTACTTCCCAACATGCATTTTAGAGGAGAGTAGGGTTTCTAGAGGGCGCCTCGATTAGATTAAGTTGCATATTTATGCAGTGTGTTTATCATTTATGGGATACATCTTTAGGTCAGACAACTATGAGTTTATCTTTTTTCTATTATGCATTGGATTCCCTCCTTTTTCTCTGCTCTCGGTGGTCATCTACTTGCACGATAGAATCTTGCAACCCACACTTAGTATCTAGATTTACTACAAAGTTGCATTTACTCGCTGGACTGACGTTGCTAGCCTCATGTGGGAACATAACTACCTTTAGGACATGTGGGAACAATTCATCTAAACGTGTGGCCAAATATTACCTCCTTGTTATTGCTTTCAGTTCAAGGTTTTATTTTATTTAGCTTATGTATCAATATTCCAACTTGTTTGCTAGTTGCTTGATTAGGATTTGGACTGCCTGATCAACTTCCATTGCCATGTCTCGCCCAGCATGCAGGTTGGAGGAGCATATGGTTTCTCGAGTGCGCCTCCGTTAGATCGCATTGCGGATTTCTATAGGATGTTTGGCATTCATGGGATTCATCTTTTGGTCATCGAAATAGGATTTGATGTGTGTTGTAGATTTATACAGGGTGTTTGTTATTCATGGGATCATCTTCAGGTTGGCCAACTAGGAGTGGTGAATCAACTCCAATCATAATTGTTATTCTATTTCTTCAAATCCACATTTTCTTAAATTCATTGATCTAATTCTTTGCCATTAGTTTAATCTGCATTCCTACGCTAGAACTACTTGCTTTTCGTAGGTAGATATCTACATAAAATTTCATTTTCGGAAACTAAAATCAGAAATCTATTGTTAATTGTTTTTTTTTAACTTAGACATCAATATTTCAACTTGTTTGTTGGTTGTTTGCTTAGGATTTGGACTTCCTGATCAACTTCCATTGCCAGGTTCTCGTCAACATGCAGGTTGGATGAGCGTAAGGTTTCTAGAAGGCACCTCAGCCTGATAAAGTTGTAGATGTCTTTAGGGCCTTTATCATTTATATGATTCATAATCAGGTTAGCCAACTAGGGAGAGTGAATCGACTCCATGACAAACATATAAGGCATCTGGTCAGATATTTCTCCTTAGTTTATTTTTCTGAGCTCAAAGATCATTTAATCAACATTCTCTTCTTTCTGCAAAACACACACTCTGTTGCATTCTATTGCACATTGGATTGCCCCCTCGCTTCCTTCTCTCAGTGGTCCTTTGCTTTCATGATAGACTCCTGCAACCCACACCTGGTATATGTGACCTACCACAGAGATGCGTTGACTCGCCGGACTACTTTGCAAGCCTTCTGTGGGAATATAGATACCTCTAGGACGTGTGAGAACACTTCATCAAAACATGTGTCCAGATCCTACTCGCTTATTATTTCTTTCATTTCTGGGTTTTTTTATTGATCTTATACATCAATCATTCAATTTGTTTGCTAGTTTCTTTCTTATGATTTGGATTGCTTGATAAAATTCCATTTCCAGGTTCCGCACAACATCCAGGGTAGAAGAGTATAGAGTTTCTCGAGGATGCCTCGATAAGATCATGTTACATATTTCTACAAGATGTTTCTCTTTCATGGGATTCATCTTAAATTCATCCAACTTGGATTTGATCTCTTGTTGATTTATAGAGAGTGTTTGTCATTCATGGGAATCATCTTTATGTCAGTCAACTAGGAGTGTTGTATCAACTCCATTCCCAAGATCTAAGGCACTAGCTCATAATTGTTTTTATATTTCTCGCATAAACTCACTGGACTCGCTGGATTGCTTTCATTTCTATGTTTTATTTTTTTCATCTTATACATCAATCGTCCAACTTGTTTGCTAGCTGCTTGCTTAGTATTTGGACTACCTCATCAAATTCCATTTCCAAGTTCGACTCAGCATAGGGTTGGATGAGCGTAGGGTTTCTAGCGGGTGCCCTGGCCCGATAGAGTTGCGGATTTCTTCAGGGTCTTTCTCATTCCTGGGTTTCATATTCATGTTTTCATGGGATTCGTCTTACGTCATCCAACTTGGAGTTGATCTCTGTTGTAGATTTATAGAGAGTGTTTGTCATCCATGGGATCATCTTTAGGTCGATCAACTTGGAGTGGTGAATCAAATCCATTCCCAACATCTAAGGCACCGGGTCATAATTGTTTTTATATTTCTCGCATTAACTAACTCGACTCACTAGATTGCTTTCATCTCTATGTTTTATTTTATTTAACTTATACATCAATATTCCAACTTGTTTGCTAGTTTCTTGCTTAGTTTTTGGACTGCTTGATCAACATACATTGTTAGGCTCGACTCAACATAGGGTTGGATGAGTGTAGGGTTTCTAGCGGGAACCTCAGACCGATAGCGTTGCAAATTTCTTCAAGTTCTTTCTCATTCATATGATTCGTATTCAGGTTAGCCAACTAGCGAGAGTGAATTGACACCATGTTCAACATATCAGTCATCGGGTCAGATTTTTTATTTCTTCTTCTCAACTCAAAAATCATTTGATAAACAATCTCTTCTTCCTGCAAGACTTTGCCTCTGGTGCATCTTATTGCGTTTTGGATTTCTTGCTCGCTTCCTTCTCTCAATGGTCCTTTGCTTGCATGATAGACTCCTTTAACCCACACCTGGAATCTGTGACCTACTGCAGAGTTGCATTTTCTCGTGGGATGATAATGACCTCTAGGATGTGTGGGAACACTTCATCCAAACATGTCGCCAGATTCGACTTGCTGATTATTGCTTTCATTTCTGGGTTTTGTTTTATTTATCTTATACAACAATCATCCAACATGTTTTCTCGGTGGTCCTCTACCTGCACGATAGATTCCTGCAATCCACACTTAGTATCTATGATTTAATATAGAGTTGCATTTACTCGCTGGACTACGTTGCAAGCCTCCTGTGGGAAGATAACTACCTTTAGGACATGTGGAAACACTTCATCCAAACGTGTGGCCAAATATTACCAACTTGTTATTTCTTTTAGTTCAAGGTTTTATTTTATTTATATTCTTATAGCTCAATCTTCCAACTTGTTTGCTAGTTGTTTTCTTAGGATTTGGACTACCTGATCAACTTCCATTGCCATGTCTCGCCCAACATGTAGGTTGGAGGAGCATATGGTTTCTCGAAGGAGCCTCGGCCAGATCGCGTTTCATATTTCTACAAGATGTTTGTAATTCATGTAATTCATCTTCAGGCCATCCAAATAGGAGTCTATGTGTGTTGTAGATTTATACAGGGTGTTTGTTATTCATGGGAACATCTTCAGGTTGTCCAACTAGGAGTGGTGAATCAACTCTATTCATAATTTTTATTCTATTTCTTCATCTCCACATTTTCTTAAATTCATTGATCTAACTCTTTTCCATTAGTTTAATTTGCGTTCCTACACTAGAACTACTTGTTTTTCGTAGGTACATATCTACATAAAATTGCATTTTCGGAAACTAAACTCATAAATCTATTGTTAATGGGTTTTTTTAACTTATAAATCAATATTTCAACTTGTTTGTTGGTTGTTTGCTTAGGATTTGGACTTCCTGATGAACTTTCATTGCCAGGTCCCACTCAGCATGCAGGTTGGATGAGCGTAAGGTTTCTAGCAGGCACCTTAGCTAGATAGAGTTGTAGATTTCTTTAGGGTTTTTCTCATTCATATGATTCATATTCAAGTTAGCCAACTAGGGAGAGTGAATTGACTCCATGACCAACATATAAGGCATCCGGTCATATATTTTTTCTCAGTTTCTTCTTCTCAGCTCAAAAAATATTTAATCAACAATCTCTTCTTTCTGCAAAACACATCCTTTGTTGCATTCTATTTCACATTGGATTGCACCCTCGCTTCCTTCTCTCATTGGTCCTTTGCTTGCATGATAGACTCCTGCAACCCACACCTGGTATATGTGACCTACCACAGAGATACGTTGACTCGCCGGACTGCTTTGCAAGCCTCCCGTGGGAATATAACTACCCCTAGGACGTGTGGGAACACTTCATCAAAACATGGGTCTAGATCCTACTTGCTTATTATTTCTTTCATTTCTGGGTTTTTTTATTGAGATTATACATCAATCATCCAACTTGTTTTCTAGTTTCTTGCTTAGGATTTAGATAGCCTAAGATTCCACAGATAGTTATTTAATCATAAATATGCATTTCCAGCAGAAGATAAAAGATATCAAAGATAGCTTTGATTTAATTAACACATTTCATTACTCATTTGAGATAAACATCTTTGCACATAAAAATATGAGAAAATTCATTACAAAGAAACAATTCATAATAGCAAGGAATGATCTCACAACAATGTATAAATGACGCAGGAGTAATCCAACATACATTCAACACATCCTTCAGGCAAAAACACAGTCCCCCAGGCTTTCTTTACGCAAAAATTGAATTTCTTATATATGTAGTAAATCAATTCATGTGCAAGATAGAAATGTCCTTTCACCTGCCAAAATTCCTTTACTAATATCTATTCATCTATATATTTATCTTTACAAAATTGCTCCAGGAGTTTCTACGTGTCCCCCTACCAAAAGAATCTTTTAATTTGTCTTTAATTCCCTTTTACAAAATTGGAATAATCCCCAAATGCTTTTTTAAAAGAGGCAAAAATCGAGTTGTCCTTTATCTTGACAACCGAATAAAAGAAAATAAAAAACTATGGCTCAGCATTAGACATCTATGACTGCTAAGTCAGTTCCCAAAAGGCGCCCCTGCCTTTGCTGACGCTTTTGTCCCAGATGGCGCTCCTGCTGTAATACCCCACTTTGACTCTTAGGATGTATTAGCATTTAATGAAAATAATGTGTACATGTAATGTATGTTTTCCTAGCGTGGAGCTCAAGGCCAAGGCCTCGCTAGTGAAAGCCCGAATTTGATTTAAAAGGGCAAGCATTGATATTTGATGCCCATGTGCTCTTAAGCCATGGAAATTGTAATAGGATGTAAATAAACATCATGCAATAAAATTTCCAAGACTGGCTATGGAGGCAACGAATGAGAAGGGGCCACGTGTATCCACTAGGGAGTGGTGAGGGGGCTATGGGACTAAACCCTAGGCTGCCATATGTCATTATGAGAACCCATTGACTTTCCTAGATGACATTTATGCCTGTTGTAAGGAAGTGGTTGAGATGTTAGCCCATGGCTTCAATGGAGCATGGGCAGCCCTGAAATTCGTAGGGGCATTAATGAGCTCTGTTTTCTTGGGCAAGAAGTCACTCTACCTCGGGGAAGTTGCTTCATCATCATTCCCATTCCATGGTGAAAGGGGGCAGCATCATTCTTCATCCAAAAAAAACGAGTTTCCAGCAGGGAGAGAACCAGAAATCGCAACTTGGAATGAACCCACATTTTGGGAAGCCAAAAATGCCCAGAATGGGTATTGGATAGGGAAATCCAATGGGGGATCCATTGGTATGAGCCTTGGGGCAAATTTGGGAGCAATAGCTACCCCAAAATCCATGGGAAAACCAAGTTTTAACTGCCCAGAAAATCAGTGACGGATTTGGGGGTTATTTGTGACAGAGGTCTGAGAAATCTTAGAGTGGATGTATGAACAGAGGATGGAATTGCTGAGTCCAGCTTGAAGTGTATGTGGCTCTGGGATTGAGCTCAGTAGACTAGCATCCTCCTCCATCTCCTATTGCATGCTTGAAAAACCCAACTGTGTGTTGGCTTAGCATGGTTGTTTGAGTGAAACCCTGACTGTGAGTGAGCCATCTAGTTCCTCCTTAGTGGATACACAGCCCAGCTCGGGGGTGATTTCTCAGCTGAAAGAATACAGGCTGGACAGAGATCTATGGTTGGGTGGAATGTTGCTCTCACGTAGCGAGTCGTTGGACATTTGCGTTGCAAGATAAGTGCTCTTTGTGATTTTAATTTATATATATATATTCTGTGCTCTGCGATGTGCTAAATCTGAATGTTATTTATTCATGGGGTTGAAATTGAAATGAAGTCTCTGCATAGCATAAGAATGGGATTGAATCCCTGCATATGGAATCATCATCTGTTTGTGCTTATGTGTGTTGTTATGTTAATTCCGCTGTGTTTTATTGAAGTTCGAATCTGTACACAGAAGTTTTAATTCTTACAGATTTTTGGAGTAAAAATATTGGGGCTAAGTCTACCAAAATCCCTGTGTGTTGTTAGCGTTTCCTTCCCTGCATTTGATGATGGAAGGGGACGTTACAGAGTGGTATCAGAGCTGCTGGTTGCAGCATTGGGCCTCTATGGGCCAAATCCAATTGCAGTCGCAAGGAAAGAAGAATCCGGAAATTGTTTCAAGAGTTTTGAAAAATCTTGTTTAAGTCTGTTTCGGGAAGAATTCGGGAGGTCGTCCCGAAACTGCGGAAAGATTCCGCAAATCGTTCCGCAACGCGGAAGAATTTGGGAAATCGTTCCGAAATTTGCGGAAGAGTTCCGCGAACCGCCTCGAAATTTCGGAAGGAATTCTCTTCCGAAATTGCGGAAGGAATTCTCTTCCGAAACTGCGGAAGGATTCCGCGAGTTGTTCCGCAACGCGGAAGAATTCGGCGAAGTGCTCCGAAAAGCGGAAATTTTTTCTAAGTGTTCGGTGTCGAAAGGAAATTTTCGGAAGGAATTCTCTTCCGAAATTGCGGAAGGATTCCGCGAGTTGTTCCGCAACGCGGAAGAATTCGGCGAAGTGCTCTGAAAAGCGGAAAATTTTTCTAAGTGTTCGGCGTCGAAAGGAAATTTTCGGAAGGGATTCTCTTCCGAAATTTGCGGAAGGAATTCTCTTCCGAAATTGCGGAAGAGTTCCGCGAACCGACCCGCAACTGCGGAAGAGTTCGGTGAACCTTCCCGCAATTGCGGAAGAGTTCCGTGAATCTTCCCGCAACTGCGGAAGAGTTCGGCGAACCTTCCTGAAATTGCAGAAGAGTTCCGCCAACCTTTCCGCAATTGCGGAAGAGTTCCACAAATCTACCCGCAACTGCGGAAGAGTTCCCCGAAATTTGTGGAAGGATTCCGCGAATTGTTCCGCAACGCGGAAGAGTTCGGGAAACCGTTCCGAAAATTGCAGAAAAGTTCGGCAAACCATTCCGAAATAGAGGAAAGTTTTCGAGTGTCTTCCGAAAATGCGGAAGCATTCGCCGAATTTCTCCGCAATTGCGGAAGCGTCCGGCGAACCACCCTGCAACGGCGACAGAATTTGAAAAAAAAAGAGTAAAGTGACCAAAACTTGATTTTTGGATAGAAGGAACATCCGGGCTCAGAATGGAATGATTCCTGTGGGGCTCGGAGGCCATTGACGAAGGCCATGAAAGAACCAGTGAAGACCCCGAGCCCATTACACTCCGATTTGACAGAAAATGGATAATAGTGACTTTTGAAGGACGGGTCCCGAGGCTTGATGGAAGGTTGGTTTGAGCTGAAATTGATCAGGCGCGGCCATGAAGCAGGCATGATGTTAAGTTCAGAATCTTGGAGCCAAACTCCAAGGGATGTGAAGTTGGGGTGAGCAAGAAGGCCAAAAGCACTATTCTGGACCACTTTTCGGGATTTTGAAAAGTTGGTGGACAGTAAAAGTGACCCTAGATGTGGGAATCAAAAATTTTACTGAACTAAACATTTCATGTTCTCATTAAGACGGACAGTTTTTGTTAGATGAAGATTTCCCAGAAATGCACTGTTTGGGAGATAGCCATTTTTGGCCCAAAATCTGGAATTTTGGAAAAATGTGAAAAGTGAGAAGTAGTAAAACCCAGAAATTCATAGAAGATGAATGGTGCATCGGAATTGAAATACGTGAATTGCTGAGTGTTCCTTGTTATATGGAATAACTTCTCCCTATATAAAATTTTTTGTGATTCCTCATAGAGTTTCTTCCACAGGTGGCTAAAGTTGGCATTCTGGACCAAAATGCAACTGTGTAAAATGTGCAGAATTGGAGTGAAAGTTGTCATTTTTGAAGAGATGCAGTTCCCGCACCTGATGTCAGAATGGAGCATGAAGACAGGCATTGGAAAGCTTGTCCAACAGGGAACAATGATGCATGACCAGAGTTTGAATGAGGTCTACATATATCATAGATATTTAGTGCAGAAGAGTGCCAGCGACTGTTTTGACAAACAAATTTTGTTGTCAATATGGGCAATTTCTACCATTGCATGATATGGAAGAGGAATTCCATGTTACAATGAGGGATCGAAAAGGGAAGAATTCCTTAAACCCCTGTTTTTTATCATACTTATAATTATGAAATTGTCATATGGCATAAAAATGTTAAAAATGTAAGGGATTACATAGATGTATATGCACTAGATGGCATCTTAACAAACATTGCATAGTGCATATGGAAATGCTTGTGCATAAATGGGATATTGCATATTGGTAAAATAATGAAGTCTGCATATGCAATGAACCACTGATAGAGAATATTGTGGTTGATAATCACTATTGATGTTGGTATTGGTTGTAGGACCAAAAATAACAAAGAGCATGGCTAAATGTGCTGAGGATGTTGCTGCATGAAGCCAACAAACTTATGCAGAAAGGATGGTGCAACAAATCTATGATCATAAAGTTGGAAAAAAGACTGAGCATCCTTGGTAAGAGGCCAACTGATCAGGTAACATCAGGTGATGTTAATGGTAACCATGTAGGTAATGATTGTTGGTGCCAAATTGCATGAATGTTGAAAGAGGATTTGGTAAGATCTATTCAACTATGTTTGAGCTATGTTGAGTTAGTTTGCATGTGATATTGAATACCGATTGGGACTGTTAACCTACCAAGCTTGGTGAGGTGTGGGTAAGTGAAGGAAATGATCCTTACACCCTATGACTGTTTAGAAATCTCAATGCATTCATATGAATTTATATCATGCCATGTGTGTGTTGGTTATGTGCTTAATAACCAAAGCAAGTGAGGGCTGGTGGTCCTGATTATGGTAATGCAAGTTATATGAGATAGTCATGTTGATCATAATATGCTTGAATGCATAATACTCATGAAACAATGCAAGGTAGCATTGAGTAGATGTGCATTAAGAGATTTTATAAATCTTGTGATGTATTGTATGAATGCATAGGGATGATGCATATGTTATTGCAAAATAAATAATGAATGAAATGATGAATTGATGATAATTCTATGATCATTTCATGGGATGTTATGAATGTAGAATAGTAAGTGCATGAAGAGCCCAATCATGATCGATGGGATGCTAGAATGCTCTGTGGAAGGACAGAGTTGTATGAATGATGTGACTATACCTTGCAACAGAGTATGCTAATGATGCACGTGAAATAAATAAATTTTGGTGATATTGATATATTCACAGCTGAAAATTTTGAATTATGGAATGTTATAATTCTAAAAATGTTTCAGTAACTGTTGCAGTAATGAAACATTATATGCATAGAGACTTACGAAGTGTTTGGCTGATTGAAGTTTCAATTTCCGGTAGGAAGGTCTTACATATGGCAATGAGGATAAGTCCATAGTAGAGACCGGGATCTACCACATGCAGAAGCCAAAGGTTATGAGAAGGTTCTCATGGTTGTAAAGTATGCATGAAACAAATCTGAAAACATTCTCATGAGAATAATATCACAATTGCCAATCAAATTTCTGTGAGAAACGGATTTGAAAATTTGATCTAGAGCTTATGAGAAGGAATCTCATGGTTGAGAGCTCTAAGTTCTGTTAGTAAGAACAGTTGTAAATCTCAGATTTGTAAATGTTTCGGATTTGAAATTTTGCTAATAATTGCTAATGACTGTTTGGATTATATGAAAATGTGTCAGGAGGACATGCTGTAAGTGGATGCTCATGTATGGAAGCGGGCATAAGACTATAACAGCCAGAGTGGCGTCACTTACAGGAGCCAAAACAATATGAGGATAGCCTCATGGATAAGAAAACCAATTTCTGTAGTAGACAGAGTTGCAAATTCATATTGAATTTAATTATTAGTGCCATGGATTGGTTATGGAACAAACGGATGTGAATTGTACTAACTGTTTGGCTGTTCAATAAGTGTGCCAGGAAGACACATTGCAGTAAGACCATGGGAGTGCTCCTGTAGAAGCCAAACTTCATGGGAAGAGATTCCATGATTTGAAAATGGGTTTTAGACGAAACGCCATAAGACATTATTAATGTCTCATATGCACTACATGATTGGTAAACAATATGAGTGGGATGGTGAAGATTATGTCAGTAAGACATATGAAGGTTATGTAACATCAAAAGGAATTGGTATGGCAAACCGAGGGACTGTCAACTCAGAGAAGGAGCCTCCTTTCCTCATTAAAGAAGAGAAATAACATCTGCAAAATGGATAAGTGTTCCATAAACCTTGAATGATATATATATATATATATATATATATATATATATATATATATGCATGTCTAATTATTAGAGTTAATATGCAGAGCATGTTTTGATTTTATTTCCATTATGGCAGACTGCTTGAAGTATGATTAGGACCTTCATAGTTCACATCAGTAAGGAGTGCATGCTTTTCTGGTGCTAAGTTATGTTAGGGATGCCAATATTGACTACGCCTTAAGGGAATGGACACATTCCTGGTGTTTCAAGGTTGGATAGTGAATGTTATGAAATATGTTTACAATTCTAGAGCAGCAATACTAATGAGCTTGCTATCCATTTTGTGTTGACAGATTATACATATGAAATTCAGTGCTGCACATTAAAGGGAAAAGTGAAGAAAAGAATACTCAAGAGGACTGTATGAGCAGTGGTAACCCTTGTGTAGGGTGAGTGGGTATCATGGGGCCATGATAGCCTGCAGTTAAGAAATTCACCTAAAGAATTCCTAAATGGAACCGTCGGCTTATACAAGAGAAGAAGTGCCACCCTTGTGTGGGTGAAGAATTGTTATGCGCATTGAGGGATTGTGATACATGTGAAAGGATGATGCAAGCCTAAGGCAGAGTAGTGGAGCCTTGACTTGTAATGGTCGGTGGCGCAGTTACCTTCCATTGGCCGATGACCCAGACGTATGTGCTGGCTCGGCAATGGAGAGGGCCAACCAGGTATGGGACTGGTTGGGTACCACCAAATGCTTGGTAAACCCAGTCGGCGTGAAGGTGTACTGGTAGGGCATTAATTATTTGATGATTTGGAGCAGCCTGCGTGCTGGCCAAACATCTCAGTCCGCAGGAGGATCCCAAGGCTTACAAAGTAAAAGCAGGACCCTGTGGACCAGAGAGGAAATGCACAATACAGATAAGTATTCAATTTCATTCATTTCTTATTTGAAATAATGAAGGTTTCAAGCATAAATCTTGTAACAGTGAGTTGATGCATTATTGTTTCTTTGTTGGAAACCTTGGTCAATGCAGGAAGCAAGGACCCTGAAAGAACTAAAAGCTACTTGGTAAATCCAGAAAGTGGCTGGTTGAGCATTGATTAATTGATGTTGTGGAGCAGCCTGTGCGCTGGCCAAGCATGCAAGATTAATTGATGTTGAGGAGTAGCCTGCGTGCTATCCCAACATTCGTTATTATACCCATAGGAGATCCAAGGCTTGTAAAGCAAAGAAGGGTCCTATGGAATAAAGTGAAGACATCCAACACAGGTATTGTTGGAAGCAAGAACCTTGAAGCATCTTAAGGATGCATGTGGACATGTAACCACCCTAAAGAGCTCAGCATGAGCAGTAATGAAAGATGGGGCTAGTGGAACTATGTGAGTCCTAGCAGCCAAGAGTTAGACCAACCAAGTGGAGGAACTCCATGGTTGAGAGGTATGGAATAGACCATAGACACTACGTGTCATAGCCAAGAAGAGAAGGTCAAGCATTCACGTTGAATTGAAAGAGGATAGGAGCATGAAAACCACAGTGGTGGTGTGGGTTCCAGAATGGAAAAGACTAAGAGGAGAAAAATCTTACTGCTCTCTCTCTTTCCTTTTTATTGATGCATTTATAGAATTAGAAAATTGTTGAATGCATGCATGACTGAAAGTAAAAAGTGTGTTTATTTGATTAAAATGAATTGTGAATGCTAATTAATGAATTTCCTGTGAATGGATGAACATGAAGGAATTCATGTGTATGTTGGGCAAGCATAAAAAGTGTGGAAGTCTCATGAGTAAATCATGGACTATCCATGTCAACTGGGGAAAAACCATTGATTGATTTTTAAATGTTTGGGTTATGCTTGGCCTAACGAGAATTGTGATGATGAATTTCATAGGTGAAAATTGAATCAATTGGTTGCAGCCGGTGCAGGCAAGTGTTGCTAGTGAGCAAAGTGTGGTCAGTTGTTCCTATTGACCATGGCGGCAGACCAAGGGCTATTAGAATTGGTTGGAATTCTTCTTCAAACAATTGCCAAGACCCAAGAAAATATTGGAGAGATGCTCAAGATGCAAAAGCAGCAGAACGAGATGAACCACAAGGTCTTGCAAGACTCTATTCGTCTGCAGAAAGAGGTAAAGAGAATTATGAGAGCAATCAACAAGGGAAAGAAAAGTGGATCAATGACGAAGCATTCATCCAATCGTCCGATTAAGAAACACTCCAGGTGGGAAGACTCAAAGGAAATTGAGCAGGTAAAAATGAAGCAACCAGTGAAGTGTTGGAAATGTGGAGGGGATCATTGCCTTCGCAACTGCCAAACAAGAGAACCTCAAGAGGGTAGCAGCCATAAAGTTTTTAGACTTATGGATGAGCTGGAAGATCCGAATCAGCAGGAGCAGCTCGTGAAAATCGAAGGACTTGGTCCTGAAAGTTCAAAGGAAAGAACAGAATGCAGGGCAGATCTGCAAAGTTTTTGAATTTTTGGACATGTGTAAATTGTATATGTATGCCCTAGTCTTGGAACACCGAGGACGGTGTTATTCTAAGGGGGAGGGGATTGTAATACCCCACTTTGACTCTTAGGATGTATTAGCATTTAATGAAAATAATGTGTACATGTAATGTATGTTTTCCTAGCGTGGAGCTCAAGGCTAAGGCCCCGCTAGTGAAAGCCCGAAATTGATTTAAAAGGGAAAGCATTGATATTTGATGCCCATGTGCTCTTAAGCCATGGAAATTGTAATAGGATGTAAATAAACATCATGCAATAAAATTTTCAAGACTGGCTATGGAGGCAACGAATGAGAAGGGGCCACGTGTATCCACTAGGGAGTGGTGAGGGGGCTATGGGACTAAACCCTAGGCTGCCATATGTCATTATGAGAACCCATTGACTTCCCTTGATGACATTTATGCCTGTTGTAAGGAAGTGGTTGAGATGTCAGCCCATGGCTTCAATGGAGCATGGGCAACCCTGAAATTCGTAGGAGCAGTAATGAGCTCTGTTTTCTTGGGCAAGAAGTCACTCTACCTCGGGGAAGTTGCTTCATCCTCATCCCCATTCCATGGTGAAAGGGGGAAGCATCATTCTTCATCCAAAAAAAACGAGTTTCCAGCAGGGAGAGAACCAGAAATCGCAACTTGGAATGAACCCACGTTTTGGGAAGCCAAAAAATCCTAGAATGGGTATTGGACAGGGAAATCTAATGGGGGATCCGTTGGTATGAGCCTTGGGGCGAATTTGGGAGAAATAGCTACCCAAAAATCCATGGGAAAACCCAGTTTTAACTGCCCAGAAAATCAATGACGGATTTGGGGGTTATTTGTGATAGAGTTGTGAGAAATCCAAGAGTGGATGTATGAACAAAGGATGGGATTGCTGAGTCCAGCTTGAAGTGTATGTGGCTCTGGGATTGATCTCAGTGGACTAGCATCCTCCTCCATCTCCTATTGCATGCTTGAAAAACCCAACTGTTTGTTGGCTTAGCATGGCTGTTTGAGTGAAACCTTGACTGTGAGTGAGCCATCTAGTTCCTCCTTAGTGGATACACAACCCAGCTCGGGGGTGATCTCTCAGCTGAAAGAATACAGGCTGGACAGAGATCTATGGTTGGGTGGAACATTGCTCTCACGTAGCCAGTCGTTGGACATTTGCGTTGCAAGATAAGTGCTCTCTGTGATTTTAATTTATATATATATATTCTGTGCTCTGCAATGTGCTAAATCTGAATGTTATTTATTCATGAGGTTGAAATTGAAATGAAGTCTGTGCATAGCATAAGAATGGGATTGAATCCCTGCATATGGAATCATTTTCTGTTTGTGCTTATGTGTGTTGTTATGTTAATTCTGCTGTGTTTTATTGAAGTTCGAATCTGCACACAGAAGTTTTAATTCTTACAGATTTTTGGAGTAAAAATATTGGGGCTAAGTCTGCCAAAAGCCCAGTGTGTTGTTAACGTTTCCTTCCCTACATTTGATGATGGAAGGGGATGTTACAGCTGCCTATGCTGGCGCTTTTTCAACAACCGGCTTATCTACTTCTGCTATGTAACTCGCCCAAATGCTAGTTTCTTGTATAATGGTGTTGGCAGGTGAAGGGAGCATGAATTTTTGGGAAATCATATGCTTGGCTAGCTCTGCTTCAATGTCCTGTACTTCTGCTACTAATGTTTGGAGAATATCTTGAAACAGGTGAGCATGAATAGAGGGTTGAACGATACACTGGTGAAGATCATTCGTTATTAACACATATATATTCTTCACGTAATCCATCTCTGTGTTTAGTTCACCCTTCAATTCAGACAAGCGTTGCTCTTTGCTCGGGAAGTCTTCAAGAGTCTGGGCTATCGCCATTTTTCACTTTCCATGGACCTCCTGGATTCTATGATAAATACTGCTGCATCGTGCTATAGTTTCTTGGATTACATAGCTTGATTTCACACCGCAGTTCTTGCAGAATTCCATGAATCCTATATCTTCGTTAAACTCAGCCACAGAATTGAGAGGGAGGTGTTTGGGAAACCATGACTTCCCCTCTCTCCATTCAATATGATTTCCAATATCTTCTTTTACCCGCGCATATTTCTTCTTGAGCCTAATGGATTCAGAGTTAATTTTCTTCATCCTGTCAATCATAGTTTTCAACTTGGAAATTTCTTCAGTAAGAAGTTCTTGTGACTCGTGCATCTGCTTCAGTATGTCACAGGATTTCTCATGAAAGGGGATCAAATCAACTGCCTTGCTTCTTGCTTGTTCTAGCTGCTCGGCCTTCATTTCTTTCTCTTCTTCCAGTTGAATGATTATGGCTTCAAAATCAATCTCTTCTCCTTCTACTATCATCATTTGTACCGCCAAGTTTTCCTTTTCTTCTTCCAGGTGATGATACTTATCCAACAATTCTTTATGATCTGACAGTAGGAGATCATGTTTATTCACCACTAAGTCCCTATAAGCCTGCTCATTTACCATAGTGAGCTGTAATATGCGAGCCCTTTTCTTGCTTGCATCCAACTCATTTACTGTCTTGTGTACATTGTCTTCGCTTGCCTTGGCGGAAGCTGCAGTAGCTGATGCCATAACCACTGGAGCATTCTGTGTGCCCTGCATGACAGTGGTTTCTCGCTTGGTAATGATGTCTAGGTGGAAAGTCTTCTTCATTCTTGTCTCTATCCTTCGTACAATGGACTTCCTTTTCTTGTCAAAAACAAATTTATCCCAACAGGTTACCGTATGACTCTTTGATGCAGTAAAAGGGACGAGTGGAAGATATTCTATAAGGATGTCATATTCCGTGGGCAGGGTTTGAACCATTTGGGACGAGTCTATGTCCATGTCTTGCATGTTCGAGCCCTTAACTTATGCATCCTCCTTGGACTTATTTTCCTCTTTGGCCTTTAGTTGCCTCTCTTCTTCTTCAGCCTTCAATTGCTTTTCAACTGCTTCTCTTTGTTCTTGCAACTTAGCGGCTTCGTCTTTTTTGATATTCTCTAACTCCTTTTCTCCAAGTCTTTTAGCCTATTCATCTTGAATCCTATCTTCCTGCTCCTTCCACATCCTTTCTGCTGTTTGCTTTTGGAGCTTTTCAGCCTCAGCCTTGAGCCTTTGCTCTTCCTTCATCAGAGCCTCGACTTCTTCTCTCTCTCTTCGCAATTTTGCTTCCTTAAGAGCTTGGGATGCAGCACAACTAGTGCCAGCTCCACTCTTGAGGCGAAGGCACCTTTGGAGTTCGGTCAGATTGTTGACCCCTCTGAAAAATTCCTCGTCCTCATCAAAATAGTGAGCATACTCAAAGTGTGCATTAACAATTCTGCAATGATCTGTGGCCTTATTAAGCCTGTCATTCTTTGCGAAGATCCTTTCTCCAAGTGAAACTACCTTAGCTCTTGAACAAACTCTTCAGCCGAGCTAACTTTAGAAAACCTGTATGCTCCGACATAGAAGGGTAGTGTCGGGAAGGAGGCTTTCTTTAATTTCTTTAGGACATGACCAACTCCATCTATAAACACTTGTCTCACTGCCTCTTTGTGGACCACGAAATCAGTAAAGTACCCTGGTAGGATAAGGGGTGGCTTGGAACCTCCATACATTCTTATGTAGGTGCCTCCTTCTGACAGATAAAAATCCCTATACTTTTCCATGACTGTCATGGCATTCTAAGATAGGCAATTGGGTTCTTCATTGAACATTAGTTCATACAGTGGCATGATTAACTCTTCATAGATGATCTTGTAAAGCCTTTTATAATTTTGGGCCCATAAGATCTTGTAACCAATATAAAATGGGGTGTCGGCCTTGTTCCAAATGCATCCTAGCCTTGGGAACGGATGCCTTTCCAGAATACAATCCATAAGGTATGATGACATATAGAACTCAAATTTTCCCCGAGACCGCCCTTCCTTAGCAGCAGTTATGGCTGACGATATATTGTTCGAGAGGATGTCTACCTAATTGAACACTGTTCCTTTGAATGCTACATAGTGGATTAGAGGAATCCAATGCAGCTGATAAGTGGTTCCATCAGCTCTGCCAAAAATTCTGCTTAGCATGAGGGCAATAATTCTGAAAGGAGGCCTGAGTGCCTGAACTTCATAATCATCGCTCTCCTTCACCCTCAGCTTCCTGCCTTGAATTAACAAATTTCTATCCATTTCCACGTAATCCATGTTAAGACCTTCTATAGATGCGTTGTTCAACAGCTGCTGAGTGCGGGGAAACTTGTAAGTTGCCGAAATATCGGCTGGGTGAAACGAAGCGAACGCCTCTCCTTTGCTGTCGGATAAAACTCTCGATTCAACATTTGCATGTGCTAGAATCCACCCTATAACTTCTGCGCAGGGAAAGAGTTCTGGGCACGTTGCTTCTTTAGTGATGCCAGAGCTTCTAATGTTCTGGTACAAGTACATCTCTTCCAGGATCAATCCGGGAATTTCCTGGTCTCTAATCATGTGATGCAAATCTCCCCACTTGAATTCAGGTGCGATGCCCATAACCGGTTTGGTATCTTTGTACACTGTCTCGATTCTTGCTTCAATGCCACTTGACTCTAGTTCGGCCATCTTTCCCTTCTTCTTGCCACCTTTCGGAATTGTGGTTGAACTTGGCCAAAACCATATATGAGTAGGTACATGATAAGCTAGAATGCAAGGACGCGCAAAAAATCATTCAAACAGCAAGCATAGCCTAGGCAAGAAAATACTAACAAACAACTCCGAAAGTAATATTACGCTTCAAACAAGTCCAAGTAGCAAATTAAACGAAAACACGATGAGCAACGCTACTTTCCTGTAAAAATAACTAGTGAAAACAAGCTTTCCCTAACTGCGTTAAAATGAAACTTATGATGCTAAGGCTCGACCTTGTAACCAAATTTTTGGGACACTGACGACAGGGCGCAGTCGAGAGAAACCGGGAGGTTGTGTTCGGGTGCTGATAACTATGTTGGCTTGGGATGCTATAATATTAGACTGGGAAAATGGACAGGGTAGTGAACGGGGTCCAGACGGTTTACTTAAACAGCTTTGGGAATGACCAAGCGGGTACATAAAAAGCTTCAACATGGATGAGGGTGGCTACGGCAAGGAACAACTTCAGCATTGTTAATGGAAAACAAAAGCTTTGGATACTGAAAGAAAAATCGAAAAGCTTGGTGGATCTACTTACCTGGCAGCGGACGATTGGGCCGGACAAGTTGATGAAATGTAGACCTGGTTGTCCTCGAATGGCTACCACGACCTCGAACGGGGTTGCTGAAAAGCTTAACGATAATAGAAAAACAATGAAACCCCTAAAAACCCCACTTTTTATATATAGAAATCCGACACGTGTGGGAAATTAACTGGGTTGGTAGGTCATTAAAACCACCGTTGTGGCGATTTGACCGATGTCCTTTCGGCGCTATTTGGCATTTATTGCGATCCGTTAAAAAGTGGAAGCACTTGGAGAGTTCAGTCGACCAGTGTCGGCTGCGTTCGTTAAGTGCTTGCGAAACGAGCTAGCATACTTTTCCGAGCTCGGTGTTAGTTAAAACTTGGTCTCCCGCTATCTCGACGACTTTCCTCCACTACATCTAATGGCGGCTCTAATGGTTTGCAGGTGACAGTTTCGGTGGAACTTTTTGAGTTCCACCGAAACATGCCGAGGTAGACAAGAATTTGAACGAAAACACCGTTTTGGACGAAAACCTCGAGTTTGGGCGCAAAGGAAAACTTAATGAAAACAATGAAGGGCCGTAGACAATGTCGGCACAATTCACCGAGTTTTCCCGCGACAAAAACAACTTAGAGAAATGGGGCAAAAAGGGGCCGCATTGCGGGAGGTTTGGCTGAGTTCGAGCTACCGTTTCGGTGGCACTCGGCCAGTTCGTTCGAAACAAGAAAACTTTGAAACTTTAACAAAAACGCCCGCTTGTTGCGGCGTGACTCCAAAAGTTGCGCCGAAACAAAGCCAGTTAAAAACTCGAGAAAAGAGTCCGACCGTTGTGGCTCGACTTGGTCAGTTGTGCTGCCGATTCGGCTATGAAAACTGAGTTTTACTTAGAAGAAAAAACAAAAGACAGGCTTAAGGACTTGCTTTCTCCAAAAAACTAAGTATAAAAGACTTTCTAAGAAGGGACTTGACTTCTCTAAGCAAACTTTTCTAAAAACAAGAAGGAGGGGCCCAAATATTTACAAAATTTTGGGGGGGGGATGTTGCAACAACAACAATTTGCGATTCCATCGTGAACACAAATATTTGAAACAATCTCTCCTTAGGGGCATAAAACTTGCAAACTATTGATTTATATGGGTAACAAAATGTCCTCATAGTCCGGCTTCTGTGAATGAAGTGATCACTCTCATCATCATGGTCATTTTGGGAGAAGGAAACTTAGAATCATACTTCTTTACAACTCTCTTGGGGCCAGAGTATGGAGTTCATTTTGAAACTCTGTCTTTTAGATGTAAACTAACAGAAGACTCCATAGGATCGTAAAAATATCTCACAAACATATTCGTTTGTTCCTCATTCCCATGTTATTTTCATCCTTTTGGATGTTCCTTGATTGACGACTTTTGCCGTTTGAGCCTTCCATAAATAATTTCTTCAACTTCCATATTTGATTTAGGTTCTTCAATCCATATTGTCCTTTTGTGTGAGCGAGAGATTTATTTGATTATCATGCTTCACTGACGGAGAAGAACCTTTTTGGGTCGATTTATTTGAACAGCTTCTTAGTTGAATGTATTTGACTTTTCTCTGTCGTGCTTTAATTGAGGCGAGAATTTATGGAAATCAGACTCTTTAATATAAGCACTTTTAGCTTATATTTGCAGCATGGGATCATTTTAAATACCATACATATGTAAGACATGCTTCCTCTCCATGGGTCTATCATAGTGAACTCTTTGAGACAGGTATTAATGTTAGAGTGGATGGAGCCCCAAGATAGTAAGAGAGAAATGTTGAATCCTAGTTATTTAAACAGGGTTAATTTGACCAAACATAAAAAAGGATCTCTTCATTCCTGGAAGTCCAATAGTGAAAACAAAGTCACAAAACATTTCTTTGTAAGTAGGTTTCTTCCTTACAGGGTTTTGAGTCTTTCTCGGAGCTCTATCCTACCTCTAAACCAAAAGTTGGGCTAAGCTTTATTAAGGAAAGAATAAAGAAAACTTTTAAGCATAAAGCAAGGTGGAAATCAAACCAAACTAACTAAAGAAAATAATAGAAAACAAAAACAAACAAACAAGAAAAGAAACACGAGTGTTTATTTATGTACAAAAGTCCCTCATAGGACTAAATGAAGTACTTCTTTAAAGCGAGGCCGTTGAGAGGTAGATTTACTTCCTATCCTTGTAAGTCTTTCAGCTTGTATGTTGATGGGCCAAGCTTCTCAGAAATTTGGTAAGGGCCAAACCATAAATGTTGAAACTTTGTGTGCATTCCCTTACCATCATGTGGATGGTCCCATTTCAGAACTAAGTCGCCGACTTCAAACTTCTTTTGCCATAATTTCGTTTATCAAACCACCTTTTGACTATGTCTTGGTGTTGGTGGAATCGGTCTTTGGCTTTCTGCAGGGATTCTTCAAGTTTCAGCAGGGTGTCAATTCTAGATTGTAAGACTTAACTGCTAGAACCTCGGGAGGCTTGGGACAATTGCAAGGATGGGAGTAAGATGTTTGGAGGAAGGATGGATTCTCTACCATAAATAGGGTATACGAGGAAACTCATAAGGCGTTCTTGGGGGTGACTATATCTGCCCATAAAGCATTTGGGAGAGCTATGTGCCAACTTCTCTGATTTTCAATCACAATTTTCTTAAGGATCCGGATAAGGTTTTTGTTCGTAGATTCAGCTAATTCGTTTCCTTGGGGATAGTAATTGGCTGAATAATGTAACTTAATTCCTCTCTCATAAAAATATTCATTTATATTAAAAGACGAAAAATAAGTCGCATTATCAAAACCAGGGAAATTGGAACACCAAAACCTGGTCTTAGCACCTAGTTTTTCAGCATAAGGACTCAGGTGAAAAGGAGAGATATCTTGAAGAATTCCCTGGAGAAAGCTTAAAATTGCCTTATTTTTCATGGCTAAGTGCTAAAAGTATGAGAAAATTGACTTGGGGGTGTTAAATATAAATAAGCCTAAAGGTAATTCCAAAATAAATGCAAAAACGCGACCAAAAGGAGGTAACAAGACTATAAGCCGAGGGAAAAATTCAAAATAGTTAAACATCGCATCGGTTCCACCGTTGATTATGTGCACGAGGAGAGAAACGACTATCGTTGATTGTTGCATGGCCAAGTTGCGCGGGGAATAGGGGCACAGATGGTTGCGATGGGGAAAACTAGGGGCCTACATGTCGTAGGTAGGGAGCATCGCAAGTTGGAAAGGTGGTATGCAAAAGCAGCTCGCAGGGATGTGATACCACCAAGGCAGAAAGGTAAGTTGTTGGCCACGTGGATGGTCAAGGCAAGCCAAGGAAGATCCTGCGGATAAAGGGTAAAGGTTCCAAAGAGGTGTAAGTGCAATGTGACAAAAGAACCGTCCAGATTGTCCTATGATAGATTGACGGTTCACGATGACTGTCGCACAAGGGAGGTGCACGATGGTTAGAGGAGGTGGTGTTCGCGATGAGAGAAAAAACTGGATACGTGGCAGCACCAGGGCTCGTCGCGAGGAGGACAAGCGGTAATGAAAACTACTTTAGAACTTTGCGACACCGCTGGGTTGGTATGTGGTGCTAATAAATGGGAAGCGTAGATGGAAGCGCAAGAAATGATCCGACGACGGATGATGAAGGGTATCAAATCAATAACAGGGATCAAATCTGAATGACCAAGATCAATGCACGTAAGATCAACGTCTAGGAGGAGCGAAAACCCAGAAAGATGCTAGGAGGGTAAGGCAAAAAAGGTTATATATATGAAAGTCAGTATGTGAAGTTGACATTTCTGTCTTGAAGCTGTCAGATGCAGAAGCCTCCGGGCGTGTGGAAGACGAGGAGGACGACAGGAGGAGTCTTTCTGAGATCTTTTTTAGTGACAGGTAGGGCCTTATAACCTCCATATTATCAAATCTAAGTCTATTTACCACAAGAAATGGACGAAGAGTTAGTTTCTATAAGAGTTAGGGTTAAAATCGGTCTGGAAAGTAGGGTCCCGAGGCGTTTGATGTAGATTTTCAGCTGTCTATACCTGAAATTAGGAGAAGAATGAGGGTTTAGACATGCATGGGGGGTTTTTAGTCACCTTTTTCCCTTTGTCGCATTGGTCAAATTATGTTTTTCCTCGAGTCCGAGGGTTTTTCGAGGAAGTCCATCATTACTGCATATGGGTGGGTTTTCTCCTTGGGAACCGCCAAACCTTTTCGGCCACCTGTATTAAACTTGAGACAGAAGGATAAAGATTCCAACTGCCAAATTTGTAGATGCGATGGAATTGCAAAGTTGGAGGCGCTATAAGCACTGGCATGGTGTTAGAAGGAAGGCAGGTTATAGTTTAGTCGATGATGGAGATGGATGTAGATAGACGGCTTAAAGGCATCTCTACTACCACCAAAATGATTTTCGATGATACGCGGGCCACCTCAGCGCTGTCATATACTTTTCTACCTAGCCGAAAAACCTGGTCAAGCATGTTTCAAATCGGCTCAATCCAGGGACATAATTTTCGCTTGATTGGGGGATTCGGTCAGGTCATCATGGCAGGGGTGATCGCATGTAGTTTTCATCACTATCACGGCTGTTATAGGCATGGTCCCTACATCCCCTATTCAAAGTCAGTGCATGGGAAAGGTGGTGCACCCGGCTGGTCAAGTATCTTTCAGTTAGAGTCTGATCATGGAGAAGGATCAGGAGTTTGAAGTGGTCTGTATGTCCGAAAAGGCATGGTATGAGGTGGAGGACGAACATGCTCATTCATATCTTGTGGTATTTGACCACATGGAAATTAGCACTACCAACGAAGATTAAGAGCCCGAAGAGAGACAAGTGTGTAAAAGGGTTCGACGTCGGGGAAAGAAGGATACCCTTGAAGAGATGTGAGACGTCCACCAGGACATGGAGATTCTCAAGGATTTTGTAATATCCACTGAAGAAGTGACACCTCCCCCTTCGGCAGAAGAATCGCAGGTAGACAACTCTTTGAAAGTGGAAGACTTAATTGAAACGCAGGGCCAATTGAAGACTCAGGAGTAAGGTGGCATCCTGCTCATGGTATTCTTGTTTCCCATCTTAATAAATCTATTTTAAACTTGACACGTATGTAATATCTCCCAATTTTGAGGCTGTCAAGGTGGTAGCATAATTTTAATTGTTTCTGAGGACCAATCCAAGGCTGGGAGCCTATAAAAGCATTGTAATAGAAGACTAAAAGGTTGGAAAATCATTTGGCTAAGGCCTGGGGGGTGGGCCCAATTTTGAGACTTTTATATTAATACAATGTACAGTGCCTATGGTGGACCATTTTGTAGAGATTCATGTGTTGCTTTACTTGTAGTCATTTTTTTCTTTCTTCTCTATGTGCTCGTACTTCCTGTTATACATTTACATTATGTTTTCCCTTTCATATCTGAGATCAGTGTATATTAGCTTAGAATTCTTGGAAACAAGCTTTGGTTATTATCTCAATTATTCACTCAATATTGCTACTAAAGTTGATATCGAATTCATCTTTGTTGGATGCTCGTATCAATGGTATGTTCTTACTTTCTTCTTTTACCACCAGAAAATAGCATTACGACGGCAAGAGGGTGGCTACCTTGCCTCTGTTTTAATAATCTGCACTATGGCACTGTTATACGACTTATGTATAATGCCTTGACTCCATATCCCAATGTTTTTTTGCTTATGATTATCCCGCCAACATTTTTACACAATTTGTCCCATAAGAAATCTGACCTTCTATGCATGCTTTGAATGAATATCTTGGATTGGAAGGCTGGTGTGTTTATCATTGATTATTTTTCAGTCTTTCTATCAAATCTATGTATTTTCTCATGGCTGCAAGTTTATTGATCATTTTCAGTCTTTCATAGATTTTAAGAGAGATCCCTCTCTATTTGTGCTAGGTCAGTAGCACAAGCTAAAGTGGTTATGATGTTACCCCAGTTTTCCCTCTCCCACAACCTAGGGGGTCATTTTGGGTGCTACAAATTGGCGCCTTTGCTGGGGAACAATTGTCTTATCATCCCTGGGAAAATGACAAAGTTTCAGACCTGATTGTTGATGTTGAACAACAGTCAGACATTGAGAAGGTTGTGTACCATTCACCTGGCGACTCCACTCATGATTGAATCCGATTTGCAGACTCCACTGGAGAACAAACTCAGCTTCCTTAGACATGGAAGAATCAAGATCTAGGTATCAAAGTATCAATCTCTTCAAAGAGGTCTTGTTCTTCTGTATTGGTCTCCTTCTACCTTTATGTATATATATCAAAAAATTCATGTCTCAACGAAGAGCTCTAGGTCATGAGAGATCCTCTTTTATATATCCTTCACTTGAATTTGAAAATGTACATTCTCCTTTCACCCCCAGAGTTGAACCCATCCCTTCTTCTGAACCATGTAAGATCCATAACCAGCCTTGCAAATCCCATGAGAGTGAGGCTAACGATTTTCTCCCTGTACATACTTCTTTTCCTTCCAAACCTCAGCAAAGATATAGCCCTTTAAGGCTTCCCCCTATTCTTCATGATTTCCCTCCCAAGTACCATAAATACCTTCCTATTTTTTATGGAGACTCCAAAATCCTTACTGCTGAGAAACACCTTCAAGGATTTGAGCATTTTCTGGACCTTTTTGAAATAGAACATGATGATGTTTGTATGAGGGATTTTGCCCAATACCTCCAAGGAGATGTGAAAAAATGGTTTAAGCATCTGCAGCCTGAGTCTATTGATACCTGGGAAGAGTTGTCTGGTGTCTTTTTAGGGTTTTGGGGTAGGAGGAGGCCGTGGGACCTAGTTCTTTCAGAGTTTTACTCCATGAGAAGACAAGAAGGTGAAACCATGTATAGATTTAACAAGAGGTTTGCAGGCTTCTATTATAACATGCCAAAGGAAATTCAGCCCCTAGAGAATGTTTCTAAATTACACTATGCATCTATCTTTCCTCCTGATTTAGATCTTCATCTTTTGGAGAGAAGGTCTTCCAATTTGTAGCATATGTTCATTGATGCATTGGAGGTTGAAGACAATCTTAGGATGTCTGGAAAGTTATCAAGCCAAGGTAATGATGAAAGGATCGAAGAAGAATTAAGGTTCGGAAAGAGACACGGACAAGGGGTACTTCCCTTGAATCCCATTTTCTCCCATGATGAACAGGGAGGTGATCGACCCGGTGAGGTGCCAGAAGAAGGTAATTCTGGTTTGTTTTATATAAATTGCAATCAGCCTACTGAAGTTTCTGTTACTGATGATTTTAATGGATATTTCAGCCCACCTAAATATGATGAATATGAAGGGGATTGTTTGGGGGACTTCATAAGCTTTTTTTAAATGGATGATAAAGGGGAAAAACAAGTGTGCAATCAGTCCTAACACTTAGAAGAAGCATGGGTTTGCAATACGGAAGAGAAGTACCAAACAGAAAATCAGGGCTCTCTTTCACATTCAGAATTTTCATGCCAAGAAGAGTTTGTTTCACTTGATTTCATTGAAAAGGCTAATGATATTTCTGCTGCATTTGATGAAGAAAATCAAGTTTCAAATTATGAAAGTTTGAATGAAAGTATTGATGTCTCACCTAGAAACTACCTAGAGAACTCCCTTCGAGATCCTTTTGAAAAATGGTTGGGCAGTGCGCAAGAAAGTTTGTTGTTGGAGCATCCATGTCTTGGCAAACAAGTAACAGAGTTTTTTGAAGGATGTTTTTTATGATCCGGTGGCTGATTATATGAAAGAAATTTGTGGCAATAAATATTGGTTATATCTTCGCCTCAAATGTCAGAACCTCTGCCATACATTTCTACCACTAGACTCTTGTGTTTTGATTTCGATTATGCAGGATCAAAATTTTTTGCTATTTGACCAGCTACTGGATTGGCTTCATTGGCACTTTTTCATTACTTGATTAAGCAGTGGTATTCGAGAAAGGCAGAGTGAGTTGTATATAAATAAGCTTGACATGGCGAGTATCGCTTTCGGCATTTTCCAGTTTATTTTCAGAATGTACAGTTTCAATTTTGGGTTTTGGCTTCCAGAAATTTTCAGTTTGCAGTATGGCAGGGCATTTTTGGGTGAGGTAAAGGTTTCCATAGGGTACACATCACAACAAAATTCCCCATATGTTTGCCATGAATGCTTTCAGGAAAACCCTCCAAATGTTCTTCACCAAGAAAGTGTTCTACAAGGAAGATTTTCCTGCATGAGCAACCCAGTGGATCAGGCACTTGGTCTACGAAGTTCTTTGCTACCTCGCAGCGAGCATAGCATCCCTAGTTGGAGCCGATTGTTAGCACCTGGTTTTTCAGCATAAGGACTCAGGTGAAAAGGAGAGATATCTTGAAGAATTCCTTGGAGAAATCTTAAAATTGCCTTATTTTTCATGGCTAGGTGCTAAAAGTATGAGAAAATTGACTTGGGGGTGTTAAATATATATAAGCCTAAAGGGAATTCCAAAAGAAATGCAAAAAAGCGACCAAAAGGAGGTAACAAGACTATAGGCCGAGGTAAAAAATCAAAATTGTTAAACACCGCACCGGTTCCACCATTGATTATGTGCGTGAGGAGATCAACGGTTGTCGTTGATTGTTGCATGGACAAGTTGCACGGGGAATAGGGGCGCGGGTGGTTGCGATGGGGAAAACCAGGGGGCTACGTGTTGCAGGCAGGGAATATCGCAAGTTGGAAATGTGGTATGCAAAAGCAGCTTGCAAGGATGCGATACCGCCAAGGCAGAAAGGTAAGTTGTTGGCCACGTGGATGACCAAGGCAAGCCAAGGAATATCCCACGGATAAAGGGTAAAGGTTCCATGTAAGTGCAATGTGACAAAATAACGGTCTAGATAGTCCTATGATAGATCGACGGTTCACGATGATCGTCACACAAGGGAGGTTCACGATGGTTAGAGGAGGTGGTGGTGGTGATGAAACAAACCACTGGATAGGTGTCAGCACCAGGGTACATCGCGAGGAGGACAAGCGATAACGAAAACTACTTTAGAACTTCGTGACACCGCTGGGTTGGTATATGGTGCTAATAAATGGGCGGCGTAGATGAAATCGCAAGAAATGATCCGACGACGGATGATGAAGGGTATCAAATCAATAAGAGATCAGATCTGAATGGCCAAGATCAATGCATGTAAGATCAACGGCCAGGAGGAGTGAAAACCCAGAAATATGCTAGGAGGGTAAGGCAAAAAAGGTTATATATATGAAAGTCAGTATGTGAAGTTGACATTTCTGTCTTGAAGCTGTCAGAGCCGGAAGCCTCCGGGCGTGTGGAAGACGAGGAGGACGATAGGAGGAGTCTTTTTCAGAGCTTTTTCAGTGATAGGTAGGGCCTTATAGCCGCCGTATTATCAAATCTAAGTCTATTTACCACGAGAAATGGACGAAGAGTTAGTTTCTGGAAGGGTTAGGGTTAAAATCACTCGGGAAGGTAGGGTCCCGAGGCATTTGATGCAAAGTTTCAGTTGTCTATACCTGAAATTATGAGAAGAATGAGGGTTTAGACATGCATGGGGGGTTTCAGTAACCTTTTTCCCATTGTCGCATTGGTCAAATTATGTTTTTCCTCGAGTCCGAGGGTTTTTTCGAGGAAGTTTGTCATTGCTGCATATGGGCAGGTTTTCTCCTTGGGAACCACCAAACCTTTTCATCCGCCTGTATTAAACTTGAGATAGAAGGCTAAAGATTCCAACCACCAAATTTGTAGATGCGATGGAATTGCAAAGTTGGAGGTGCTATAAGCACTGGCACGGTGTTAGCAGGAAGGAAGGTTATAGTTTAGTCGACGATGGAGGATGCAGATAGACGGTTTAAAGGCATCTCTATTGCCACCAAAATGATTGCAAATGAGACGGGGGCTACCTCAGCGCCGTCGTATAATTTTCTACCTAGCCGAAAATCCTGGTCAAGCATGTTTTAAGTCGGTTCAAGCCCGAGACATCATTTTCGCTCGATTGGGGGATTCGGTCAGGTCATCATGGCAGGGGCGATCACATGTAGCTTCCGTCACTGTCACAACCATTATAGGCATGGTCCCTGCATCCCCTGCTCGAAGTCAGTGCGTGGGAAAGGTGGTGCATCTGACTGGCCAAGTATCTTTCAGTTAGAGTCTGATCATGGAGAAGGATCAGGAGTCCGAAGTGGTCTTTATGCTCGAACAGGCTTGGTCTGAGGTGGAGGAAGAACACGCTCCTTCATCTCTTGTGGTATTCGACCATGTGGAAATTAGAACCACCCGCGAAGATGAAGATCCCTAAGAGCGACAAGTGTGGAAAAGGGTTCGACGTCGCTGAAAGAAGGATACCCTTGAAGAGACAGGAGACGTCCACTAGGACATGGATATTCTCAAGGATTTTGTAATGTCCACTAAAGAAGCGACACCTCCCCCTCCGGCAAAAGAATCGCAGGTAGACAACTCTTTCAAAGTGGAAGACTTCTTTCATCTGCATGGGAAATTGAAGACTCAGGAGTAAGGTGGCGTCCTTCTCATGGTATTCCTATTTCCCGTCTTAATCAATCTATTTTGAACTTCACACGTATGTAATATCTCCCAATTTTGGGGATGTCAAGGTGGCAGAATAATTTTAATTGTTTCCGAGGACTAATCCAATGTTGGGAGACTATAAAAGCATTGTAATAGAAGACTAAAAGGTTGGAAAATCATTTGGCTAAGGCCTGGGGGGCGAGCCCGATTTTGAGACTTTTATATTAATACAATGTGCAGTGCCTATGGCAGACTGTTTTGCAGAGATTCATGCGTTGCTTTACTTGTAGTCAGTTTTTTCTTTCTTCTCTATGTGCTCATACTTCTGTTATACATTTACATTATGTTTTCCCTTTCATATCTGAGATCAGTGTATATTAGCTTAGAATTCTTGGAAACAAGCTCTGTGTATTTTCTCATGGCTGCAAGTTTATTGATCATTTTCAGTATTATACATTTACATTATGTTTTCCCTTTTCATATATGAGATCAATGTGTGATAGCTTAGAATTCTTAGAAACAAGCTCTGTGTATTTTGTCATGGCTGCAAGTTTATTGATCATTTTTAGTCTTTCACAGATTCTAAGAGAGATCCCTCTCTGTTTGTACTGGGTTAGAAGCACAAGCTAAAGTGGTTCTGCTGTTACCCCGGTTTTCCCTCTCCCACAACCTAGGGGGTCATTTTGGGTGCTAACACCTGGTTATGATTTTCTCCTTTAAGAAATTAATAACCGCATCCTCATTGATTTTGTGCAATGGAGCAGCTTCTGACCATCTTGTAAAAATAGTATGTGGCCATCAGGATGTACCGGTGCTGCAGGGAAGAATTCAGTTTTTTTCTCCAATGACATCTATGCTCCATTGCTCGAGTGGTTCCGAGATAATGACTGGCTACAGAGGTCCTGCCACTTTCGACAATTTCCCAGCACTCCTTTGGCACACATCACAATTTATAGCATGGGCGGTGAGCATCTCTGAACAAGGAGGGCCAATAATATCCAGCCCTTAGTATTTTGTGAGTTGTTGTATGTCTGGAATAATGTCCCCTAGTAGGGCCATCATGTAACTCCTTGACCACTTTACTTGCATCTTCCTTTTCCAGACATCTAAGAAAAATGCCATCATAATTTCTTCTAAAATGTACCCATCAATGATTTGATAAGTTGTTGATTTCAAACGGGAGTGCCCTTTCTTTGCTTAGAACTCCAGTGCTCTGGAAAGTAACCCTTGCTGCAAATAATGCACTAAGTCCCTATACCAAGAGCAGGAGGCTATGAAAATGGGACATACCTCAACCATGTTCAGCTCATCTTCATTTTCCCAATTCAGTTCTTCATCAACTGGATGTTCGGTGAGTAATTTACATAACCCTTGACCTTTAATGAGGTTTAAATTCTAAGTCATACTCTTGAAGGGCAGTGACCCAGTTTCCTCTTCTTTCACCCAATTCTTTCTGAACGAAAAGAGATCTGACGGTGGGTTGAGGAACTACAACTTTAGTTATGTTCTTAAGAATATATGGCCTGAACTGCTTATCGCTTTGAATACTGTGTATGCTTATTTGTCTACAACAGGATAGTTCAGTTCAGCTCCTTGCAGACCAATGCTCATGAAGGAAATTGGGTATTCGTCTCCTGATTCTACCTTTTGCGTGAGCACAACTGCGAGAGAGTCATCTGAAGCAAAGGTTATACATGATGAAATCCTTATCGAAGTCTGGACTTCTTAAATAAGGATCATTAGCTATGCTGCTTTGATTTCTTTAAATGAAACTTTCTCCAAGTCCGTCCATTTGAACTGTACACTCTGTTTCACCATTTGCTGCAAAGGTTTAAACGGTCTGAGCAAAATCGGGAACGAACCTTCAAACAAAATTAAATGGTTCCCATAAATGATTTCATAGATTTTTTGTTGTGGGGCATGGGAATTTTGTTGATAGCTTGCACTCTCTCTTTATCTATCGAAATTCCTTTTTTTGAAATGATGTGACCCAAAAGCTTGCCCTCAAGAACGGTGAAAACACTTTCTTGGGGTTTAAAGAAATACCATATTTCTTGCAGCGATAAAAAATCTACTTCAAATGAAAAACATGATCTTCCCTCTTCTTTGAGAAAATAGTCACATCATCTAGATAGACTACAACACAATGACCTCCCAATACTCGAAAGGCAATGTCCATTGCTCGTTGGAAAGTAGCTCCTGCGTTTATCAAGGCGAACGACATCCTTCGATATGCTAATGTTCCCCACTTAGTGCGGAAATTAGTCTTGAGGCAATCTTCTTCTGCTACTAATACTTGATTATAACCAGAGAAAACCATCTAGCAGAGAAAAAAGCTCTGATCCTGATACCATTTGTATAATTTGTTCCATTGGAGGTACAAGATAATTATTTTTATCATAAGCTTTATTCAAGTTTCGAAAGTCTACACATAGCCTTATTTCCCCTGATTTCTTTCGCACGTGAACCAGGTTAGCAACGCATTCCAAGTTTTGGGATTTAAAAATGATCTTGGCATCTAACAATTTCTTCAACTATTTTTGTATTAAAGGCTCAAGAGTTGGATGCATTCTTCTTAATTGCTGCTAAAATGGTTTAACGCCTGCCTTCATTGGTGTTAGCACTTAGATTTTATTCCGGTTGTAAGAGAATAACACCTAAGGTAACCTATTTCAAACCAAACTTTAGGTAGAAAACTCAACCATTTTTCCACTAGAGAGGGCTCTCTCACGATATATATAAATGCTAAAATATGTAAAAGTTCTCTCAAAATTTCTCAAAAGGATTTTCTGGTTGAAAAGGAAAACAAGGAACGTTAGGCATGGATTCAAAGTTTCAAATATATAATATGCTAGTAAGAGATTTATACAAAATAGATTTCTACAGAGGCAAGATAGCAATCATATCACAGTCAATTTGATTTTTCAGGTGGTGTAGAAAGAAGTAATGACATTCCATCAACAACAGGCATCTAATTAGGATGAATCTATTGTCAACTTTGGAGAAAATAGTGAATATTTAAATGCGATAAAACGAGGCATAACCAGTATGAATCTCGAGTTATTTCAAACGTTCATTTAAATATAGAAGAAAAACATAATGGAAGATATAACGAAGAAAGTGAACATGCACAAAATAAAGATAAAGGAAAAACAGACTGTAAAGCTGATCAACACATGAATCTTTGGTCTCAAAAGATAGGTATTTTCACTGTACTGCCTTTATTTATCAAAAAATAGACTTCAAAGCATACTTGTCTCTCAAAGAATTTCCCACCCCCTCAAAAAATGAGTCTCATTGTTTTTATACAAAATTCGGAAGAAGCTTGACATAACTGCTTTTTCTAACTAATAACTGAAAATATTTTAACTTGAAAGATAACTGTCTTTGAGCAATAGATAACTGTCTCCAAATAATATTACAAATTTAAAATAAAAGTATCTTTTTTTCACTTGGCAAAAATTTTGAATATCATCTTTTCCCCACTTGGCAAGAGTTTTGAATGCATCTATGAATGGACAGAATATATTGTCCTTCCATATTTGTCCACATAATTCCATTGGTCGGCCGTGGGTAAATCATAGTTGGTCATTTCTTTTACCAAGACTCGCATTTCAACATGACCTGCATAAGAAACAGGAAGAAGATTCTCACAGGTTGAGATCAACATATTTAAAATTTCAAAGTCTTCCGTTATTTTCTCCATTAAAATTTTTCCTGTAAGCATATGATCCAATTTCTGAAACTTTCTGTGATCCATTCTTATGTCAAACAACAATCTCTTATAATCATTAGGAGGAATCAATTCATTCTTTTCATTCCAAAAAGTAGGGAATCCTTTTTTTATTAATTTTTTAAATTGCTTCTTAAACTTTACTACTTCTTCCCGTATTTCTCCAGCTTTAGCTTCAATATTTTCAACATGCGAGTACTTTCCCAAGATCCTTCTGGCCCATGTAATGACTGAAATTCTATTCATTATATTCATGGCTGTCAAGTCTGCTTTAGTTAGACTGTTTAAGAATGTTATAGCTTTCTGGGCTACTTTTTTTGGTTTTTTATTTAAATTCTCCCTGACTGCTCTACAACTTTCAAAGGCATCTTTGGCTACCTTTTCTTTGACTCTTATGTAATCTAGATATGGTCTTAATTTTTCAACTTCCTTTATAATTTGGTCCCATACCATATGTTTGCAACCTTGCATAGCAGCTTGCCCTGTCACATAAGCTGCCAAACCTTTATTATTATCACTTAATTCCTGATTCTTTGTCTGCAAAGTTTTTATTTCCTTATTTTTAATTTCATTTTCTTCTTTCAGCTTCTGTATTTCCATCTTCAATTCTTTGATTTCACCTTCTTTCAAACTTACTTGGGACATGGATTGTAAAATACCATCTACTCCAGTTTTATCTTCATCTGTGTCTGTTTGTACCTGTTGCTGACCACTTTCTGCTACTCTTTTCTTTGTTTCCTCCAACTGCTCTTCCAAAATGATTTTTCTTTTTCCTAATGATCTTTTTCATCAGAGAGTTTTAACATTTTTGCAGTAACATCGTTTACCTCATTAGATAATTTTTCTTTTTCTTTTTCCAGTACTGTTAGTTTTGCTTCTTGGATAAGCACAGTGTCTGGAATTTTTAGCTTTCGTCTTAACATCAGAATCGTATCATCCTTTTCTTTGAGCAATTTTGTTGCTACATCTCCCTCTTTATTTATCAAATCTACGTGCAATTTTTTAATCTGTTGTTGTCGAGACTTATTTTCTGCCTTCTCCTGTCTCAACTGATTATTCAATTTATCCAGTGAATTTTTCAATTTGTCCGCCTTTAATATTGCCCCCAAATAATCTGAATATATAACTTCTCATGTTTTTCTGTGCAATAAAATTTTATTTGGGGCATTTATTTTAGACAAATCTACTTTCATCTCTGAAATCTTATCTTTTGTGACAAATTTCAAAGAATTCTCTTTGATATTTCTGCTAGTGAATAAACTTACTTCAGTATTGGATATATTTCTAACTTTTGGAAACAATTGACTGGTTTTCTTAGAGGATTCCTGTTTATTCTGACTGTGTTCATTAAATACATCCATCATATTGTGGGGTCTATTTACATCACCTTCTACTGGGGTTTCTTCAATACTGTATTCTTTAACCGTGACCTCTGGTATTTTTTCTTCAGTTCTTTTTGCCTCTTATGAAACTGATATCAACTCTTGTTGTTAATTTATTTTCAACTTTTTTCCTCTTTCTGTTCCTTCATCCTCAATGTTCATTACGTCCTGTATGGGTCTTTTAAACCCCACAAATGCAGTATTCATTGTGTTTTCTGTCTCTGTTGTTGTATCTGTCAATACCATTTCTTTATCGTGTGCATCTGGAATGATTTCTTCTTTATATTCCAGCCAATTGGCTCTGTCAGACATTCCTTCAATCATCTGATGGTTCAATGTTTTGATGCGATGATCTGTTCTCCATTTTGATATTATGTTTAACGGATCATACTCAATAGCTATATCTGTCTCAAAACTCATATCCTTCAATAACTTCTCTATATACACAGCAGCATTTTTATTCTTTATTGTGAATGGGCCAAGTGTGAACGGATATTTAATGTCTGTTTCTTGTTTGTAAACCAAAAAATTGTTATCTTCAACAATTAACTTTTGTCTCAGGAATTCCAAAGCAAAAACCCTTAAGGTAAGAAAAGCTGGTAAAACATAAGGTTTATGTTTGAACCCGTATAATCTAATTACTGTACTGTCCTTTGACAAGAACCAATCTCCCGTCGCGTACTCTGCACTCAATTGCATGCATGCCTGCATTTCTGGTAATACTCTAGGCAATTTTTTACCAAGGATCATTCTGTAAATCTCGGAGAGCATGTAATTGATGTAATTGAACATGTTATTTTCTAATAAAGTCGTGAAAATGATTTCTGGGAACTGCAACTCTTCTTGATTGGCTATCATAATCATTTTCATCAAAAAAGACTGAAACCTGAAATGCCTCAGAGTGGGAAAATTGATCATCTGGTCATGAATCTTATCTGTCAAAAATACTTCAAAATTAAGTCGAGGGATTTGATTTTCATCGATCCCTGACTGAATTGTACTCATTTTGTACAACAGACTCAACTAAAACTCGGTTACATACATGTCCGTATCAAACCCTAGGACTAAAGCCAATAATGTCAAAACTAATTGGGTATTTTCATCAAACAAATTGATATCTATAGGGTACGGGACCTCTGAAATGTTGGTTTCTGGTTTGAGACACGAAGACAAAACTTTTCTCTATCATTTTCATAGGTTTGATGATAATTTTCAATAATGGAGATTTCAGAAAAAATCTCAGACTCGAGGGTTTGGGAAAAATCTATTCCTAGGGCTTTAATTATTTCGGTCGAATTTTTTTCACAAACGACTCTGGTTTTTTGACTGTCTAGGACAATTCTTTCTTCTCGGGAGTAATTCTCGGCACACCATGACACAAATTCTGGGAAAAAAGGGATTTGGTCCGGGAAAAAGGCTAACAAAGACGATTGGTGGACTCTATGCAGGTCTATTCCTTCTTTTAATAATTCAGACAACCTAAGTTTAATCTCAGAGACGGGAAACCTAATTAGGGTATCATGAACGTCTTCGTCTCTATCTTCTAGGGCTTCTTTTGCTTTAAAAACATCTATATCAGGTACAGTTTCCATTTAAACGTTTCTTTAAACAAAATTCTGTTTAAAAAAGTGGGCCAGGTCACCAGACCCTACCTGTATGTACACGCCTTCAGCCTTCTGTCGCAATTGCTGATCTCCACTGGTCCTCAGAGCTCCCAAGGATAGAAACACATATACAAAATGTCGTTATGTGAAGTCCTTTTTGTTTTATATAAGCATTTTTGATTAACTTCTCGGCAACTTTCTGAATGTGGTTTATATCCGACCGTTGATCTAGAGCTTTTGATTTGGGCCGTCAGATCTCACATCCTTTTATCCCCTATGGTGGTATCCGCGATCCTAAAATGATTTTTCTTCTCCGGTTTGTTCCTTGTGCAGATCAACTATTTGATAACACCTGTTCGAGTGGTTTCACTTTCCGCGACCTCTCTTCCTTATATCAAGTGCGCACCTTCCCAGATGCGGACGAACATTGGCCGTTGATTTTGTTTCAGATATATATCGTCCCTCCGATTGCTATCGACGTATGGCGTATTCCCTTACGCTTTCTCCATCTGCCACGTACCATGTCCCACCACTTATTATCCTGCCACGTGCTATGGCCTACTGCGCCTTATTGTTTGGTGGTTCCGCACGGCGCTGTTGTGGTTTTTGATACCACTATCTCGCACATGCGGACTAATGAAATTAGGACACGTGCCCTGCAGTATGGAGTCCGCAACCACTCACAACTATTAGCAACCGATTACTTTAGCGGTGCGGGAAACTATAATAGTCGTTGATATTGATCCTTATCATCTCCGCCATCGAAGCTTGATCCATATTTAATCTTTTCAAAGAATTTCCTTTCGGACTTTGCATATGTGGGTTTTTCCTTCTTGTTTTTTGTATTTCAAAACCTTTTCTTCAACTTATTTGTGGTAATTTTCCTGCTTTTGGATATTTTGGCAAAAACTTTTTAGGATTTGAGCATTTTCAGATATAGTGTCAACAACTGGCTCCAACTGGGGATGCTATCCTCCCTGTGAGGTAGCAAAGAACATCGTAGACCAAGTGCCTGATCCATTGGGCTGCATTCAAACTTTTTCCTCCTTTTTTTTTTTTTGAAAAGATATTTACACTGTACAAAAAACTCTCTTTCACCTCTGTCTTTTAGGAAAGATAATGTTTGAGGTGTCTCCCATTTACTGGTCCTCAGGATAGAATTCTCCATTGCAATTTTTTAGGATAAATGCATTTTCTCCTTGACATCCTGCAACACTATATGGACCTTTCCATAAATGCTCAAAATTTCCATGGTGATCTTCATTTCTGGAGTCCCACTTCAAAACCAAATCATTTATCTGAAAATCCTTTTCTTTAACCTTTCTGTCAAAAGTTTTGTTCATTTTTGCTTGATGCATTTGGGTTTTGTTATATGCTTTTTCTCTGACTTGATGCAATTCTATCATTTGATTTATTCTCCTTTGCATATGATTTGGTTCTTCATCGACTTCTTGTAATAATTTCATAACTGGCAAACCCAAAGAAACAGGAAAAATTACCTCTGTGCCGTACACCAACTGGAAAGGGGAAGTGCCAATTGCTCTCTTTGTACTGATCCTATCCGCCCACAGAGCATATTTCAGTTTAGTGTGCCAAGCTCTCTTGTTATCTTCTAGCAACTTCTTTATGATTCTCACTAAAATTTTATTTGAAGATTCGGCCAACCCATTCCCTTGTGGATAATAAGCAGTTGAATGATTTAGATGTATGTGATATTTGTAACAAAAAATTATCATCTTTTTTGACTTGAACGCTGGAGCATTATCTGTCACTATCCTTTTAGGACAACCAAACCTGGACAAAATGTTCTCTTCCAAAAAGTTCATCATCACTGTTTCTGTGGAATTTCTGGTTGGGATGGCCTCAATCCATTTTGTGAAGTAATCTGTAGCAGTCAGAATCCACTTATGTTTCCCTGAAGAATTTGGGTTAATCTCACCAATAAAATCTAATCCCCACTGTTGGAAAGGTGCCTCAATTGAAATAGGTTTCAACGGAAATGGCAATAATTCTCTTTTCCCATCAAAAATTTGACACTCATGACATTTCGTTACTTCTTTATATACATCTGAATACATGCTGGGCCAATAAAAACCAGCTCTAAGAATTTTGTTCACGGTAGCCTTCCATGAATGATGCCCCCCACACATACCCTTATGAAATTCCACCATAATATGCTGCGATTCATTCTCTAATAGACAATTCAACAGGATTCCTCCTGGATCTTTCCATAATAAATTTCCATCTAATATGCAAAACTTGGCTGATTTCAATTTTACTGATCTTGCCCTAGTTTTTTCCATATTCGCCGGTGCTTGGAGATTCTGCAAACATATACAATATCCGCGTACCAGGGGGATAAAGAGAAATCTTCAATTATCTGTGAATTTGGAACATTTTTGGTCGAAGTTTCAGAAAGAAAATTCATACCGAGAGAGTCCCAATTTGTTTCTGTCATCATTTTAGCCAAACCTTGGCCTTTTATCAGTTTTGTAGGTTTAATGTCCAAATCATATTCCAATAACACTGCTATCCATTTCTCTCTTTTCCCTTCAGGATTTGGCTGGGTAAGAATGTCTTTCACTGCTGCTGATGGAACATGTGCTATTATATGAGAATGCAAAATGTATATCCTGGAATCCTTCAATGCTTTCACTAAAGCATAAGCTTGTTTCTCCATAATGTTGTATTTTAATTCTGCATCTCTCAGAATCTTACTAAAAAATGCAATTGGTTGTTCCGCACCTTCTTGATTCTTTTGCAACAATACCCCAGCTACTGTATGTTCTGATGCATAGGTAAACATAATGAAATCCTTTGTATAATCTGGACTAATTAACACTGGTGCTTCAGTCAATGCTCTTTTAATATTATCAAAGGATTGTCTTGCTTCTTCAGTCCATTTAATTTCCTTGTCTTTCCTTAGCATTTCAGTTATGTTTCTCAAAATCTCAGCGAAACTAGGAATGAACCTTCTTAACCAATTTACCCTTCCAATAAATGATTGGATCTCTTTCTTGCTCCTAGGGATTCCTACCTTTTGTATCGCAGATACTCTCTCCGGGTCAATCTTAATGCCTTCTTTTGATATGATGTGTCCCAATAATCTTCCTTCTTCCATGCAAAAATGAGATTTCTTTGGATTTAAGGAAATCCCAAATTTTCTACATTTTAGAAAAACTCTTTCCAGATGCTTCAAGTGATGAGCAACATTATTTGAATAAATAGTGATATCATCCATGTATACTACCACAAATTTGTCCCTTTCATCTACAAATGCAATATCCATGGCTCTCTGAAAAGTTGCGCCTGCATTCATCAAACCAAATGGCATTTTGGCATACATAAATGTTCCCCATGGAGTAGTAAAAGCAGTTTTTTCCTGATCTTCTGGGCGAACTTTAAGTTGATTATAACCTGAGAAACCGTCTAACATGGAAATTCTTTCGGCTCCCACAACTTTCTGTAAAATCTGATCCATTTTAGGGAGTGGATAGTTATCTTTCAAAGAAACTCTGTTCAAATTTCTAAAGTCTACGCATAGCCTTATTTCGCCATTCTTTTTCCTTACTGGTACTAGGTTAGCCAACCACTTGGAAAAACTCAAGGACACAATTATCTTAGCATCAAACAACTTTCTCACCTCTTTTTCTATTATTGGAAGCAACTTGGGATTTATTCTTCTTAATTTCTGTTTAAAAGGATTTTCATTAGGTTTGATAGGAATTGTATGCTGTATAACAGAAACATCATATTCTTTCAGATCCTCATAACTCCAAGCAAAAACATCCGAAAATATTTTCATCACTTCCACACTTTTATCCTCTTCCTTTCTTGGTAATTTCTTTGAAAGCTTTACCAATTTGGGATCCTTTTCAGAACCTAAATTGTAATCTTTTACATCCTCAGGTTTAGGCTCTACCTTTGGATTTTTCACCACATCATTTTTATCAAACAATTTTTCTAAAGGAATTAAGCCTCTAGGGATAACATTATTCTTTAGCTGAATTATATCCTTACCTCCAATCCTTTGCTTGAACTTTTCTGTTTCTTCTGGGGAATCTATTTCATCTGGACCAGCTCCAGCATCTTCTACATCAATAGAACTGTAATTGAATTCATCTGTCATTTCTAAAAAGCGTTTAATCTGTTGATCATCTTCAAAAACCTGCCAATGTTTGATATTGTCTGGGATAAATGGTCTGTGTATGACCTCAATATCATATTTCGTTTTAGAAAAGATAGGAGTTTTGAATGCAGCTCCCGCAGTGGCCAAAGAATCTACTACAGTGTTGCTAACTCTGGGAATTGAAACAACATCATGTTCATCGAAATTTTTTTCAGTAAATCCCACACTTCATTCCTATATGACCTCATTTTAGGGTGTTTGGTCTGATAAATAGCTTTTACCTGATTTGTTACCAATTCAGAATCTCCAAACACTTCAATCCTTTTTTCTTTTAAATCTCTCAACACGTTCAACCCCATAATCAAAGCTTCATATTCTGCAACATTGTTGGTACATTCAAAATTCAATTGCTAAGAAAACATTAGGAATTCTCGGTCAGGTGTAATTATCCATACTCCTGCACCAGCTCCTTCTCTGCTTCTAGCCCCATCAAAGTGCATCGTCCAGGTTCCTTCTTTTCTGATCTTTTCTCTTAACAATCTTTCTTTTTCATTTTCTTTAGGTTCAATTAAATCAATCTTTTCTTTAGATTCAACATCATTGTACAAAATACAAGAACCCAAATCTGTGTCTACTGCATATATAGCATGCTTCTCATGTTCTTTTAAGTCACTTACCAAATAAGCAGCCATCTTTTCAGCATATAATCTTCTGTGTACCCCCAACACCGGAATAGTAGCAAAAGACATATCTATCTGCAGAGTTCCTTTTAACTTCGAGGCCCACGACCTGGACAATAACATACCAAACTTTGCTGGAATATCAACAACCACCACATCCATAAGAATACCTTTGGCTGGTATTTTACTGAGATTGACTGTCAAATCTTTTATCAACCCTAAACATTTGACTTTCCTTGAATCAAAAGAAAATAAGTCATCATATGGTCTTGTAATTTCCAATCCCAAAGATTCTACTACAAGTTTTGGCATCAGATTATGAGAAGCTCCTGAGTCTAACATACAATTATGCACAACTTTATCATGAACATTCAAATTCACATAGAAAGGAGAAATTTCCCCAAAACTATTATCTTCCATTCTTGAACCCAGGCAAATATTAGGAGTATCATCATCTAATTCTAAAGTATCTATTTCCACTCGATTTTCTACTTGCATCATCTTAAAAATTTGTTCCTTGTATTCCTTATTCTTTAATATCTCATTGAAAGGTACATAAATCTTGACTTTCGACATTTCACTCTGTATATTGAAAGGAACCAAATTTTTATCACCCTCCTTCATCGAATCTTTCTTGTTATCTGAAATTACTTTTGGCACATCTTCATTGTCTTTTCTTCTCGTTTGTTGTTCATACTGACTAGCAGAAGGTTTATCCGTAATTCCTTTTGATTTTCCCATTGGTTCTTTTCCTTTGTCTATTATAACGTCTCGGTTTCTAATATTTATCTTTCTTTGAAGATCGTTTATAGCATTTTGGTAACCAATCTGGTATTGATCAATTTCTGTCTCCAAATTACAACATTCCCCTTCTGCAAGGAACATATCATACTCTTGTTTAGTCAGATACACTTCTGAATCAGAACTGCCACAATGGTGAATATCACTCTCAGGTATCTCAGCTTCAACTTCTCCGGCAATATAATTTTTAGGGAAAGGAGGTCTGATTTGATCTTCTTCTGCATTCCTTGGGTTTCGCTGCTCTCTCGGCCTTATAGCTGGAACAAAGGGTCTCCTAAAATTTGGGTTTCTGATTTGAGGTTCTGTTTGTTCTTTATTTGGAGCTTTGTTATCCACCACTAACCTTTCTAATAACCTTTTCATAGTTTTCATCATTGCTTCAAATTTTACATCTGTGGAAGAAGAAGAAGATGCTGCATTTTGATTATCTTCTCTAATTTTCTTTCTGTCCATATCTCTATGTCTCATTTTTCCAGAAGCCATCATATTAGCTTCAACTTCTACTGCATCTTTCATCATTATTGCCAAAGTAGTGGATCTTCTTTCTCTTAACGTGCATGAAAAATCACCTTCAAAAGCATCTACATAATGTAACTTGGCTACTCCCACTGGAGGTTTTATATCTGTAGGGATAGAATTATAGACTTTCATAAATCTGGCAGAGAATTCTTGAACTGACTCAAAACCTCATTTTTTTAGATTGTTATACTATGTCAACACCTACGAAGGATTTTTCTGGTCTTCCCATCTTTGATAAAAAGAGTTGTAAAAGCATCATAATTAGCAATTGATCCTGCAGCTAAGGCTCTAAACCACTTTTTGACTTCACCTCTCAAGATTTGGGCAAACAACCTCATTTTTTCATCATCATAATCCACTTCTTCTAAATCAATGAAATCACTAAAGTTATCAACATGTTGCGGTGTTGTATAATTACCCTCATTATCAACAGTAAAGATTCTCTGTCCATAATTTTGAGGCAAATCATGTAAATCCGCGATAAAAACCAATGGGGCAAATCTGGCAGCCATGGGTGGTGGGTTATAAGGTGGAACAATCACTGCCTGTTGTCTATTACTTTGCACAGGTATTCTTTGGGCTTTGGATATTTTGGACCCTGCCCTTTCAGATTTTTGTAAATTTTCCCAAACAGATTTTAAAGAATAATCCCACAAACTTTTTGGGTCAACTTTTGTTTCTTTCAAATCAGAATCTGACTTAGTTCTAAGCAAAATCTTTTCACTTGAACCAATATTTTCTTCCTCAAACAGATTTTCTTGAAAAGAAGGGAATATATTTGAAAACTGAGAAATACCTTCTTTCGTCTTGCCTTTTCCTTTATTTGTCTTGAGGAACTTTTCTGGATTATCCACGCCTGAGAAGAACTGCAAACCGGGATTTCTTCTTGTAGCCACAATGTCTTTTTCAAAATATCTTCAAAAAACCTTAAGAAATTGTCACAAGTGAAGTCACCAGGGCAATATCTAAAACCAACTTATTTCAAACTTCCTTGCCCAAGAAATTTGACCTTTCTTTGTCGTTTCTCCCAGGGAAAATTTCACTTTTGTTCCCCGGCAACGGCGCCAAAATGTTAGCAATTAGATTTTATTCCGGTTGTAAGAGAATAACACCTAAGGTAACCTATTTCAAACCAAACTTTAGGTAGAAAACTCAGCCATTTTTCCACCAGAGAGGGCTCTCTCACGATATATATGTAAAGACTAAAATATGTAAAAGTTCTCTCAAAATTTCTCAAAAGGATTTTCTGGTTGAAAAGAAAAACAAGGAACGTCGGGCATGGAGTCAAAGTTTCAAATATATAATATGCTAGTAAGAGATTTATACCAAATAGATTTCCATAGAGGCAAGATAGCAATCATATCAGAGTCAATTTGATTTTTCAGGTGGTGTAGAAAGAAGTAATGACATTCCATCAACAACATGCATCTGATTAGGATGAATCTATTGTCAAATTTGGAGAAAATAGTGAATATTTAAATGTGATAAAACGAGGCATAACCAGTATGAATCTCGAGTTATTTCAAACGTTCATTTAAATATAGAAGAAAAACATAATGAAAGATATAACGAAGAAAGTGAACATGCACATATAAAGATAAAGGAAAAACAGACTGTAAAGCTAATCAACACATGAATCTCTGGTCTCAAAAGATAGGTATTTTCACTGTACTGCCTTTATTTATCAAAAAATAGACTTCAAAGCATACTTGTCTCTCAAAGAATTTCCCACCCCCTCAAAAAATGAGTCTCATTGTTTTTATACAAAATTCGGAAGAAGCTTGACATAACTGCTTCTTCTAACTAATAACTGAAAATATTTTAACTTGAAAGATAACTGTCTTTGAGCAATAGATAACTGTCTCCAAATAATATTACAAATTTAAAATAAAAGTATCTTTTTGCCACTTGGCAAAAATTTTGAATATCATCTTTTCGCCACTTGGCAAGAGTTTTGAATGCATCTATGAATGGACAGAATATCTTGTCCTTCCATATTTGTCCACATAATTCCATTGGTTGGCCGTGGGTAAATCATAGTTGGTCATTTCTTTTACCAAGACTCGCATTTCAACATGACCCGCATAAGAAACAGGAAGAAGATTCTCACAGGTTGAGATCAACATATTTAAAATTTCAAAGTCTTCCGTTATTTTCTCCATTAAAATTTTTCCTGTAAGCATATGATCCAATTTCTGAAACTTTCTGTGATCCATTCTTATGTCAAACAGCAACCTCTTATAATCATTAGGAGGAATCAATTCATTCTTTTCATTCCAAAAAGCAGGGAATCCTTTGTTTATTAATTTTTCAAATTTCTTCTTAAACTTTACTACTTCTTCCCGTATTTCTCCAGCTTTAGCTTCAATATTTTCAACATGCGAGTACTTTCCCAAGATCCTTCTGGCCCATGTAATGACTGAAATTCTGTTCATTATATTCATGGCTGTCAAGTCTGCTTCAGTTAGATTGTTTAAGAATGTTATAGCTTTCTGGGCTACTTCTTTTGGTTTTTTATTTAAATTCTCCCTGACTGCTCTGCAACTTTCGAAGGCATCTTTGGCTACCTTTTCTTTGACTCTTATGTAATCCAGATATGGTCTTAATTTTTCAACTTCCTTTATAATTTGGTCCCATACCATATGTTTGCAACCTTGCATAGCAGCTTGCCCTGTCACATAAGCTGCCAAACCTTTATTATTATCACTTAATTCCTGATTCTTTGTCTGCAAAGTTTTTATTTCCTTATTTTTAATTTCATTTTCTTCTTTCAGCTTCTATATTTCCATCTTCAATTCTTTGATTTCACCTTCTTTCAAACTTACTTGGGACATGGCTTGTAAAATACCATCTACTCCAGTTTTATCTTCATCTGTGTCTGTTTGTACCTGTTGCTGACCACTTTCGGCTACTCTTTTCTTTGTTTTCTCCAACTGCTCTTCCAAAATGATTTTTTCTTTTTCCTAATGATCTTTTTCATCAGAGAGTTTTAACATTTTTGCAGTAACATCGTTTACCTCATTAGATAATTCTTCTTTTTCTTTTTCCAGTACTATTAGTTCTACTCCTTGGATAAGCATAGTGTCTGGAATTTTTAGCTTTCGTCTTAACATCATAATCGTATCATCCTTTTCTTTGAGCAATTTTGTTGCTGCATCTCCCTCTTTATTTATCAAATCTACTTGCAATTTTTTAATCTATTGTTGTCGAGACTTATTTTCTGCCTTCTCCTATCTCAACTGATTATTCAATTTATCTAGTGAATTTTTCAATTTGTCCGCCTTTAATATTGCCTCCAAATAATCTGAATATATAACTTCTCCTGTTTGTCTGTGCAATAAAATTTTATCTGGGGCATTTATTTTAGACAAATCTACTTTCATCTCTGAAATCTTATCTTTTGTGACAACTGAAAATTTCAAAGAATTCTCTTTGATATTTTTGCTAGTGAATAAACTTATTTCAGTATTGGATATATTTCTAACTTTTGGAAACAACTGACTAGTTTGCTTAGAGGATTCATGTTTATTCTGACTGTGTTCATTAAATACATCCATCATATTGTGGGGTCTATTTACATCACCTTCTACTGGGGTTTCTTCAATACTGTATTCTTTAACCGTGACCTCTGGTATTTTTTCTTCAGTTCTTTTTGCCTCTTCTGAAACTGCTATCAACTCTTGTTGTTCATTTATTTTCAACTTTTTTTCTCTTTCTGTTCCTTTATCCTCAATGTTCATTACGTCCTTTATGGTTCTTTTAAACCCCACCAATGCAGTATTCATTGTGTTTTCTGTCTCTGTTGTTGTATCTATCAATACCATTTCTTTATCGTGTGCATCCGGAATGATTTCTTCTTTATATTCCAGCCAATTGGCTCTGTCAGCCATTCCTTCAATCATCTGATGGTTCAGTGCTTTGATGCGATGATCCGTTCTCCGTTTTGATATTATGTTTAACGAATCATACTCAATAGCTATATTTGTCTCAAAACTCATATCCTTCAATAACTTCTCTATATACACAGCAACATTTTTATTCTTTATTGTGAATGGGCCAAGTGTGAACGGATATTTAATGTCTATTGCGTGTTTGTAAACCAGAAAATTGTTATCTTCAACAATTAACTTTTGTCTCAGGAATTCCAAAGCAAAAACCCTTAAGGTAAGAAAAGCTGGTAAAACATAAGGTTTATGTTTGAACGCGTATAATCTGATTAATGTACTGTCCTTTGACAAGAACCAATCTCTCGTCGCGTACTCTGCACTCAATTGCATGCATGCCTACATTTCTGGTAATACTCTAGGAAATTTTTTACCAAAGATCATTCTGTAAATCTCGGAGAGCATGTAATTGATGTAATTGAACATGTTATTTTCTAATAAAGTCGTGAAAATGATTTCTGGGAACTGCAACTCTTCTTGACTGGCTATCATAATCATTTTCATCAAAAAAGACTGAAACCTGAAATGCCTCAGAGTGGGAAAATTGACCATCTGGTCATGAATCTTATCTGTCAAAAATACTTCAAAATTAAGTCGAGGGATTTGATTTTCATCGATCCTTGACTGAATTGTACTCATTTTGTACAACAGAATCAACTAAAACTCGGTTACATACATGTCCGTATCAAACCCTAGGACTAAAGCCAATAATGTCAAAACTAATTGGGTATTTTCATCAAACAAATTGATATCTATAGGGTATGGGACCTCTGAAATGCTGGTTTCTGGTTTGAGACACGAAGACAAAAACTTTTCTCTATCATTTTGAGAGGTTTGATGATAATTTTCAATAATGGAGATTTCAGAAAAAATCTCAGACTCGAGGGTTTGGGAAAAATCTATTCCTAGGGCTTTAATTATTTCCGCCGGCTTTATTTCACAAACAACTCTGGTTTTTTGACTGTCTAGGACAATTCTTTCTTCTCGGGAGTAATTCTCGGCACACCATGACACAAATTCTGGGAAAAGAGGGATTTGGTCCGGGAAAAAGGCTAACAAAGACGACTAGTGGACTCTATGCAGGTCTATTCCTTCTTTTAATAATTCAGACAACCTAAGTTTAATCTCAGAGATGGGCAACCTAATTAGGGTATCATGAACGTCTTTGTCTCTATCTTCTAGGGCTTCTTTTTCTTTAAAAACGTCTATATCATGTACAGTTTCCATTTAAACGTTTCTTTAAACAAAATTCTGTTTAAAAAAGTGGGTCAGGTCACCAGACCCTACCTGTATGTACACGCCTTTAGCCTTCTGTCGCAATCGCTGATCTCCACCGGTCCTCAGAGCTCCCAAGGATAGCGACACATATACAAAATGTCGTTATGTGAAGCCCTTTTTGTTTTATATAAGCCTTTTTGATTAACTTCCCGACAACTTTCTGAATGTGGTTTATATCCGACCGTTGATCTAGAGCTTTTGATTTGGGCCATCAGATCTCGCATCCTTTTATCCCCTATGGTGGTATCCGCGATCCTAAAACAGTTTTTCTTCTCCGGTTTGTTCCTTGTGCGGATCAACTATTTGATGACACATGTTCGAGTGGTTTCACTTTTCGCGACCTCTCTTCCTTATATCAAGTGCGCACCTTCCCAGATGCGGACGAACATTGGCCGTTGATTTTGTTTCAGATATATATCGTCCCTCCGATTGCTATCGACATATGGCGTATTTCCTTACGCTTTCTCCATCTGCCACGTACCATGTCCCACCACTTATTATCCTGCCACGTGCTGTGGCCTACCGCGCCTTATTATTTGGTGGTTCTGCACGGCGCTGTGGTGGTTTTTGATACCACTATCTCACACATGTGGACTAATGCAATTAGGACATGTGCTCGGCGGTATGGAGTCCGCAACCACTCACAACTATTAGCAACCGATTACTTTAGTGGTGCGGGAAACTATAATAGCCGTTGATCTTGATCCTTATCATCTCCGCCATCGAAACTTGATCCATATTTAATCTTTTCAAAGAATTTCCTTTCGGACTTTGCATATGTGGGTTTTTCCTTCTTGTTTTTTGTATTTCAAAACCTTTTCTTCAACTTATTTGTGGTAATTTCCCTGCTTTTGGATATTTTGGCAAAAACTTTTTAGGATTTGAGCATTTTCAGATATAGTGTCAACAATTGGTATTATATGTTGAATTATGCGAGTATCATATGTTTTCAGATCTCATAAGTCCATGCAAAAACATCTTTATATTGCTTAAAAAGTTTAATGAACTTATCTCTTTCGCCTGGTGAGCAGCATTTACCAAGATTGACATACTTTGGTTCAGCTTCTGTGCCCATATTTACCAATTCATGCTGCATGGAGGAGCTATGAGTTTTAACATTTTCTGGCTTCTTGAACTTGTTCTGCAAAACAAACAAACTTTCGAGTGATCTCACTCCTTTGGGCATGAAGTTTCCTTTGACCGCGTTCTTGTTCTGCAGATCAGAATCGTGCTTTTCTTCATCTATAATGGCTTCCTGGAAAGCGTCTTCATTTGTTAGGAAACTAATGATCTGATCATCATCATCGAACACTCTGAGAACTATAATATTATCTGGAATAGACGGCTTGAAAACCAATTCGATAGAGCACTTATTATTAGTGGGCACTAACCTAGAAGCAGAAGTAGCTAACAAATCAGCTGCAGCGTTTTGTAATCTAGGAATAGAATGTATATTAAAATCTTCAAAGTGCAAAATTAAATCCCATACCTTAGACTGATAACCCTTTAAATGTGGTGAAAGACAATGATTTGTATCTCTCACCTGTCTAACGACTATTTCTGAGTCACCAAAGACTTTCAAGTATTTGACATTCAAACCAATAGCTTTCTTTAATCCATGGACCAAAGATTCATATTCAACAGTATTATTAGTACATTCGAACTCTAATCTACAAGATAAGAAGTGTTTGTTGTTTTCACGATCAATTAAAATACAACCAGCCCCGGATCCTTCTTGTGTTTTGGAACCGTCAAAGTATAGAACCCAAAAAACATTCTTCGTTTTAACTAAGTTAGTATCACTATCATCTAAGTTAGTAACTAATCTAACTATGTTACAATCAATATCATCAGTCCGAGAGAATTGAAGGAGATCAGACTGTTCATCTGATTCATGGCTAGCATTTTCTGATTGATACCCGATTCAATTTCTAAGAAATAATTTCCCAAAACTGAAGATGAGAAAGCTACAGGTTCATTTTTTTCTTCTAATTGAGTTACATTTTGCTTCATGTGAGGTTCTCTCAGTATTTTAATATGATTTTTCCTATTTTGATATGGTAACCATAAGTGAGACCAATCTGTTGCGAAGTAACCATTTAATTTTGTAGACCAATCTCTGCTCAAGATCAAACCATAAGCCTCAGGAATATCAACTACCATTATATCAATAAAATGACACACTCTAGGATCCGCTGACAACCTAATAAGCACATCTTTCATTTCTCCGATGACTTTAACAGTAGTTCTATCTAACTGTATGATCTGGGCTGGGATGGAATTGGCTTCCCATTAATCCTTTTGAAAATTGACAGTGGCATGACATTCGAGGAAGCCCTTGAATCCACCAAACAGTTATGCACATTATGATTGAAAATTTCGAAAGTTAAAAGAAAAGGCAACGTTTGGGATTTAGATTTTCCGCCAATACTAGCTTCATTTATTTCAGGATCTTTCTGAGTGCTTGCTAACGGGGTGCTAGGTTTGGGATCAAGGGCTTGTAGCAGCTTTTTTCATTGTTGAGGCAAGCTACACATATCAAATATCGAAATGTTTTCTTTTGCTTTGTTTATGTCTTCGATTATATCATATCCTATGTCACATTCCTTTGCAACTTTAGGTTGATTTTTTGTTTTGTTTGAAGTAACTTTCGGCTGCTTTGTTATTTCCACGTTTGGTTCTTTGGTAGGCACTGGATTTTCCTTAGGATGCGGTGGAATAGCAGTGATTTTCCTTTTGGGTATTTCCTTGGAGGCCTTAGGTTTGGGAGCAGTCGGGTTTGGATCAACGATTGGACCCTTACTACGAGTAGTGACATTCACAGCTGAAACTTGACTTTTTTCAAGGTCATCTTCAATTAACTTGGTTAAAGGCACCCAATCCCATAATACCATAGTGGTGTCTAGAGCGGGTTCCTCTTGTTCCAGGGTATGCTCTTCTTGAGGATCTTCTTGATCTGTTATTTGTGCATCCAACATTTGGCTCATTACTAAACTCATTGAATTTATCTATTGTGGACAACGTTTTTCGGAATGTGGTTCCTGATGAAAAGTGCAGAAATGATCCATTCCTACTTCATTTAAATTCAAAATAGCATAGTTGTTCATAGGTGGAAGAGGCTGACCATTTTCCTCTTTCTTCTTGTAGAAAGGTTTAAACGGCTTTCTAGATGTGCTAGCTGCCTTATCTTTCTCTAGATCTTCAATTTTATTGGACAACTTTCGCATCATTTTAACCACGTTTTCCATATCTGCTGATGGCTCTTCTTTATTCCTGGTTAACAGTAGGTTTTTTTTAGTAGTTGTTGGTTTTTCTTCCACATCCACGGAATGTTTAGCAATGATGTCTACTTCTTCCTCTACCTTCTTGGCTTATTCAAAGTTTTCTATTAAGTTAGTTTTCTTAGTTCTTTTGATAAACATTGCTATAGGAGGATCAAGAGCTGTTGTATAATACTCAACTAATGATTCTTCAGCTTCTCTAGCCGTAACACCTAAAATTATTTAACAATGTGGTGAACCTTTGGTTGAATTCTTGAACCTTTTCTTTCTTTTCCATTCTCATGGATAAAAACTCTTAAGGTGATCTTCAACGGGGATTCCTTTACTGGGATCATACTTGGGCAAAACCTTTTCTGGATTCTTAGGCAAATCATGAAATAGCCCATCTAGATTCAGCGCTCCGCTTTCCCTCCATGCATATATAGCCATGGCTCTACGTGGAGAATTCGGTGGAGAATTTCGTGGAGTATCAGGTGGGGAATTCTGTGGAGTATGTGGTTCTTCTAAATTTGGAGGAGTTTCAAGTCTGATTTATCCAATAGGTTTCGTGATTTCTTCTAAAGATAGATCAACTAACTCTTCCAAGTTATGAACAAGAATTGAATCTCGTGTGTATTGCCTTTCCCTTCTAGGGGATGTTTTTGTAGGGAGTAAGGGAATTGCGTTCAAACCACCAATCTGCCTAACATAAGCACGGGTATGCCTTCTTAAATTCGCTACTTTAGCAAAAGGGATAGCATACAGTGTTTCTTGTTGTTCGTTTTCAGAATTGGGATCTTCTTGATTTATTAATTCCAGATCTAAATTGTCTGGGATTTCTGTTTCAAGCGGGTTTCCAGTGATATTTCCTCTAACGGAAGAATCTCCTCTGCCAGCCATGCACTAGTGGCCCTCCTTCTATCACCAAAAACTGTTGATGCCCTGGAAATCGTAGCATCAATCAGCAAGGGATTCTCCCCGATAAGCAAGCCCAATTAGATCGCTCACCGTTTGGTGTGGGGAATCCGTCCGGTTATTGGTCTGGCTACCGTGTAAGATTTAAAGATTTTTTTTTTTTTTACCGGTTGTAGCCCGATCCACTATTTATGTATTTTAATTTTAAAGATGATATGCAAGTGCTCTAAACTAAATGCAGGTAATTAAGCAAATCTGATCTAAAACTGTTTAAGCAAATCTAAACTATCCTTGCAAGGAGCAAACTATAAATATGAATAATAAACTGAAAGAAACATCCAAAGATTCCACAGATAGATATTTAATCATAAAGATGCATTTCCAGCAAAAAATAAAAGATATCAAAGATAGCTTTGATTTAAGGCATAAGGTCAGATCCTTTCTTTAATTTCTTCTTCTCGGGTCAAAAACCATTTGATCGGCAATCTCTTCTTTCTGCAAGACTCTGCCTTTGCAGCATCCTATTGTGCCTTGGATTTCCCCCTCGCTTCTTTCTCTCAATGGCCCTCTGCTTTCCTGATAGACTCTTGCAAACCACACCTGGTATCTGTGACCTACTACAAAGCTGCATTGACTCGCATGACTACTTTTAGATCCTCTTGTGGGAAGATAACTACCTCTAGGACGTGTGGGAACACTTCATCCAAACATGTAGCCAGCTCCTACTTGCTTGTTATTACTTTCATTTCCGGATTTGTTTTATTTAGCTTATACATGAATCAACCAACTTGTTTTCTAGTTTCTTGCTTGGGATTTGGATACCCTGATCAACTTCCATTGACATTTTCTGCCGAGCATGCAGGTTGGAGGAGAGTAGGGTTTCTCGAGGGTTCCTCAATTAGATCACATTGCATATTTCAAGAGGGTTTTATCATTAATGGGATTCATCTTGAGTTCAGACAACTACAAGTGGATCTTTTTTATATTGTGCTTTGGTTTCCCTCGTTTTATGCTCTTAGTGGTCCTCTACTTACATGATAGATTCTTGCAACCCACACGTGGTATTTGTGATTTACTACAAAGATGTATTGACTTGCTGGACTAGTTTACAAGCCTCCCACGGGAAGATAACTACCTCTACGACGTGTGGGAACACTTCATCCAAACATGTGGCCAAATATTACCTGCTTGTATTCCCCCAAGACAAGTCGGCCCACTAGGTAAACTGCCCCAAAACAGTGGGCAATTTTCCTCAAACAATGGGAAAAACTGGCCCAGTCAGGGAAAAAGTCACCCTTTGATGTGTATAAATAGAGAGTTTGACCTCTCATTTGGTCATTCACTCAAGCAAGTTCTCTCTAGCCAAGAGAGGTTCGCTACTGTAGCTAGGAGATTGATTTTTTTGGGTTCTCCATTATTGGAGAAGTTTCTCTCTTGTTTTCTTGGGTTTGCGCTACTACTATCTGGATGTACATCATTCTCTATTGGAAGGTATGAGCTTGGGGGAGACAAATAGATTTGTCTATGGTTGGGAGGTGATTGTTCTTATCATCATGGTTAAACTAGCTCCACACTCATTTTGTTTCTGTGCTTTGCCATTCTTTTAGTGATCCTGGATATGCTGTTAGGTTACTTAATCAATTGTAAACACTAATTTAAATAGTGCCCTTCCGTATTCATTTGTTGCTCTCGTTCTTTCTTCTAGTTTTTTTTTTTAAATTTTACCCTAAAAAAGAGTGGTGAGTACTTTCTCTCATTTCTCCTTATGGTGGAATGATGCATCACACTAATTCTTGTGTGCCATATTGTTAGGACATCAAGGGGGACTTCCCATTTTATTTTATCTTCTTGGTAGCCTCATTTGGTAACCTAATCAATGACTGGATTCCTCAAGAAGAGAGTTGATGTGCAACATATTCTTCCTTTTACTTCTTCCCTTCCTGCATTTTCCTTACTAAGACCTCATTTGGCTTCATGAATTTGATAGATTTTCTCTATCAGTGCCGCACATCAACTCTCACATTCGTTATTTCATCCCTAGCTAAACTATCACTTCATTTTTCTTGCCCATGCAATTGCCTATTTGTTTCCTTTCTCTAAGAGATTGCGTCACAATACCATCCACGATGGAGTATAATTTCTAACATCTGTGTTGCAGATATACCAATCTTATCATGCATTTGCTTGCTGAAACATCGTGGGCTCCTGTATTCTAATAAGTACGAGTATTGTTTTTGTACACCTTTTTTTTGGTTTGGTCATCTATATGGTAGACCTACTATCATCATTGCATTGTATTCTATATCAGGATTGAGCATGTTTTGTAGGAAGTTTAGTTGCCATTACATGTAATGCAACTTGGGGCATTACATGTAAGGGAATAGAGTATAGATTAAGCTACATTAACCACCTTTGCAATGAGCAACGCATTATAGACTCCAGCTATGGTGTCGATGTTGCAACATATTTTTCCTTTTGTCTCTTTCCTTCCGACACTTGTACTACTCTCACTTCATCTCACTTCATGTCTTTACTGGATTTGCCCTATCATCGCCACATAACGCCTCTTGCATTTCTTATTTTTTTCGTAGTTTATCAACCTCTTAACTTTTTTTGTCCTTGCATTTGCCTATATGTTTTGTTTCTCTAGGAAACGATATCACCTTTGTCCGATCTTATAGGCTGTAGCTATCTAATCGATGTTAAAACGTGTCCTAGCATTTTCCTCTTACCTTTTTCCATTTTCCCTACTATCATGTTATCTCACTTCATGACATTGTGAATGACTAGTTTTGTTGAGGAAGTAGTCTCAAGTAGGGCTCGACTTGAGATTACTATTCCTAGATAAGACTAGTCTTAACACCCCTTTTTGCCTGTTCTCTCGTATAGGGTGTTGTTCGTTGTCGTTGCATCAAATAGAATACAACTATGGGATCGATGAATCAACATCTCCTACATTTTTCCTCTTTCCATCCTCTGTTTTCCCTCGTATCACCTCATCTCACTTCTCTCTTTCCCAAGATTTTCCCTATCATTGCCACTTCTCACCTCTTTCACTTGTTATTTAAGGCATCGAGTCAGATCTTTTTTATTTTATTTCTTATGCTCGGCTAAAATATCATTTGATCAATGATATCTTATTTTTGCTAGAATATGCCTCTGTTTCATCCTCTTGCGATATGGATTGGCCCCTCGCTTCCTTCTCTCAGTGGTCCTCTACTTGCATGATAGGCTCTTGCAACCCACACCTGGTATCTGTGACCTACTACAGAGTTGCACTAACTCGCGGGACTACTTTGTAAGTCTCCAACTGGAAGATAACTACCTATATGATGTGTGGGAACACTTCAGAGCTGCACTAACTCGCGAGACTACTTTGAAAGCCTCCAGTAGGAAGATAACTACCTCTAGGATGTGTGGGAACACTTCATCCAAACATGTGGCCAAATACTACTTGCTTGTTATTGCTTTCATTTTTGGGTTTTGTTTTATTTAGCTTATACATCAATCATCCAACTATTTTTCTAGTTGCTTGCTTAGGTTTTGGATAGCCTAATCAACTTCCATTTCCAGGTACTGCCTAGCATGCAGGTTGGAGGAGAGTAGGGTTTCCCAATGGTGACTCTATTAGATCACGTTGTTGATTTTTAAAGGGTGTTTATCATTCATGGGATTCATCTTCAGGTAAGACAACTATGAGTGGATCTTTTTTTCTATTCTGCTTTGGATTCCCCCCTTGTTTTCTCCTATTAGTGGTCCTCTACTTGCATGATAGATTCTTTCAACCCACACTTGGTATATTTGATCAACTACAGATTTGCTTTGACCTCCAGGATTACTTTGCAAGCCTCCCGTGGGAAGCTAACTACCTCTAGGACGTGTGGGAACACTTGATCCAAACATGTGTCTAGATCATACTTGCTTGTCATTGCTTTCATTTTTTGGTTTTGTTTATTTAGTTTGTACATCAATCATCCAGCTTGTTTGCTAGTTGCTTGTTTAGGATTTGGACAAATCGATCAGCTTTCTTTGCTAGGTTCCGCCCAGCATGTAAGTTGGAGGAGAGTAGGGTTTCTCAATGGTGCCTCAATTAGATAGCGTTGCATATTTCTACAGGGTGTTTATCATTCATGGGATTTATCTTTAGGTCAGATAACGAGTGGATCTTTTTTGTACCATGCTTTGGATTTTCCCCTTGATTTTTTCCTTTAGTTGTCCCCTACTTGCATGATATATTCCTGCAACCCACACCTAGCATCTATGATTTACTATAGGGTTGCATTGACTCACTGGACTGCGTTGCAAGCCTCTTGTGGGAAGATAACTACCTCTAAGACGTGTAGGAAAAATTCATCCAAACATGTGGCCAAATCTTAACGGCTTGTTATTGCTTTCATTTCTGGGTTTTATTTTATTTAGCTTATACATCAATCTTCCAACTTGTTTGCTAGTTGCTTTCTTAGGATTTGGACTTCCTGATCAACTTCCATTTCCAGGTTTCGCACAACATCCAGGTTAGAAGAGTATAGGTTTTCTCGAGGGAGCCCTGATAAGATCGTTTTACATATTTCTACAAGATGTTTGTCATTCATGGGATTCATCTTAAGGTCATCCAACTTGGATTTGATCTCTATTGTATATTTATAGAGAGTGTTTGTCAATCATGGGAATCATCTTTAGGTCAGTCAACTAGGAGTGTTGTATCAACTCCATTCCCAACATTTAAGGCACCGGCTCAAAATTGTTTTTATATTTCTCGCATTAACTCACTGGACTCCCTGGATTGCTTTCATTTCTATGTTTTTTTTTTTTAGCTTATACATCAATCGTCCAACTTGTTTGCTAGCTACTTGCTTAGTACTTGGACTGCCTCATCAACTTCCATTTCCAAGTTTGACTCAGCATAGGGTTGGATGAGCGTAGGGTTTCTAGCGAGTGCCTCGGCCTGATAGAGTTATTGATTCCTTCAGGGTCTTTCTCATTCATAGGATTCATCTTTAGGTTTTCATGGGATTCGTCTTAAGGTGATCCAACTTGGAGTTGATCTTTGTTGTATATTTATAGAGAGTGTTTGTCATCCATGGGATCATCTTCAGGTCGGTCAACTTGGAGTGGTGAATCAACTCTATTCCCAACATCTAAGGCACTGGGTCATAATTATTTTTATATTTCTTGCGTTAACTCACTGGACTCACTGGATTGATTTCATCTCTATGTTTTATTTTATTTAAATTATACATCAATATTCCAACTTGTTTGTTATTTTCTTGCTTAGGGTTTGGATTGCTTGATCAACATACATTTCCAGCCTCGACTCAGCATAGGGTTGGATGAGTGTAGGGCTTCTAGCGGGAACCTCATCCCGATAGTGTTACAGCTTTCTTCATGTTCTTTCTCATTCATAGGGTTCGTATTCAGGTTAGCCAGCTAGCGAGAGTGAATTGACTCCATGGTCAACATATAAGGCATCGGGTCAGATTTTTTATTTCTTCTTCCTGCAAGACCTCACCTCTACTGCATCCTATAGTGTTTTGGATTGCTTGCTCGCTTCCTTCTCTCAATAGTCCTTTGCTTGCATGATAGACTCCTTCAACCCACACCTGGCATCTGTGACCTACTGCAGACATGCATTGACTTGTGGGACTGCTTTGCAAGCCTCCCATGGGAAGATAACTACCTCTAGGATGTGTGGGAACACTTCATCCAAACATGTGTCCAGATCCGACTTGCTTATTATTGCTTTCATTTCTGGGTTTTGTTTTATTTAGCTTATACAACAATCATCCAACGTGTTTTCTAGTTGCATGCTTTGGATTTGGAGAACCTGATCAATTTCCATTGTCAGGTTCTATCCAACATGCAGTTTAGAGGAGAGTAGGGTTTCTAGAGGGCGCCTCGATTAGATTGCATTGCATATTTCTACAGGTTGTTTATCATTCATGGGATCCATCTTCAGGTCAGCAAACTACGAGTTTATCTTTTTCTATTGTGTTTCGGATTCCCTCCTTTTTCTATGCTCTCGGTGGTCCTCTACTGACACGATAGATTCCTGCAACCCACACTTAGTATCTATGATTTACTATAGAGTTGCATTTACTCGTTGGAATGCGTTGCAAGCCTCCCGTGGAAAAATAACTACCTCTCGAACATGTGGGAATACTTCATCCAAACGTGTGGCCAAATATTACCTGCTTGTTATTGCTTTTAGTTCAAGGTTTTATTTTATTTATCTTATATATAAATCTTCCAACTTGTTTGCTAGTTGCTTGCCTAGGATTTGGACTGCTTGATCAACTTCCATTGCCATGTCTTGCCTAGCATGTAGGTTGGAGGAGCATATGGTTTCTCGAGGGCGCCTCGGTCAGATCACGTTGCGTATTTCTATAGGATGTTTGTCATTCATGGGATTCATCTTCAGGTCATCCAAATAGGATTTGATGTGTGTTGTAGATTTATACAAGGTGTTTTTTATTCATGGGATCATCTTTAGGCCAACTAGGAGTGGTGAATTAACTCCATTCATAATTGTTATTCTATTTCTTTATCTCCACATTTTCTTAAATTAATTCATCTAAATCTTTTCCATTAGTTTAATCTACGTTCCTACGCTAGAACTACTTGTTTTTCGTAGGTACATATCTACATAAAATTTCATTTTCGGAAACTAAACTCAAAAATATATTGTTAATGGTTTTTTTTTAACTTATACATCAATCTTTCAACTTGTTTGTTGGTTGTTTGCTTAGGGTTTGGACTTCCTGATCAACTTCCATTGCCAGGTTCCACTCATCATGTAGGTTGGATGAGCGTAAGGTTTCTAGAAGGCACCTCAGCCAGATAGAGTTGTAGATTTCTTTAGGGTCTTTCTCATTCATGTGATTCATAATAAGGTTAGCCAACTGGGGAGAGTGAATCGACTCCATGACAAACATATAAGGCATCCGGTCAGATATTTTTTCTCAGTTTCTTCTTCTCAGCTCAAAATTCATTTAATCAACGATCTCTTCTTTCTGCAAAACACATCCTCTGCTGCATTCTATTGCACATTGGATTTCCCCCTCTCTTCCTTCTCTCAGTGGTCCTTTGCTTGCATGATAGACTCCTGCAACCCACACCTAGTATATGTGACCTAACACAGATATGCGTTGACTTGCGAGACTGCTTTGCAAGCCTCCTGTGGGAATATAACTACCTCTAGGATGTCAAGGAACACTTCATAAAAACATGTGTCCTTATTCTACTTGCTTATTATTTCTTTCATTTCTAGGTTTCACTTGTGATTTCAGCCTTTGTTTACGTACATCTTCATTTTTTTTCCTCTCTTTCGCTTGCTTGTTGGGTGTTGTTCGTTGTCGTTGCATCACATAGACTGCAACTATGGGATCGATGACTCAACATCTCCTACATTTTTCCTCTTTCCATTCTTTGTTTTCCCTCTTATCACCTCATCTCACTTCTCGCCTTCCCAAGATTTTCCCCATCATTGCCACCTCTCACCTCTTTCACTTTTTATTTCATCTCTTGTTTACTTACATCTTCATTTTTTTGTCCTCGCATTCGCTTGCTTGTAGGGTGTTGTTCGTTGACGTTGTATCACATAGACTGCAGCTATGGGATCGATGACTAGACATCTCCTATATTTTTCCTCTTTCCATCCTCTTTTTTCCCTCATATCACCTCATCTCACTTCTCACCTTCCCATGATTTTCCCTATCATTGCCACCTCTCACCTCTTTCACTTGTTATTTCAGCCCTTGTTTACTTACCTCTTCATTTTTTTGTCCTCGCTTCGGCCTGCTTGTAGGGTGTTGTTCGTTGTCATTACATCACATAGACTGCAGCTACGGGATCAATGACTCAACATATCCTACATCTTTCCTCTTTAGATCCTATGTTTTCCCTTGTATCACCTCATCTCACATCTCTCATTCCCAAGATTTTCCCTATCATTGCCACCTCTCACCTCTTCCACCTGTTATTTCAGCCCTTTTTTACTTACCTCTTCATTTTTTTTCCTCGCATTTGCCTTCTTTTAGGGTGTTGTTTGTTGTTATTGCATCACATAGACTTCAACTATGGGATCGATGATTCAACATCTCCTACATTTTTCCTCTTTCCATACTCGATTTTCCCTCGTATCACATCATCTCACTTCTCACCTTCCCAAGACTTTCCCTATCATTGCCACCTCTTACCTCTTTCACTTGTTAGTTCATCCCTTGTTTACTTACCTCTTCATTTTTTTTGTCCTCACATTCGCCTGCTTATAGGGTGTTTTTCATTCTCATTGCATCACATAGACTGTAGTGACGGAATCGATGACTCAACATCTCCTACATTTTTCCTCTTTCCATCCTATGTTTTCCCTCAAATCACCTCATATCCCTTCTCTCCCTCCCAATATTTTCCCTATCATTGCCACCTCTCACCTATTTCACTCGTTATTTAAGCCCTTGTTTACTTACCTTTTCATTTTTTTGTTTCGCATTTGCCTGCTTATAGGGTGTTGTTCGTTGTCGTTGCATAACATAGGCTACAGCTATGGAATCAATGACTCAACATCTCCTACATTTTTCCTCTTTCCATTCTTTGTTTTTCCTTGTATCACCTCATCTTACTTCTCTCCTTCCCAACATTTTCCTTATCATTTCCACCTCTCACCTCTTTCACTTGTTATTTCAGCCCTTGTTTACTTACCTCTTCATTTTTTTGTCCTCGCATTTGCTTTTTTGTAGGGTGTTGTTCGTTGTCATTTCATCACATAGACTGCAGCTATGGGATCGATGACTCAACATCTCCTACATTTCTCCTCTTTGCATCCTCTGTTTTCTCTCGTATCACCTCATCTCACTTCTCTCCTTCCTAAGATTTTCCCTATCTGTCATGTCCCCAATTTTGGGCTAATTCAGTGACCATGGGTAAAAGGGGACATTATTTTCCTAGGAAGATAAATGATAATTTAATCCTGTAACTATATAATAAATTTTAGCCTAAGTTCTTTTGGAGGAATTAATTTTATTAATTTAAATTAATTCCTTTACTTAATATTCCTAAAATAATTGGGCAAGTGGGCCAAGAGAGTGCCCTCATGGAGATAAGGTTTCCAAATTGGATCTAGAGACAAGAAAATAGAAATATGGCTAAATCAATTTGTGGATTTAGAAAAAGAACAAAAGAAGGAAAGGTGTAAGAGTTTCTAAAAGCAAGAAAATGGAAACAACTAGAAAAATCAAAAGGAGGGCGCAGTTTCCAAAAAGGAGTCCAGTTTACAAATCAAGCAACTCTTACAAAGCAGGAAACATATGGAGACAAAGGGGGGCACAGTTTCTAAAGGATAAAAGTTTGTAAGGAAAAATAAAGGAAAGTATGTCAACTCATGGGTGACCTATTCTCACAGGTCACCAAGCTCTTCAACTTGCTTAGCAAGTCATCATGAAGTTTATAAAAGAAGCCAACCAACTCCATTTCACAACTTTTGTCATTTGCAATTTTGGTTTGAGAGCCCTGAGCTACTCAACTGTTGAGTGATGTGCCTCAACAATTTCTCTTGGGAGATGTGCCCCAAGCCTTTGTGAGTTGTATATGAGTGTTATGCAGGTATAATAGATAATATTACAGCTAGTGACATTCAGTATGGAGCAGAAATGAAGATCTATTGTCATATTGGAGAGGAGGCTTCCATTGGAGGTGTTTTACAACAAGTTTTTGAGAAGGAAGCACCATAGATGAAGATGTATATGGGAAGGTGTTCTTAGAATCTTCTGTGAGGATTATCAGTGGTTATTTGTAGACATAAGAGGATTCCATATTCCAGAATATCAAGTTCAGATCGAACTCCCTCTCTTCTCTCTCTTCTACTCTACTTGCTGCCGGATTGGAGGTGATTTTCCTAAGAGAGGAGAACTGATGATCCTAGCTCCCATTGAAGGTCATTACACTCAGAATGCAGCCATTTCAGCCATATAACAAGTAGATGGACTGATAATTACTTCCAGTTCAGATCCACAGTAATTCTCTCCTTCTCTACTCTGTTCTCTAGCTCATGTAAGAAGAAATTACCCTGTGAGGAATTGTCCATTGTAAAGCAAGACTTATAAGTTAAGAGAACTGTTATGAACTCTATATTTGATGTTTAATGATTATAATAAATCATATGAGATATAATATAATCATCATAACAGATTTTGTATGTGATTAAGACAGTTTATCATGATAAAATCCAAGACTAGCTAGTTTGATGCCTGAATTCGACTAGTTTTGCCATTTTTGCTATACAAATAATTCTGTGTACTCTTTTGTTGATCCATCAGTTGGAGAAGGTCCTTGAAAAATCCTAGTATCCATATCAGTCCAAAAAATCAGATTTTGAAATCCTTTTGACCTCACTTGGAAAGTTAAGAGAAAGACTAGCTCCATAATCCCAGAAGAGACCAAAAGCCCCAATTCTCTGCAAACTCTTCCAAGACTGATATTTTATTATTCTGAGCATAACCAGAAACCCATTGAATATTATAAAACCTGTTATCCTTCCCGATCTAGTTTGTATATGAGGATGTACCCAGGAAGCATTGCGGTAGGCTTCAGCGATAGCTGATGTCCGAAACATAAATGGTCTCCGTGCTTTGTACAAAGGATCCAAATTCCCACTGTCTAAGTTGCTGCTGCACATTATCCCATATAAATTCCAGAACTAAAAGTTTATCTTACCAAACTCAGTTTCAAGTCTCCTTACCTGTCACTGACTTCCTGCTCTGTTCGATGAATTAATAAAAAAATGGACAAGTAAATTTAATTTAAAATCCTGAACTTGAGTTAATATCTGGGTTAAATATTTCCTAGGATATTACACTATCATTGCTACCTCTCACCTCTTTCACTTGTTATTTCAACCCTTGTTTACTTACCTCTTTATTTTTTTTTCATCGCATTCGCCTGCTTGTAGGGTGTTGTTCGTTGTTGTTGCATCACATAGACTACAGCTACAGGATCGATGACTCAACATCTCCTATGGAACGTGCTTATTTGTGGATGGTTCCTTTGTGAAACGTTCTCCTTTTTGGATTGTATCCCTGTGTGGGAATGGACCCTCTTATGATAACAAGATGTGTTACGACGTGATGATACCTCTCTAGCTAAGAGGGTGTTGATGATGTAGGCACCTGATGGACTGAGTTGTGCTGAGCACATTGTATTGATCCATTATAGACTCTCCAGTGGAATGTGTAGAGTTGTTGAGCTGAGGAAGAAGTGACTCACCTATGGATAGGGAAGAATCGTGGAGCTAGTGCATGTTCTTTGATGGACTGGATTGAGCAGGTGCATGAAGATTGATTTGTTGACACTTCTCGACTGACTAAGATTGTGTTGGAAGACCTTCCTTATGATATAGAGAGGTTAGAGATAAATGTGATGTACATATGATATCCAGATGTGTTTCAGTATGATAATACTAATGATACTTGCTTGGCCAAGAGGAAGTGTTGGAGTAGTATCTGCATGGGGCATCACCTCATAGGTCGACCAAAGAAAGAATAAGATTAGAATATAGTGTTCTAAGAATACCTTCCTTGTTGAGAGGAGTGTTGGAAATAGTGCAACTTCAGAAGTTATTCTTATTGTATTTCATCTTGTTATTGTACCTCCTATGGGACAAGATGTCAATGTATTTGATCATGTAAAACACATGAAATAATCAATGTAAACCTTGGGGTGAAATCACAAGGAAAATATTTATTAAATGTATTTTTTTGTATTCCCCCAAGACAAGTCGGCCCAGTGGGTAAACTGCTCCAAAACAGTGGGCAATTTTCCCCAAGCAATGGGCATAATTGCCCCAGTCAGGTCGACCCAGTAAGGGAAATTTAGGTAGGTCGTCCCAGTCAAGGAAAAAGTCACCCTTTGATGTGTATAAATAGAGAGTTCGACCTCTCATTTGGTCATTCACTCAAGCAAGTTCCTTCTAGCCAAGAGAGGTTCGCTACTGCAACTAAGAGACTGATTTTTTGGAGTTCTCCACTATTGGAGAAGTTTCTCTCTTATTTTCTTGGGTTTACGCTACTACTATCTGGATGTACATCGTTCTCTATTGGAATTTCTGAGCTCGGGGGAGACAAATAAATTTGTCTATGGTTGGGAGATGATTGTGCTTATCATCATGGTTAAATGATCTCCACACTCATTTTGTTTATGTGCTTTTCCATTCTTTTAGTGATCCTGGTTATGATGCTATAAACATTAACAAGGTCAAGGATACTTAATTAATTGTAAACACTAATTTAAATAGTGCCCTTCCGTATTCATTGTTGCTCTCGTTCTTTCTTCTAGATTTTCTTGATTTTACCCTAAAAAAGAGTGGTGAGTACTTTCTCTCCTTTCTCCTTATGGTGGAATGATGCATCACACTAATTCTTGTGTGCCATATTGTTAGGAAAGCAAGGGGGACTTCCCATCAACCATTCCCATTTGATTTTATGTTCTTGGTAACCTCATTTGGTAACCTAGTCAATGACTGGATTTTTCAATAAGAGGGGTTAGTCTTTGTAAATGTTGTAGATATGTTTATCCGTAGGAGTGGAGTTAGTCTTTGTAAATGTTGTAGATATGTTTATCCTAACAAGGGGAATTAGTAAGCATTCATAGATATCTTTCTCCTAGGAGTGTTAGAAAGTAGAGGCTCTTTAAGTTAAGCTTGGTGTTCTAGAGTAGAGGAACTAGTCTTTAGTATTCTATGAGAATAATTAGATAGCTCCTTTTAGTATATTTCTTATAAATTAAGTATTAGTAGTAAGATATAAAGTCTTTATATTAGGAAAGAGTAATAGATATAACTCTTATGTATCTGATGTAAAGTATGAAGAGTAAGAAGATGAACTAGTGTTAACTCAATATATTATGAAGAGATTAAGACTAGTAAATATGCTTAGAAGATATAAAACAGACTCTTTAGTTGAGGAGTTATAATAGCTCTTCCTTCTTATTCTTATGCTTATAAATTAATATTAAGCTTTATAGATCTTGTGTATTAGTTTTTTAGAGATATGAGCCTTTATAAAGAATATATTTATCCGCTATATAGTAGATGGGTGTATTCTATGTAAAATTAGTAAATATAATAGACTTTCTTATGTCTTGTTATAATAACTGAGAAGGCTCAAGAGGAACTCTTTAATGTAACCGTTGGTTCCTATCATAGGAGTTCTTATTATATTTAGGAAAGCAAGGAACCACCTCGTAACTTTATATTAATAAAGCAAAGAACAACAACCTCTAACTACAAATATCTAACTATCCAAAAATCACTATAACTTAAGTAATATTGACAGCTATAAGTCTTGTTTATGAAGTATAACTCCTTATGTTAAGTATTTTTTTAAACCAATAGCTCCTTATAAAAGTGTTTTTTATTAAAAATAACTTATGATGTAGGTGTTGTTTTAGAACAATAGGGTTTATTTCCTATTCATTTTAGTGTACTCTAAGTGATGAAATAAACACTTTATTTGGATATCGATGAAATTTATTATATTGACTGCAGTATAATTATCATGTGGTAACAATGCAGGAAACCCTTCATATGAATTCTAAACTGCAGCAGGCAGGGAACAACCAATCAACAACAGAACCCATACATCATCGAACCTATTAATGACCACATACATATTATTGCAGGACATATTCTTGTTGCGGAGACACCACACCAGCCCACCTACTTTAAACACCCAGACCGCCAAGGATAATTTTTGAACTCCTTCACTCACGGGCAAGTTCACTCATAGGAAGAGTTGGCCCTTTTTTACGTACTTACACCATTTTACGTGCTGTCATTTTAATTCTCAGCTTTATTAGTATCACTATTGAGAAGAAGGACCAGACCCTATTATATGCGGACTAAGAACACCTACTCCGGTTTTTCCATTGATCCCCTACACCAAGATCGATCCTTTTAGCAGACAGCCTTTCAAACCATCTTTTTAACTACTAAGCAGCGTAGGGGGACCAACCACGATTTTACTATACATTTTACATTCTTTGTTGGTAAAGGTGTATCATATAAAATATCCCTCAGAGACAGAATGTAAAAGTAGGCTAAATATGACGATAAATCATGAATTACTGAAACCAACTGATCACAAGAAATAAGTGGCATAACCTAGTCCTATCCCAAGTATGAAATGGCCATGCAGCTGAAAAAAAACTCCCACGTCATTTCAATGACCACCGTCTCCACCACCTAGTATTCTGTACAATATTAAATGGAAGGGGTACTGGCTAAATTAAATTACCATGACCAACCACATTAAATTATAATGATCAGGATCAGATTAGGATCACCTTCCTTAGGTCACGTGTATCATATAAATTTCCCTACGTGCTCTTAGGTAAACATTTGGCGAAAAATGGTTTATTTGGGCTCCACAACCGGGCTGCTACAAAATTTGGGCTACACAACCACAACTTGGCTTCCTTGAGCTGATCAGGGATAAACCAAATACTCTCACTTATTTTCTTTATTTATTTTATTAACTGCCCTGATGACCACCATCGGAAGGGCGACTTCACAACTCAAGGAGTGGAGAGGCACCAACTGGCCATAGATAGTCTTTTTACTGTCCCTTTCCCCCAAGTGTTGGGGAGGCTCGGTGCTCTCTCTTAAAGGGTGTGGAGCAGGTCATTCGTTAGTCCTAATATTTGCTAGCACCACGTAGAATACCAATGAGGAGATAAATGATGAATAGAGATGAATTGATACTTGCACTTGTATTCCTTACATTGGTCGACCTGATTAAAGTGGTGTTAATGATTGGCGTAGATATATTATTTAGAGACTGCCCGGAGTGGAACTAGCAGCGAAGTCATTGTCAGTAGGAGTTTAAGTGGAGGAAATGTTGTTAAATTTTTAGAATTTACTTCAATCTGATCTAGGATCTTAACTGAGAGAACAACATGTACATCAAATCTACAGCATATCAATCATGGACACAATAATGCAAGCACACAAGAGGCACAAAGTTTACTTGGGGAAAACCATAAAGGTGAAAAACCCCAATAACTTCCTCAGAGATAGATAGAGCAATGATACAACCAAAATACAAGAGATAGTCTTCTCCTAGCAGTAGAGCCCCCTCCTCCACAAGTGTGCCACTCTCCCAAGTGTGAGTGAGAGAATAGAATGTGTAAAATGAGAGAGACACACTCTCTATTTATACTCTAACTTGACTTGACCTTTACTCAACTAGGTCGGCCTCAACTTAACCACTTAACATAATGCTGACTGGGACGACCCCCACTAGGGTGGTCTAATAACCCTTTGACCCACATGGAGGACCCCCAATAGGGTGGTCTAATAACCCTTTGACCCACATGACTTATACAGGGCCGACCCCAACAAGGTGGTCTAATAACCCATCAAGTATAAGTTACGACACTTATAATATAAATGACGACAGTTCCGTATAGAGGAATAATAACATCTCTATAGGAATACAATATACATATATGTGAAATACATTCCGAAGTTACATATACATCAACACTCCCTCTTAAATAGGAAGGTATTTCTCGACACAGGTCTTCTAGCACAAGTCTTCTTCTCTGGATCGTCGTCACTAGATAATCGTCGTCGAGTCATCATCATCGTCACTCCTGCTGCTATCTCAATCAATCTCTGAATATACTCATCATAGGAAGCTCTATAGAGCCAGTCCTTTTTCATACTGGATGTAGGCCCACCACCTGCAGGTCTTCGTCATCACTGGCCATACTGTGGAATCCTCAGGACTTATTACGTGCATCACAAAACCTCGAAAGAGCATCCCAGGCTATTACGAGCACACAGCTCTACCTATAGGATCTCCCAGGGCCATATTATATGTGACCTCACCACAAAACCTCGCAAGAGCATCCCAGGCTATTGCAAGCACATAGATCTACCTATAGGATCTCCCAGGGACATATTATATGTAGTGACCACAAAACCTCACCAGAGCATCCCAGGTTGTTACGAGCACACAGCCCTACCTATAGGATCTCACAGGGACAGATTATATCTGGTCATGGAAAAACCTTGCCAGAGCATCCTAGGACTTATTACGGGCACACATCCCAACCTATCGGATCTCCTAGGGACATATTATATGCCATAGGACAAAACCTCGAAAGAGCATCTGCCAGATATCCCAGGGCCAGATTATATGCCATAGGAAAAACCTCGAAAGACTATCTGCAGATCTCCCAGGGCCAAATTATATGTCCTCCCAGAGAAAAACCTCGAAAGAGCATTTTCCAGATATCCCAGGGCCAAATTATATGCCATAGGAAAAACCTTGAAAGACTATTTGCAAATCTCACAGGGCCAAATTATATGCTCATCTACACAACCTGATCCACGACCATAGAGTATAAACCTGATACTCACCATACATCATCCTGATGTATACATGATCATCCTGATCATCATCACTGCAACATCTTGCTGCAAGTCATCTGGAGCAACATCCTAAAGCTCGTCATCCACGATCATCCTGATCATATCATGATACATGATCTACCTGATCATACAATGTATCCACCTGATACATATAAAGATACATGATCCACCTGATCATACATGATACATATCAACATACATGATCTACCTGATCATACAATGTATCCACCTGACACATATATAGATACATGGTCCAAGCATCCAACATGATGCATATACAAAATACATACAAATGGTCCAACCGATCATATCCAGCATCCAACATGATGCATACATACATAAATGATCCAACTGATCATATCCAGCATCCGACATGATGCATACATACATATACATATAAATGATCTAACTGATCATATCCAGCATCATCCTGATGCATATACAGAGTAGTAACTGGAGCATCGTCCTGATGCTCATCATCCAGCGCTTACATCCACAGCCATGTGAAGGATCCTCCTTCCAACATGCTTGGAATGGCCTCAGCAAATGTCTCCATCACTTCTTCCTCAAAGTGTCATCGATCTAAAGAACACCAAGCCTCTCCTTGAAGTACTCGAACTTCACCCTGGCTAGTGGCTTCGTTAGCACATCTGCAATCTGCTCGTCCGTCGCAATGTACAGGAGCTTCACAGCTCCTCTCTGCACCATATCCCTGATATAGTGATATTTGATTTCTATGTGTTTCGACCTGTCATGAAACATTGGGTTCTCAGACAGCTTCACACAACTCTGGTTGTCACAAAAGATACCAGTAGTCTCCAGCGGGAGATCAAATAACTCTGACAGTAGCTTCTGAAGCCATACTGCCTCACAACTAGCTAAACAGGCTGCAACATACTCTGCCTCAGCTGTACTCAGTGCTACGTAGGATTGCTTCCTGCTAAACCAAGAGATCACACTTGATCCCATACTGAAGCAACACCCAGATGTTCTTTTCCTATCTGCAGCACTGCCTGCCCAATCTGAATCAACATAACCCTGCAGGTTAAACTTTTGATTTGCATCATACTTGAGCCCATAATCAACCGTACCCTTCAGGTACCCCAGAATATGCTTTACAGCAATCAGGTGAACACCTTTGGGATCCATCAAGAACTAGCTCAATGTGTTCACTGCAAAGCAAATATCTGGTCTAGTGTTCGTCAGGTACATAGAGGACCCAATCATCTGACGATACATCATGACATCAACCGGATCAGATGAAGCATCACACAGAAGCTGCAAGTTCGATGCCATAGGTGTGGCCATAGCCTTGCAGTCCATCATCCTGAACCTCTTCAGGATCTCTACTGCATACTTCCCTTGTCCAAGGAAGATTCCATCTTCACTCTGCCACACCTCCATGCCAAAAACAAATAGTACATCATCCCCAAGTTCTTCATCTCGAACTCGGCAGCAAGCTTCCACTGCGTGTCGGCAATCAATCTATCTTCACCTGTAACAAACAGGTTATCCGCATACAAAAGTAGTATCACTGGATTTCCTTCCTCAACCTTATAGTAAAGGTTGGAATCCGCTTTACTCTTGGTAAATCCCAAACTGGATAGAAAGCCATCTATCCTACAATACCAAGTTCTGCACATATATGACTCCCTGTCATGTGTCTCAGAACCAAGTGGCTTCTCCACATACACTTTTTCTTCAACTACACCATTTAAGAAGGCTGTCTTGAAATCCATCTGGTGTATCTTCCACTTCATCACTGCAGCCAGAGCAAGTACTGATCTAATGGAAGTGTATCTGGCTACAGGAGCAAAAGTCTCTATGCTACCACCTGCAGCATGCTTTATCTTGTAGATCCTCTTGGAAGTCACTACAAAATCCCTTTCAGGTCTTGGGACTGCATCCCAAACATCTTCATGATCGACTGGTACTCCTCGACAATGGCATTGTTGGTGATGGTATATGATCTTTCCTACACAACAAGTTAAATTGCATGATTAGAAAACATCTCATAGAATAAATTCTTACACATAAAGAAATATTTCATACAGTCATGCAATTATCTTAGCCAATGCTTCAATACAACATTTATCCATATTCCGTAACTTTCTAGATGCCTTCCAATCTCTACCAGAACATTGTTAAGAGTGTGCACAACTTCCAACATGTCAGCAAAGAGGTTTCATTCTAGATAAGTAGCAATGGAATGTTGTATAGTGCCATAGGCCACTTACCCATCAAATGCATATTAGTAGTATATTGCAATCATTCTAATATGCACAATACATATCCTAAGTCTAGGAACATAAGCCTATACATCTTTGAACAATTTCATTTAAACAAATATGTAAGAAATGGTAATATTAACATACCGATGTCATAATTGAATGCAGAAAATTGAACATGAGTCAACGACCATTTTTATCATCGAATGAATACCATTAAATTGATGAGAGAATAGCCGATGAGAATAGATTGGAGAAATATGCAAGCCCATGTAAGGATTGTCACGGTAGGAAGAAGAGAAGAAGGAAAGTGATTTTTGAACATATGTCGAGATTCGATCATATCGGTATAAGCCCTTTCCCTCAAAATAGTTATCCAGATAGGATACCATTCCAAAGCATGAGAGACGTAGAGGCACCAAGCATAGACGAAGAGGAAACAAACGCAGATGAAGAGGAAACAATATTAGACGAAGGGATTGAAGTTGATAGAATGATGAATGAGCGTTTCAAGGATCAATGGCATAAATTTATGGAGGATGCTTCAAAACCTGTGTATGGTACTTACAGGTTAAGTCATTTGACAACAATCCTTCTAATTCTTAATTTCCAAATGGTGCATGGTTGGACAAATGAGAGTGTTGATGAGTTATTGGCATTATTACATCAGTTGTTACCACCTGACTCCACATTTCCAACAAAACGAAGTGCATGTAAAGTGCAAATCACTAAGCTAGGATTACAGTATGAGAAAATCCACACATGTGTGAATGGTTGTGTATTATTTCGCAAAAATCATGCAAGTGAGAATGAATGTGCAAAATGTAAAGAACCGAGGTATAGACCAGGGTTGAAATCAAATTCAACGCCTAGAAAGCTTCTTCGCCACTTTCCAGTAATCACATGATTACTTTGAATGTATAGATGTCGAGACATTGCTAAACTTATGCAATGGCATGCCCAAAATAAGAGCACCGATGGAAAACAACGGTATGTGGTTGATTCTAAGACGTGGATGGAATTTGACAAAAAATGGCCCGATTTTTCCCAAGATCCTCGTAATATAAGGTTGGGTTTACCTCTAGATGGGGTGAACCCATTCTCATATCAGAGTACTAAATGGTCAACATGGCCAGTGTTTTTGATAAATTATAACTTGCCTCCATGGTTAACAACCAAACCATTTTTCTTGATGTTGTCATTGATTATACCAGGAAAGAAAAGTGTGATTTCATATACAATTGATCTTTAATTAGAGCCATTATTTGATGAGCTAGCAGAATTGTGGAAAGGAATTAAAGCAATTCAAATTTCAAGGGACAATGATTCAATCCAGTTCACTTTAAGAGATTTTGTATTGCTTATGATACATGATTTTCTTGCATATGGCACATTGACTAGTCTCAATGTTCATGGATACCATGGATGTCTGGCTTGCATCTTTAAGGGTTTTGTGAGTCACTCAAGTAGTTTGCGTCAGTGTATTTATTGTGGACATCGTGCTTACCTTAAAATGGAGCATCCATATCGTCAACAAAATTCACGTTTCAATGGAAAGGAATAGAATTGTGAAGCGCCATCGACAATAACAAGTGATTACATTATTCAGAATGCAGAAAAAATAATGCAGCTTATTGAAAATGGTGGCATTCTTGGTAGTAAAAATGATCAACTCAATGAAGGTGGTGTAAAACAATTGTGCATACTCTATAAGTTTCCATACTTTAAGCATATATCCATTAGGTATACTGTTGACTTTATGCTTACTAAGAAAAACATAGCTTTTGCTATTATAGAAACTCTTTTTGGTGCATATGATACAGTTTCATCACACCTAGACCTTCAAGAACTAAAGATTCGTCGAAATATTTGGGTTGAAAAATATGGTGATGGAAAATATAGAAAACCTATTGCTCCTTATGTGTGGACAAAGGAACAACGTGCACAGTTCTTAACGTTGATGTCTCAAACTCGCTTTCCTACTGGATATGTGAGTATTAATGTTATAAGGAAAACTGACATTAATGGATTAAAAGGCCTCAAAACCCATGACTATCATGTCATAATCGAGGATATTTTACCTATTGCGGTCATATCAAGTTTGGAAAAGGGGCCAAGATTGGCAATTATAAGGTTGGGCCTAATATTGAAGAGAATGAGTATGCATGTGTTAGATCCTTCAAACTTTGATAATTTGAGGGAAGAGGTTGTTGAAGTCCTTTGCTTATTGGAACATGAATTTGCACCAACAATATTCAATATTTCTATGCATCTTCTTATACATCTAGAACATGAACTAGAGCATTGTGTTCCGATAAGAATGAGATGGATGTATCCTATAGAACGATATATGAAGGTTCTAAAAAATTTTGTTCGTAACAAGGAAAAACCAAAAGGCAACATGTGTGAGGGATATGCAATGAAGGAGGCCATAGGATTTTGCACAGAATATATGAAGGATTTTAATAATGTTAATCGACGTGTATGGGATGATGACGAAGAGTAGAGAGTTGCAGGTGAATTATTAGAAGGAAGTGGACGTCGCTTCAAGCTATCAACGAAGGAAAGAACTATGATAAATGCCTATGTTCTTCAAAACACATCCTAATTTGATAAGTGGCGCAGGTGAAATATTATTTACACGACATTTTATTTATTTAATTTCATTTAATACTTAAATTATTATCATTCTTACTATCTTGTATTTTCATATTCTATGTATAAAATATGGAGAAGAGATTCGAACAGGGATGCGTCCATATCGAAAGCGTACACTTGAGGATTTGAATATTAGAGTTGATTCTTTTCCAAAATTTGATGATTGGATTGTTGATGCAATTAGTGATGCACGACAAGAAGGTCAGGATATAACGATCGAGGAAATTGAGCTTTCACGACCTCCAAATATATCAGCTACTTCTTTTAGTGGGATGTGGCCCTATGGTAGTCATTTAGGAGTGGAAGAAAAGGACACAGGAAAGGAAAATTGTGATTGTATTGTTAGTGCTGAATTTCATCACGACACTGAAAAGAAACTATATGTTGGATTCATACAAGAAATTATTCAAGTTGATTATGGTGAGACTAGTCCCGTATTATTAAAATGTAATTGGATCAAACCATCTGCAATACAACGTGATGAGTATGGATTTGTACATGCAAATACACACCAAATTTTATCAAATACTGATGAGCCGTATGTTTCCCCTCTTCAAATTACCCAGTCATTTCTAATTGGTGATCTAACAAGCCCAGGATGGGCATACACCATTCAACTAGAGTCTCATTCCAAAAGGAAATTCATGGAATATGCTAATATAATGGTCGATGAGTAATGTACTAGTTTACAAGAAATATTGGAAAAAGAAGTTGAAGATGACAATATAGCTATATTTGAAGAAGAAACTTTGACTCCCAATGAAGATACTGAGATAGAGAACGTAACGCATGGTCAGTAAAATATATTGTATGAGGACGATGGAGATGATGAAGCAGATGCATACACAAGTGAGCACGATTGTGATCTTGATGGAAATGCAAATCATGACGATGATGATTTGTCACCTTAAATTTATGGAATAAATTTTCACTATGAAAATTGTATTTTATTGTTTTTGTCATGGTATTAGCCAATGGTTGTACTAAACTTTGTACTAAGCTTTGTATGGATTTTATTTTTTTGGCCATGGGATTAGCCAAATATTTATTTTTGGTACTGTGCAATGTTTCAAATATGACTTCCTTCTATTCCTTACTATCAAATTTAGTCTTAAGTTTCTTGATCCAATGCGGCGAAACTCAGCAAGTTTCGCCGAAACCATCGCCTGCAAACCGTGAGAAGTGCCGATAGAAGCAAAGAGAAGAGGCGACCAGTGGGACTCGAGATCAGTCGCCGAATCGAAGCAACGATTGCTAAGTTTTTAATCTTGCGCCGAAGTCGCCAAAACCCACCGGCCCATTGCGCGAGTACTTGGTCGGTGACGCTAACACTGATTGCTCCAACTTGCTGAGTGGTGCCGATTTTAACGGCGAGGAGTTAAAGTTGAGAAGCGCGAAAAGGACACCGATCCCCTCGCCATAACGATGTTTTTAATGCCCACGCTTACCCAGTCACGTCAAGGTTAATTGCTCAAGCATGTGGGGGTTATATATATAGAAAGTGGGGTTTCTGATTTTTTATTGTTGTTTACCATAAAGTTTTTTCGAAACTCTGTTTGAGGTCGCTCCCACCATACGAGGAAAGCCAGGTCTGCAGTTTTTTCAACCCCATCAAACCCAATCATACGCTGCCAGGTAAGTAAATCTATCAAGCTCCTTTTATCATTTTCAGTGGCTAAGCATACGTTGTTTTCGTTAAAATATTTTTGGCAATTCCTCCCTTCACTGCGGCCACCTAGTCCCCGTTTGGAGTTTTCCTTGCATTCACCTAGCCACCCTCCCAGTTTTAAGGAGCCCTGCTGAACCTTGTTCCCTGCCTCAGCAAGCTACCTGCGAAGAATAGCTAGTCGAACCAAAACAGTGGGCAGTGCCCAGTCGTAACCACTTGGTTTCTTACGTACATTTGTTATGTTCGGCCCTGTGCTTCCAGCAAGAGGATCAAGCACAGTAGCATTGTAGTCTCACTCTATCCAGTTGACTTGCAAGAGGAAGCTACCTTTGTCTTGTTGTTTTAACAGAAAATTAATGTTTGTTTTCCATGTGCATTTTAAACTGATGCTTGAAATTTGTTTTAAACGCAGTATCATTTTAAGGAGTTTTAATAATGTTGTTTCAACTGGGCTATGCTTGTATAATGAAAGATTTGGGCTCAAAACTTGATTATGTATTCTAGTTTGATCAGGTATTCTACTCATGCATGGTTTTTTCCAAGTTTAAACACAATGCCGAAAGGAGCCAGGAAGAAGTCTAAGATGTCTGAGCTCGAATCAGGTGGTGAAGCTGTTTTGGAAGCAAGGGTCGAAACATTATATGAGGATACCAAGACAATTATGGGCATTGCCCCTGAATTCAAGTGGGGGGAACTGCACCACATGATAAGAGATCAGGATATTCCCGGAGCAGTCTTGGAGGAAATGTATTTGTACCAAAACATCAGAAATTCTGGCATCACAAAAGCAGCCACGCGACCAGAACTTTTCCCTTGCTCGACAGTCATCGGATGGATCCTAGCGCATGTTAATGCCCAATCAAGGGTTTTGTCTGACAGCATGGGAGAGGCTTTTGCCTCATTCCACCCAGCCCATATTTCGGAAACCTACAAGTTGCCCCATCCTCAAACATTGTTGAACGATGCTTGGCTCAAAAGTCTCAACATGGATAACTTAGAATTTGCCAGGAAGTTGTTGATCACAGGTAAGCGGTTGAGGCTAAAGGAGAGTGATGAATATGAAGTCCAAGCTGTAAGGCCTCCTTTCAGAATCATTGCCCTCATGCTAAGTAGAGTCTTCGACAGAGCTGATGGAACTGTTTATAAGCTGCATTGGATTACTTTAATCCACCATGTAGCTTTCAAAGGTACAGTTTTCAATTATGTGGATATCCTCTCAGACAATCTATTGTCAGCCATAGCTGCTGCCAAGGAAGGGTTGGTTCGGAAGAAATCAAAATTCTACATGTCATTATACCTAGTAGATTGCATTCTGTCAAGGCATCATTTCCCAACGTTAGGATGCATTTGGAATAAGGATGACTCCCCAGTTTATACCGCTTATAAGATCCTATGGGCCCAAAACTACAAAGGCCATTACAAGGCCATATGTGAAGAGTTTATCATGCCTTTGTATGAACTAATGTTCAATAGTGAGCCAAGTTTCCTATCTGAGAATGCCATGGCAGTCATGGAAAAATATGGTGATTTTTACCTTTCATAGGAGGGCACCTACATAAGAATGTATGGAGGTTCCAAGCCACCATCTCTCCTGCCCAAGTATGCTACCGATTTTGTGGTCCACAAGGAGGCAGTGAGGTAGGTTTTTATAGATGGATTGGCAACTTCCTGAATAGATTGAAGAAGGCCTCTTTCCCACCACTTCCCTTCTATGTCGGATAATACAAGTTCTCTAAGGTCAAATCAGTTGAAACCTTTGTTCAGGAGTTAAGATATTTTCACTTTGGGAAGAGGATTTTCATGAAGAATGATAGTCTTAATAAGGCTGCAGACCATTGCAGAGAAGTCAATGCACACTTTGAATATGCACACTACTATGATGAAGACGAAGAAGTTCTTAAAAGGGTCAGCAATATGACCGAACTCGAAGCTGCCTTCGCCTCAAGAGCGGATCTGGCTCTAGCTCCACTGTAGCCCAAGCTACCAAGGAGGAAGAATTGCAAAGAGAAAGAGAGGAATTTGAAGCTCTGGCGAAGGAGGAGCAAAGGCTTAAGGAGGAGGCTAAAAGATTCCAAAGGGAAGCAGCGGAAAGAGTGCAGAAAGAGCAGGAAAACAGACTCTGAGATGATGAAGCTCAAAGACTTCTAGATGAAGAATTAGAGAATATCAGAAAAGAAGAATCCGCTAAGCTGCAAGAAGAAAGGGAGAGGAGAGAAAGAGAAGTAACTTAGAAGCAGCAAAAGGCCAAAGCAGAAGAGAGGCAACTGAAGGCCGAGGAAGACGATAAATCCAAGAAGGATGCAGAGGCTGAAAGCCCAAGCATGCAGGACATGGACATAGACTCATCCCAAGTGTCCCAGGCCTTAACCATGGAAGATGAATTCCCCATAGGAGAACTTCCACTCGTCCCTTTTACCCCATCAAAGGGTCACACTGTGTCCCAATGGGACAAATTTGTTTTTTATAAGAAGAGAAAATCCATTGTAAGAAAGACAGAGACAAGGATGAAGAAACCCTTTCAACCAGACATCGTCACCAGGTGAGAAACCACTGTCATGCAAGGCACGCAGAGTGCTACCGAGTTTATAGCATCCATCACTGTAGCCGCTGCCCAGGCAAGTAAAGAAAATGTCCATAAGCTAATGAATGATGTGGAAGTAGGCAAGAAGAAGGCGCGCAGGTTTCAACTTACTCTGGTAAAGGAGCAGGCATATAGAGAGTTAATGATAAAGAAATATGATGTCCTCTTATCATAACAAAGAGAGTTATCTAGTAAGTATCAGTGCCTAGAGGAAGAAAAGGAAGCTTTGGCGGTTCAAATGATGATATTAGAAGGAGAGAAAAATGATCTCGAAGCCAGGACCATTCAGTTGGAGTCAGGGCAATTAGATGCCGACCAGCAGATGGAAGAGTTAAGGGCTAATGTTGAGGAGTTGGAAAAGGGGAAAGAGCTGATGGAACGGCAGTTAAAGCTAGCAAACAACAAAGTAGGTAATCTTAGCCCCTTCCATGAGCAGTCTTGTGACATACTAAAGAAGGTACATGAGTCACAAGAATGTATCACTGAATAAGTTTGCAGAATGAAGGCGATGGTTTCCAGGATGAAAGAAATCAATTTCGAGGCCAATAGGCTCAGAAAGAAATATGTGTGCGTAAAGGAATACATCGGGAAGCATATTGAATGGGGAGGAGGGAATTCAGGCTTCCCCACACACCTCCCTCTCAAATCCGTGGAAGATTTTAAATCAGACGCAAGCTTTATGGAGTTCTGCAAGAATTGTGGTGTAAAGTTAAACTCTGTAATCCAAGCCACCATCGGGAAATGTAGCAGTCTCTATCTTAGCATCCAGGCAACTCAGGAAATATGTCAAATAGTCATTCCCCAAACTCTAGAGTACTTTTCGAACAAATACCAATTCCTGTATGAGTTGAAGAATGAGCTAATCATAGAGATGGAATATGTGAAGAAAATAGACATGTTGACAACAGAAGATCCTCCATTCATGCTCACTTGCTTGAAGAGGTTCTCCAGGCTGCAGTAGCAGAAGTAAAAAAAAATGAATCAGAGTTAGCCAAGCATGAAATCTCCCTGAAATTCATGCTCCCTGCCCCTGCCAACACCATTGTAAGAGAAACAAGCATATGGGTCAGGGATATAACAGAGGTGGACAAACCAGCTGAGGTGGAAGCGCCAATTGTATCAGAAGCTCCAGCCAAGAACTGATTTGGCACTACATAATTGTCTAAATATGATGTGGAAACAATTTTTCCTCTTTATCTCAGTCGTGAAATTAAGGACAGCTAGATTTTTGTTTCTATTGTAAAAAACATTTGGGAATTATTCTAATTTTTGTAAAAGGGCACTAAAGGACAAATTAAGAGATTCCTTGGGATTAGGGTACACGTAGAAGCTCTTAGAGCATTTTGTAAAGCTATATATAGATGAATAGAGAAGATTAGAAGGACTTTTGGCAGGTGAAAGGACATTTTTTGTCTTGTACGTGAATTATTTTGCTACATATATAAAGAAAGCTCCATTTTGCCTGGAAAATCCTGCACAGTGTTTTGCTTGGATCTATGTTGAATGATTGCTGAACTATTTCTACATATTTCATGCATATACTGTGAGATCTTTCCTAACTATCATGAATTAATTCTCTGTTATGAATGGTTTCATTTTCCATGCAAATATTCTGTGTCAGATGAGTAATGGAATGTTTTAATTCAATCAAAACTATATTTGATACCTTTTACTTTCTGCTGGAAATGCATCTTTATGATTAAATAACTATCTGTGAGATCTTTGGGTGTTTCTTTCAGCATATTACTCATACTTTCGGTTTGCTCCTTGCAAGGATAGATTAATTTGCTTTAATAGTTGTAGATCAGATTTCTCTAATTGCATGCATTTAGTTAAAAGCACTTGCATATCATCTTTGAAATAAAACACATAAACGGTGGATCAGACCGCAACCGATGAAAAGAAAACAAATCTTTTTAAACCTTATACGGTAGCCAGACCGTTAATTGGACGGATTCCTCACACCAAACGGTGAGCGATCTAATTGGGCTTGCTTACTAGGGAGAATCCCTTGCTGATTGGTGTTGCAATTTTCTAGGCATAAACAATTTTGGTGCTAGAAGGAGGGCCACCAGTGCATGGCTGGCAGAGGATATCTTTCTGTAAGAAAAAATCCCACTGAAAACCCGCTTAAAACAGTTATCCCAGACAATTTCGATCTAGAATCAAGAAATTAAGAAGATCCCAATTCTGAAATTGAGCAACCTGTTCCTTTTGCAAAAGTAGCAGATTTCAGAAGACATACCCGTTCGTATGTTAGATAACTTGGTGTTCTGAATGTAATTCCCCTACTCCCCAGAAGAAGAGCCCCTATGAGGGAAACACAATACACAAGAGATTCAATTCTGGTGCAGAACTTAGAAGAATTGGTAGATCTATCTTTAGAAGAAATCATAGACCCGCTTGGAGAAATCAGACTTGAAACTTGTATAAATCAGGAAGAGCCACATTCTTTGCCTCATACTCCACGTAATTCTCCACCTCATACTCCACGTAACACTCCACCGCATTCTCCACCAAGAGGAGCGCTAAATTTAGTCGGACCATTCCACGATTTGCCCAAGAATCCCGAAAAGATTTTGCCCAAGTATGATCCTGGGAAGGGTATTTATGCTGAAGATCACCTTAAAAGCTTTTATTTGGCTTTAAATCTTCTAAATGTGCAACACGAAGATGTAGTCTGTAGAATTTTTCCCTGTACTTTTGAACCCAAGGTATCTTCCTGGTATTTTAGTTTGCAAGCTAGTTCTATATCAAATTGGGAAGAATTCGAGAAGTGTTTCTTAAGAAAGTACGGAAATCATAAAACAATCGCTACACTCATGAAAGAATTGTTGTCCATGAGAATGGAAAAGAAAGAGAAGGTTCAAGAATTTAATTAAAGATTCACTACATTGTTAAATAATTTTAGTGATGCAGCAAAACCTGCTGAAGAATATTTAGTTGAATATTATACAACAGAACTTGATCCTCCCATAGCAATGTTTGTTAAAAGAACAAAGCAAACTACCTTGATAGAAAACTTCGAAGAAGCCAAGAAGGTAGAAGAAGAAGCGGACAGCATTGCTAAGCATTCTCTTGATTTGGAAATAAAGCCAGCAGCTGTTAAGAAACCCCTTTTGTTAACTAGAAATAAAGAAGAATCGTAAGCTGATTTAGAAAATGTGCTCAAAATGATGCAAAAGATTTCTAATAAAATTGTAGATATGGAAAAGGATAAGGTAGGAAACCATTCAAACCTTTCTATAAGAAAAGAGATGAAGGTGGACAGCCACTTCCGCCTGTAAACAATTCTGCTATTCTAAATTTAAATGAAGTAGGCATGGATCATTTATGTACCTTCCATCAAGAACAACACTCAGAAAAGAGTTGTCCACGGTGGATAAATTTGATGAGCTTGGTGATGAATCAAATGCTAGATGCACAGATAACATATCATAAGGATCGTCGAGAAGAGCATATTTTTGAGTAGGAAGAACCCGCTCCCGACACCACAATGGTCTTATGGGATTGGGGACCCACGCAAGAACCTTCTTTTGAAGATCTTGCTGATGAATTTCAGATCGCATCAATTAATGTCACCACTAGAAGTAAGGGCTCGGTGCTTGATCAAACCATTGATGCACTTAAAGCCAAGGTTATGAAGGAAATGCCAAAGCGGCACATAACTGTCATTCCGCCTCAGCCTAAGACAAACCCGGCAGTGACAAAAGAACCAAGCACAAAAATAACTAAACATCCAAAAGTTACACCAAACAAAACAAAAAATCAGCCAAAAGTTTCAAAAGAATGTGATATGGGATATGACATAATCGAAGATATCAAGAAAAAAAAGGAAAACATCTCTATTTTTTAAATGTGTAGTCTTCCCAAGCAAAGAAAGAAATTGCTAGAATATTTCAACCCATAGGCTAATACTTCGGTAGAAAACACTGAGGAAAATTCGAAGATAAACGAAGCTAACATTGGCGGGAAATCTAGATCGCAGACTTTGCCTTTTCTGTTTATTTTTGAAATTTTTATCATAATGTGCATAACTCTTTGGTAGACTTTGGAGCTTCTTCAAATGTCATGCCATTGTCAATTTGCAAAAAGATTAATGGGCATCCAATTCCATCCCCATCTCAGATCATACAGTTAGATACAATTGTTGTTAAAGTCATTGGAGAAATGAAAGATGTGCTTATTAGGTTGTTAGCAAATCCTAGAGTGTGCCAATTTATTGATATAATGGTAGTTGATATTCCTGAGGCTTATGGTTTGATATTGAGAAGGGACTGGTCGATGAAACTAAATGGTTACTTTGCAACAGACTAGTCTCACTTGTGGTTTCCATATCGGAATAGACAAAATCAGATTAAAATACTGAGAGAACCTCACATGAAGCAAAACGTAACTCAGTTAGAGTAAAAGATTGAAGTTGTAGCTTTCTCATCTTCATTTTTGGGAAATTATTTCTTAGAAACTGAACCGAGTAATTATCAATCGGAAGAGGTTAGCCATAACTCAGATGAATAGTCTGATCTCCTTCAATTTTCTCAGACTGATGATATTGACTGTAACATAGTAGGATTAGTTACTGAATTAGGTGGTAGTGATACTAACTTAGTTAAAGCAGAAAATGTTTTTTGGGTTCTATACTTTGACGGTTCCAAAACTCAAGAAGGATTTGGAGCTGGTTGTGTTTTAATTGATCCTGAAACCAACAAACACTTTTTATCTTGTATACTAGAGTTCGAATGTACTAATAACACTGTTGAATATGAAGCTTTGGTCCATGGATTAAAGAAGGCTATTGGTTTAAATGTCAAGTACTTGAAAGTCTTTTGTGACTCAGAAATAGTGGTCAGACAGGTGAGGGATACGATTCATTGTCTTTCACCACATTTAAAAGGTTATCAGTCTGAGGTATGGGATTTAATTTCGCACTTTGATGTTTTTAATATAAATTATATTCCTAGATTACAGAATGCTGCAGCTGATTTGTTAGCTACCTCCGCTTCCAGATTAGTGCCTACCAATAACAAATGCTCTATTGAATTGATTTTCAGGCCATCTGTCTCGGAAAACATTACAAATTTTAGAGTAATTGATGATGATGATCAGATCATCAGTTTCCTAACAAATGAAGATGTTTTCCAGGAAGCTATAATCGATGAAGAGAAGCATGATTTGGATTTGCAAAGAAAGAGGCTGCTAAATGGAACTTCATGCCCAAAGAAGTGAGAACCATTGAAGGATTGTTTGATCTTCGGAGTAAATTCAGAAGACCAAAAAATGTCAAAACTAACAGCTCCTCCATGCAGCATGAATTGGTAAATCTAGGCACAGAAGTTGAGCCAAATTATGTCAATCTTGGTAAATGTTGCTCGCCAGGCGAGAGGGATAAGTTCATCAAACAGTTTCAGCAGTATAAAGACGTCTTTGCATGGACTTATGAAGATATGAAAATGTATGATACTTGCATTATACAACATATAATTCCAATGAAGCCAGGTGTTAAGCCATTTCAGCAGCAATTAAGAAGAATGCATCCAACGCTCGAACCCTTAATACAGAAAGACTTAAAGAAGTTGGATGCAAAGATGATTTTTAAAGTCCGACATTCTGAATGGGTTTCTAATTTAGTTCCCGTACGGAAGAAGTCGAGAGAAATAAGATTATGCGTGGATTTTCGGAACTTGAACAAAGCTTCCGATAAAGACAACTACCCTGTGCCTCCAATGGAGCAAATTTTACAGATGGTGTCAGGATCAAAACTTTTTTCTCTACTAGACGGTTTCTCTAGTTATAATCAAGCACTAGTAGCAGAGGAAGACCGACTCAAAACCACTTTCCGTACAAAGTGGGGAACCTTTGCATATCGCAGGATGTCATTCAGCTTGATAAACACAAAAGCTACTTTTCAGCGAGCCATGGACATTGCTTTTCGAGGATTGGGCAATCATTGTGTTGTAGTTTATCTAGATGATGTGATAGTTTTCTCAAAGAAAAGGGAAGACCATGTTTTCCACTTGAAGCAGATACTTGATCGCTGCAAGAAATATGGTATTTCTTTAAATCCCAAGAAAAGTGTTTTCGCAGTTCTTGAGGGTAAGCTCTTGGGTGATATCATTTCAAAGAAGGGGATCTTGATAGATCAAGAGAGAGTACAATCTATCAACAATATTCCCATGCCCCATAACAAAAAATCTATGCAATCATTTATGGGCACCATTAATTTTGTTCGAAGGTTCGTTCCTGACTTTGCTCAGATCGTTAAACCTTTGCAGCAAATGGTAAAGCATAATGTACAGTTTAAGTGGACAGACTTGGAGAAAGTTGCATTTAAAGAAATCAAATCTGCCATAGCTAATGCACCTTCTTTAAGGAGCCCATATTTTGAAAAGTATTTCATTATGTACACCTTTGCTTCATATAACTCTCTTGCAGCCGTGCTCACTCAAAAGGGAGAATCAGGAGACGAATACCCAATTTCCTTTATGAGCACTCGTCTGCAGGTCGCTGAACTGAACTACCCTGTTGTAGATAAGTAAGCATATGCATTATTCAAAGCAGTGAAATAGTTCATGCCATATATTCTAAAAAACAGAACTAAAGTCATAATCCCTCACCCCACTGTTAGATCTTTTTTTGTTCAGAAGGAATTGGGGGAAAGGAGAGGAAATTGGGTCACGGCTCTTCAGGAGTATGACTTGGAATTCAAACCAGCTACCATTATAAAAGGTCAGGGTTTATGCAAGCCACTCACTAAAAATTCGGTTGATGAAGAGCTAGATTGGAGGAATGAAGCTGAGCTAAATATGATTGAGGTATGCCCCATTTTCACAGCCCCCGAGTCTTGGTATAGGGACCTAGTGCACTATTTACAACAAGGATATTTGTTGGAGCACTAGAGTTCAAAGCAAAGAAGGGCACTCCGTCTGAAATCAGCAGCATATCAAATCATTGATGGAATTCTCTTTAGAAGGAATTATGATGTCATTTTTCACAGATGTCTGGAGAAAGAAGATGCAAATAAAGTGGTCAAAGAATTACACGATGGCCCTGCTGGGGGACACTATTCTGGAGATACAACAGCTCACAAAATACTTAGAGCTGGATATTATTGGCCCACCTTATTCAGAGATGCTCACGCCTATGCCAGGAATTGTGATGTATGCCAAAGAAGTGCTGGAAAATTGCCGAAGGCATCAGGACCTCTGTAGCCAGTCATTATCTCTGAACCATTCGAGCAATGGGGCATAGATGTTATTGGAGAAATAAAACTGAATTCTTTGCTGCAGCATCGGTACATCCTGACGGCCACAGACTATTTTACGAGATGGACGGAAGCTGCTCCGCTGCGCAAAGTTAATGAAGATGCAGTTATCAATTTCTTAGAAGAGAACTTCATAACCAGGTTTGGGGTTCCAATTTCCCTAGTTTTTGATAATGCAGCTTACTTTTCATATTTAAAAATAAATGAGTTTTTTTATGAGAAAGGAATTAAATTGCACTATTCAACCAATTACAATCCCCAAGGAAATGGATTAGCTGAATCTACAAACAAGAACCTCATCCAAATTCTTAAGAAAATCGTTATTGAAAATCAAAGAAGTTGACATATGGCCCTCCCAAATGCTTTATGGGCAGACAGAGTCACCCCCAAAAATGACTTAGGAGTTTCCCCATACACCCTAGTCGATGGTAAAGAAGCCATCCTCCCTCCAAACACATTACTCCCATCCTTACAATTGGCCCAAGCCTCCCGAGGTTCCAGCAGCCAAGTCTTACAATCAATAATTGATACCCTGTTGAAGCTTGAAGAGTCACGACAGAAAACCAAAGATCGTTTCCACCAACACCAAGACATAGTCAAGAGGTGGTTTGATAAGCGGAAATATGGAAAGAGAAGTTTCGAAGTAGGTGACTTAGTTCTGAAGTGGGATCACCCACATGATGGTAAGGGAATGCACACAAAGTTTCAACATTTATGGGTTGGCCCTTACTAAATTTCTGAAAAGCTTGGCCCGTCCACATATAAACTGAGAGACTTGCAAGGGGAGGAAGTAAATATCCCTCTCAACAGCCTCACTTTAAAGCAGTACTTCGCATAGTCATATGAGGGATTTTGTACATAAATAAGCATTGTTTTTTTTTTGTTGCTTTCTGTCACTTTAAGTTAGCTTGGTTTGATTTTTACTCTGCTCTCTGCTCTAGTTTTCTTTATTCTTTCTTTAATAAAGCCTAGCCCAACTCTTGGCTTAGCGGTAAGATAGGGCTCCGAGCAAATCTCAAAATCTTGAAAGGCATAAATCCACTTATAAAGAAAATGTATTCGTGTGACTTTGCTTTCAGTGATTTATTTCTAGGAATGAAGAGATCCTTTTTATGTTTGGTCAAAATAACCCCGGTTAAATAACTAAGATTTAGCATTTCCTTCTTACTATCTTGGGGCTCCATTCACTCTAACATTAATACCTGTCTCAGGAAGTTCACTATGATAGACCCATGGAGAGGAAGCATGTCTCACATATGTATGGTATTTAAAATGATTCCATGCTACAAATCAAAATCCAAAAGGGCTTATACTAAAGAGTCTGTTTTCTAGAAATTCTCGCCTCAATTAAAGCACAGCTAAGAAAAGCAAAAAACATTCAATCAAGGAAGTTGTTCAAATAAATCAGTCCAACAAGGTTCTTCTCCGTCCGTGAAGCATGACAATCAAATAAATCTCTCGCTCACACAAAAGGACATTATGGATTGAAGAACCTAAATCAAATATTGAAAGTTGAAGAAATTTATTTCCGGAAGGCTCAAACGGAAAAAGTCGTCAATTAAGAAACATCCAAAAATGATACAAATAGCATGGGAATGAGGAACAAACGAATATGTATGTGAGATATTGTTACGATCCTATGGAGTCCTATATTAATTGGCATCTGAAAGACAGATTTTAAAATGAACTCCACACTCTGGCCCTGAGAGAGTTATAAAGAAGTTTGAGTCAAAGTTGCCCTTTTCCCCAATGACCATTATGAGAAAAGTGATCACTCCCTTCACAGAAGCTGAACTATGAAGGAATTTTGTTATGCCTATAGCCAGCAGTTTGTAAGTTTTCTAACCATGGAAAGAGTTTGCTTCAGATATCTGTGTTCGCCAACGAATCGTCAATTGTTGTTGCTGCAACACCCCCCCCAAAAAAATTGTAAATATTGAGGGCCCTCCTTTATTTTTTGAGAAAGCTTTGCTTAGAAGTCAAGTCCCATCCAAAGGCCTTTTTCATACTTAGTTGTTTCTAAGAGAGCAAGTTCTATAAGTTTTTTTTTCTTAAGTAAAACTCATCTTTCCCAGCCGAAACGGCGGCACAACTTGCCGAGTTAAGCCGCAACGGTCGGTTTCCTTTGTTAATTTTTTTAGCCTTTTCCTATTTCGGCATAGCTCATTGAGTCACACCGCAACAGGAAGATGTCTTTGTTAAGTTCTAAAGTTTTCTTGTTTCGGACAAACTTGCCCAGTCCCGCCGCAACGGTCGGACGAACTCGCCCAAGCCCGCTGAAGCGGGACCTTTTGCCTTGTCTTTTTCCCAAAGTTTGGTGTTTCTGTAAGCCTCATCGAGTTGTGCCGACACGGTCGGCAGCCCTTTTTTAGTTTTCGTGGAAGCCTCTCATTACGGAAGAACTCGTGAACCTGGCCTGAAACGGCCGACGCTTCTTGTGTAGTCTTAAGTGTCTCGATGCGTTCCGGCAGAACTCAGCAAGTTTCACCGAAACCATCGCCTACAAATGTGAGAAGTGTTGATAGAAGCAAAGAGAAGAGGCGACCGACAGGACTCTATAAGAGTCGCCGAAATGAAGCAGCGATCGGCTAAGTTTTTAATCTTCTGCCGAACTTGCAAAAACGCGTTGGCCCGTTGCACGAGTACTTGGCCGGTGACGCCGACGCTGATCGCTTGAACTTGCTGAGTGGTGCCAATTTTGACGGCGAGGAGTTATAGTTGAGGGGTGCGAAAAGGAAACTGGTCCCCTTTTCCATAACGGCGTTTTTAATGCCCACACTTACCTGGTCACGTCAAGGTTAATTGCTCAAGCGTGTGGGGGTTATATATATAGAAAGTGGGGTTTTTGGTTTTTTATTGTTGTTTACCATTAAGTTTTTTTGAAACTCCATTCGAGGTTGCTCCCACCATACGAGGACATCCAAGTCTGTAGTTTTGTCAACCCCATCAGACCCAATCATCTGCTGCCACGTCAGTAAATCTATCAAGCTCTTTTTATCATTTTCAATGGCTAAGTATACGTTGTTTTCGTTAAAACATTTTTGGCAATTCCTCCCTTATCCGCGGCCACCTCGTCCCCATTTGGATTTTTCCTTGCATTCACCTAGCCACCCTCCCAGTTTTAAGGAGCCCTATTGAACCTTGTTCCCTGCCTCAGCAAGCTGCCTGCGAAGAATAGCCAGCCGAACCAAAACAGTGGGTAGTGCCCGGTCGTAACCACTTGCTTTCTTACTTACATTTGTTATGTTCGGCCTTGTGCTTCCAGCAAGAGAATCAAGCACAGTAGCGTTGTAGTCTCACTCTGTGCAGTTCACTTGCAAGAGGAAACTAGCTCTGTCTCATTGTTTTAACAGAAAATTAATGTTTGTTTTCCATGTGCATTTTAAACTGCTGCTTGAAATTTTTTTTAAACGTAATATCATTTTAAGGAGTTTTAATATTGTTGTTTCAACTGGGCTATGCTTGTATAATGAAAGATTTTGGCTTAAAACTTGATTATGTATTCTAGTTTGATTAGGTATTCTACTCATGCATGGTTTTTTCCAGGTTTAAACCCAATCCCGAAAGGAGCCAAGAAGAAGTCTAAGATGTATGAGCCTGAATCAGGTGGCGAAGCTGTTCTGGAAGAAAGGGTCGAAACATTATATGAGGATACCAAGCCAATTATGGGCATTTCCCCTGAATTCAAGTGGGGGGAACTGCACCACATGATAAGAGATCTGGATATTACCACAGCAGTCCTGGAGGAAATGTATTTGTACCAAAACATCAGAAATTCTAGCATCACAAAAGCAGCCACGCGACCAGAACTTTTCCCTTGCTCGGAAGGAATCGGATGGATCCTAGTGCATGCTAATGTCTAATCAAGGGTTTTTTCTAACAGCATGGGAGAGGATTTTGCCTCATTCCACGCAGCCCATATTTCGGAAGCCTACAACTTGCCCCATCCTCAAACGCTATCGAACGATGCTTGGCTCGAAAGTCTCAACATGGATAACTTAGAATTTGCCAGGAAGTTGTTGATCACAGGTAAGAAGTTGAGGCTAAAGGAGAGTGATGAATATGAAGTCCAAGCGCTAAGGCCTCCTTTCAGAATCATTGCCCTCATGCTAAGTAAAATCTTCGGCAGAGTTGATGGAACTATTTATAAGCTGCATTGGATTCCTTTAATCCACCATGTAGCTTTCAAAGGTACAATTTTTGGGCAGATATCCTCTCAGACAATCTATCGTCAGCCATAGCCGCTACCAAGGAAGGGTTGGTCCGGAAGAAATCAGAATTCTACATGTCATCATACCTGGTAGATTGCATTCTGTCAAGGCATCCGGTCCCAAAGTTAGGATGCATTTGGAACAAGGATGACTCCCCAGTTTATACTGCTTATAAGATCATGCGGGCCCAGAACTACAAAGGCAATTACAAGGCCATATGTGAAGAGTTTATCATGCCTCTATATGAACTAATGTTCAATAGTGAGCCAAGTTTCTTATTTGAGAATGCCATGGCAGTCATGGAAAAATATGGTGATTTTTACCTTTCAGAGGAGGGCATCTACATAAGAATGTATGGAGGTTCCAAGCCACCATCTCTCTTGCCCAAGTATGCTACTGATTTTGTGGTCCACAAAGAGGCAGTGAGGCAGGTTTTTATAGATGGAATTGGTAGCTTCTTGAATAGATTGAACAAGGCCTCTTTCCCACCACTTCCCTTCTATGTCGGAGCATACAAGTTCTCTAAGGTCAAATCAAATGAAACCTTTGTTCAGGAGTTAAGAGATTTTCACTTTGGGGAGAGGATTTTCGTGAAGAATGACAGTATTAAGAAGGCTGCAGACCATTGTAGAGAAGTCAATGCGCACTTTGAATATGAAAACTACTGTGATGAAGACGAATAAGTTTTTAAAAGGGTCAGCAATATGAACAAACTCGGAAGGTGCCTTCACCTCAAGAGCTGATCTGGATCTAGCTCCACTGCATCCCAAGCTACCAAGGAGACAGAATTGCAAAGAGAAAGGGAGAAAGCTGAAGCTTTGACGAAGGAGGAGCAAAGGCTCAAGGAGGAGGCTGAAACATTCCAAAGGGAAGCAACGGAAAGAGTGCAGAAATAGCAAGCGAATAGACTTCGAGATGAAGAAGCTCAAAGACTTCGAGATGAAGAATTAGAGAAGATCAGAAAAGAAGAATGTGCCAAGCTGCAATAATAAAGGGAGAGGAGAGAAAGAGAAGCAGATGAGAAGCATCAAAAGGCCAAAGCAGAAGAGAGGCAGTTGAAGACCGAGGAAGAAAATAAATCCAAGAAGGATGCAGAGGCAGGAAGCCCAAGCATGCAGGACATGGACATAGACTCGTCGCATGTGTCCCAGGCCTTAACCACGGAAGATGACTTCCCCATAGGAGAAATTCCACTCATCCCTTTTACCCCGTCAAAGAGTCACACTGTGTCCCAATGGGACAAAATTATTTTTGATAAGAAGAGAAAATCCATTGTAAGAAAGACAGAGACAAGGATGAAGAAACCCTTTCATCCAGACATCGTCACCAAGCGAGAAACCACTATCATGCAAGGCACGCAGAGTGATCCCGAGTTTATAGCATCCGTCACTGTAGCCACTTCCTAGGCAAGCGAAGACAATGTCCACAAGCTAATGAATGATGTGGAAGTAGGCAAGAAGAAGGCGCGCAGGTTGCAGCTTACTCTGGTAAAGGAGCATGCATATAGAGAGTTAATGGTAAAGAAATATGATGTCCTCTTATTAGGACAAAGAGAATTATCCAGTAAGTATTGGCGCCTAGAGGAAGAAAAGGAAGATTTGGCGGTTCATATGATGATATTAGAAGGAGAGAAAAATGATCTTGAAGCCAGGACCATTCAGTTGGAGTCAGGGAAATCAGATGCCGACCAGCAGATGGAAGAGTTAAGGGCTAATGCTGAGGAGTTGGAAAAGGGGAAAGAGCTGATGGAACAGCAGATCTAGCAAACAACAAAGTAGGTGATCTGAGCCCCTTCCATGAGAAGTCCTGTGACATACTAAAGAAGGTACATGAGTCACAAGAACTTATCACTGAAGAAGTTTTGTAGAATGAAGGCGATGGTTGCCAGGATGAAAGAAATCAATTATGAGGCCAAGAGGCTCAAAAATAAATATGTGTGCGTAAAGGAAGACATCGGGAAGCATATTGAATGGAGAGGAGGGAAGTCAGGCTTCCCCACACACCTCTCTCTCAAATCCATGGCAGATTTTAAATCAGATGCAGGCTTTATGGAGTTCTGCAAGAATTGTGGTGTAAAGTTAAACTCTGTAATCCAAGCCACCATCAGGAAATGCAACAGTCTCTATCTTAACATCCAAGCAACTCAGGAAAGATGTCAAATATTGGTTCCCCAAACTCTAGAGGACTTTCCGGACAAAGACCAACGCTTGTCTGAGTTGAAGAATGAGCTAATCACGGAGATGGAATATGTGAATAAAATAGACATGTTGACATCAGAAGACCTTCACTAGTGCATCAGGCAACCCTCCATTCACGCTCACTTGCTTGAAGAGGTTCTCCAGGATGCAGTAGCAGAAGTAAAAAACATTGAAGCAGAGTTATCCAGGCATGAAATATCCCTAGAATTCATGCTCCCTGCCCCTGCCAACACCATTGTAAGAGAAACGGGCATATGGGTCAGCTATATAGAAGAGGTGGACAAACCAGCTGAGGTGGAAGCACCAATTGTATCAGAAGTTCTAGCCATGAACTTATTTGGCACTACTTAATTGACTAAATATGATCTGGAAACAATTTTGCCTCTTTATCTTAGTCGTGAAATTAAGGACAACTTGATTTTTGTTTCTATTGTAAAAAACATTTGGGAATTATTCTATTTTTTGTAAAAGGGCACTAAAGGACAAATTAAGAGATTCCTTAGGATTAGGGTACGTGTAGAAGCTCTTAGATCATTTTGTAAATCTATATATAGCTAAATAGAGAAGAGTAGAAGGACTTTTGGCAGGTGAAAGGACATTTTTTTTCTTGTACGTGAATTATTTTGCTACATATATAAAGAAAGCTCCATTTTGCCTAGAAAATCCTGCACAGCGTTTTGCTTGGATCTATGTTGAATGATTGCTGAACTATTTCTACATCTTTCATGCATATACTGTGATATCTTTCCTAACTGTCATGAATTAATTCTCTATTATGAATGGTTTCATTTTCCATGCAAATATTATGTGTTAGATGAGTAATGGAATGTTTTCATTCAATCAAAGCTATCTTTGATACCTTTTACCTTCTGTTGGAAATGCATCTTTATGATTAAATAGCTATCTGTGAGATCTTTGGGTGTTTCTTTCAGCGTATTACTCATACTTTCGGTTTGCTCCTTGCAAGGATAGATTAATTTGCTTAAATAGTTGTAGATCAGATTTGTTTAATTGCATGCATTTAGTTAAAAGCACTTGCATATCATCTTTAAAATAAAACACATAAACGGATGATCGGGCCGCAATCGGTGAAAATAAAACAAATTTGTAAACCTTATACGGTAGCCAGGTCGTTAACCAGACGGATTCCCCACACCAAACGGTGAGCGATCTAATTGGGCTTACTTACTGGGGAGAATCCCTTGCTTATTGGTGCTACGATTTTCGAGGCATCAACACATACCTATAGAGAGTCAGAGAACTTGTGTGCCCCTCCCTGTGATGACTTGTGGTGACTTGTGTAGCCTCCCTAACCTGCAAGAAAGACAAATGACGTGTTATTTGTGCAATGCCCTCCCTAGAAGGCAGTAGTCTAAAAATTCAATGATTTGGGCCGGAATATACATGTTTACTTGGCAGGATTTTGGAAGTTTTACATGTTACAGCTGTCATTCCATGTTACAGCTGCCAATTTATGAATTTTTTGGGTGATCGAGGATTTTTTAGGGTGCTGAATCCATTTTTACCATCAAAATGATGATGGAAACATTGCTAAATATAGATTTTGCAAAATACAAAATGCCAGATTCCATTGAAAAATGGTCGTTTGGTCTAAATCATCGAGGTTTTAGACAACTCCCCCAAGAATCCCCTAACGATTTGTCTTGTCCACATAGTCATCTATCCTATCACTGCACTTCGGAAACCAACTCCTCCACCGATCAAGGGTTTACCCTGGTCACAAATTAGACATTGAATTGTTATCTTCCTAACCTTGGCCGCATAATTCTCCGAACTCACAGACGCCCGAGGGTTCCAAAACTAATTTTCTTGCATAACTCGGTTGTAATACCCAGCCTGCAATGCAAGGCCCAAGGGTTACAGAAACAATTCCTTGCATAACTCGTAATACTCGGCCTGCAATGCAGGTATGGGAAATGACTTATATTTCAAACAGGCGCTCGGAGGTGAAGGATGGGGTGGAATGACCCTGCTCTGCAATGCAAGCAGGTCGTAAGTCAATTGATGGTGTAATGTTTTGTTTTTTTTATATTTCATTTCATTTTAATATTATAAATAGTTTTTTATTAATATATTGTATTGTATTTTATTGTGTTTGCAGGTCATTCCATCTTGAGTGTTCACTTGTTTTGGCTTCTCCTCCTTCCAGCGAATCTATCCATACCTTAGCGTTCTTGTTTGGGGGTTATCTAACTTTGGGATGAGTCTTTTCCTTCTCACGTGTGATCCAATATTCAATTTTATGCTACAGGTCTATTTGTGTTTGAAGGGGTTTATCCATCTAGGGTTTGTCCTAGAGACCTACAGTTCCTTCGAGATTAATTCCATAGGACTTGCCGAGTCTCTTGATGGGGTTTGTTGATGGTTAGTGCTTGATCTTGAACCATTTGTCCTCCTCTCTTATATTTTTCCCTTCTGCAGTAGCCATATGTCCTTCTTTGCAGTCACTCTCTCTTGTATGTGAATTTGTCCCATGATTGATCTGCCATGAGGGTTGATATCTGATCTTGAAGCTTGATCTGAGTATACACCGGAAGGAAGGCTTTATTGGAAAAAGCCTTTATTTTTGTGATTAGTAGCTTATGTTTTATTATTCTATATTGTTCATGCTTCAGTTTAAGTTTCAGTTTATGGTATGCATTGTTATTTATGTGCATAGATATCATCGAGGCTCAGTTGCGGATGGTTTAATGAGAAGGTAAAGCTATTCCCATTTTTTGAAGTCAATAAAATAATTGGCCATTCATAAAATAATTGAAACTTAAGGAGAATCTGAGGCAAACTTTGTTGTATTTTGGAGATGCCTTTCATATTATGGATTTCATGTCTAGTTTGATGAGCATGATTGTCATTGATGACAACACATTAATGAAAAATCAATATAAAGGTTGAAGGACAGCAAGGATGGTGGGCATTTGAAGGACAACAAGTGACGTCAACCTTGCGGGCATCTTCTAAGGAGTAGTGCAAACATATAAAGGAGCCCTTGCGGGCATCTCTTGGAAGTCCTTGCGGGCATTTCTATGGAGAAATGTGGGCATATAAAAGAGCCCTTGCGGGCATATCTTGGATCCCTTGTGGGCATATCTTGGAAGCCCTTGCGGACATCTCTTGGAAGCCCTTACGGGCATTTCTATGGAGCAATGCGGGAATATAAAAGATCCCTTGCGGGCATCCTCTAAGATCCCTTGCAGGCATCTTTTAAGGACCCTTGTGGGAATATCTATGGACCAGTGTGGGAATTTCTAAGGGCCCGCATCTAAGGAGCCCTTGCGAGCATTTCCTTGGAGCATTGCGGGCCTATGAAAAGAGCCCATGCGGGCATCTGTAAGAGCCCTTGAAAGAATCTCGTGGAACTCTTGTGGGAATTTGTATGGAGCCCTTGTAGGAATCTGTAAGAGCCCTTGCAGGCATCACTTGGAAGCCCTTGCAGGCATCACTTGGAAGCCCTTGCAGGCATATCTTGGAGCCCTTGTGGGCATCCTCTAAGAGCCCTTGCGGGCATCTTTTAAGGATCCTTGTGGGCATATCTATGGACTAGTGAGGGCATTTCTAAGAACCCCTACGGGAATCTTCTAAGGATCCCTTGCGGGCATTTCCTTGGATCATTGCGGACATATGAAAAGAGCCCCCGTGCGCATCTGTAAGAGCCCTTGCGGGTATCTCTTGGAACTCTTGCGGGAATTTTTATGGAGCCCTTGCGAGCATCTTTTGGAGCAGCTTGCAAGCATTAATAACAAGGCATTTAAGGGAAGTCTATGACATGGCATGAAGGTGGGCATATTGTTTTTACCTATATAAATGTTTATGTTTTTTACACATTTTTTATAGGCTATTGTGCATTGGAGTGAAATGGTTATGGAAAGGTATTGTTAATTTGTAGATAAAGATTCTCATAGTGACTAACATTTGTTGGTTCCTTGGCTGTTATATGTAGGCTACTTGCTCATGCCAAAGTTGAGAGTGCAAGATCCAAGGAAATGGCCTTAGAGAGGGCATGTGCAAGGAAATATAGTTGGTGGTCTTTTGGATGGTTTGTTGATGTTGGATTGGTACACATAGTTTCAAATTAATATGCAAGAGATTTGATCTTAGTTATTTGTGATATTATTTCCTAATAATATTTCTTCTAATAGAACTGCTATGTTTATAAACAAAATACTCTATTTTACAGGCGATCAACAACATCAGACTCAAACCCATATAATGCTTTTGAATATTCAGAAGGCGTCACTGACATGCCACATCCAGGACAATTAGAAAAAGAGGAGTGTAAGAAGCTTAACGAACTTTTAAGCTACAATTCTGTAAAGAAATTCTTTGTGCTTTCTAATCAGGAGCCTCCAGACATGCTACAGTACTCCTTGGATGCTACTGTTGTGAAAAGTGCAACTAGAATTGTAAATAACCAAAAATTGGAAATCATCCGTGGGAAGCTTGAGAGTCTTCATGTTGGTCTTAGAAGTTATCCCAAGAGCACTCATTGTGATACAAAACTGAATTTATATGGTGTTTCTGCTCTTGAAGGATCCCTTATACATGTCATATTTTCCTTCCCTTTGAGTTGATCTCAACATTTAGCTTACCTTCATCCCTGAATACTTCATGTTGAAAACATCAAATTACTGATTCTCCGTGTCATGTCACAGTATGTTTATATTTGTGGATATGGTTTGGTTTCAAAATTATTTAGAGATACTTAGGTTTTCTTTTTAAGAAGTCTTTAGCTTATGTATTTACTTGTCAAATATTACATTTGGTGTCTTAGTGCTAGATCTGCTTCAGGATATTTTACATGGCTTATATGTTCATTAATGTGTGTTATTGGCTAACTAGTAATATTTAAATAGCTAAATTATGTATATTCAATTTCACTCATATTTTATTTGCAATTCCAATGGATTTTTGCAAATACATCAATTGGATCTATGGACCCCATGGCTTGAGTAACCCAGTTGCATCAATTGCATCTACTTTTGATCAATTTATCAAATAAAAGACTTCAATTAGAGGAGCAAAACCAGTTTCTGTCAGATGGTCAATATTGATCTACAAGGTGTGTGCTTCATTCAGAGATTAACCCCATCCTCAATAAAGAATATATCTTGTCACCTACCACACTTGAAAAAGTATAGAATCCTGTAAACCTCAATCTGTCAATATGCTTAGAGGAGCACCCAATATAAAAGATATGCAGTTTAATGTTTCCTTCTTCCTTTTTTGAGTATAGATACTAAGGTAATATCTATGTTATGATGATTTAATGTAAAATTTTCATGGTGCTTTCTTTCAGAGATATAAGAATAAAAAACATATCCATGATAATAAAAAAATGTAGGAATGTTATATAGAAAGAAACTTTATAGTGTCCAAATATTTGGCATGGGAATCTTTCGAAGTAGCCCTTGCTTCACAATCATTTGTCCATCTTGCTCTATTAATTTCCTTACTTATGGTGATGCATATTGGCATAGAATGAGGCTCCCCCGTAGCCTTAAGTGATTTTGTGGGTCATGCAGTTGCAAATGGCCTCATTTTTCTTTAATTTCTCTCTTGGGACAAAGACACATTATTATGGTTGGACATTACTTCATGGTGGAGAAAAATACAGAGCTACTAGGCATGGTTTAGTTTTCTTTCGTGCTAAGTTTGCATATAACTACCACTTATAGTCACATAGTCACTTTATCAAAGGACTCAAGTTGATGTTGCTCTTGATTGTGTATAACAATGTCTATGGCCAGCCATATCATAACATTGTTTCTTATCTCTTAATCACTTTTTCTAGGTTGGGACATGACTATTTGCACCTTTCCTATTTAATCCTTTTGGATTTGAGTGGAAATAATTTGTGGATGACTGGACAGATTAAGACAAGTTGATGAATAGCCGTGGAGGTATTGGTGTGCCATAGGAAAATGGTTGCTCAGTATTGATTATTCTGTAGGTTGCTCGGTATGGGATATTACTAGACAATTATAGGATATATATTTACATTTAGTCCAACACATTTATAATAAGGAAGTGAATGGAGTAATGAGGTACTGTTCATTTTAAGCATGCCATGGTTAGCATCCCCTAGCTCCTGATGAGTTACCAGGCATTCTCATTGACATTTGTTGAAAAATGGGGTGATAAGAGCTAGGTATTAAAGGGTCCTCAATAAAACAATCTGAATTAATGGCATCAATGCACATTTTCTTTTATATGAGGTTAGTACTCCATTATAAATTGACTTTTTTTGCAAATTACTACAATAGGACTGGATGCGGATGAGAATCCAATTTGTGTAGTTCTCGGTGAAAAGGCTCCCAATATGTGATAGCCTCCTTAATACCTGTAATAACCGTGTAGAAAGGGCCTCACAAGAGTGATGGCATGCTCTAAATTATGCCAAATCATATCCCAAGGAGGAAGACCCATCCCAATGGCATAAAACCTCTCCAAATTGGACATAAAGGATCCAAGGGGCTGAACATTGCACCAAAATTCTAAGAGAGATGTCAAAGACACAAAATGACATGCAAAAGTGCCCTAAAAGGAATGCAAGGACACCTCTAGTGACTGGGCCCTCAACTGATCCACACAATTCTTTGTCCATTGTAATCATCACCCAAATATGGAGGGCTACATCTCAAGGTCATTCCACAAAAGTATGTTGTAATGTGATGAAGGGGATCCCAAGAAAAGGATGTGACATATAGACCTGCTAGTGCTGCTACAAACTGGAGTATACTACTCTCTGAAGTATTTAACACTTAGAAAACTTAGTTTTAAGGTTTTTTCTACAGGAAACCATCATATTTGTTGCTCAGAATATGCCCATATTTGTAAAAAATGATGTTTACAGCTGTAAGAAGGTCAGGGGCAGGTTTGTATGTTACAATTTTCAGTGGTATGATGACCCCATGTACGATAAATCTAAGTGGTTGTTCATTACTCCACAGTTTTGTAAATAAATGGAAGGAAATATGCGGAAGATTTTTTCAATCAACAGCTTTGAACCTTTCAAGCAGGTTCATCCTGAGGAGAAGCAAATCTCACTCTCTTCTTTAGCACGGGGAGGTGAAGAGTAATAAATATTGTTTGCTTAGTCTTTAGGATTAGGGTTAGGGTTTGGAGCATGTCAATTAAGTTTGTAAAATTCTTTTAATTTATTTTTACAAAGAATTAATTACCTAAATGGAGTTTGATCAAAGGAAAATTTTTTATTTAAAGTTTATAAAAGTTTATTATTAAATTTTTAAAGTTTATAAATGTTTAATTTAAATTTTGTTTTAAAGTTTTTATTTTTTTTAAATCTACTGTATATATATTATAAGTGTAAATTCTTTTATTATTATTATTATTATTTATTTTTATTTTTTTTAAGTTTAAAAAAAAGATATTAAAATCTATTAGAGAGTTTTTTTATTATTTAAAAATGAGATGTTTATTAAAAAAAAATATTTAAAAAAAAAAAAAATTGATTGTGAGATATTAATATATTTTTTAAAATTTTTGTATTTTGTTTTAGTGTAAAATCCTTTTGAATTTATAATTTTTTAAGGAAATTATTCAAAAAAACAAAATTTTGATTGTGAGAAATTAATATATTTTTTAAAATTTTTGTTTTTTGTTTTAGTGTAAAATCTTTTGAATTTATAATCTTTTAGGGAAATTATTCAAAAAAAAATTATAGGGTAATAAAAATATTGAGGTATGAATTTTTAGTTAAAATAAAAATGTTTTAGTTTAAAATAAATAAAAAAATTAGTTAAATTAAAAAAATTTATTGTAGTGTTTGGGAATAATAATTAAATTAAGTTTAAAGATGAGTGTTTTTTTAAAAATTAAAATTCTAAATTTTTGGTTTTTTAGGTATATGTTTGTTTAACTTGTTTTGAGTTTATGAATTACAGGTTTCTAAGCATCTTTTATTTTGAAGCCATCATCTTGGTTGAAATTTTTTTTGCACTTCTCAATTTCTATGGCTTCACGGGTTTTTCTTCTGTAATATTGAGGAACTATAGCTAAGACCTTAGTGTCTTCTAAACAAATATGATGTTTTGTGCTGTGCGCATGTTCAGCGAGGGCTGAGTTTTTTACTCTTCCATGTCGTAGGGCTGCGTTATGTTCTTTTAATCTGATTGTAATCAATCTACCTGTATCACCTATGTAGGCTTCATCACATGAGCAGGTGTTTTGTATACACCTTTTTGGTTTTTGGGATCGATGGGGTCCTTGGCTTTGTCGAGCATGGTTCTCAAAAAAATTGGGAGGAATAAACGACACCATAATGTTATTCTTTTTTAGAATGCTTGCAATTTTGTTAGTGGTTCCTTGTATATATGGAAGAGTAATTCTAGGGCGGGTTATATCGAATTCTTTTTTGTTGATTTTGTTTTTTTGTTGTTTTTAATGTTGCGGAAGAATTTATTGATATCTTTACTTTTATAACCATTGTTTATGAGGGATTTTTTAAGGTGCTTTATCTCTTCTTCTAAGTGGTCTTGATCAGAGACGCACCATGCACGTGTGGATAGGGTGTTTATAATACCGACTTTCTGGGCTGGATGATGGTGTGAATCGGCATGGATGAATCTATCTGTGTGAGTTTTCTTGTTGTACACTTGGTGAGAAAGAGAACCATCCGGTTTTTTCGTGATAAGCACATCCAAGAAAGGAAGGGAATTTTGTACCTCTTTTTCAATGGTGAATTTAATACTCTCACATTGATTATTCATGTGGTTTAAGAACTCATTTAGTTTATCATCACCATGAGGCCAATTACTAAAAACATCATCAACAAACCTAAGCCACCACTTTGGTTTATGTGGATATGCATTGATTGCTTTGTCTTCTAGATCCTCCATGAAAATATTAGCAACAATGGGGGAAAGAGGTGAGCCCATGGCTACACCTTCTGTTTGTTCATATATCTCACCTTGAAAGCAGAAGTAGGTAGATTTTAAGCAAATCTCCACAAGTTTTTCTATCTCAGGGTTTGATACTTTTTTGATTACCTCAATGGCTCTATCAATGGGAATTTTAGTATAGAGGGATACAACATCAAAACCAAATAAAGAATCATTTTTATCGATTTTCCAGTCTTTCATTTTTTCTACTAGTTGGGATGAGTCCTTAATGAATGAGAATGTTTTACCAACTAAAGGTTTCAGGATCTTAGCTAAGTATTTTGCTAAATCATAAGTAGGTGATCCTATTGTGTTTACAATAGGTCTTAAAGGGATGCCTTCTTTATGTATCTTTGGCAATCCATATATGTGTGGCATAATTCCATTCTTAGGAATGATTTTCTTCTTTATTTCATCACTTAGAGAATATTTTTTGATAGCATTAGTAACATCGTTTATTACTTTTTTTAATGGGTCTTTTTTTATTTTTCTGTAGCAACCACTTTCCAAATGATGAACCATCTTTTGTTGATAGTCTTCAGTTTTTAAAATGACAGTGGCATTGCCTTTATCTGCTTTTAAGATCATAATATCTTTGTTTTCTTTCAGCTTCTTTAACGCAATAGATTCATCCTTGGTGATGTTATTCTTCAGTGGTTTTGCTTTTTTTAAGATTGTGGCACACTCTAATCGTATGTCTTCAGCCTTTTCTTTTGGTAAAAACTTGATGGTCTCTTCGACAGTGCATATTATGTCCTCATGTGGGATGCGTTTTGGAGCAACTACAAAATTTAGACCTCTCTGCAAGATGTTGTTTGTGCTGCTGTCCAATTCGATGTTAGCAAGGTTCACAACACAACTTTTTATATTAGCGCATTCAGGTTTTTGTTCTAGTTGTAATTTTTTAAACTTACGGGCTTGCTTGTCAGTTGCTTTCTCCAGGTTTCTTTCAACTTTGAGTGCAGTTGCTGCCTCAACGTTTATCCAGAAATCAGTACGCATCTCCCTTGCTAACGCAGTGTGAAGTTTGTAAGCTTTAAGAGATAGTGCATCCAACTCTCTTCTGCTACTTCTTATCTCATTTCGGACAATTGACAGACTTAGTTCTGTGAAGGCGTGTTCAAGGTTTCATTTAAGATGGTGTTTTATTTTAGCAAAGTAGGGAACGATTCTATTATCACGACAATTTTTAAAAAAAACCAGGTCTGCTGTGCGGTGGGAGATCTTCATCCTCGTGCATTCAAAGAGACATATTTTGCGTAGCATATCCCTTCCATGGAGGGATGCTATTTTGGTTGTTCATTACTCCACATTTATAAACTTTAAAAATTTAATAATAAACTTTTCTAAACTTTAAATAAAAAAAACTTTCCTATGATTAAACTCCATTGAGGTAATTAATTCTTTGTAAAAATAAATTAAAAGAATTTTACAAACTTAACCGACATGATCCAAACCCTAACCCTAATCCTAAAGACTAAACAAACAATATTTATTACTCTTCACCTCCCTGTGCTAAAGAAGAGAGTGAGATTTGCTTCTCCTAAGGATGAATCTGCTTGAAAGGTTCGAAACTGTCGATTGAAAAAATCTTCCGCAGATCTCCTTCCATTTATAAATCTAAGTGTTTCCCATTATTTACATTCCAGTGGTGAACAAAAGTTGTTAGAAGTAAGTGTGCCAAAAGTAATTTCTTTCTATTATCTAAAACACTTACATTTAACTTATTGTTGAAATAATATATTTTTATCTTTTATTTTAGCCAGTCAAGTACATTTAATCCACTACTATGACTATTCACAACTTGTCATACACAGAATTTAAAGAACAGCTGAGATATTTGTATTTTGATGTTGTTGGTTTTTGTTGCAAAAAGTACAAAATGAACTACTTTATCAGTATCAGAGACTATTTATAGACTATTCAAATAAAATTTCAGATTTGGAGGCAAGAATCAATTACAATGCTTCTAGAAATCTGTCATGGTTCTTAATACATTACAGGACTTCAAGGGTACTATCTCAATTGGTGGTTCGATTCCTCCATACCCTATCTACATAAATCAATGAATATTCGCATATAAAATACTAAATTAGAGACCAAAAAATGAGATATAAGCGACCAAAACAATGACCAAAATTCGCATATAAAAGACTAAATGACAGTTTTTGTGGCTAATTTCTGGTCTCTTGTCACATGACAAAAAATGTGGTCTCTTTTATTTTGCTCAGTTATAGGCTGTCTGTGGTCATTAATTTGGCCATATTTTTGGTCACTAATTTGGTCATATATTTGTTCATTAATTGTGACAATTAATGACCCAAACTATGACCAAATTAAGGACCAAATATATGACCAGATTAATGACCAAATTAATGACCACAAAGAGAACCTATAAATGACCAAACTAAATATGACCACATTTTTGGTCGCGTGATAAGAGACCGGAAATTAGCCACCACTGATCGCCAAATCAAAAGTGGTCATTTATATGCGGATTTTAGTCATTTTTTTGGTAGCTTATTTCTCATATTGTACTAGTTTATCTTGGGAATGACCTCTCACAAATAAAAACATCCTTGGTCACACCCTCCGTGTATTTTCTCCTCATTTCCTCTGATAACAAGGATTCAACAACATCCTCAAACTTTAACGTTAATTGAGTGGCACTGCCAATTACTACAACCAAATTATCCCAAGATTATGGAATATAACATAACAAGGTAATACAATTATGTTGTTCCTCCATATTAATATCAACAAAGTCTAGTTGACTTACCAGAGTATTAAAGACATTTAGATTATTTTCCACAGTGCCACCATCGTCCATATTAAGATTAAAAACTTGTTTCAAAGAAATAATTTGCTTATTAGGGGCGTTGTATGATACGAATTCCGCATCTTATCCCATAGCTTCTTTGCACTCTCTTCTCCAAAAATATTCAACAACACCGAATCTGAGAGGTAGAGTCGAATCATGATTCTCTCTTTTCTATCAAACTTTTCCCAATCTTCTTTTGACATACGAATGGGATTTGTACCTGGATCCATGACATCCACTAATATCTATCTACAAGAATATCTTCCATATCTAGCTTCCATAACTTGAATCTCTAGCCATTAAACTTTTCACTAGTACAAAATGAGAGATAAGTGACCAGGTGACCAAAAAAATTGGTCACCACAGTTTTTTCAAGGGATAAATGACCAAAATTGAGAGATTTTAAGTGAGCTAACTAAAAATGACCAAGATAAATGACCAATCTAGTCATGGGATAAGAACTAAAGTAAAAATGACCAAGATAAATGATCAATTTGGTCACGTGATAAAAACTAAACTAAAACTGACCACGTAACAATTGGTCATTTTTAGTTATGTCACTCTGAAAATGGAAATTAATTACAATTTTGACAATGAATTTGTACAAGTTACTAGATTTTAACATTGCAGATGTATTCAGAGACCCCCACTCTGAATCCATCTGCAGTGTTAAAATCTAGTAAATTGTAACATTGTAGATGGATCCAGAGACACAAGCTAGTGTCGAAATATAATGTCATAGGCGAGCCTACTGAACTTTTTTGCAAGATTATTTTATCTATACTGTCACATCCAGTTTGATGTGCTTATCATGTACATATCTTATTTCACCATTTTTGCTTTCGTATTATCCCTTCGACAAATCGGCCAAGTTGTGTCATATGCATCATCATAGTGTGGTTGAGTCGAGTCTTGGATAATTGTTGCCTTTCCCTCTTGAAATTGTCATGTCGTAAAGTTTGTGTCATTGTGTTTGGCTCATCATACTAGCCACATTCATATTTTGTTTGAACAAAACCATCGTCGTTTGGCCTTCTCGGCAGTCTGTAAAAGTTTCGGCAAGTTCGTGTATTTTGCATCTTGTTAGCTAAATATTGCCAATTTCACAACCTCAATAAATTCTCCATACGCATCCATTCAACATGGTTCTCTTCATGCCTAATTTTGAAAGTTCTAAAATTACCCTCGGGTCTCTCCCCTACAAAAATTGCCAATATCCTCCATTTTGGAAAGAAAAAAAAATTCCCTTTTTTTAAATTCTTTTTAAAGAAGAGTTACCATGATTATGATATTTCCTCAATGCATTGACATTGAATAAATATATAGTTAATGGTGTAAGAAAAAAATCCATAAGTCTTAACTTGTGCAATGGAAATGCTATTTTTATCTTCTTCTTTTTTAATTTAAATTTTATTTTGATGATTAAATTTTATTTTTTTTATTATATAAATAAACAACAAATAAATATTATATATATTATATTATATTAAATAAGTAAATAACAAATAAATAATACTATTATGTATTATATATGTATTAAAAATTATTATTCTATATAATATTTTAAAAAACAAACAATAAATAAAACACTAAACAAAACAAACACCTCAGCCCAAAGTATCCTTACATCTTGCTTACATCTTGGGCATACCTCCCTATTTTTTGGTGATTTAGAATATGCCTCTAGTCTTTGACAGAATTTGGAAGCAAAACGTGTTCGTGTTCATTCAGAATTTGGAGACATCAGAATTTGGGAGCCAACTTTGTGCATTTGGAGACTTCCTGGGCAAAACTGTCACTATTTTTTGGTGATTTAAAGAATGCCCCTCGTTTGACAGGGTCTTCTTGTATTTAATATTTTCTGGGATTTTTGCATTTAATATTTTATGGGGTTTCTAGGCTATTCTATTGAGTAGAACATCTCCTCTACAGTTGTAGTGCTCAATGGATCATATCAGTGCCCGTATCTCCAACCGCAGATGAGGGAGCTGCAAAGGAATGCTTCGGATTTTCTTGCTTGAGAGCAGATGATACAACATACAAGAATTAGGGTTTTTGATGGCCTTATTAAATTGCCATAAATTGGATTTCATATTCTAGATTCAACTAAGTAGAAAGCATGAATACTCATCAAGGGAATGCGTCCTCTCTCCCTGATCGCTATACTCAACCGACAGGTGCGCCTTTCCTCTTTTGTAATAAATAAAACAGTGAAAATGTTTATGTTTACTGTAGCCTTTTTTCTTCCTTTTTGAATTTACATAGGCATGAGATTGCAGTAAAGTCTACAAATCTCCTATTTTGTTTTTTGAAATGATCGAAGGCTCCCGATCTGAGGACAAATCCCAGTTGGTCAGAGTCCATATGCACCCTCCATGGTACTGGGTTTGCATCACCCATTACTCTCGTGTTGGTAATCCAGCAGTTCTGGCCGTTTCAAACCCTATAGTTCAGTCCTGGGTCAACCCAGCCCCAGCCACACTCCAACCGTTATTACTGCTTATGAGTTGAATGTGTCATTTGCAGCCAAAACGCTTATGGTTTATTGTTGTTTAATGTATAGACAGGAAATTCCTTTTTGTTTTCTCCCAGGAGTATCATGAAGGTGTTTATATGCAACTGGATTTGGTATTTTTAGGATTTCGGTGTTGATAGATTTGATTGTTTCTTCATTTCAACTCTACCAAGATTTTGGTTTGGAAAAAGGTTTCGATTTGGATGATTGGTTTTGGTCTTTTACTGCGCGTTGCTCAGTCTAGTTCGATAAGATATGTGGTAGAAATTTATTAAGTAAGACTGCTATGATCGAATCTGTGGATCACTAGTATTATCTATATTATAGTTTACGCAAAAGCATGAAGTTCGGATGGATGGAGTTAAGCAAGTATTACTTACTTATCGATCCAGCTAGCTACGAAAAATTTATACTAGAAGGGTGACTGGGGTTTGAGCTATTGGATCTCGTGCATTTGGGTGCTCTTATCATTTCTACATCATGGATGTGTATCATAGTTTGCATCTGGGTTGATGCTTTTAGGATTTGGATGTTAACAGATTTGGCTGTTTTTGCACCTGGGCACTCATGGATTTTTAGCTTAGAAAATAGTTTGTATTTGGTATAGTTGGGTTTGGTTTTTTGTATGTGGATGTTACTAGAATTTTATAGTTGGGAGAGTGATTGGGGTTCTAGCTGTTGGATTTGGCGTTTTTGCATAAATTTGGAGTGATTTTTGTTTTTAGCAATTGAGGTTGGTGTTTTGGCACTATTTTGTTATGTGAACTTTGTACAGGAAAGGTGACTGTGTTTCAACATCCTTGGGTTGATGTTTTAGCATTACACTATTTGTACAATTTGTGCTTCGATGGTGATTGTGTTTTTTTAGCAGTTATACTTTGTGTGTTTGCATTTGGTCCTTTAACTTAGATAGGGGAAAGGGGTTTGCAGGTTGCATGTTTGGAGCATAAACTGAATGAAAGGATCAATAGTAGTTTTGATTATGCGTAGCTTATAAGTTTTGTGTTTTTTGTGCAAGTTTTCCATGATATATACTATATAGAGAACCATATTCCATTGTTCAACTGTTGATCCTAATCTTAAATTAATTCATATGGCCAGATTGATCCCTATTTTAACTTACTTTGATCCCTGTTTTAACTTTGCTAAACCTTGTTACACCTAAAATATACTCATCATCAGATTCAGTGTATACATCCCTAAAGTCACCTGGACTAAGTATTTTCATCTGGGAGGATTTGCACTCAATTCTGCAATCTTTTGAGAGGTCGTCGCAGGTTGCACATTAGCAACATGCGACGTCGTAGCTTGCTCCACTGCAGGGTGCGACGAGGTCTGTTAATGGAAAAAATAGCCTATTCGAGATCCTTCTCGAAACTTACCCATTTAGGGGCTTATCCCTGACCTCTAGGGGAGCTGGTACTCGACCCCTAACTCTTTGGGAGGATCCCCTATCTCTCTCCTACCATATCTCAACCTATCCTATCCATAACCTATCCACTTAGTCCTATATAAGTGAGGCTCACTCCCATCCCAAAGGGAGGAAGACTATGGTATCTACATGCTGGTGAAATCTCTCTTAAGACACCTCCATTCACCTATTGGAGAGCTCATACTTCCTTGGAAGGACATGGCAATTGGCTTGGTCGAAGAAGGGCTACTGCGTTAAGTCTAAGTTTGGTTGTAGTTCTATATCTCTATCATGTACTCCTCTATTTGCAATAATACAAATGCTTTCCACCAATATTGTTCTTATGTGCAATGATATTGTGTAGTTTACCTGCTTAATTGTTTACTTAGATCGCTTATTGTATAGATGTATTTTACTGGTTTCTCTTGTTTCTTTGTCTTGACAGGTCTTGCAGCTTGGATCTGACGACCGTGGGACGTGGATCAACATTCGGGAGAAAGGATTGCATAGTAAAAAGGTAAGACATCTAGTACTTGGTCCTTAAGTAGATCTAGGAGATGTGTTCGTAGTCTATTCTATTTGTTCTAGACTCACATTGAGCTAGGGAGATCCGGCTCGCATCTGCTCGAGTGGATTGTCCGATAACAAATCTGGCGACCATACTGGGGAGTAGTGTTTGTATTTTTTAATGGTCATTAATCTGAGAGTTATTTTCAGTTGATTACTTGACACAAGCCTCTTTTATCATTTTTTTCCATTTACTTCTTAGGATTGATTTCACTATCAGATCTTCACGTTGAAGACTCTGATTTGCTTCCTCTGAGTTTATACAACTCATTTTCAAACCTGTTTTTAGTTCATTTTTGAATCTAGACCTCACCTGTCGCACCTGGGCAGTGGAAACAGAGCGACACTGTGTCATTCTGAGATTCTGTTCTTCACATGTTAGTCACCCGTCGCATCCTTTACATTAGTATACTGCAACATCATCGCACCTCCCGTGAAGGTAAACTGCGACGTCGCACTATGTGTGAAGACAGAGTGCGCTGATCTGTCAAAAGTTGGCATACTGGCATCCCTTCCCTCATCTGACATTTTGAACCTTGGTCTGATGTATGAACTCCCTCTATGCTGCAAGATCCAGCCAGAGACCCCATTTATGATTTGTGTGTTGAGAGTTTGGTCTCATTTGGATTGACTTTGGGTTCCGTCTTGGACAAGTTTGAGACAGGTAGTGGTGGATACTCTAGTCTCCTCCACCTTCATCCGTTCACTCTTGCATTCCCTTCCTTTCATCCCTGATCTGATCATTGTATTGGATCAACTTCCAGACCTCATTTACATTTGTCTTGAGCTTTGCTTGCTTAGTTTGCTTGCTGCTACTTAATTTTGAGTTAAGTGTGTTTTTCAGCTTGGTTGAGTGCTTGTCTTTTCTAGAGTTTTCTGAATGTATGAGTGCTGCAAGTAGTGTTTTCTTTTCAGTCATTTAGATCTGAAAGCAGATTTGTTATCAAATTTATTCTTTGATGCATCCATCGAAAAGTTTAAAAATGCTTCTTTCCCATTGTTTCTCAAAAAATTATTGAAGGAAGATTGTTGTGCATTCGAAAATTCTCGTTTATGTTTTGGAAAAGTTGAATGAATGTATGATCTATTGTGTTTTTCTTGAATTATGAATCACTCATCTTCTTGAAAGGCTCAAAGCACGCTTCGATTTTTGCAAAATTAATTCCATGCTAAGGAAAGATAGATGCATTTTTAATTCTTGTTGCTCTTAGATCATTGAAATTGAAAAGCTTGCATTTCTCATTTCAGAATCCTCTCTTTTCATCATTTAGTGTCATTTTGCTTTGAAAAGAAAAAGAAGAGGAAAAGTTGTTTTGATTTGGTTTAGTAGTGTTATGTACTTTTGTGTTTCGCTGAAAAGGAAAAGAATACTTTCATTGTCAAATTTGTTTGAATTGAGAATTGTGTTGCATTGAGTTTGTTTTGGCAATACCATTGGAAAAAATCTTTCTCCTTTCCATAGCTAGAATTCACTGAAAGAAAAGAACATTTCGTGCATGTAGTCAAGGCTTGCATTATGCTTCTGATTATGTACTCACCTCATGCATTCACCTAACCGTCCAAGATAAAATTAACGGTAGAACTAGGTAAAAATTTTAGCAACTTGTGTGTAAGTTAGAGACGTGTTCCGGCATTGTTAAGCGTGGCAGCTGTTGTTATTTTCCAGCACTGTATCCCAGGGGTATTGTAGTCTTCCACGTACATTGGTATATCGAGCTCCTTCACGTACCCACCAAGTACCATAATCTGTACTTGGCATATATCGAAGGGTGTATCACGTACTTGACACGTATATCGGAAGGTCTCTTGCCGAACGATTGTGCATTAGACAACACCACTACGGATTTGAGCTCCCACGTACCTTGCGTATATCAGGAGACACCATTAGGATTCCTGAAACCAATCGAGTTAACCATTTGGCCGTCTTGGCAAAGCAATACACCGAGAATAGCACTCGGGGAGATTAGCACGCACGTACTGTCCAGGTAATCGGGTATGCAGGCAAGGGTACGGTCCCAATCCTCCTTGTCGCATCATATTGTTGGACCCTACAGTATATCGCGGTTTGTGATGTCTTGATAATCCCATGAGGTTCCAGACTTTTGAATCCACTCTGTCACATAAGTTTGCTTGTTTCCTTAGTTTGAGTAGGTTTTTTTTGGACTACTTTTCTTTTAGCATGCCCTTAGGAGAAACATTGTTTCAGCCTTTCTGGCTGATTTTCCTGATAATCTGGAGGATTTTCCCTGGAGAAGGTCCCGTAGGATCTTAAACTTACCACCCGAATATCCCCTTGATCTAGAGGTTATTTCGAGGTTAAGAATGGATCAGCGTAATGCGTTCGTAGTTACTGAAGTGGAGAACCCCACTTTGAATGTTGGTAGACTTTTGTTTCCACCAGATTCACCTGCCTCTCATCCCCCGCAAGCTGAATAAGCACACACCCCCGCTTCACAAAACCTTTCTCCCGTCATCCTGGGAGAACCTGGATCATTGGAATGGATAAATCGATCCCAGGACAACCCTACAGCAGCTGCTGGTCCTTCAGCAGCTTATTGGATGTCTTCTTCAGACCACCCAGTGGCTCATTTTGCCATCTCATCCCCACCTAACTGGACTACTCCAGAGTTCTCTAGGCCTTACTATAGGCCTCCCTACCGATATTTTCAGCCCTATCCATGAACATTTGGAACAGTTATGTATTAAAGGAGATGAGCTTCAAAGACAAAGTCTCGGGCAACACTCTGAAGAGTTCCATAATCGCCATTTCCAAATAAGATTTGACGATGGAAACATCCCAGTTCATTCGATATCTTTTGGATCACCTAAACCATCCCACCACATGACCACTAACAAGACTGGTCAACCCTCGCAAGAGTCCAGTCCTGCACCTCAAGTGAACCAACCGGTGGAAGGACAACAGTCCAACACACCTGTTACTACCACGGTTACTTTACCAGTTCCTCCCCCACCTCAGAATTCGAGGGGAGGGTATTCCATTCCCACGGATTATCTTATTGGTAATGGTATTACCACGGTAGCTAGTCAACAACCTACATTGGTTCAACCTTTGAATAGTGGTCAACCTGTTGTAGCTGGGGGGCAACCCCCATTTCCTAACTAGAACGTAGGCGATGGAATCCCCAACGGACCTTCCCAACCCGCTAGACCGTCCACCAAGGGATTATCTCATGTTGGAGGGCCATCAAATGTAACTCAACCCTCATGGATTCAATCGTATCCAGGTTCTGTTAACCCTGTGTCGGGTCAACCTAATCCCGGAAATGCACCATACGGGATACCTTATCCCGAGAATCCATACACTCTACGGGGGAAACAACCTATGTTGCAACATGGACCCCAACCGATTATCCCTCAAGTACCACCACCCCCAATCGGTCCTCCCCCACCTCCTGCTGGAGGCCCACCTCATTTTACCTACAACATCCCTCACCCCTCCGGTGGTGGCAGGAATGGTCCACCCCCCCTCCCGGCGGAGGCGATGGGGGAACACCCTATCATAATGGAGGAGGACATTTCACTTCGGGTGGCGGTGGTGGTCCACCACCCCCTCCAGGCGGAGGTGATGGAGGACCTAATTACTATGGTGGTGGCGGCGGTGGTGGAAACCCTCATCCTTCTGGCAGCGGAGGTGGTGGGGGCCCCCATCCATCTGGCGGTGGAAGTGGTCCACCACCCCCTCCAGGTGGAGGTGGTGGTGGGCCACCTTATTACGGTTATGGACTCCCACCTCCCCCCAGTGGCGGCGGTGGACCTCCACCCCCTCTCAGAGGTGGAGGTGGACCCCCACCTTATTGGAATGGACCACCTTATGGTGGAATACCTCCTTATGGTCCGGGCGGCACACCCCCCTACGGTCAGTTTCATCCTGGTACACCTTACGATCAGTTTAGTCCTTACACGCCTTATCCGTATTATCAATACGCGCAGCCTAATCCACAGCTGCCCTTCCTGCTACTTTGGACCTGCCTGACCTCTCTCGTTTAACCAATGATCCTATTTACCATGGATCTAACTGGCCATCGATTCCGGTAAAACTTTCATATGATATCCCCAAGTTTGACTGCAAGCCGGGTGAAGACCCTAAAAACCACGTGATGACATACCACTTATGGTGTTCATCTAATTCGTTAATGGATGATTCCATTCGTCTTAGATTGTTTCAAAGGACTCTCACTGGTTCGGCTGCCAAGTGGGACATTGAGTTGCCACTGCACTCTTTTCCTGATTTCGGCTCTCTTGCTATGAACGTTTTAATGCATTTCCAGCTGCCTATACGGTATGAGACTGGTACTGATCTTTTAACCTCGCTCCGTCAGAATACCGCCAATCACATTTCGGATCATATCCATGAGTGGCGAAGGAGACGACGTCTCATTAAAGCTCCAATTCCATATCAGCTCCTAGCAGACTGGTTTACGAAATCGCTCATTCCCACCATAGCAAAAGATGTCGCCATGAGAGGTGTTGTCACCGAAGAACAAGCCATCGCGAGTGCCCATCTGCTGGACCTGGTCTACACTCAATATGGCACTCTGTTCAATATTCTACCTGATGCACCCTGTGATGTTAATGATCCCACGAAACCAAATAAGGGACTCCAAACTGATGGAATCATTGGTTCCCTTAACACCCAGCCTGCTGCTAGCACTATTGGATCATCCAACCCGGCTCCGGCTGGCCACAGCACCACCAAATCCACCACTCCTGCTGTAACTGAAGAGGTGAATTCTGTTCAATCAGCTTCATCTCAGAATTTTAATGGCATGAAGAAGAACAAAGGGAAACCCAAAAGTCTTCATCCCAGTAGGAACCAAAGAGCACTCCTGACGATACCAAGCAGAAAAGGAAACTGAAGTATCCTTGTTTACTGTGTGGAGATGACCATTTCTCCAAAGAGTGTCCCCATAGAGATGAAGTGCAAAAGTTTCCTAGGGGTAAACCGACTCCTGCAGTCCTCAACGATCCGTTTCCTACTCAAAACCAGTAGATGATTGCTCAAACCCCCCCATCCCTGGGGGAAGCTTCCAATACTGCGCATGTTCTCATGTTGCATAACGAGGTGATCAATTTGACTACTCACTCGCGATCTTACGAACCTGTCCCTTCGAAGGAATCCACTGGAAGTAATGTTGAAAAAGCTTCTGACTCCTTAACTGATGTCACTGTACCATCGACTTCTCTCACCATTGAGAAGCCCTCCTTAGACTAGATATTGCGACCGCCCAAGAGTATGATTTGAAAAGCTATTTTCAATCATAATGCTCGAGCGGCACAAAATTACAATATCGTAGAGGACTTGGCACAAGCTCCTTGCACCATGTCTACCCTGGAAGTTTTGCAGAATTGTCCCAATCAACGCAAAACTCTCCTTGCAGCCATTGGTGCAGTAGACCCGGATTCCTCGAACACCATCATGTTCCGACTTGACAACTTTAAGTCGAGGCTCTCACACCAGCTCACATTCCAAGTTTCTGCGAACATTGCTGGGAAGATTGTCCATCGTACCATTTTGGATGAAGGAGCCTCCACTTCTGTCATGTTCCTTGTTGGAGAGCCATTGGCTCCCCCGAATTGAATCGTTCTCCTACCACGTTGAAAGCATTCAACGGACGTGGCTTTCAACCTCATGGGCTCTTACAAGCTCTTGCAGTTGAGTTGGGAGGAAAGACGTAACCATTAACGTGGAAGTGGTCTCGGCCTCGTTAGATTATAATCTCTTTCTTGGTCGCAATTGGTTTTACACCATGCAGGAGGTAGCCTCTTCAGTATCCCACATAGTACAATTCCCCCACCAAGGATGAATTGTTACTATCGACCAGTTAGATTTTTGTACACCGGACGCCACTACTCATCCTGGTGAGCATGTTCCTTCCATTGGATAGATGTCAAAACAGTATGAGAGTGTAGGGGTTGGCCTTTTGAAAAATTCATCTATCATGGGTGTTTTTCCAGTTGTGGACCCCCCTAATCATGTTTCTACGGTGAACATGATCTCCACAGAGATTTTATCTCACTCTAACGATGCTTGGCTTGTACCGGATGAAGCCACAACACACCTGCTTGGAGATATGATGCCTCTGTCACCCGCTGAACGTATTTATGAGGCTATCCAATTAGCGTCGGAGGACCATTTAACCATGGCTTCCCCATCCTGTTCTCTACGATGGACATCCTCTATACCTGATATCTTACTTCGGACTTTTCATTCAGACGAGTCCATCATGGAAGTAATGAATGTTGACGACAGTCCGTGGGATGATCTCCATCATAGATCATCTTTTCTTCCTCCTTTGGAATACATAGAGAACAACATCCATACCCTCTTTTCACCAGATATCTACCCATCCCCTCAGTCCCCCATCCTTACATATATTACGGACACGGAGGGCAACTTGGCCAACATTGAGCCAACCACCCTGGTAGACATCTAGGTGAAACCTAGTATAGTGGAACACATTCGTATAGGCCAGAAGTGTTCCCCTGAAGAAATCGCTGTTAGCACGACCTTGTTCAAGCAATTTCGAGACATATTTGCTTGGTCCTATGAGGAGATTCCTAGGATAGACCCCGCAATTGTTTCTCACGAAATAAAAGCCTATCCCAACATCAAACCTGTACGCCAAAAGTTGTGACCGGTACACCCCCAGAAGATTGCGACAATAAAGGAAGAAATTGAAAAGATCTTAAAGGATGGTTTTATTTATCCTGTCCCATTGACAGATTGGGTCTCAAATGTCGTTCCTGGGAACAAAAATCAGGGCACCATTCACGTCTGTGTTGATTATCGGGACCTTAATCGGGCTTGTCCAAAAGACAACCACCCGACCCCCTTCATCGAACAGATCATCGACAATTGTGCCGGAAGCGTCATCTTCTCATTCATGGATGGCTTTTCTGGTTACAACCAAATTGAGATCAACCCAGTCGACCAACATAAGACAACTTTCATCTGCCCGTGGGGAACGTTTGCATACCGCAAACTCCCGTTTGGCCTTAAAAATGCTAGCGCCACGTTCCAGCGGGCTATGTCATATGCCTTCCACGATATTAAGGACTTTGTGGAACCTTACTTGGACGATCTCCCTGCTCATTCAAAGCAGCGCGAGTTCCACATTTATCATCTGATGGCCATTTTCCTCAGATGCAGATGGTACAATATCCGTCTGAATCCTCATAAGAGTATCTTTTGCATTGAGTCTGAACGCCTCTTAGGATTTATCGTTTCGAAGGATGGGATTCGCATTGATCCCTTAAAGGTGGTGGCCATCATCAACCTACCACCCCCGACTGATGTGACAGAACTTCAAAGTCTCCAAGGGAAGGCGACTTATTTACGATGTTTTTTTTGCAATTTCGCGGAGAAGACTCAGGGCTATATGAGACTGCTCAAGAAGGACGTCCCATTCATTTGGGACGATCAAGCTCAAAAATATTTCGACAGTATCAAACATGCCATCACGCATGCCCCCGTGCTCCAACCGCCTAATTATTATCGAGATTACATCTTATATCTCACCGGTTCTACTACCACTATCACCATGGTTTTGGTACAGGAGGATCAAAACGCCCAGGAACATGTGATATACGATGCAGGTAAGGGTCTAGCCGACGCTGAAACTAGATATTCACATGTCGAAAACCTCACTTTCGCGGCGGTCATCACCATCCAGAAGTTCCAACACTACATCTTGCTCCACACCACCACCATCATTGCCAACTCGAACCCCATGTACCACGTACTGACACGTCAGGTGCTTGGGGGAAAGTATTCACGATGGATTGTGATACTACAAGAATTTGATCTTCTTTTCTAGAAAGCCAAGTCTAAGAAGTCTTTGGTGTTTTCCGAGCTCATTTGCGACCTTCCCCGTTCTGATGTAGAAGTTGAGCACAATGACTCCTTTCCAGATGAATCATTATTTCTCATCAGTACGACTGACCCGTGGTATGGAGATATCTTGTTATATCTTCAAACCCAACGCTTCAACCCTCAACTCTCTCGCGATGACCATCGTAAGATATGTCACCATGCAAATTATTATTTAATCATCATTGATACTTTCTATCGCCGTGGCATTGATTCAATTATTCGACCTTGTATCACTCATGATGAGGTTGAACGCGTTCTGAATGACTGTCACACTAAGGCATGTGGCAGCCACCTCTCTAGGATGGCTACAGCCCAGACTATTTTGCACGCAGGATATTTTTGGCCTACTATCTTCAAAGATTGTATTGAGGCCGTAAAAAAATGTCCTCCTTGCCAGCACTTCCATACGAAGAAGCGCACTCATCTTGCCCCGTTACATCCGGTTATTGTCGTTGGCCCATTCGCAAAATGGGGCATTGATTTTATGCATTGTAAGACTACCTCAGTCGGGGGGCATAGTTACATCATCGTAGATGTGGATTACTTCACAAAGTGGGCCGAAGCTATGCCTACATACCAGAACGATGGAAAAACCGCCACACTCTTCATGTTCAATCATGTAATAGCGCGGTTCAGATTTCCTCAAGCAATTGTTACCGATCATGGTTCTCATTTCCAGAACCATATGGTTGATGAATTGAGCGACAGGTTGGGTTTTTGCCATGAAAATTCAACACCCTACTACTCGCAATCCAATGGACAGGTCGAGGTCATTAACAAGGTCGAGGTGAAATTCCATCTCTACAACTCACTGTCGAACTTCTTCCTAACACTACTGCTGAGGAAGAACTTCTCTTGCACTTGGCAAAACTTGACGAGTCTCTCCAAGATGTTGCTCTTGCTTATGAAGCGCACAAGAAATGCATCAAAGACCAATACGATAAGTCAGTTGAACCTCGTATCTTTAACGAGGGTGACCTGGTCCTTACTTATGACAAGAAGCACGACAAACTAGGAGCAAGGAAGTTCGAGTCCATGTGGCATGGACCTTACGTTGTAAAACGTGTGTTGGAAAAAGGTGCTTACGAGCTTGAAGATTATTACGGAATCTCTTTGGGTGAACCCCGCAATGGGATTTACCTGAAGAGATACTACGCTTGATCCCTCATGCATAGACTTACTTGTATATACTGCACATGGCATTTTTTTTGTTTTTTTGTGTGGTGTGACACATTTCTTTTTTAGTGTCTTTTGATATTGTTTCTGCTTCTTATACCATGTTCTGTCTATGTGTGCAAATGGCAACATGCTATGGATTCGTGGACGGCGCCAGCCGGCATACCCGTAACCTTGCTTCGGCAGCCTGGGTACTGTATTCCTCAACAGGTGAGCTCATTAGCTCAGGAGGAAGTTTCCTAGGGTTTGCGACCAACAATGCCGCAGAATATCAGGCAGTAATCGGAACCCTAGCTAACACCATTTCCTTGGGTATGAACCACATTGTCATCCACATGGATTCTCAATTGGTGGTTTCCCATTTGAACGGGGTGTACACCATCCGTGATCCCACCTTACTCCGTTTCTTCAGACGAGTACGTCTCCTAGAAAGGTCATTTGAATCCGTTCAATACCTGCACATTCCACGGGAGTTAAACACAGTTGCTGACTCGATGGCCAACTTCATTTTGGATTGGTACATCACACACACATAATACTCATAATATGTAAAAGCATTCACAACATGTAAATATAATGTATAAAAGCAAACATGTAAACAAGATCACATCACTAATCATTTTAAAAACACATAATGTATAAATCATCAGTAATGTCTGTATATATATATATATATCGCTCAAAAAGTAGTGCTGGTACGAAATTTGAAGCACGATGGCTTTCAGTGAGTCTCTACAAAAATCTGAAGCATCATAGCTTTCAGTAGTACAAAATCTGAGGCCTCTAAGCTCTCAGTACAATTATGAAGTGTCATCAGGCCTGGCGCTTGACCCATACACCACCCCTAGCTCGAACGGCACGCTATCGCTGGGTGAGGAAACAGTCTACGGTCCGAGCCACCTTGTGGAGTAAAGCGTTGAAGCGCACAAACGCTCCAGCCCCAAATCTCTGCAAGGGCCTCTGTAATTCATCGATAGCTAGCTCCAGTACCTCCATGGTCAGCTGAGATAGGTTCCTGTACACCTCCTTCATCTCCTCGATGGCAGCATGAGCACCTGCAGGAACGACTGCCTCCCCGCCTCTGTCTCTCCTTGCCAGAAGGGAGAGACCCATTGGTTGTACGAGGCCCACATCTGCACACACATATTACATACTTGTCAGCACTGCATCAAAAAAAATGATGATATACAAAACTAAAAATACAAGGGTTTTCTTCTCACCTAGGTCACCCCATTCTGCACCCTTTGGCAGCACCAAGTTGGGATCCTCTCGGAAGTCTGTGCCACTATATGGAAAGTCCTCGACCATAAGTAACTGGCCCTCTAGCCAGCTGAAAAACTAGGGACCAAAGCTAATGATGGGCCCGCCACCATGACAGGTCATGACCTCAGCCCATCTGAGCATATGGGGATCCTTGGCTTCCCTGTCATCCAGTACCAATTGCGGACGTAGAAAAGGAATCCACTCCAAGAGGAACGATACTATGATCGATCCATACCCAAACTACTTGAGCTCCCCTCGCCGACACTTGGTCAGCTGAGCTCGGATGTTTGCGAGGAGACCCTCGCACCAGTTGAAAACCATGGGGGACATACAGTCCTCCGCATACAACATCTGGGTCCGAGTAGCCGTGTGTGGGGCTTGGCTACCCGCCACCCTGGTAATGGTAAGCAATATGGTCCACAGTGGACGGCTCACCACATCTCTGATGAGAATCTTCCCGCTGGAAGGACAAGAAGTAGCAACACAGTGCTGTGACACCATGTCCTCAACTATACGATCACTGGCCCGTGTCCTAGTAAGTTGTACAGCGTCCCCTCTTCGGGACAAACCAGTAAGAAATTAGATATCCTCAATGTCTATCGTGAGGATATGCTCACCTATCACAAAGTACTATTGGGCCGCATCCCAACTCTGGAGCATGTGTGTCAGTAGCGGGATCTGGGATCTCATCCCTTGTATCTCAAAGAACTTGAGCAACCCACAGTTTCTCGAAGCATCCACGCATTATGGATCATTCGCGGCTTGTTCATCCTCGAGTTCATGTTCTCTCTCTTTCCACTCCGATACCATATTGGCTAGCTGGTAACCTACCAAGAAGGACATTTAAACATTATTAGGTCCTGCTTCAACCCTCAGAAGTCCATTTTTTGAATTATTTTTTATGTTTAGTTTGTGGTTTTCCGCCATCGCACTGTACATTTAGGTACAGTACGATGTCATCGCACCTCTCATTTTCGAGACTTGCGACGACTCGGCCTCATCGCAGGTCCTGAAAGGGCAACCTGCGACAAGCCGAGGCTGCCTAAAGCCCTCCATAACACCATCAAAAACCCAAAAAATGGACATAAAAGCAAAAACTAAACCACTGGAAAGTTGCTGGATGAAGTTTAGGCCTACCTGATCCGGACGATTGGTGAAATGGTGGATCATAGCTCCCGAAATCGGCAAAGGAAGTTTTGGCTCCAAATTGGTACTTCTCCACCCAAATTGGAAATTTGAACAATGAAATCTATTTTTGGCCCATATTTCTATTTATAAATAGAATGGAATATTCCTTTTCAAATATTTTGATGCTTTTGGGCCATTTACTATAGTTTCGATCGTTTGTCATTATATTTGGGACTATTTGACACTTTTCCTAATGTACAGGAGTCGTAAAGTGGTATTTTGTGTCGTTTCTCGCATCACCAACGGTAATTACAGGTATGAACACCCTTTTGAATGTTTTGTCATTATTATTTTTGGTTAGTCGTAATTATTGCATGAGGATGAGTTTACTCTTCGTTTGTTCTCGTACTCACATAACTATGAGAACAAGTACCGAGTTATGATTTATCACTTTTCTGGGCTCGTTAAACTTCCACGGAAAAGGTCACCCCCCAGAGTCTACCGTTAAGCTCTTTTCAGGATCTCGAAAAATGAAAAGACTGCCAAGCGAACTTGTCGCGTTCACGCTTGTTAAAGTATTTGAATGGTCTTCTTCCTGGTGATAGTTTACCCCTTTTTCGGACCAGGAGGCACTAATTACGAAAAAGGAATACTCCAGCCGATCATGATTGGAAGAGTCCTCTCCCGCATTGTTTTACCCTTTTTCAGGCAATGAGGCTAACTTTACAAAAAGGGACCATTGGAGTCTTCTTTAGTTCTTTTCATACTCTCTAAACATGAAATGACGACCGAGTTTACCTTCTATGGACTCGTTAAATTTTCACATTGAAGGGCCCGTCGTGGGACGAACCCCTCCTATCCCAGGTTTGGAAAATATTTGGGATTGGACTCATTTATGAGATGAGCTATACCGAGCATCTGGTTACCCTCATCAAGCTCGTAAAAAACACATGAGGAACTCATCATTCATGATGGGGAAAAAGGAAAGTGTTTGTGTTACATACCTTAGTGGCAGTATATAGTCATTCTTGAACATGGAACTCATCTGCATTTGCATACAGTACTTGGTTCATCTATTTGTCTATGAGTCCCTGCTTACTTTCTGAGTCCTGTTACTCCTCTGAGTCATTCGGAGAAAACTTCCATCATCAGTCGCATTAGAAATTTGCGTCATTCTCATTGTGTCAATACTGCCAAGTCATGCCATGCCCATGTTCAAGAACATGTCCACTATCTATCATCTACAGTCAGTACACACGTCATCATGTCGTTGTTACTTTGAGTCAGTCTTACATGTTACTGTACCATCCGATCCACTCTACACATCTTTTGTCGTGTTTCGTGTTGATTGATGGGGGAATTCATCATGGCCCTCCTTCGATGGATTCATCCTTGTCGACTTCAACTCATCATCCAAGGATTGAATCTAGAAACCAACCAAGTACCTTGGCCTTGCATGCCTCAATGGCAGGTTACCTTGCTTTCATCATGAGTTTACATCATTGACTCTTGATTGAAATATTTCATCTTGTGTTCCACTCCAAATAATTTATTCACACTTGATGATATGTACTATGATACCTTGGGAATCAATGGCATCTTGTGGAGAATCTGCAGTAGGTAATTTCATGTCCTCCCTCGCACTTGTTAACGGTTTACATCAATGGCCGGTAATCAATTGGTTTCTACCATGTTCGACGTCAAGACATTTGTAATCACATGGATAGATTCGTATCATTGTGGGTTCAGCTTGAAGACCCTGGGGAGTCATGTTTTACCCTGGTTACGATGGAGTTTGTATTGAGTCATATTACACGGATCCACTTTTGTATTGTTCGTGGCTGTGTTATCATCTCATCATGGATCTATGCTTGTGTCTAGTAGCCATGATTGTGTTCAGTCGGTCATTACTACCATGGATCTACAATGTATTGGTGAGCCATGTTGTACTTCATGTGAGATTGTCCGTTCAGAGTCAGTTGTACTGCATCAGTGTCTTTCGTCTGTCAAACCTATTGCCATTATTTCTTTCAAAGCACTTCACCTGTACATCCTTAACAGCTTCATGCTTTGGGAGGCATTTTGTTACACCTAAAATCTACTCATCAGCAGATTCAGTGTATACATCCCTGAAGTCACCTGGACTAAGTACTTTCATCTGGGAGGATTTGCACTCAATCCTGCAATCTTTTGAGAGGTCATCGCAGGTTGCACATTAGCAACATGCGATGTCATAGCTTGCCCCACTGCAGGGTGCGACGAGGTCTGTTAATGGGAAAAAATAGCCTATTCGAGATCCTTCTCTAAACTTACCCATTTAGGGGCTTATCCCTGACCTCTAGGGGAGTTGGTACTCAACCCCTAACTCTTTGGGAGGATCCCCTATCTCTCTCCTACCATCTCTCAACCTATCCTATCCATACCCTATCCACTTAGTCCTATATAAGTGAGGCTCACTCCCATCCCAAAGGGAGGAAGACTATGGTATCTACATGCTGGTGAAATCTCTCTTAAGACACCTCCATTCACCTATTGGAGAGCTCATACTTCCTTGGAAGGACATGGCAATTGGCTTGATCGAAGAAGGGCTATTGCGTTAAGTCTTTGGTTGTAGTTCTATATCTCTATCATGTACTCCTCTATTTGCAGTAATACAAATGCTTTCCACCAATATTGTTCTTATGTGCAATGATATTGTGTAGTTTACCTGCTTAACTGTTTACTTAGATTGCTTATTCTATAGATGTCTTTTACTGGTTTCTCTTGTTTCTTTGTCTTGACAGGTCTTGCAGCTTGCATCTGACGACCGTGGGACGTGGATCAACATTCGGGAGAAAGGATTGCGTAGTAAAAAGGTAAGACATCTACTACTTGGTCCTTAAGTAGATCTAGGAGATGTGTTTGTAGTCTGTTCTATTTGTTCTAGACTCACATTGAGATAGGGAGATTCGGCTCGCGTCCGCTCGAGTGGATTGTCCGATAACAAACTTGACCACCGTAATCAATTTCCTCTTTCCATAATCCCTCCAAACTTAAGCATATCATATGAATTTTTAATGGCAATGTCATGATTAAATTGTGTACGTCCTCATTTAAGTCTTGTATGTTATACAAAAACAAAAATTAAATTTTGGCTATGATCTATAAGACATACACTGTGATTGTTGTCAGTTCTTATGGACTGAACTCACCTTTTATATATTTCCTTAAAATTTTTGGTGAACTCATGTACTTTCTGTGATTGGGGTCACTTCTACCATAATGCGCATCTTCTGAAAAGGTGAAGGATTAAAAATTCAATGCCCAGGTTTGGTGAGTTCATTTTCTTAATATTTTAGGAAAAAAAATTCAAAGACATCATTAAAAACCACCATTGAGTTATTCAAATGACCTGCACTCATCAGACATATTTACCAGCACAACAATTAAATTCTGGTAAGTTTTGCTATAAAAAAAAAGTCAACCCAGTGAACCTTAAATGAATCCCAACTTATCCTTGAATCTAATGGGCCATGCATATATTAGTCCTTGGCAGTCGTCGCCAAAACCTTAGCAGCCATGTAGTATTTTCCTACATACAAACTTTTGCTTGCAAGCAGAAGTGCATGTATGGTCTGACCCGAAGAAAATATCACAACTTCCATGGTTTGAAAAGGCTTTGTATAGGAAGACGTATTGGAGACAAACAACCATGTGGATTGTTATTATGAAAGGGTTATGCCTAGTAGTGTTGTTTATAATGTGTAAAGAAAACTAAATGCCCAACTACTTAGCTTTATCCACAACCAACTCGGATTCTTGGGCCTACGATCTGATAGTTCCCTGGTTTTAGAGTCCAGTGGATAGAATAATGGCAGCAAATTCACCCACCGTCCTTCTAAACATTATTACTCTCCCAGAAACACCCTTAAACTCTTTGTCTATTTTTTTACCCATAGAACCATCAATGTAAGATTGTATGACTCCAAATACCAGCCCACATTTACATTATCCTCATCTTTAGATCTACAAATGGGATGTTATACCTCAGAAAGCACTCACGTTTCATCCTACACCTTCCTTTTAACCAATTTTAAGAATGGTGTAGTGCTAAAACGAGGCAGTGTTCAACAATTTGGTTTCCACCTCCAGTGCAAATATTGCATGTTTGGGGCAACCATTTATTGAATATATGTTACAGGCGTTGCTTATGTATATAGGTTATTTTGGGTCACTGGTCCTTTGCTTTAAAAAATATGCACTTTCGTGTATTTGTTTTTAGCTTTGGCTGAATTGTCTTTGAAACCTTGCCTTCAGTCCTTTTAATATCTTGATTTCAACCTGTTTTCTCCATGCTACCTGTTGTGTTTACCGTGTTTAAACTTCACTCCATCACTGTCAAAGTAAGGAATAGTAACTGATATCAACTTTCTGTTATTATACATGCAAAACCAATATGAATTTGGGTACACAGCTTCAAGGTTGTCAAATATTAAAGAACTGAGTGATTGTTAGGGATCAGTTGTACCCACAACTCGTTCCATCAATGAAGAATGTGCGTTGAGAAGAGCAATCATTAGAGAAATGGTAGGGAATACCACGAGATCCATATCAATAACAAATTTCTATGCAAAATCGTACCTAGACTTGGTTTTTAGGGTCTGAAATTAACTCAGATCTGCTTTTTTAGTTCTGTTTAAACCATTTTTGTGGAGAGAAAGCACCCATAATTCATAATACTATTGTAGGTTACTAATTGGGAAATTAAAAAAACCCTTATTTGTGCCCAGAATGAAGGATTGAGGCTGCTCGGGTGCCCAGTTCTGATCTTCGTGTCCATATACATGCCCAAAATTGTTTCTTAATGCCATTTCAACCCAGCATTCCTCCAAACCTGTTATTGGTGGTTGTTAATCACAACATCTTGCATGCAAAAAAAAGCAACTTCCATGGACTCACTATTTTACAAGGAACCTGAATATGTAAACATCTGTGCCATGTGGGCCTTGGATCTTTGGCTCCTAGAAAAATGAAAACTCTGTCAAAAATAACAATTTTCTTGGAATTTGATGAAATTGAGTTTGAAATAAGCTTTAATCATTGTCAATGTCTAGATGCACTTGCAATAGAATCAACCTGACCTCCAGTTGCACAAGCACATATGGGGGTTAACAATGGCAACTCAAATGGATGACATCCTCTTGCAGAGTTTTGAGAACCATTGAATCTTCATACTCTCATGCTTTGAAAACTAATCCTTGGACATGTGGAATGTATGTAAGTGTTTTTCCACTTGGAAATGGAGTAAAGTGCATGGCACATTGGTTGATCAATCTCTCGTTCTTCCTAACCACATTATTAATAATCTGAGTTAAGATCTTGTAACTAGACTATGCTAGGCCATTAGCCTATACATAGTAATTGGCCGAATGAGCTAAAGTAATGCCATGCCAGGAGAAAAAGGTCATCAATTCTGTTCACTGGAGGACACTAGTGTTGACTGTGGTGATCTCACTAGATGCCCCATACCATGTGACAACATTTTTTTTCTGTGAAATTGATAATAGCTGCATTTGAAGAAGTCTTTAGTGGCACTGCCTCCACCCATCTAGTGAAGTAATTAGTAGTTATAAGTATCCAGCTGAAACCATTGATGGAGTTCTGATTGAACTAAATAATGAAATCAAGCCCCAGTTGCTAGAAAGGCGTCCAAACTATGATTAAATCAAGAGAAAATGTTGGCAATCTCAGCTTCCCTGATAGGGTTCACATGCATAGAAATTCGCATGAGTATTTGAAAATATGTTGGGTCAATAATTCCCACCTCGTGTGATCTGTTGAGCACTGGTTATAGCTAGAAAATGTTCTCCACATGAACCTGGATGCAATTCCTACAAAGTATCTCTGGGATTGGTTGGATCATTACATTTAAGGATAACCCCATTCATGTTTCTCCATCCAATTCCACCCTACACCAAACAACACTTAGTCGCACAAAGCTTAAGGGACCACTTCTATGTATTGTCAAGGTCAGCAAGACATGTTAGATTTTTCAAATTATAAACAATATCAGAATATCAGAATAGGCTTTTATTCAACTTTGTTTCAAGTTCTAAATCTATAATAGAAAGCATAAATGACCTAACAAATTAGCCATGCATAAATGACCTAACAAGTTAGCCATTTATGGTTATTGATATAGATTTATAACTTGAACTAGGGTTGAAGAAGAGGAGTTAAATTCCTTCATGGGTACATCCAAAGCCATTACACACCATGATATTAAACACATTACTACTATGCAATGGCTTACAAAATGTAAATATTTTGGCTTCTAACACTGCATATAGCTTGACTAAATTATCCACATTAGGAATAAACGATGCAGCTAGACAATGAAATAAACTTGAATAAATCATTTGGCACTTCATGAAACCTAGATTCAAGGTCTCCTGCTTTTGTTCTCCAAGGATCCCATCCTCTAATCAACTGTGCTAGGGTTTATCAGAAACTGAGGCACAAGAGAGGGGGATGAGGGTCTCCATTCCTCCAGCATAACATTGTTATAGGCTTGGTCCCCTCACAAGGCCCTTCTACCTTCCTTATATAGTCAATGAAGGAGAGGAAAAGTAGTTATAACCGATCAGGAGGTTGCCAAACCAACTCATTTCAACCAAAATTCAAGATTTTGACTAGTTCAGGAAAGTGCCCTACTCTTCCTACTACAAACCAACGCATTTCTCAAGGTGTGCGCTACTTTATTGAAGTGGAGTTGCATATTTTCCAAGGTGTGCGCTACTCTATAGGAATAAGAGTTGCGCACACATCCTAGTATGCCCTACTCTATGCATAGGAAACCAGCGTTTTTGGAGAAAAATGGCCAAAAACAGGGTTTTCTGATGATTTTCAGGAGATGGTTTGGTCTGGAAAAATGTTCCTAAGGGTTATAACCATCAAATGGGCCAGGAGTGAGGTAATTTCAACCATTTTTAATGTCCCAAATGACCCTTCAATCCATAAGTGTCATGTTGTGTGACTAAACTTGATCTCAAGAAGTGTCGTCATGCGACCAAGCGATACAAGTGTTGTCACGGACGAATAAGTGTCATTTTAAGCTATAACAGATGCCCTCTAATGTATGAGGTCAGAGGGAGTGAGAGAAACTATGGCCGAAATACATTATAAATAACAAAGAGTTGAATCATGGAGGAACCGGAGAAACCAAGAATCATAGGCTCAAATGAAGTACCTGAAAGCAAAGACAATGTCAGACAAACTTATCCTTGGGGTAACTGTCCATGTTCAAATAGTGGAACATGACCTCCAAGAGGATACAATAATGATCCAAATACTGATGCATATATCATGGCCACTAAAACACAAGCGTGGATCCATGAGGAACATAAGTGTAAACATAGCCACATAAATACAAGGTGGATCTATGTCAAAACTGGAGAACATAGCCATAGAGAACAAGCTGGATCTATGTCTCATCAAGAGCCAAAACGAGTGTGACTCAGTCTTGCGCAACTTGGGCGATAACATAAATGAGGTGATGCTATCGAGGATCCCAAGGTCTTCATCCAAAAACAACCCAAGGTACAAACCTATCCATGCGAATAAATGAGTTGATGTCAAACATCGGAGGTATCGTTTGATTACCAGTCATTGATGTATTGTTGTAGAAATTTCTCCCTACGGATAGGTAAAAACTCTCTTAGGATAAAGCAGGATGTACTGACTCTATACTAAGACAAAAAGGAAACAAATGCTACCTTGAATCCCTAGATCTAACAAACATCTCAAGATTAAAATGCTAGAAAGGGTAGAAGAAGTTTAACTGACCTTCTATCCAAACGCTTGTCTTTGTAGTTGCTCCAATCTCCAAGCCCTCACGAATGAACCTGTCAAAATGGAACCAAGACACAAGAATGCACTATTCTCTAGCAACCTGAAACATGAGTTAGAATCTAAATCTATGAAAGATACAAATCATATCATTAAAACAAAATTAACACAAATGATTTGGGAAAACAAGACAAGTTATTCCATTACCAACTTGAAGTCATGTACAATAGTTGCTTGATGTCCAAGCCAACTTCCAGCTCCAAGTGCTTCCTCTAACTATCTCTGCAGAAGTATGAAGATCATAGGTTTGATGCCCCAAAAGTCCCCCTTTTGGCCCATGGAAAGCTTCTCTCTTATAGCACATGGGAAGGCTAACCAACAAGAGAGAAGTGTGGATCTATGGAGGGTTTAGTGGATCAGGCCAGCTAAACAAAGAAGGAGTTAGGATCGAACCAAAGATGGTAATCCCAACAAAATATCCTCGAAGGTCGAAATCCCAAAATCCAAGGCAAAAAGGCTAAATTCAGACTACCGCGCCCCTATAACTGAGCATAACGCGGTAGTACCGCACACCAGAGAAGGAGCAACGCGTGGTAGTGATGACTACCGCGCCCCTGTAGATGTTCAGGAAGCGGTAGTGCTCACAAACAGGGCTAAATTGGGCTGACAGATGGCAGAAAAAGGTTTTGCTTTCAATGTTCAGTTAATGGTTTTCATTCTGGATGTTAAGATGATCTTTAAGGGAAACTGTCGTTTAGGTCGATAACGCAAGGATGCAACACTAATATGTAATGTGTAATATTGAGGTATAACAGATGCCCCCTAAAGTGTGAGGTCAGAAGAGACTGATGGCCGAAAGACTTTACAAATATGGTTCGGAGATAGCATTGAGGGGAGCAACAAGGAGCTGAAATAGAAACAAAATGTCAAATATACCACCGAGGCGGGAATTCCCATGCTCGGAAACAAATGACTCAAAGCATGGCTGCCGACCAATACATTGCAGATCCATGAGTACTGAGATGATATAGACTGTAGACAAACCATGGCTACTATGAACAAGCGTAGATCCATGAGACAGTAATGACACAGCCACGACCAATACAAAAGTGGATCTGTGTGACAATACAGAGGAAATCTCCATTGCAACCTGGACGTAATCAAAATACAAAAGGGTGTCCAGGGTCTTCTACCCGATCGCAAACGATACGAATCTAGCCATGTGATTACAAGGTGTTGAAGTCGAACATGGTAGAAACCATTTGATTACCGGTCAATGATGTGAACCGTTAACAAATGCGAGAGAAATCACCAATGATGACGATGATCCCCAAGGTATCTATAGTACATCTCAACGAAATGCGAATAAAGGAGTTGATGTCGAGCATCCGAGAGATCATTCAATCAGAGGTCATTGATGAAAACCTACTGTTGAATACGAGGAAACCTGCCATTGAGGCATGCAGGTACCAAGGTACTAGTGGTTGACTCCTAAGCCTAATTCCTGGATAGTGATTTGGTGTCGATAGGAATAGACTCGTCAAAGGTGGGCCATGATGTTTCCCACATCATCGACACGAAATCAGAACGAGAGATAGTATGGACCGATGAAACAATGGAATATGTACTGACACAAAGGGAAGGTTTGACATGAAGTGGAGGTGGACTCAAGGTAATAACCCTTTGAACATATAACGACATGAAACAGAGCTTGGCAGCAGGGATTACTTGAATAGACAAAACCGCAGGAAGTGTTAACTCATAGCAATAATGAGGACGCATGATTATAATGATGACACTATCAGCAAGACTGACTACCCAAAACAGACAAGGTGAGGATGCATGCCATGTTCAAAGGTGATGACTCACAAGCTGCCAACAAGGTAAACTTGACTCATTTTCCCATTTTCCCCCGACATGATGGACGAGTACCTCTTTGTTTTTTAACGAGCTTGAGGAGGATAACAGATGCTCGATATAGCTCATCTCATAGATGAGTCCAATCTCACATGTTTTTCGAACCTGAGAAAGGAGGGGTTCGTCCCAAAGTGGGCCCTTCGATGTTAAATTTTAACGAGTCCAGGGAAGGAAAACTCAGTTGTCATTTCATGTTTAGAGAGTCTGAAAAGAACTAAAGAAGACTCCAACGGTCCTTTTTCGTAAGGTTAGCCTCATCGCCCGAAAAAGGGTAAAACAACGCGGGAGAGGACTCTTCCAGTCATGATTGGATGGAGTATTCCTTTTTCGTAAATAGTGCCCCCTAGTCCGAAAAAGGGGTAAACTATCACTAGGGAGACGATCATTCAAATCCTTTTACAAGCGTGAACGAATCAATTTCGCTTGGCAATCTTTTCAATTTTAGGGAGTCTGAAAAGAGCTTAACTATGGACTCCATGTACAACTTTGTCATGGTTGATGACCGAGTACGACAAAGGAAAAGTAAACTCGGCACAGTTCCTTTTCCGTAAATAGTCTAGCGAGGCCGGATAAAGTGATAAACCTATACTCGTTAGACACACCTTTTTACTCAAATTGTTTAACGAGCACGATAATGGTATCAAAAGCACTCGAAATCTTTTTCATGTTTGGATCCAGAGCACGAAAAAGGAAAAAGTAAGCTCAAACCACTTTTCATGTTTTTAACCAGAGCACGAAAAAGTGAAAAGTAAGCTTAAACATTATCTTACTGTTTTTAACGAGCTCGAAGATAGGTTGGAAGAATGCTCATGATGTCTGCTTCATTTTTTAACGAGCTTGTAACAGAAAATGAACTATGCTCAAGATAATTTTCATGGTTTAATGAGCTCGAAACCTAAAAAGGAAAGTATGCTCGAAAATGTTCCCAATGGTGAACTTCTTCCCGTCATGAAATCCAAAGGTTGGTTCATGCCCCCAGCATGATTGCTAGAAGTAAGTGACTTAGCTCCAACGTGATGTGGAGAGGTGATCGAGTTGACTTCAACGTAACTTCCAGAGGTTGAAGACATGCCCCCTAAGCTTCATTTCATTCGCCTATGGTATAGGCAAGTGAAAAGAAGGTTCATTTACTAAGTCTACGAGGAGACTCGACTTAAAGGGAAAGGATATGTTTCATTTTTTAACGAGCTTGACACAGGAGTAGAACTTTGCTCAAAATACTGGTTTCATTTTTTAATGAGCTTGAAGCCAAAAGTAAAATCTGCTCACGATTAAGGCCCATTGATGGGTTCCCTCCCAACATGATGATCAGAGGTTGGTGAATGCCCCCAGCATGATTGCTAAAGGCTAAACATGCCCCCCAAGCTTCGTTTCGTCTTACTACTCTTCTTCCTTACCCAAAAAATCCTGGCTACTAATCCAAATGTGTTCACCAGGAGGGGTAGGGAGAACCAGGATCAAGTGACCCAGGTAGATGAAATGAAGGTTCAAATCCTAACTCTAGCGAAAGACTCGAACAAATGGAAGGGAGATCTATTTCATTTTTACACAAGCTTGAAATAGATAATAACAATGCTTGAAACGGTCCTTTTTATTTTTTAATGAGCTTAAAACAGAAAGAAATTATTCTCATAGGTGGTTTCATTTTTACGCAAGCTTGAAACCGAACGTAAACTATGCTTGGGATTGGTTTCTTTTTTACACAAGCTTAAAACCAAAAGTAAACTGTGCTTGAGGGTTGGTTTCATTTTTTAATGAGCTTGAAACAAAGAATAAACTATGCTCGTAAGAATCTATTTCATTTTTTAACGAGCTTGACATAGAAAGGGAACTATGCTCAAAATGACCTGTTTCATTTTTTAACGAGCTTGACACATAAAGGGAACTCTGCTCAAAATGATGGTTGGTTTCATTTTTACACAAGCTTAAAACCATAAGTAAACTGTGCTTGAGATGATGGTTGGTTTTATTTTTTACACAAGCTTAAAACAAAAAGTAAACTATGCTTGAGAAAATGGTTTCATTTTTTAACGAGCTTGACACCGGAATAGAACTTTGCTCCACTTCCCCCCATTAGGGGGAAGAAACCACTAAAACATGTGGCACATTTAGGGAAGTCTGGTGACTAGGAGTCATGCGATGAGTGGGCGTCACAAAGGAAAGCTGATCGATGGTCACAACATTCCCATGATGGGGAAAATACATCACTCGGAAGAGTGAGGACACTACAGCCTTCATGGCATGGACGTAATCGCGTCCAAGGAGTAGATTAAAATCTAAGGGACCTTGGATGACCATAACATCAATACAGACAGTTTTCCCTCCCAAAGTGATAGGTAACTGAGGAAGGGACCCTAAAGGTCCAGTAGGCCTTCTATTGAAAGCCAGTATCTGGTCGGTGACGGGCACAAGCCAAGGAGAACCTAAGGCTTGCCAAGCGGTTGAGGATAGAATACTAACAGAAGCTCCTTCATCAACTATCGTACGAAAAATTTCTTTATCGGAAACTCCTACAGATATTTGAAAAGGAACACTCGAAGGAAGACGAGATTCTGTTAGACCATTCCAATCAAAGGAAATAACCTCAGTACTTGGAGGGGGTCTCGTGGAAACGGACAGGGTTTCCCCTTGCTGAGGACGTTCTGAACCGATAAGGAAAACATCAGTGGTTTCCAATTCACTCTCTCTTGGAAGACAAGAATGAGAGGAAGATTGTGTCAAGGTGACTGCTTCAGTCTGGACTTTCTCCAATGAAAGAGCGGGATCGAGTGGGGATGACAGCGACTCAATCACTTCACTCTCGGAAGGGAGAGTGGGATCAATTGCAGATGAAACTGAATTGATCACTTGGTCAACCAGTGGGGGGTCGAGGGACAGTTTACCATGGTCTGTTGGAGGCACCAGTTGAGAACTAGTAATATCTTCCAACCACCGCGAGGCTTCATCCATGCTCGGACAAAGGAAAGTACGGTGCATACCCTTGCATATCAAACAGGGATATAGGACTTTACCCTTTCGACCCTTCACCAAGGGGTCACTGGTTGAGGGAGTGTCATCGACATGATGGTCATAGGTCAACGATACGATTGGTTTGGGGTTTTTAGACCACACTTCTGATACACGGGAAAGATCAGGACAATCCTTGAGAAGGTGATCACCCTTACAAAGTTTGCAAGGGAACTTGGGCTTACGGGGTGTTTTCGTAGAATGAGTGACATTAGGGGCAACTGGTTTACGCTTGGTCTCTTCCTTATCCTTCTTCTTCTTAACTTTCTTTTTCTTCTTCTTCTTATCCACCTGATTACTAGCACCATTTCTTTCATCAGGCGAGGAAGAAGGAACGGAAGAAGATTCATTCGACGAAGAAGGAGAAGGATTAGTTTGGGATTGACTCTCTCGTGGTGGAGAGTTAACATTCAAAACATTGGGCGTAATCGGAATTACCGGATTGAATAACCATACCGGTAATCCTATGGTTAATCCAGGAAGATTTAACGTGGCAATAAAGGGAGGACCAATATCTCCAACTTGAGAGAAACTAAAAGGTACCCCTTGAAAAGGGGTCTCCGGATTGGTAGTCCCAGAAGGAGCATGGGCGCATGGAGGTGGATTCTCCATGGAACAAAACTAAGTGACGTGGACAAAGTCTTGTTAAAAATAACTCAAAAACCCTCAGGAAACCAAGCGTACGAAAGGGGAGATAGGAAAAGACAAGGCTCATAGGCCAAAAGAGCAAGCTCAAAAAACTATACTGAGGCCGCTGCCAAAGTAAGCGAGCTGTACAACAAAACGGCCAGAATGCCAACAAGCAGCCCTACAAAGAAAAAGACCCTCTACAAGATAGCAAGAAAAACCTCCTAACTAAGAGCTAGAGACCTCAACAAATTGTATCCTTCGCAAGGTGATGAAATCCAAGTCGAACAATACAACATGAGAGACCGATATAAGAAGGATATCCCTCTACCGAAAGGGATCCTGGGTAAAAGAGCCCTAGTAGAATAGATACTAAGCTACCTCGTTCATGACACGTCGGAAAAGGTTTTGGGCACTTCAGCCTTCCGAAGAAGACAGCGATCGATGTTGCCTTAGGGCTAAGTGGAGTGCGGTATTCCACAGAGTCCGTCCGGTTCTCAATCTCGCGGCCGTTTAACCCCTGAAAGTTGGAAACAGTCAGGAGGCCCCTCCACAAACTGGCTGTGACCGTGTCAATAAATACTAGAGGATTTTAGTTCCCTAAAGACAACGACTATGTCTCAGATGAAAATGACAAGGGGGAATTATTTTGATGCCTATCCCCGGTGTCCTACCTAACTACCAAATTCTTTTGATTTCCTCAAGTGAGGTTAAAGTTGGTTTAATTAGGGAGATTAATTTTAGTGGCTGTCTTACTCAATCGGGTTATGGAAGTGCAACTTGATGGTGTTATGACGACCCAAACCATGCAAATGAAGATGAATCAAAATGAGCCTTTCTCTTTGATGAACACTAGCTAAAGTAAGGAAGAATTCTTTCCGTTCCCAATATGCACAACCCAATGCACATGCAATTTTATTTCTTTTCAAAATGATAGAAAGAAGTAAAATATGTACCCAAAACTAACCCAAAGTAATGAAAAATTTCTTCATATGAACACCAAACGTAATGATTCTAATTCATTTTCTATCTTTTTACACTTGAAAAAGACACATCCAAGCTACGGAAAGAAAGATTCTACAAATGCTTCCAATCAAATGCAAGACAAAGAGAAGAATCTAATAATTTTGTCTAACTCAAATGCACATAAATATGAAACAAGTATTTCTTCTTTTCATGAATGTAATACCAAGAATATCAAATGATTAAATTAAGGCAAGAAGAATACTTTAGTGTTTCAATTTCATGAATATGGTAAAAGAACGACAAAATCAAGCTTCTCTTTGAACTAAAGTAGAGGTAAGGAATCAATATTTTCAAACAATCATCAGATAGGATGTAAAGGAAATAAGATGCCAAGAAATCCAAACACGCCAAACACACCAAACCAAAAATGATCTCAAAACCTTAATATGGGTCAAAACGACTGTAGGATGCACGATTCATGGCCCCCCCCATTTCGCTTAAAAACTGCAAGCAAAACACTAGTATTGACTCAAAGGGCCAACATGGATCCAAATCTCGAAAAGACCCAAAAATAACCAAACAAACCAAATAAACACACTTTCCAGGAACTACCGCGGGCCTATGGGCCACCTGGGAGCGGTACTGACAGACTACTGCGCTGTAGACAGCGCCTAAGGTGCGGTACTGCAAGACTACCGCGCTGTAGACAGTGCTTAAGGGGTGGTACTGCAAGACTACCGCACTCTGTACAGTGGTGAAGGGCGCGGTACTACCGCTCTGTAGGCAGTTACGGGGGAGCGGTACTGTGTGAACAGGGAAAGAGGCGGAAATTTGAGAAAAGATTTTGACTTTTCAAGGGTTTTCCAACCTCAGAGGACTTACTGATCTGTAACAGAAATCTAATGCAGAGAACAGGGAAGTGAATAGGGGTAAAAGAACCCAATTCTTACAATCAATAAGTGAAATTGAAAGCAAACTTCACAAACAAAGAAAATGGATTCAAATTCCCCAGTATGGTCGCCATTTTTTGTTGTAGAAATTTCTCCCTACGGATAGGTAAAAACTCTCTTAGGATAAAGCAGGATGTACTGACTCTATACTAAGACAAAAAGGAAACAAATGCTACCTTGAATCCCTAGATCTAACAAACATCTCAAGATTAAAATGCTAGAAAGGGTAGAAGAAGTTCAACTGACCTTCTATCCAAACGCTTGTCTTTGTAGTTGCTCCAATCTCCAAGCCCTCACGAATGAACCTGTCAAAATGGAACCAAGACACAAGAATGCACTATTCTCTAGCAACTTGAAACATGAGTTAGAATCTAAATCTATGAAAGATACAAATCATATCATTAAAACAAAATTAACACAAATGATTTGGGAAAACAAGACAAGTTATTCCATTACCAACTTGAAGTCATGTACAATAGTTGCTTGATGTCCAAGCCAACTTCCAGCTCCAAGTGCTTCCTCTAACTATCTCTGCAGAAGTATGAAGATCATAGGTTTGATGCCCCAAAAGTCCCCCTTTTGGCCCATGGAAAGCTTCTCTCTTATAGCACATGGGAAGGCTAACCAACAAGAGAGAAGTGTGGATCTATGGAGGGTTTAGTGGATCAGGCCAACTAAACAAAGAAGGAGTTAGGATCGAACCAAAGACGGTAATCCCAACAAAATATCCTCGAAGGTCGAAATCCCAAAATCCAAGGCAAAAAGGCTAAATTCAGACTACCGCGCCCCTATAACTGAGCATAACGCGGTAGTACCGCGCCCCAGAGAAGGAGCAACGCGCGGTAGTGATGACTACCGCGCCCCTGTAGATGTTCAGGAAGCGGTAGTGCTCACAAACAGGGCTAAATTGGGCTGACAGATGGCAAAAAAAGGTTTTGCTTTCAGTGTTCAGTCAATGGTTTTCATTCTGGATGTTAAGATGATCTTTAAGGGAAACTGTCGTTTAGGTCGATAACGCAAGGATGCGACACTAATATGTAATGTGTAATATTGAGGTATAACATGTATACCGTTAACAAACGCGAGGGTGTCCACCAATAACGAAAATGGAACCCAAGGTACCTAGTACATTCAAACAAGTGCAAATAAATGGTCTTGCCATCGAACACTTTGTTATACCTCTATATTTCACGGTGTCGCATCCCCATCACAACACATTTCGACGACACTTTCCCTACTATTTTGAACCATCCAGAAGAGACAGATGATGAGTCAACCTTGAAGGTAAATCCACCCTGCCAAGTTTTGACCCACCTTGGACTTTATTTCCATACACTACCGCGTCCTGCCAGCTTGACAAAACGCGGCACAGTGCCGCGCTCTGTATCATTTGCAAAGCGCGGCACCCTTTTAATAGTTTTTGCCCTTGACTTATGGGATCTTGGATTTTCGAAGATGATGGAAGATTGGGTTCCTTGATTCGATCCCAACTCACCTCCTTCGATTAGAAACCCTGATCCACTTATCCCTCCTTAGATCCACCTATCTCTCTTGTTGGTTAACCTCACCATTCACTATAAAAGAGAGGCATGCCATTGGGAAAGGGGGAGGACTCTTGAGAGCACCAAACTTATGGTCTTGCAGCATTGTGGAGATAGCTAAGAGGAGAAGACACTTGGAGTTGGAGGATTGGCTTGGGCATCAAGCACCCTTTGTAAGTAATCTTCAAGTTGTAATGGAATAACTTGTCTTGTTTTCCCAAATCGTTTGTGTTAATCTTGTTTTAATCACATGATTTGTATCTCTTACAGATTTAGATCCTAACTCATGTTTCAGATTGCTAGAGAATAGTGCATACTTGTATTTTGGTTACTCTTTGACAGGTTCATTGGTGAAGACTTGGAGCTTGGAGCAAACACCAAAAACAAAGCACTTGGACATAAGGTCAGTTAAAATCCTTTTGTTCTCTTCAGCATTTTAATACTGAAATGTATGTTAGATCTAGGGATTCAAGGTTGCATTTGTTTTGTCTGTTCTTAGTCTAGAGTTAGTTAGATCCTACTTTAGCCTAAGGGAGTTTTGACTTATCCGTAGGGCAGAATTCCACATAACAAGAATGGCGACTCCGCTGGGTTTGATTACTGCTTGATTGGTTCAAATTCACAGTCATTTATCTTTGAATTATCAGTCTTTTGTTGCACTTCAAACCACCTTGAATTTTGGCCTTTTTTGACCCTTATTCACCCCTCCTCGCAGTATTTATCTCCCTGTTTAATTACTGAGTCCCCTGGGTTAGCAACAACCCTGAAAACTTGATTTTTTCTTTTCCAGTTGCGTTTTTTTTTCCCTCTTGCCACAGTGCCGCGCCCTCTGAACCACTTCCAGCGCGACATTTACACAGTGCCGCGTCCTAGGCATTCATACCAGCGCGACAGTTACATAGTGCCGCGCTTCAGGCAGTCTATAGCCCGCGGTAGTGTCTGCAAGTAGGTAAATTTTTTTAATTTTTGCTTGGTTTCCTGAGTTTCTCCCTGCCTCAGATAGTCCTTACTGTTGCCTGTTAGCATCCTGATTAATTTCCAATCTGTTTGGTCTGCTTATTACATGGTTTGTGAGCTTGATTGATTGATTGAATTAAGTGGCACTTTTGACATATTGGTCATTTTTCAATTTGATTGCATTTGACTTGGCTTTTCCCCACAACCAACTCAACACCACTGTCTTCTGTTACTGAACACTGTAGTTTTACAGTCATATTGTCATTATCATTTTCAGTAAATTAACAAGATCATTGGTTGAGAGCAAATTTGTTGTTTAATTTGAAAAAGTCTAGTGGCATTTTGCATAGAGAAATGAACCATTAATTTTGCCATAAAAATTCTCATCATAGAAGCATTGTAGATTGTAAAATCAGTGCATTGAAAAGCGTGTTTACTTCAGTTTGGTTTGGTTTATAAATCGAAAAGAAAAGAAAAATCTTTTACTTTGAGTGCTTGTGAAAATTGTTATGCATATTGGATCGAAGAACCTCTATCTTTACCTTAGCTAGATTTCATCGAAGACAAAGGCTTGTTTATGATTCATTCTCATTTGCATGGTTTGAGTCGTCATAACACCATCAAGTCTCACGTCCACTACCCGATTGAGTAAAGACAGCCACTAAAATTAATCACCCTAATTAAACCAACTTTAACCTCACTTGAGGAAATCAAAAGAATTTGGTAGTTAGGTAGGACACCGGGGATAGGCATCAAAATAATTCCCCCTTGTCATTTTCATCTGAGACATAGTCGTTGTCTTTAGGGAACTAAAATCCTCTAGTACTTATTGACACGGTCACAGCTAGTTTGTGGAGGGGCCTCCTGACTGTTTCTAACTGTTCAGGGGTTAAACGGCCGCGAGATTGAGAACCGGACGGACTCTGTGGAATACCGCACTCCACTTAGCCCTAAGGCAACATCGATCGCTGTCTTCTTCGGAAGGCTGAAGTGCCCAAAACCTTTTCCGACGTGTCATGAACGAGGTGGCTTAGTATCTATTCTACTAGGGCTCTTTTACCCAGGATCCCTTTCGGTAGAGGGATATCCTTCTTATATCGGTCTCTCATGTTGTATTGTTCGACTTGGATTTCATCACCTTGCGAAGGATACAGCCTGTTGAGGTCTCCAGCTCTTAGTTAGGAGTTTGCTTGGCGTCTCATCTTTGTAGAGGGTCATTTTTTCTTTGTAGGGACTGCTTGTTGGCATTCTGGCCATTTTTGTTGATCAGCTCGCTTATTGAGACACCGGTCTCAGTATAGATTTTAGAGCTTGCTTTTTTGGCCTGTGAGCCTTGTTTTTTCTAGCTCCTCTTTTGCACACTCGGCTGCATTAGAGTTTTTGAGTTCTTTGTTTACAGTACTGCCCCCGATTTTCATTTTCCTGTCATCATGTCATATCAACAAAGAAGATCACGAAGACAACAGGGCCTAAGCCCTCCACCACCACCACCGCCACGGACTTCTGGTCCGCCTGCATCACGCATTCCTGCTCCTCCTGGCCGCGGTGCTGGTCGAGGCAACATCCCACCGCCGATACGTACAACATCTTCAGTTACGCCTGTAACTGCCACACACAGCACAGTCTCAGAATCCATTGCAGCTTCTATGACCACTAGCATGTCTGAGGCTTCCACTGTCACCTCACCCACTGTCATCCCAGATTTATCTGTAACAGTGGGCACAGTTACAGCAGCTGAACCTAGCACGACCCAGAGTACTAGACCAGAGGTCATCCTTCTACCGGAGGCCAACACTTTCCGTCCATCAAACACTTTCCACGATGATATAGACGGATCTATTGGCACCACGGAAGGATCCGACCAGGACATACCTGGCCTAATTTCAGTCCCAGGCGGCTACGTTGAAATCGTTGAAGATACTCGTCTACCTGACACACCTTTTGAACCTGATTATGGCTTCATTACTTCCCAGACGGAACTTCCGCCTGTTATTACCACGTCACCCAGTGTTCATCCTCAGGAGACAAGTTCTTCTAGCAACGTACCTCGCACTTTTCATCTACCCAACATCCCACCGGGACACGAAATTATGGCTTCCATTCAGTCTAGTATGGTTAGCCTAGCGAACTCTCCGTTAGCATCGGCACAATTTAGACGCAACACAGAGCAAATGCTTTCGACAGCGTCTAGATACCCCCCTGTTTCTCGTCCTTCTGACTATAGGGATCCCAACGTTCCGTCTAGCACAGAATTTCATCATTCCTTTGCAGACGGCTCAGGACCTTCGGACTTTACTACACCTAGGTTCCTGCCGGATCCCCAAAATCTTTTTCAGGATATGAACTCGGACCCAGTTCTCGATGGTTCTCCTATTATTGAACACGTGATGGACGACGCTGATACTCCTGGGCTAAATTCCCCACATTTGCTGTCATCACCAATGTTTGGTGCACATTCTATGAGGGATAACCCAGTTTTTTCTCCGTCCTCACCTGTCCAATACGGACGACCGCCTCCGCTAATCGGTACTTTTGGCACCGTTGGCCAATCCATGCTATCATATTTAGCTAGCGGCGGAAGAACACCTAGTCATACTGCTGGATCTTCCGTTTCGACAGGAGGATCACCTTCAGCCACCATTTATACTATTTCAAGAGGTGTACAACCGACTGCAATGGTCCCTAACTCCAACTTACAAACCCTCCCTGGTGGGCCATCAACCCAACCAGCTGTGGGGCAACCTTTTGTTGGGAACCCCATTGCTAGTCAACAACCTCCAACTGGTGGGCCATCAACCCAACCAGTCGGAGGACAACCTTTTGCTGGGAACCCAATTCCCAGTCTACAGCCTCCTCACATAGGGCCATCCAACCTAACTGCTGGCGGACAACCTATTGGCTCGCTCCAACAAGTTTCCCAACCAGCAGTTTCTACTCAGTTTGGTATGTACAATCCACCTGGCAGTGGGAAACCTTATTCCGGTGTTCCCACCGGGCCTTACTCTCAACCACCCCTGTCAGGTATGCTTCCTTCTTGGGATCATCAAATCCCACAGAGTGGGGGGTACTCACTTTTCGGAAACTGGAACCAAGCTGGAGGGCAATCTCAGATTTCCCCCAACTTGAATTCTGGCTTCCCTTACCCTTCGGCTGCCACAACTCCTTGGAACCCGTCACTTCAATTTCCACTCGTTCCTCAAGCAGGAACGAGCATTCCATGGACACCACAGTCGCAGCCACTCCCCAACTCTGCTATGGGAAATTCTCCACTTACACAGTATGGTGGCAACATCCCTGGAACACAACAATTCCAAGGAACTTTTTCCCAACAAGGAATAGCAACCAATCCTGGGCATCAACAGCCTCAGGGTACTATACCCACTCAGCAGAACACTTACCAACCAGTTGCTTACAATCAACCGGTTAACCAGATGGCTTATTATCCGCAGAACTTCCAGCAGTATCCCGCGGGAAACACATATGGGTATAACACACAGCAGCATGCTATGCAAGGCCCTCCAGGGTTACCTGCACCACATGGTTACTACTCATACCCGCAGACCAACCGTCAGCTTCCCTTCTTGGCCACACTTGATCTACCTGATTTGTCGAGGCTTATTAACGATCCTATTTGGCATGAACCTCACTGGCCACCTATCCCAGCCAAACTACCATCGGACATTCCCAAGTTCGATGCTAAGCCCGAGGAAGACCCCAAGAACCACGTGATGACCTTCCATCTTTGGTGTTCATCAAACTCCTTGATGGATGATTCCATCCGACTTCGGCTCTTCCAACGTACGCTTACCGGAACGGCAGCAAAATGGTACATCGAGCTGCCACAACACTCTTTTCGTGATTTCAACACTTTGGCTATGCAGTTTCTGACACATTTCCAGCTTCCCATCCGATATGAGACTGGAACAGAACTGCTAACTTCACTGCGTCAAACCACTTCTACACACATCTCGGATCACATCCATGAGTGGCGAAGACGCCGTAGGCTAATAAAGGCACCTATTCCAGATCAGCTACTTGCTGATTGGTTTACAAAATCCTTTTTGCCTCCCATAGCCAGAGATATTGCTATGCGCGGACCTGTTACGGAAGAACAAGCCATCTCGGCAGCACAATACATGGATTTAGTATATACTCAATCCGGTACTTTACAAGAACTTCTTCCACATGCTTCCCGCATTCACACTGATCCTACAAATCCTACTACTGAACCACCCATTGATGGTATCGTTGGTTCAGTTAAGGCTCAGCCTGCTACCAACTCGACGGGGCAACAAGCTTCTGCTTCCCCCGCTTTTACCCAGGCCGCTTCAAAAGCTTCCACTTCTCCTGCTGTCTCCTCCGAAGTGAATGCAGTCCAATCTACATCACAACCCTCCGGAGGAAAGAAGAAAAACAATCGTGGTAAACCCAAGAAGAACCAGCAGGAGAACCCCAAACCACAACCTACCCAGAATGATCAAAAACCACGTCGGAAAGCTAAGTTTCCCTGCTTGATTTGTCAAGATGATCATTATACGCGTGACTGTCCCTACAAGGACGAGGTCCATAAGTTCGTTAAAGGATCCTCTAGACCGGTAGTACTAACTGACCCTTTCCCCCAACAGCAACAGCAAATGGTTGCCCAAGAATCCCCACAAGGGGGCAACCCGACCAATCCTTCCCGTGGAGAGACGTCCACAAACCGCGAGATCCTAATGACAAGTAATGAGGAGATTAATATCACCACTCGTTCAAAGACGTATGACAATCCTCCAAGTTCAACCAAACAATCGGAGACAGCCAAAGGCAAGTCTCCTGTTGAAGATCCGATTCCTATTCCCCCCCCTAATGGTCACCTCCATATCGAGAGACCACTTATGGACACAGTGCTACGCCCACCTAAGGGCACCATACGAAAGGCGACATTCAATCCGAATGCGCGAGCTGCCCAAAACTACAACATTGTTGAAGATTTGGCTCAAGCACCTTGCGCTATGTCAACTCTCGAGGTTCTCCAACACTGCCCCACGCAGCGTAGAACCCTACTTTCAGCACTGGGGGCATTGGACCCAGATACTTCAAACTCCATCATGTTTAACTTGGAGCACGCTAAACCTAGGCTTTCTCACCAGTTAGCCTTCCAGGTGCATACGAAAATCCGTGGAAATGTTATCCACCGCACAGTGTTAGATGAGGGTGCTTCCACGTCGATTATGTCTTTGAACTGCTGGAGAGCTCTCGGCTCGCCTGAGGTCACAACTTCTCCCACTACTCTTAGAGCGTTTGATGGACATGGTTTTCAACCATACGGACTCATCCCCTCAATCGGTGTTGAACTGGGGGGCAAAACAGTATCCGTACACATCGAAGTCGTAGATGCACCTTTGGATTACAACCTCCTACTTGGTCGAAACTGGTTCTATGCCATGACTGCCATAGCATCTACAGTCTTCCGGATTGTACAATTTCCTCATGAAGGGAAAATTGTCACTATTGATCAATTGGATTACTGTATCCCAGACTCCCATCCAAACTCCGCCAATACCGTTCCGTTATTGGATCAACCTCGGTACCGGTTCCAAGACATAGGTGTTGGTCTCATGAAGGATTCATCCCTCATTGGAGTTTTTCCAGAGCTGGGAACCCATCTTCAACCAGTCAACATGATTTCGTCACATGTCACCCCGTCTGATGATTCATGGGTGATCCCGAGTCCTACTCAGATCCAAGGCTATGGCAATTCCATGCCTTTGAACAGAAACCTTGCATCTTATGACGCGATCCAATCAGCCACAGATTGGGTCGACTGTTCTACTGATCACACAGTGGCACAGCTCTCGACTGAAACTCATACACGCCCACCATTGTTTGATCCTCTCAACTTGATTTTTCCTACTGACGAATCAATCATAGAGGTTATGTGCGGTAATGAGCCACCATGGGGAGATTTTCATCATCGATCTTCATTCCCCACCATCTAGTCACTCGAGCCTGACACCAAATCCAGTGCTTCACTTGGGATGGTTCAAACCAAGTTCCCCACTTCCCTCGACGAAGTATTTTATGAAGGCAACTTGGCCAATCTTATGGCAACCACTCCCATCGACATTTCAGTAAAGCCTGGTATCGTGGAAAACGTACACATTGGCAAAATATGTACTCCTCTTGAGACGGAGTTCTATAATGCCTACTTTAAAACTTTCCGCGATGTTTTCGCTTGGAGTTATGAAGAGATGCCAGGAATCGACCCATCGATTGTAGTCCACGAAATTCCAACTTTCCCTGGCGCCCGACCTGTTCGGCAAAATCTTCGACCCGTTCATCCTCGTAAGGCAGCCGCCATTAAAGCAGAAGTTGAAAAACTTTTGCGTGCTGGTTTTATCTATCCTGTCCCATTGACAGAATGGGTATCCAACATCGTCCCTGTAGCCAAGAAACAGGGAACAATTAGAGTCTGTGTTGATTACCGTGATTTGAACAAAGCTTGTCCCAAGGACAACTACCCAACTCCGTTTATCGACCAGATCATCGATAACTGTGCCGGAAGTGTTATCTTTTCATTCATGGATGGCTTTTCTGGCTATAATCAGATCGATATCCTCCCAGCCGACCAGCACAAAACGGCCTTTATCTGCCCTTGGGGGATCTTTGCATATCGGAAGTTACCTTTTGGCCTCAAAAATGCCGGGGCAACTTTCCAACAGGCGATGTCCTACGCATTTCACGACATCAAACATATCGTAGAGCCATATCTCGATGACCTTCCCGCTCATTCTCGAACTCGGGAAGAACATCCAGATCACTTGAGTGCCATTTTCGAAAGGTGTCGGCGCTACAATATACGTTTGAACCCGCATAAGTGCGTCTTCTGTGTAGAAGCCGGAAAACTGTTGGGCTTCATAGTCTCCAAAGACGGGATACGTCTAGATCCCGCAAAGGTAGCAGCTATCATAGCCCTGCCTTCACCTACCAATATTCCAGAACTTCAATGTTTGCAAGGGCATGCAAACTTTCTACGCCGTTTTATCTGTAATCTGTCTGAGATAACAAAAGGCTACATGCGGCTTCTCAAGAAGAATGTTCCCTTCATATGGGATGATGAAGCCCAACGCTCCTTTGACAATTTAAAGGCAGCCTTAACTAAAGATCCTGTGATTCAACCCCCCAATTACACACAGGACTATATCCTTTATCTCGCAGCCTCGATTTCCACCATTGGTATGGTGTTAGTCCAGGAAGATCACAACGGCATAGAACATGTGGTGTACTACCTCAGCAAGAGTCTTCTCGACTCTGAAACTCGCTACTCACATGTTGAAAAGCTGGCTCTGGCAACGGTGTTTGCTGTCCAGAGATTCCGTCACTACATCTTACTCCGCCGGACCACCGTTATCGCTGATTTCAATCCGATGTACTATATCCTCACACGACAAGTGCTTGGGGGCAAGTACTCCCGTTGGATTGTCATCCTTCAAGAGTTTGACTTGGAATTTGTCAAAGCCAAGTCTAAGAAATCTCTGGTCTTTGCTGAGTTAATTTGTCACTTGCCCCGTGCTACTGAGCAATCCGAGCCCATTGATTCTCTTCCCGACGAATCATTGTTCCTCATTAGCACGTCAGATCCGTGGTATGGGGATATTCTTTTATCTCCAAACTCAACGCTTCCGTTCCGACCTCAACCGCGATGAACGACGACGTATCAGACATCACGCAAAATACTACCTTATAGTGAACGATACTTTATATCGGCGTGGTGTCGACACTGTCCTTCGACGCTGTTTGACCTTAGATGAGGCGGAACGCGTTCTCAATGACTGCCACGCTGGAGCATGTGGTGGTCATCTCTCTGGGATGGCTACGGCCCAGAAAATATTGCGAGCGGGATACTTCTGGCCTTCGATTTTCAAAGACTGCATTGAAACAGTCAAGAAGTGTCCGCCATGTCAATTCTTTCATAGCAAAGCACGCTCGCATCCTGCTCCACTCCATCCTGTCATTGCCGTCGGCCCTTTCTCCAAATGGGGCATTGATTTTATGCACTGTAAGCCCACTTCAGCCGGGGGGCATAGCTATGTCATAGTAGCTGTGGACTATTTTACAAAATGGGCTGAAGCGATGCCTACGTATGCTGAAGACGGCAAAACAGCAGCGCAGTTCATATTCAATCATATCATAGCTAGATTCGGTGTCCCACAGTCTATTGTGACCGATCATGGTTCCCATTTTAGGAATCATATGATCGAAGAACTAAGTGCCAAACTGGGTTTTCGCCATGAAAACTCAACTCCGTATTACCCACAAGCCAATGGCCAAGTTGAAGCCATCAATAAGGTCCTGAAACGAATGATTCAGCGCATTGTGGGTACCCAAAAATCCAATTGGCACTCAGCTCTGTTCTCAGCACTGTGGGCATACCGAACCTCAGTGAAAAGTGCTACTGGGTTTACACCATTTCAATTGGTGTACGGCTTGGAAGCCATTCTCCCGATTGAATGTGAAATTCCATCACTCAAGATAGCCATAGAGCTACTTCCACACACTACTTCCGAAGAAGAACGGTTTCTATACCTAGCCAAGCTAGATGAAACCCGCCGCGACGCCGCTTTGGCTAATGAAGCTCACAAAAAACGCGTCAAAGCTCAATATGACAAATCCGTTCAACCTCGGATCTTTAATGAAGGTGACCTTGTACTTACATATGATCAGATGCATGACAAACTTGGAAAAGGCAAGCTTGAATCTATGTGGTACGGCCCCTTCATCATAAAACGTGTCTTAGAAAAAGGAGCCTATGAACTAGTCGACTGTGATGGTACGCCATTGGCACGGCCCCGCAACGGGCTATACCTCAAGCGTTTCTACGCGTGAAAGTTACCCCACGCGGGTTAATTCTTGTACATAATGTACTTAGTTTGCTTTTTGCTTTATTTTTAGTGTGCGCGTGGATCTTATGTATCTACTCTTACTTTGAATCGTGCTTTTATGCGCAGATGTCTACCTACTTTGGATTCGCTGACGGTGCAAGCCGACATACCCGGAATCTCGCTTCCGCAGCATGGGTGATCTATTCCCCCACTGGCGAGTTAATTTCTTCAGGAGCCATTTGTTTAGGTCCCGCAACCAATAATATCGCAGAGTACCATGCAGTCATTGGTCTCTTAACTGAGGTTGCCTCACTCGGGATTGACTCCTTATCGGTCTTTTTAGATTCCCAACTCGTGGTTTCTCATCTAAACCATGTTTACACAGTTCGCGACCCTACATTACTTCATTTATTTCGAAGAGTACGCCTCTTGGAACGGTCATTTGATTTTATCACATATCAACACATACCGAGAGAATTTAATTGTATTGCCGATTCATTGGCTAATTACATTTTGGATTGGCATCTTGCCCATACATAAACACATCATAAAAAATTAAAATACACAAGTCATTGTAAATATTTAGATCATAAATAAGTCCATATCACTGTATATAAAAAGTGTTTTTTCCAAAATACATAAAGTTTGTGTCAAAGACAAAATTGGGGATTAAAATCCCATATACAAAAATTGGCCCTCAAAGCCTACATATCGTGTACATGCCGCAAAAAGATCTAAAGACCATCTATGGAGACCTAGGAGACCTATCACGTCCCTCATCGGACTCCTCCCGCCGCTGGTGGTAACACATCACAGCTCGAACCACCTTGCGAAGAAGTCGACTGATACGACCAGGTACACCTACAGTATGACGCTGGAGGGGGTAAGGGACATCATCCATCCGCATAGCAGGGATACCATGAGTCAATCCCTGCAGGTTCCTCTCAATGTCCCGGACACCTCCTGCCTCATCCTCATCTTCTTCTTCGACAGGATCAGCTTGACGATCTACACCGCCACGACGTAGTGGTGAATATCCAGCTGGTCGTTGTGGTCCACGATCTGCAACATGCATACGAATATACATTAGAAGTCTTTTACACATTCTAAAAAAGTATTAAAAAATTAAATATTCAAAAAGAAAAAATACATATCCATGAAGGTCATACCAGAGTTGTCCCAGTCATCATCTTCTGGCAAAGCCAAGTCAATATCCTCGCGGAAATCTACCCCTGAATAGGGATAGTCGTCGATCATGATTATCTGCTCCTCTAGCCAAGAGAAGAAATCCTCTCCAAAAGCTAGCCGCTGAGGCCCTCCAAGGCGCCCGGCATAGTCGCTCCATCGAGCCATCCATGGCTCAGTAGGAGGGCGAGGATGCATAGATATCTGCGGACGTAGTAATGGCACCCTTGCCAAGAAGAAAGTGACCAAGATACTCCCATAGCCAAACTGGGTATTTTTCCCAGTTCTACATTTGTGCACCTGTTCCTTCATATGGGACAGCACTGCATCACACCAGTTGAAGACCGTTCCTCCCATGCACTCTGCTGCGAGATTTACCTATGTGCGGGTTGCCTGATGTGGGCTCACGCTTCCTGCTGCACGTGTAATAGTGAATAGCAAAGTTTTGAAAGGAAGATTTGTGACCTCTTTTATGGCCACTTTCCCACTCTTCTTACTCGAACCCACCTGACAATATCGAGCAATTAAATCATCCGTGCTTGAGTCTGAAGCACTGTACCCGGTAAGATTCGGCCGGGCCCATCTTTTCGAGAGGCCCGTGAGGAAGTAGATGTCTTCAAGTTGAATTTCAAGCACGTGCTCTCCTACTCGGAAGGCTTCGATATCAGGATCCCACAATTGAATGAGGTGAGTAAGTAGTTTGGGTTGTTGGCGGATCCCTTTAGTCTTGAAAAACTTTAGCAAACCACATTCTCTCAATGCGGTCACGGTGGGTAAGTGATTTTCGGCCCTAAAATCATCCGTTTCATGCTCCCTCTCTTTCCAACTCACCATTTTGCCTCAAACAAGTTGCAAATCCCTGCAAAAAGGCAAACAAAGTAATTAGTGGCTATTTAACAACTTGCTTCTAGCAAAAATTTGAGGAAAAATTGATTTTTTGAACTCAATTTTCGCACGTGCCGCGCCTGGAGAACACCATGCCGCGCGGCAGTCCACAGTGCCGTGCCTCCTTTTGGAGTTACAGCGCGGCACTGTTGAACAGTGCCGCGTTTCACGATAGGGGTCCCACGCGGCAGTACGGCAGGCGATTCTTGCCAAAAGGGCTTGCCAAAAAATTAATTTTTCCCTGGTGAAAGTAAGAATTTCTTGCATGAAATGAAAGAGGGGTTCAAGCACTCTTACCTGGCACAGATGGCGGTCGAAATGGTGTCCCAGAACTCTCGGTATCGATCCTTGAAATTTTGCTCCAAAATGGGTAAAAATGTCTCCTTTGGGTAAAAATCACAAATGAATAGTAATTTCTATTTTTACCATGTTTTATATAGCATTTTTTCACATTTTTTAATTAATTGATTACTATTTCAAAATTAATAAACCCTTATTCATATTACTAATGCCCGATTTTTGAGCATTTATTGACAGGATCTGCGGTAAAAATGGGATGCATTCATACTGGTATTTGTTCGTAGTTTGACCTTCATATTGAGCCCACTTTATCTTTTTCGTGCTCTGGATTTAAAACTTGAAAAAGATTCCAAGCGCTTTCACACCTGTGTCGTGCTTGTCAAACGCAAGTAAACGATGTCGAGTACGGTCAGCTTTACTCATGCTCGTTAAACGATGAGGAAAGTATTATCCTGGTTGTATTTTATTCTTTTTTCGGGCCAGAATAATTAATTTTTACGAAAAAGACCATAGGAGTCCATAGTTAAGCTCTTTTCAGACTCCTTAAAATTGAAAAGATTGCCAAGTGATCTTGACTCTTTCACACTTGTAAAAGTATTTGAAAGGTCGTCTATTCGGTGATAGGTTACCCCTTTTTCGGCCCGTCTAGACTATTTACGAGAAATGTATACCTCAGTCAATCTCGGCTGGGAGAGTTCTCTCGGGAATCGTTTTACACTTTTTCGGGATCGAGAGACTAAATTTTACGAAAAAGTACATTATGGAGCTTCCTTTAAGTTTTTTAGGCTCTCTAAATATGAAAAACTACCGAGTTTTCCTTCCTTGGACTCGTTAAAATATTAACATCGAAGGACCCACTTTGGGACGAACCCCTCCTTTCTCAGGTTCGTAAAATATGTGAGATTGGACTCATCCACAAGATGAGCTACACCGAGCATCTGTTATCCTCTTCAAGCTCGTAAAACAAGGAAGAGGTACTCGTCCATCATGTCGGGGAAATATGGGGGAACAAGTCAAGTTTATCTATGGCAGCTTGTCAGTCGTTACCTTTGAACATGGCATGTGTCCATCTCTTGTCTATATTTGGGTGTCCGTTTTTTCATTGAGTCATAGTCATCATCATGGGTCGTCTCCCTGGCCACGAGTCCACTCATCTGACGTCTATCCTCTATTCATCAATAATCCCTGCTGCCAAGTCTTGTTACATACCGTTATATGTTCAAAGGGTTGCATTGTATCGAGTCATTCATTGTGTCAGGCCTCCGCTGTGTCAATACATATTCCATTACTTCATCATCCTATCCTATGTGCCGATTTCGTGTCGATGATGTGGGAATTATCATTTCCCACCGTCGACGAGTCTATTCCTGTCGACACCAAATCACTATCCAGGAATTGGACTTAGAAATCAACCATTAGTACCTTGGTACCTGCATGCCTCAATGGCAGGTTTCCTCGTGTTTGACAGCAGGTTCACATCATTGACCTCTGATCAAGCAATCTCTCGAATGCTCGACATCAACTCATTTATTCGCATTTCGTTGAGATGTACTATTGATACCTTGGGAATCATTGTCATTATTGGTGATCTCCCTCGCATTTGTTAACGGTCCACATCATTGACCGGTAATCAAATGGTTTCTTCCATGTTCGACTTCAACATCTTGTAATCACATGGTTAGATTCGTATCTTTATGCGATCGGGTAGAATACCCTGGGTACATCACTGTATCTTGACTGCGTCCAGGCTGCGATGGAGATGTCTCTTGTATTGTCACACAGATCCACTTATTGTATTGGTCGTGGCTGTGTCATTACTATCTCATGGATCTACGATTGTTCATAGTAGCCATGATCTGTCCACAGTTTACATTATTTCAGTACTCATGGATCTGCAATGTATTGGTCGGCAGCCATGCTTTGAGTCATTTGTTTCCGAGCATGGGAATGCCCGCCTCGGTGGTATATCTAACACTTTGTTTCCATTTCAGCTCCGTGTCGCTCTCCTCGATGCTATCTCTGCACATTTTATTCGTAAAGTCTTTCGGCCATCAGTCCCTTCTGACCTCACACTTTAGGGGGCATCTGTTATACCTCTATATTTCACGGTGTCGCATCCCCATCACAACACATTTCGACGACACTTTCCCTACTGTTTTGAACCATCCAGAAGAGACAGATGATGAGTCAACCTTGAAGGTAAATCCACCCTGCCAAGTTTTGACCCACCTTGGACTTTATTTCCATACACTACCGCGTCCTGCCAGCTTGACAAAACGCGGCACAGTGCCGCGCTCTGTATCATTTGCAAAGCGCGGCACCCTTTTAATAGTTTTTGCCCTTGACTTATGGGATCTTGGATTTTCGAAGATGATGGAAGATTGGGTTCCTTGATTCGATCCCAACTCACCTCCTTCGATTAGAAACCCTGATCCACTTATCCCTCCTTAGATCCACCTATCTCTCTTGTTGGTTAACCTCACCATTCACTATAAAAGAGAGGCATGCCATTGGGAAAGGGGGAGGACTCTTGAGAGCACCAAACTTATGGTCTTGCAGCATTGTGGAGATAGCTAAGAGGAGAAGACACTTGGAGTTGGAGGATTGGCTTGGGCATCAAGCACCCTTTGTAAGTAATCTTCAAGTTGTAATGGAATAACTTGTCTTGTTTTCCCAAATCGTTTGTGTTAATCTTGTTTTAATCACATGATTTGTATCTCTTACAGATTTAGATCCTAACTCATGTTTCAGATTGCTAGAGAATAGTGCATACTTGTATTTTGGTTACTCTTTGACAGGTTCATTGGTGAAGACTTGGAGCTTGGAGCAAACACCAAAAACAAAGCACTTGGACATAAGGTCAGTTAAAATCCTTTTGTTCTCTTCAGCATTTTAATACTGAAATGTATGTTAGATCTAGGGATTCAAGGTTGCATTTGTTTTGTCTGTTCTTAGTCTAGAGTTAGTTAGATCCTACTTTAGCCTAAGGGAGTTTTGACTTATCCGTAGGGCAGAATTCCACATAACACACTTGAAGAATCCATCAGATAGGAGACATTGATGTATTCCCATCTATCCATTAGCGAGGGAAACTGCCACTAATGACTGCAATCCCAAGGTACTAACCGAAACTCTAAACTTCATTCCCGGAGCACAATGAGTTGAATTCGATGGGAAGAAGTCCGTTGGAAGGGAGGCCTTAAGGCATCCTCCATCATCCAACACCAGGGACACTCAACAGGTATGAGCTGATTTGGAATAGGACTGAACACATGATGAAACATACTGACACCAAGGAATGGCCAATGCATGGGGTCAAGGCAACTGCAGAAAGGCCGACATAGGTTGTATCCTTGAACAGTGAGCACGACACAAGAGTGACTTAGGCAGCTTTTAACACAAAGAGACCACAATGCAAATCTGCAATGTATGAGACATTAACAGATTCTCCATATGATTGGAAGACTAACCAAATGGAGGAGTAAGAACTCTGAGATCAGGTTTATCCTAAGGCCAAAACTAGAACCCAACTTGTTTGATAGACTCAAAATGGGTGCTTTGTTCAAGGAGGTAGTTGACTTGTTGCCATCATATTGAAAGATATTTTAATATTCTTCCCTTCCCTTTCCTTTTTCATTTTTTAATGAGCTTGACAAAGAACTAAAGCATGCTCGACGGTATTTTCATATTTAAGGACTCTGAAAAACCTAGAAGAAAACTCCATACACCTATTCGTGGATTTTATATCAAGCCCGGATTGGTCTGTGCTCGATGGTGTTTTCTTGTTCATAGAGTTGAAAAACTTAAACAGTCCTCTATCAACCATCTCATGGATTTCACATTGAGCCCGAGTAGGTGAATGCTCTCTTGGTGTTTTCACATTTCGAGAGTCTGAAAACCCTAAAGACGACTCCAAAGGTCCTTTTTCGTAAAGTTAGTCTCCTTCCCGGAAAAATTGTAAAATAATGGAAGAAGAACTCTTCTAGTGCATACCAGAGTATACCTAGAGTATACCTTTTCCATAAATTATCCACCAAGGCCCGGAAAAGGGGTAATTCTATACCTAAGTGGATGTCGGTTCAGTTATTTTAACGAGCCCGAAAAGATAACTATGCTCGGCAAACTTTTTCTATTTAAGGAGTCTGAAAAGGGCTTAAAAGAAATCCATAGGGATCTTTTCCATAAAGGTTTAACGAGCCCGAAAAAGTAAACTCGTGACCTCCTTACTGTTTTTAACGAACTCAAAGGAGATACATAAAAATGCTCATAAATTCCTTACTGTTTTTAATGAGCTTGAAGTGAAGGTGAAAGAAATGCTCATAGCCTCCTTACTATTTTTAACGAGGTCGAAGGAAAGGTGGAAGACTGCTCGTAACCTACTTACTGTTTTTAACGAGCTCGAAGTAAAGGTAGAAGAATGCTTGAAATGGGAGGATACGAGTGTCAGGAACATGCGAAACTAGCTCCTCCAGGTAAAAGGTGTCAAACTCCAAAGGAAAAAAGATACACAGCTTAACGGAAATGAGACCAGAGATGGAGGCTTATACAACGAGCTAAAAGCGTGGAAGCTGGCATCAAGCTCATTATCACAAGCGGGATCATAACAGATGCATATGCAACTTGAACATGGAGATGGGAGCCTTATCAGGGATGTCCAGAAATATGAGGAAAAAAGATATGGGGCTTCTTCTCAAAGTCATGGTAAATCTAAAAAGGCTCCCAAGCCTATGAGAAAAACTCAGCATGGGCACCAAAATGGCATAAGGGTGCTGACTAGGGTGACCCATGTTATGTAGGCTCTGCTGTCGGACTGGTGTACAATGCATAAAGAGATGGCTAACACACCAATATCCAACAGGTTCGACCCTATGGCGAATTCGGATGGAAAAAGGTTCAAATGCAACATAACAGCGAGGAAGCCTAAACCTATATGCAAGGTTCTGAATATACCTGACATGGTCGCACAAGGTGTCGAAAAGGACCAGTAAGCAAGTATAAATCCAGCTAAGAATCCTGTCTCCAAGAAACATTAGTACCAAGATCATATCTAAAACATATGTAAAGAAAGACCCGATACAAGTCAATGTGGTAGAAATACTTTCAACTTCACTATTATCAACAACAGTCATAAACAAGGTAGGGTTTTCAAATGAAGACTCTATGGTACCCAAGCCCGAGGACTTACAATCAACAAGATCGATTTCAGGATGAAGATCAAAGTTGAAGGACATGATGGAATCTGCAGAAACAAATTCATCATCATGAGAGTTGAAAATTCTAGAAGCAGAATCAAACTCAGCAGGAACACCAATTTGTGGATCTATAGGAGAGTCCAAAGACTCAACAGTAGGAAGATCAGACTTTAAGTTCGAACCGGGGATGGACATAACTGTGACTGGATCAACATTCAAATGAATGGCAGAATGTACTATGGACTCTAGGAAAACTTCATCAGAAGGAAGTATATCGTCCCAGATAGAACACATATCTAAACATTCAGATGGAGGTATCACTTGGTCAAAAGCTGGGACTAAGTCCCAATAAGGTAAGCATGAACTCAGAGGCGTCTTCTTAGTAGCAATTGAAATCAAGGAACAATATGCCACATAAGTCCCATGTGACATAGTAGTGCCTAGTGACGAGGGATCTGACTGGTCTACAATTGGGTAATAAGGAGGATCAACGAATGCAAGTTGGTCGATAGTGACGATGCTTTCGTTATGAGGAAAATGCATCACACGAAAGAGCATAGACACCACAACATGCATAGCATAAACGTAATCACCCCCGAGGATCATATCAAAATCCACAGGGTCCTTTAAAACCATAAAATCAACTAAGACTATTTTTCCACCCAAAGTAACAGGTGCCTGACGGAGGAATCTGAACGGTTCACTAGGTCTTTTATCGAAGGTCAACGACCAATTAGCAGCTAGAATAACATTAGGGAAACCCAAATCTCTCCAAGCATAAGCGGACAAGATACTAACAGAAGCTCCTTCATCTACAATGCATCGAGCAACCGTATGGTTCCCGATATCAACCTTTATCTAGAAAGGTGTCGAAGAAGGAAGACGAGGCTCGGCTAGACTATTCCAATCAAAGGAAACGGTCTTAGGGCTTGGTAGGAGTTCACATGGCATAGATGAAGTACCCCCTTTTTCAGGAACATCCAAATGGGAAATGCAGAAGACTTCAGGGACAGGTGCATCAGTCTCTAAAGGACTGATGGGATCGATCGAAGATTGCATCAATTCGATCACTTCACTCTCCGAAGGAAGAGTGGGGTCGACCAAATATTGCATTGGTTCAACCACTTTATCAACCAAAGGTTGATCTGACTATAGGGAATCTATAGACAACTCGGGAATAGAGGTTCCTTCAGACATGGACCACACTCTTCATGCCTATGGAATGGCAGGGCATCGATGAGTAAGGTGATCTCCCTTACAAAGTTTACAAAGGAACTTTGGTTTCCGTCCTATAGGTTGAGACTCCTTCACAACATCAATACTCTCAGCATGACTAGCATTGGTTGACAGCTTGCCCCCAGCATGACTTACAGAGGCTGGGTGCTTAGAAGCAGAAGACTTTTGAACTAAGGAACACACTTTTTGCACTTCTGGAAGTACAGGGCACAAGTTAGTAAGGTGGTCTCCCTCACAAAAATTGCAAGGGAACTTACACTTCTGTTTATTGGGTTTGTCGACAACGTCAACTCCCTCAGCATGACTTGCAGTGGTTGATCTGGTGTCTCCAATATGACTCACAGGAACTGGTGACTTGTCATTAATATGACTAGCAATGATCAATGATGTGTCCACAACATGACTGACAGTGGTTGAAGACAAACTTTTAGTGTGATTTTCATTGACTAAAATTTTTCTCCCAGCATGACCTCCAGAGGCTAGGTAGGTGCCCCTACATGATTTGCAGAGGTAGGGTGCTTGCCCCCATCATAACTTACAGAGGCTGGGTTGCTGCCACCTTGTTTTGGCATCTTCTTCCTATTCTTCCTCCGTCTGTTCCTTTTAGACTGCTGGTTACTAGTATTGCTACTTTCGCCACATGAGGTAAAAGGAGGATGAGAAGATGTTACTAGAAAAGAAGGCCCAAGGTTCTGATGCTCTTGATTTGAGGTGCTTACAAAAGAAGCTTAAGGAGCATGCAAGGCATTCAGAGTGGAAAACAACCAAACCGGCAGCCCAATAGTGAATCCAGGAAGATTCATAGTAGCCATTAAGGGAGTACCAATGTTTCCAATGCATGGAACAGCACAAGGATCCCATGGAATAGGGGTACCTTGATTGGCACTCGCCGGAACGCTATACATAGTTTCCTGCTCAAATCAGCAAGAAGTTCTCTAAGGAAAACTAAGACAAGTAGCACAAAGAGCACACCACTAAAAAAGGGTCCTAGATAAATAGAACCAGGCAAACAGATGCCTTCCAGAGAAGAGTCTGGGATGATGAGGGCCTAGAATAGATCAACGAAGGATGAAGAACAGTTACCCGGGGTCCACAATACAATGACTAAGGGTGCAAGCATTGGAATCACCCAACCTCCCTCCCAAAGACCTGCAAGGGATTTCCTCCCACGTCTGTCATAGGTACAACATATATAACCCTTTTCCGTTACCTGTGTATGATCCTATGGTCAGAACTAAGGATACCACCACACCGAAAACTCCTGGAGGAACAGTCTCTGGCCGAATCAGAAGGCGTGGGCAGGGTAGTTGAGCTTGAAACTCAAAAGAGTCCCCAAACGCGATCAAATCCTGGTATATGATCGAAACAGAAAGTAGGAGGTGTATTCCCAACAATCTAATCTCATAAGACCTACTGCATAGATCCCAGGCAAGCTTTGAATGAGGTGGGTTTACCTGTGATAGTCGAACTACGATTTTTGCGTAATGTGTGATCTTGGGTGGTTTAAGGTGTTTTAAACCCAAGATCCTAACCAAGACTAGTTGGTGAAAAGTGTAACCTAGAAAAGAAAATGTTACTAGTACATTTTATTAGGATTCATTTTAAAGGTTACTTGCTTACTCAAAAAGGTAGTGGGTGTGTGAGAGTGGTTATAACAGAGATAGAATATTGAAATGAAATGCTTACCACTAAACAAATCTTTTCTTTTCAATGCAAGTCTTAAAGATACGATCTAGAATGCATATGCAAATGCAATTTTTAGTCTTTTCGAATGCAAAAAAGATAAAAATAAATTATAAATGTACAAAATTAAACTCAAAACCTAAGAATGCAGCTACTCAAACAAATCAATATGGAAAAGAAAACTTCTTCTTTTTGATGCAAAGCACTCTTAAATCTTTTAAGCCACTTGCAAGGTACTCTACTCAAAAAATAAATCAAAATTTTTATGCTTTTCAAAAGATGAGAAACAAAACTGAAATTGAAAGTAACCTACTGTCAAAGCAAAAGCAAAGAACTTTCAGGTTTCCTGATTGAAACTACCAATACGACTTTCAGATTCTTATTGATGTAAGCATGCCAACCATTGGGAAAAGCATACGAAAACTACTTTTAGACCCAAAAAAAGCAAATGACCTAAAAAGAAGTATGGTTTGGTAAAGTCAGGCCTGCACATAAACAGTGCAATCAAGGTCCTGAACAGCAGCAAAGACACTTGAGCTTTTACTACAAAAAGAAAACTAAAAGCATAAGGGAGGATAAGAAACCAATCTAAAGAGAAATTTCACTCAAATAGATACAAATAGGGTCAAGTAGACTCAATAGGTTTCAATCCAGCGGAAATGGAGCAAGCAGGTTCAATCAGACTCAAATTATGGTACAAAACACCAAACTGGTCCACAACCCCCCAACTTGGGTCAACAAGCCCCAAAAATTTCCAAACAAGCCCAAATTGATCAAAATAAGTCCAAATCATGAACATAGGATCAGTACAAGGATAGGAGACCACTTACAGTGGTTTAACTCAGACCTAGGGTCATCAAGGACCGCAAAAATGCATCCACAACCCCGAAATTTGGGTCCACAACCCAAAAACTCAAACCCAGAATGTGTGTGCTACTGTGTATGAGGCATACCAGTGCCCATAACAGGGGAATGCACTACTGTGCTTCACAACAATAGTGCATAGGTGGGAAAAGTTGAAAAAATGGGGTTAAAACCCCCCAACTTGGGTCCACCAGGGTCTGAAAGGGCTAGGAAGGGTCTGTAAGAGCCAAGGAGGGTCAAACAAAGCCTAATAACTGATTCTAATCAAGAAATTGAACAAAGACCTTCAAACAAAACTAAAGAAATGACCTTGGATACCCCTAAGCAATTAGGCATTCCCCAGCGGAGTTGCCATTCTGTTGTGAGGAAAATGCACCTATAGTTCAGGGGAGAAACTACCAACTTACAGGGATGAAAGATAGACCTACAAATGTTCTGCAAGTACAACTAATAAGCAAAGAGATAAAGGTTAAAGAGGATGTGTACCTTATTCAAAAGGTTGATCCAAGCCTTCTCCTTCCTTTCTCTTCAATGTTATCCAGTATCGCAATGCCCACACCTACAAAACAGCTTGATACCTTTCTCAAATACATTTGACTACATATATAAGACTGATATCCATGACATAATAAGACATCAAACTATAATCAAATAGTAATCAAATCTAAGACACACATAAATAGGTCATCTTTGGAAAGGAAAGAACATCTGATCTTTATTAATGAATGAAACAAGTTCATCAAATTATACCTTCCTTCAAGCTTGGCACTTCACGAAACCTAGATTCAAGGTCTCCTGCTTCTGTTCTCCAAGGATCCCAGCCTCTAATCAGCTGTGCTAGGGTTTATCAGAAACTGAGGCACAAGAGAGGGGGATGAGGGTCTCCATTCCTCCAGCATAACATTGTTATAGGCTTGGTCCCCTCACAAGGCCCTTCTACCTTCCTTATATAGTCAATGAAGGAGAGGAAAAGTAGTTATAACCGATCAGGAGGTTGCCAAACCAACTCATTTCAACCAAAATTCGAGATTTTGACTAGTTCAGGAAAGTTCCCTACTCTTCCTACTGCAAACCAGCGCATTTCTCAAGGTGTACGCTACTTTATTGAAGTGGAGTTGCATATTTTCCAAGGTGTGCGCTACTCTATAGGAATAAGAGTCGCGCACACATCCTAGTATGACCTACTCTATGCATAGGAAACCAGCGTTTTTGGAGAAAAATGGCCAAAAACAGGGTTTTCTGATGATTTTCAGGAGATGGTTTGGTATGGAAAAATGTTCCTAAGGGTTATAACCATCAAATGGGCCAAGAGTGAGGTAATTTCAACCATTTTTAATGTCCCAAATGACCCTTCAATCCACAAGTGTCCTGTTGTGTGACTAAACTTGATCTCAAGAAGTGTCGTCATGCGACCAAGTGATACAAGTGTCATCACGGACGGAGAAGTGTCATTTTAAGCTGTCATTTTAAGCTATAACAAAGGAGTTAAATTTCTTCATGGGTACATCCAAAGCCATTACACACCATGATACTAAACACATTACTACTATGCAATGGCTTACAAAATGTAAATATTTTGGCTTCTAACACTGCATATAGCTTGACTAAATTATCCACATTAGGAATAAACGATGCAGCTAGACAATGAAATAAACTCGAACAAATCATTTGGCATCCTCTCATGTGTTGCATAATTATACACATACATACATGCTAAGGTTAGAATGCAACGCTCTTTTATAAAGATAATAAATGGTTAGAGAAGAGTGCACAATGTGTAGGACTTACTTTGACAAGTTTGAAGAGTATCCCAAGGTCAAATTTGCATGTTTAGGATAGAGGTGGGTCATTGTCATTTTCTATAAGTGCATCTTTAAAATCCAAGTCTTCTTTGTTTTATACATGTATAGGTCGTGACTACTATATTATGTATGTAACTAGAGTGCTTGCACTAAGGGATTAGTAAGGGCCAAGCCATGAAAAAAATAGTATAATAATGGATAATAAGCTATGGAAAGAACGAAGTATCAATTATTGTCATAACTTACTTGAGATGACTCAGCTTTTCATGTTATTTGGTTGATTTTGAACCATTTTGGGGCTTTTGGGGTTATGGAATATGCAAAAGGGCGTATGGAGGAAATAGTAGTAGACTTGTTTGTGGATATTTGGCATAAATGGTGAGAGTATATGGATAATAGTCAAGTGAGCAGTTTAGGCTTAGAGCATACCTATTTGGCTGAGAAGTAGTATTTTGAAATATTATAGTCATCTTTCATATTTTGAGTCTGCATTTTATAAATCTAGTTCTCTGTTATACCACTGAATTGCTCTCCAATTGGTGCACCTTTCCTTTGATCCTAATACATTGAGCATTTCATAGTGTTAACTCTGCCATACATAAATCAACTTTATGGATCTAAAGCTTGGTCAATCCTATCTTAGTTTCACTTAGAGATCCTATGGCTTAGCAATTGACAGCTTAAATCTTCTTCAAAAATGGTTTACATAGACTCCAAAACTAGTGTTTTCAACTACACGATTATAAAATGTGCTGAAGGTTCGAAAACAACAGTTGTGGAGTTTTTCATGCTCATATTGTAAGTGATTAAACCAACATAAACCCATCTTAACCTTGGATCTATTAAGCATTGAGAAGCATCATAGGCCTGTCAGTACTTAAACATTAAAACATCTAGGGTTAAGATATATATATATATGGATGGATCTGGAGTTGACTTATTTTTACACTGGGGACCTCAACATTTTTTCATTTTAGTTTATAAACATTACACATCTCATTCATACTCGGCCATAAAATACACCTTGCTTCTTCATGGGTAAGATAAATTTATCTACAATGGCTATGGATCGGTACTTGTCTCAACGACAATGGAGGAAACATTGGTGGGCTTCTTTAATTTGGCCATACAATACAATTTGTTAGTATTCTATGTAGATTGGATCTTCTTCTCTAAAATGATTTTACATGAGTATAACAGGAAGGATTTGCAAGGTGGGAACCTCCTCACGGGAGTTATAGAATGATGGGTATCTTTGGGAGGAATTCATCAGAGTTGGTGGTGCCTCAAGCACTCCACCTCCGTGACCTTGGCATTGCATGGATGAACACAATCGGAGATCCAGGTATGTTATTCATTGATATCTAAGATTTGACAAATTCTGCTTATAATGAAATTTTGGTGTGGTTGTTCAATAGGATTTTCATTATAGCTCCCGAGACTGTCACTATTTTCACCGTTGTATTGGAGGTTTTCTATTCATTGATAGAAGTAGAAAAATCAAGAAATATTTGCTAAGTGTTTTAACACTACCCTCTAAATCTTACTTAGAGCAAAGGATCTTGATAGACTAAGAAACCACCCCTTAACAAGGTGAAATACTAAAAATTACTGCCAAATACTATGTCCACTGAATATGTCAATCAATAAATGCCATACCTCCATTTTTTCAGCAAAAATAACCTAATAAACCCCTGTACAATTCCTACAACTATATTTATTTCCCCCGTACATATGGTCCAGATCCACTCACAGAACAACCCAGAGACAAATCATTGCCTCTAAACATGGCACATACCAAATTAGCCTCCAATATTTGCACCATAATCACCCTCACATATTGCATAAAAAATGATTTTTAATAAATTCCAATGGTAATATGTTGCACTACTTCTTGTGTTTCCATTGGCTAGTTAGTTAGATCTTTCTCTACTTTTAGTAGAGTAGTGAGAGGAGTTTCTTTCCCACTCCCATTATGTATTTTTATTGGCTATAATTTTGATTCCCATGGACCAACTTTGTGGTCACTCATTGGACATTAATAAAATTATCTTATCTTATCTCACTGATTGTTAAAATAGAAACATGGTTCAAAATACAACAATCAACCCTTCATGTGTATATAGATAAAAAAAATTATGCTGCCCATTATAAAAAATTTTACAAGCTGTAACCTCTTAAAAAAATATTACATACCCCAAGTAAATTCATATGTCCAAACCCTCTATTTGAAACAGGCCTTCTAATAGCGGTACAATATATGTTCAGTTCAAACAGGCCTGGGAGTCATCTTCATCTCAGTTCAAACAGGCCTTCTAATAGCGGTACAATATATGTTCAGTTCCATTTCTGTACAAACTTCAACCAAATTTCCCATTAGCTGGCAACAATATGTTACTGTAGATCCATTTCAAACTCTGTGGATCCATTTCCTTAGCGTTCTAGTATACTTTTTGGACTTACGTTTTAGTTCTTGAAAAACTCTGTGGATCCATTTTTCCCATAGCGATTTCAGCAAACTAATTGGACTTACGATTTTGCCCTTGAAAAACTCTGTGAATCATTCTTCCATAATGTCTTCAGCAATCTTACTTTGATTTGTATTTCTGTCATTTAAAAAAAAACAAAAAAAACTTGTTGATCTGTCTCAATTCGTTGACTCTCGAATTTATAAACATTAGATTATCCTTTAAGGTCTGCGTGGGTCTATGGTGTAGGCAATTCCAGAATGTTAAGACGATGGTGGATGATTTATTTTAAACCTCTCTATATTCATTCTTGTCTAAGTATTTCCATAATAGTTTATGTCCAGACCTCATGAATTGGGTTTTAATTGTTCTTGAAAAATCTGTGTGGATTTATATCCTTGGGCGTCTCTAGAAATTCTTCAAACTACTTGCAATTGACCTCAAAACCTGTGTGGATCTAATATTCTTAACAATTCTAGAATTTGTAATATGAACTACAATTATCATTGAAATTTCAGTATTCCTAATTCTCATGACGACTTCAGTTTGACTTTAATCTCGTATTATGATTTTTTTTATTATATATTTTACAATCCTCTGTCCCTGAGATCCGTGTACGAAATAAATATTTTGTCTCTGAGATTAGCGTGGGTATCTTCAAATCTTATAGCATGATCTCAAAACTGTTTGGCGTTTCTGAAATTCTTAAAAGAATTGTAAATTACCCTTAATTTTCTGTGCAGATTCATTCCTTTTTAATATTTCAGGATTCATAATAGAATTATAAAATGGCCAATTAATTCTTTGGGTATTCTATTCTGTTGATGTTTCCGGAATCGTGAAGCCATTTATAATCCTGACCTTTACATCCTTTGCGTTACTGTTCGAATACATTTTGGCATATCCAGATTTTATTATGTCTTGTTAATTAAATCTTTTAAATGCTCTTATCATCTAATGCGAAATTGAATGGTGATCTTAAATTTGTGAGACCATAGTTTGAAAAGACGGTTAGTTTTAGTAAGGATATTATAATTGTGTATATATTGTAATATGCTTTTATGTGCTTAAATTATATAGTTTGAAAGGACGGTTAGTATTGGTAACAATATAATAATTGTAATATGTTTTTATATGCTTAAAATATACATAGTTTGAAAGGACGGATAGTGTTAGTAACAATATTATAATTGTGTACATTGTAAACATGCTTTTAGGTACTTAAAATTAAATTAGAAAATATAAATGTGAATTTTGGGATATTATTTATATTTGGAAGTACCAGTTAAAGGATGGAAGTATTAGTTAAGACATTATAATAGTTTATTATGATTATTTACCCATGTGTTAGATTGTATTATTTACCCGAAGATCGCAGCATCAAGCAGAAAGAGATTCTCCCCGGTAAACTATCCCAATTAGATTGTCCACCGTTTGGTATGAGGAATCCGTCCGGTTAACGGTTCCGGCTACCGTAAGATTTAAAGTTTTCTATTCTTTCTACCGGTTACGGCCCGATCCATCGTTTATGTATTTTATTTTAAATATGATATGCAATTTCCCTAAGCTAATTTAATCTAAATGCAGAACTTGAAATATATCTGTATCTAAAACTGAAATAAATCTAATCTATCCTTGCAAGGAGCAAAATGTAATTATGAGCAATGTGCTGAAAGAAATATTTAAAGATTGCATGGATAGCCATTCAAATCATAAAGAAACATTTTCAGCAGAAGGTTAAAGATATTAAAGATAGCTTTAATTCACATGAAATCATTATATTACTCATTTAGGAGAAACATCTTTGCACAGAAAATAGTAAGATCATTCATTACACAGAAATAATTCAGAGCAACAAAGAAAGATCTCACAGCAGTGTCTGAATGTCACAAGAATAATCCAGCAAGCATCTAATCCACATTTCCAGGCAAAACAAATGTCCTCTCCAGGCTCTTATTAGGCAAAATCGCTTTCTTAGAGGAAGCTACAAAGTAGTTCGTGCAAGCTAAGAAAATTCTTTTCCCTGCAAAAAGTCCTTTCACTCCTCTTCTTAACTTCTACTTATAACTTTACAAAATGATCCTTGAGCTGACAGGTGTACCCTAATTCTGGAATCTTCTAATTTGGATTTTGGTGTATAATTACCTATTTCCCAGATTCGGGGGAAACCTTTCACATAAGACAAAATGACAGCCAGTTGTCCCTTTAAAGTATTTACAAAATAAAGGAAATAAAACAAATCGACTTCTGATTTTAGCTGGCTTCTTTCTGTTGATTTGTTGATCCGTCTCCAACAACAGGCTCGCTTGCAAATGCTTGGCAATCTATGCTTTGTATATGAGTGGCCCAAAGATTAATCTTTTTCACTATAATCTTGCCCCGAAGAGAGGGGAGGCAGGTGCGGGGGGCATTATTTTTTATCCCGAAGGAAGAAAAGTTGCTGACTTCTCCTGGGGATTAGGCACAAGAACTAACAATCAAGCAGAATGGTTGGCGATGCATCATTCACTTGAGTTAGCCTCCTCCTTAAACATGGCAAAGTTACAAGTAATTGGAGATTCCAGGCATGTAATCCAGACTATGAAAAATAGCACCTCGAGAGGAGCAAAGAGCCAAAACCTTCGAAAAAGAATCGAGCTTCTTCCTCTCCCCACCGACACTCTTTTTTTCCATGTTCTCAGAAGTCTCAATTCGACAGCTGATAGGCTCACTAACATTGGAGCTACATTGGGAAAAGGTCAGTTATTACAAAATAAGGTTTTGGGATATAAATTCATCCCTTAAGGAGTTAGCCAATGAACTCAAATTCAAATATTATGGATTGGAGGCGTTCCTCCCGTTGTGGGCACCCGGCCTCACCTACCCGCGCTTCCCAACAGATGGCATGAAATAAGACATGTGCCTTCATCTCAGGATTCAATGCTCTCACGCTCTAGCATTTATTGCTGCAGGGCGGTTTTAGGGCTCTGCTTCGAGGCATGGAGCAGTCAAACTTCCTTTCTCTCGGCCCTGGGATTCAACAGCTAAGCCTCTCCATCTCAGCTTTCGATCCTCAACAGCTTGAAGAAGACCCTCGCGACAGCAGCATTCATCTCAGCATTATGGACTGGATTCGGCAAGCCATTGCCACACTCAGCCAGATTACTTCGAAATTTAAGGTTTATTTAAGCAGGACGTATTCGGCGGTTTGCTCCATCGCGGACCAGAATAAAGAGCAAAACATGGAATTTAAATACATATACTCTCGCCTTTCCTGTGTTGAGTCCCGTCTGGATGACATTGATAGGAACACCATTGACCTTCTGGGGAAGGTTGACAGCATTAGAGAAGACCTCTCTGCCTTCATCAGCAAAACCCAGTTCAGTCAGGTCCAGGAAGCGCTGTTTGTCAATCAGGGAATGTTGGAAGCTGCTTCTTTTCTGCAGCAGAACTACAGATAGTTTCTTTTCTTAGAATTTTTGGAAATTGCTCTCTCCAGAGGTTTCTTATGAACTTCTCTTTCTGAATATTTTTTTGTCTATTTCTATGCAAACAGTTTGTAAGGGTATACCCCAGTAAAATGACTAGAAATTCCAAGAAAATTAGGAGTAAAGACTCTAAGAGCCAAATTCCTTGTAAAATATGCATTTTATCTCTTTTTGAAGCAGAATCTTGGCTCAATTTTTGTAATGAATGGCTATGCACAACCTTTTATATATATATATAAACTCCCCTGTTTCTGTTAAAAAAAAAAATCTTGCCCCGAAGAGATACTGTCGCCTTTGTCGCAATTTCATGTTTGCGCAAGTCCGATTTAACTTGTGCTGCCCCTGAAGTAGCCTCCTGAGCGATTGCTTCTAGAAACTAAATATGTACACTAGGCTGAGCAATGAACTGTTGAAGCTCATCTTGGTTCATCACCTCTACCTTTCTAATATATTCCAAATCCTGGTCCAACTCACTTTGTAATTTAGTCAACCGTTGCTCTTGTCTTGGGAATTCATAGATAGACTCCGACAGGATCAAGTGGCACTTGCTGAAAGATTGTTTAATCTTAGAGTAGAAAGAGTGACACTTGCGGACAGTCCTTTTAATCTCCAGGCTTAGCCTGGCGCCACAGTCTTTATTGAAATCCAGAACTCCTGCATCTAGGTCGCACTCGTCTTCAGTGGGGACGTGCAAGTTTGAGGGGAATCCCGACCTTCCCTTTCTCCATTCAAACTGTTGTTTTAATTCCTCCACATGTTTGGAAAATTTGTCCATGTTCCTCAAAGCTCCGCCTTCGATGACTGAAATTTTATTAATCATTTCTTTCACACTGCAAACCTCATGTGAGATCTGTACTAGCAGCTGATGGGATTTTATTCGCATATCACATGCCTGCTTGTGAAAGGTGAGCAGATCTTGCTTGTCTTCTGCTGCATATTTGAGTTGACCCAATAATTGCTCCTTCTCTTTAACCATCCCTTCATACTCATGCTTATGGAGGTGAACTTGTTCAGCTCTACTGGCCTCGAGTTCTTTTAATTCTGCTATGCGGGATTTTAAATTCTTTTGTTCGTCTTCAGAGATGGCCAACTACATCTCTAAGGAGTTTTTCTCATTCTCAAGCTGGAGAAATCCCAAATTTAGCATTAACTGCTCTCCTACCAACTCATTATATTTCTCTTTCAATTTTTTTGCTTCCAACACCTCCCTCTTCCTATCATCTCTGATCTTAAACATTGATCCCTGTAATGCTTTATCTCACCTTTCAAAAAATCAATATTGGCTTTAGTTGCCTTAGCTGATGCTACAGTGCATTGGGATTGGAACGTGGGGTCGGCATCAGTTCCTTGGACCAATGTGGTCTCTGATACCCATAATTCATATTCATCAACCCCGCTTTCCATTTTCTTTACCCTCCTATCAATGATGGCCCTTTTCCGCTCATGGAAATAAACGGTATCCAACTCTGCTACTTTGCGTTGCTTCTTGGGGTTATATGGGGTCAGTGCTAAGATTCCTGAAGAGGCACTCCGTTCTTGAGTTGTCCCTTGAGAGTACATCAATGGTGGGTCCAACTCCATGTCTATTGGAGTAGATGGCTCCGGCTCGGGAGACTTCTCTTCCTGTTCTTTCTCCTTCTCTCTTGCTAGCTCTTCTTGTTGTGTCTGTAATCTAGCTGCTTCTTCTGTCAGGAGCCTTTCTTCTTCCTCCTGTTGTTGCTTGGCATCTTGCTCTTGGAACACCCGATCTTCTTCTTCCTTCTGGATCCTGGTGGCCTCTTCCTGCTATTTCAACTGAGAGGCTTGCTCTTGTTGCTTCCTTGCAACTTCCTCTTGTTGAAGCTTGGCAGTCGGCTCACTTTGAATTCTTGCTCCTTCTTGGTCCTGCTGCTGCTTGAGGGTTTGTTCTTGGAGCACTCTGTCTTGCTCCTCCTGCTCTAATCCCAATGGATCTCCTGATTGTGAGGCCGATGCCTCCCGCTCCCTTTGGATCATACCAACGGGTTTGGGGCTTGGATCCTTCACGATTTTCTTCTTGTAACGTTTCCCTAGTGCAGTTAGGTTGCAGGCGCTCCTAAAGAATTCCTCGTTTCATTCCATAGTATGAGCATATTTGAAAGAAAACTTGAGGTCTATACAATGCTAATTCGTCGTACCGCAGGGGTCATGCCTTCTGAAAGGGACCGTGCCAAAATGGAAAACTTCTAATCCTTGAGCGTAGTTTTCCCCATCTCTTTCTTTCGGAAGGCTGTAAGCTCCGATGGTAAATGGCATGGGAGGATACATGCTCTTCTTTCGGTCTGTTAAGATCTTACGTATGGCGCTGGTGCCAAAGAACTGTCTTACGACCTCCTTGTGAATTACAAAATGTGTAAAATACCGAGGGAACATAAATGGAGCTTGAGTTCCTCCACTCATCCTGATGTATGTGCCTTCATTGGTGTGATAATAGTCCCCAAATGTTTCAATGATAGACATTGCATTCTTCGACATACAATCTAGTTCTTCTATAAAAATAAGCTGGTACAATGGCATAATAAATCTCTCACAAATCATCTTATAGTGGTTTGCATGTTTACTTGCCCATGTACATTGATAAGCCATGAAGAGAGCAGTTACTTTTGGCTTCCACGAGCAGCCCAAGTCCGGGAACCTATGCTTTCTTAACAGACAGTCACTCAAGTATGAAGACATGAAAAACTCTTCCCTCTTTTGGGTTAGTCCTCCCTGGGCCGCTGTCAGCTGCGAGGCCAAACTGTCTGAAATTATATCAGCCCAGTTAAAGATGGTGCCATTCATGGCTATATGAAAAATCATCGGCACCCATCCGATCTTAAACACAGTGCCATTAGGCATGCCGAAGAGTCGACTCAACATCAGCACGATGAGTCTGTAAGGAGTCTTTAGGAGGCTGCTTTCGTATTCATTGTTCTGTCTCTTCCTAATCTACTTGTCGTTTATCGTCATCTTCCGGGCAGATTCTAGGGGGTCCATTGGATGTCTTGCTATCCAATCATCGTCTAAACAAGATCTGTGTGTAGGAAATCTGTAGGCAGCAACGACATGCTCAGGAGCGAAAGATGCCAGGCCCAACCCATTTTTATCATTCATGATCCTCGTGTCGGTCCGGATGTGGGGGATTAGCCATCCAATAACTTCGGAACAAGGGAACAATTCGGGACGAGTTGTTGCCTTATGCAAACAAGACCTTCGGATGTTGGCATACACCAGAGCATCCTCTATGGAGGCTATTGCACTATCTTGAGCCATGATGAACCTGTACAGATCGACCCATTGAAATTCAGTGGCAGAGCTCCTCGGCGGAACACCAGTGGTAGCTTGCGTGTCAGTAAACATCGTCTCGAGAGAAGTATCTAATAAGATTTCCACATCTGAGTCTAAGTTTATTTTTTGCGCGGCCTTCTTCTTTGCTGACCTCCTATGCATGATAATCCTGCGGTGAGCAAGGTAATGTCAATAAGGAGCATGCATATGTTCAGCCAACTACTAAAATGCAAAGTGATGGAAAAATTGACAGAGCTGGCAGTCATGGAAAGATTCAGAATATGTTATTTTCACATTATGGAGGTTGCTTCAAACAATAATCAATTATATCATCATCTTCGCTATCACTTCACAGTTGAAGCATATGTGAAATATTAGAAGCAAACGTCAATAAGATACACAAATCACAAATCAGACAAATTGAAATAACACACAGGTGGCTTCTAAATTTCCACACAAACTTACCGGGGAGAAGCCATCGGAACAATAATGGTGCAAAGACGATTGCAAGGATGCGCGGGCCTAAATATAATTTCTACGCTAGCACCTAGAATTATTTATGCGCCAAGGCCTAAGCTCTTAACATGCGCCAGCCTAAAATATTTCATGCGCTACTGCTAAAAGAGTTATATGCGCTATCCTAACATTATATTTGCGTTAAGGCCTAAACATGATTTCCGCGCTAAGGCCTAAACATTTAAATGTGGTATTTTCGTGTGCCAATGTTTGAACGAATTTTATGCACCGACATTTGATAGTGGAGTTTACGCAAAGATGGGAAAAACTACATAGTTGCTGGCCTTTATGGGTTAAACTTTTGGGCTTGGTTATCAAGTTTCCATGCTGGATTGGTGGGTTGATTTAACACGTCCCAAAGTAGTTTTGGCCGAGCACTATGGATCTTATGCCCTCGGTGTGAATAAACATTGCTCTCCGTTGATCTCTGTGCATTTTACCCTGGTGTCCATAGAATAAAACTCTTAGCTACAAGAACGGGAAGAAGCGGGTTTTACGCGCAGAAGCCGCTTGGCAACGAAAATCACTTTTTTATGGGGTGTCGTGTGAAAGCAGTTTCTATGGGTTTGAGCTTAGAACAGGACTCTGTGGCCATTAAGATACTACCGGGATGACTCAGGGATTTCTAGGATGTGCAAAAACTTACTCAGGATGCCGAGGACATGACAGCAGAACAAATTTCATGCTCGCAGTCGAGGACAAAGCTTTCCGGGTTTCGGTTCGCATAGGGCGACTTCGGATTCTCATTTTGGGACCAAGGACGAGACTAATTGTTCTAAGACCTCAAAGCTCCTTGAAAAGCATGCAAAGAACTTCCTACGGTTGAAAACTAACTCATAAAATAAAGGGGAAAAGAGCCTACCTGTCAAACTGGCAGGGTCCGTCGAGGGCGAACGTTCCGAGGCAGGAGATGAATCCTGCAAACGCCTGACGAATAGAGATCCTCGCTCTTGATGAGAATGGAGAACTTTGGTCGCTCGACGAGTAGAAAATATGTTGAAAACCCGGTTGCACTTGTTTAAATAAGGGTGGCATTTATGTCACATACGTCGAAAGGTTGGCAGATTTAATTTCACAGGGTCGAGGTTTTTCTTCCATAAAAATGGTACATGGCCCTATTAAAGACCCCACCAACTCCGCCAATGCACAATGATCGATGAGGTTTTTTTGCGCCGAGTGATGATTTAACCTTTTGCGCTAAGGTGGCGAGCGTATCTTTTGCACTTTGCACTAAGCGCGGGTTTTATCATTAAATCTCGCGCTCAAGCGACGATCCTGCCATTACGGATGCGCTCCTAAAACCGCGCTAGAACTTGGGCTATCGAGAGAGACAAACCGCGAACTCGCAAGCGGGAGGGATAGGTATAGCTCCTGCGTCGTTGGCATCGATTCTATCGTCACGATTTGCACTGGGAGAAATGCGCCAACTCATGATTCTTCTAAGAAACGAAAGCGCAACTCCAAAGGTGGGAGGGATAGGGGTAGGAACCGCGCCTTAATCGGCCGAGACATTGTAACAACCTGCGCTGAGCGGCATGTGCCAACGGTGGCCTACTGTTGAAAAATGCACGCCGGATGAAAAGGACTTGAGACTTAGAGTTTTGCGCCAAGTGGGAACTTATCTTTCGGAGGTGTGCCAAAGCGGTGGAGGACTTTAAGGCTAAAACTTGCGCTACACCGGGTGATTTAATACTAGGATCCGCGTCGAAGAGAAAAGAATGATTTTGCCTTAGAAAAATCAATGAGAAAACGCTTTTGGAAGCAGGTGATGAAATTTTTCCAAGTTAGAGAAAGAAAAAAACTCTGGAAGACTAGAAAAACTTGGTACAAAAGTTTAGAAGGAGGGGCCCCAAATATCTTTAAAGTTTTTTTGGGGGGAAGGGTGTTGCAGCAACAACAATTGTCGAATCACTGGCGAACACAGATCTCTGAAAAAACCCTTTCTCGTTCATCAAAATTCTTTTAAAAACTGTCCACCTTATGTGCAATAATCGGTTTGAGCATTCGAATCTCGGCAGAGGAAGAAGCCATTTTATCCGTTGGTCATTGGGAACGGGGAGATTTGATGAAGACATCCTTAAAACTTTCCAAGGGTTGAAATATGGGGTTCATTTTAGAGGATTCATCTTTCAGAGGACCACTGTCATCGGACTCCACAGGATTGTAACAACATCTCATAGACATTATTGCTCTTGTTCCTCATTCCCATGCTTCTTGCATCCCTTTTGGATGTTCATGCATTTGGCAGCTTTTGCTGTTTGAGCCTTCCAGAAATATTTTCCTTAGAATTACGATCTTTAGTTTTGGTTCTTCAATCCATAATATCCTTTTGTGTGAGCGAGAGATTTTATCGATTTATCAAGACTCATGGATGGAGAAGAACCTAGCTTGAGCTGAGTCTTTTGGACAACTTTCTTGACTTGAACATTTTGCTTTTGTCTCAGCCATGATTTGATTGAGGAAAGAATTTTTGGAAATAGACCCTTGATTATAAGCTTTTCAGCTTTTGATTTGCAGCATGGAGTCATTTCAATACCCTATGCCTTCGAGACGTGCTTCCTCTCCGTGGGTCCAACTATAGCGATCTTCTTGAGCTGCTTTTAAGTGTGATGGTGGATGGAGCCCGAAGATAGTAACAAAGATAATCATAGATATATGCTATTTAAACAAGGGTTAGTGTGACCAACAGAACAGGATCTCTTCATTCTAGAGAACGATTAGCAAAGCCTAAAATGCATGGATGAACTTTCTTTTGAGGATACATTTCCAGCTTCACGAGTTGTGAGATTTCCCAAGAGATTTATCTTCACGAAAGGCCAAATTGTGTGGCTAGCAAAAGGAACTATACAAATAAAAAGGGGAAAATGACAACTTGGTTGAAACAGAAGAAAACAAGAGACTAAGGTAAAAGAAAAAGAAAGCTTTATTTATGTACAGAAAAACCTCAACGAGGCTATGCAAAGTATTGTTTCAAGGTGAGGTCGTTGAGGGGAAGTGTTACTTCCTCTCCCTGGAGGTCTGTTAGCTTGTAAGAGGATGGGCCTAGCTTTGCAGAAATCTAGTAAGGGCCTACCCATAAGTGTTGGAATTTCGTGTGTATTCCCTTGCCTCCATGATTGTGGTCCCATTTCAGAACTAAATCGCCTACTTCGAAACTCCTTTTTCCAGACTTCCTTTTCTTGAACCATCTTTTGACTATATCCTGGTGATGATGAAATTGGTCTTTGGCTTTTTGCCGGGCTTCTTCAATCTAAAGCAGGGTGTCAATTCTGGATTGTAAAACCTAACTAGCAGACCCTCGGGAGGCTTGAGACAATTGCAAGGATGGAAGTAAGATATTGGGAGGGAGGGCTTCCTTACCATAGACAAGGGTGTAAGGGGAAACCCCTAATGCATTCTTTGGAGTCACCCTATCTGCCCATAAGTCATTTGGGAGAGCTATATGCCAGCTTCGCTGATTTTCAATCATAGTCTTCTTGAGAATTCGGATGAGGTTTTTGTTTGAAGATTCAGCTAATCCATTTCCTTGGGGGTAATAATTGGCTGAATAATGCAATTTAATTACCCATTCATAAACAAATTCATTTATTTTAAAAGACGATAAATAGGTGGCATTATCAAATACTAGGGAAATTGGAACCCCAAACCTGGTTATGATCTCTTTTAAGAAATTGATGACTGCATCTTCGTTGATCTTGCGCAATAGGATATACTCTGTCCATCTGGTGAAGTAGTCGGTGGTCGTCAGGATGTATCGATGTTGTAGAGAAGAATTTGGGTTTATCTCTCTGATGACATCTATACCCCATTGTTCGAAAGGTTCTGAGATGATAACCGGCTGCAGGGGTCCTGCTGCCTTAGGTAATTTCCTAGCACTTCTTTGGCATATATCACAGTTCCGCACATAAGCATGGGCATCTCAGAATAAAGTGGGCCAATAATATCCAGCTCTGAGTATTTTGTGGGCTGTCGTCTCCCCTAAATAATGTCCACCAGCAGGACCATCGTGTAACTCTTTGACAACTTTACTTGCATCTTCTTTCTCTAGACACCTGAGAAAAATTCAATCGTAATTTTTTCTGAAAAGTATTCCATCAATGACCTGATAAGCTGCTGATTTTAAACGGAGTGCCCTTCTTTGCTTAGAACTCCAATGCTCAAGTAGGTATCCTTGCAGCAAATAATGCACTAGATCCCTATACCACGATTCAGGAGCTGTGAAAATGGGACATACTTCGACCAAATTCAGGTCAGCTTAATTCTTCCAATGTTGTTCTTCATCAATCGAATGTTCTGTAAGCAATTTGCACAGGCATTTTCCTTTGATGATGGTGGCTGGTTTAAATTATAAATCATATTCTTGAAGAGCTGTGACCCAGTTTCCTCTTCTTTCTCCCAACTCCTTTTGAACGAAAAGGGATCTAACAGCTGGGTGGGGAACTATAACTTTAGTTCTGCTCTTAAGAATATAGGGTTTGAACTGTTTTACTGCTTCGAACACGGCATATGCTTGTTTGTCGACAACGGGATAATTTAGTTCAGCACCTTGCAGACCAGTGCTTATAAACAAGATTGGGTATTCGTCCCCTAATTCTACCTTTTGCGTGAGTACCGCTGCGAGAGAGTCATCTGAAGCAAAAGTATACAAGATAAAATCTTTGTCAAAATATGGGCTTCTTAAGGAAGGAGCCTTAGCTATGGCTGCCTTAATGTCTATGAATGCATCCTTTTCCAAGTCTGTCCACTTGAACTATATGCTTTGCTTGACCATTTGCTGCAAAGGTTTAACAATTTGAGCGAAATCAGGGACAAATCTTCGGACAAAATTGATAGTGCCCATAAATGACTGCATGGATTTCTTGTTATGAGGTATGGGAATTTTATTGATAACTTGTACTCTGTCTTGATCTATTGAAACTCCCCTTTTTGAAATGATGTGATCCAACAGTTTACCTTCAGGAACGATGAACACACTCTTCTTAGGGTTTAAAGAGATACCATATTTTCGGCAACAATAAAATATTTGCTTCAAGTGAACAACATGATCTTCTCTTTTCTTTGAAAAAACTGTCACATCATCTAAATAGACCACAGCACAATGAACTCCCAATCCTCGGAAGGCGATGTCCATTGCCCGCTGGAACGTAGCTCCTGCGTTTATCAAGCCGAATGGAATCCTTCGGTATGCAAAATTTCCCCACTTAGTGTGGAAAGTAGTCTTAAGATGGTCTTCTTCAACTACTAACACTTGATTGTAACCAGAGAAACCATCAAGAAGGGAGAAGAGTTGTGATCCTGATACCATTTGGAGAATCGGTTCCATTGAAGGGACGGGATAGTTGTCTTTATCTGAAGCTCTGTTCAAATTTCTGAAGTCAACACATAATCTTATCTATCCTGACTTCTTTCTCACGGGAACTAAGTTAGCAACCCACTCGGAATGTCGGACTTTAAAAATTATCTTAGCATCAAGTAACTTCTTCAATTCCTTTTGAATAAGAGGTTCGAGAGTAGGATGCATTCTTCTTAATTGTTGCTGAAATGGCTTGACACTTGCTTTCATTGGTATAATATGCTGGATAATGCGGGTGTCATATGTTTTCAAATCTTCATAAGTCCACACAAAAATGTCCTTATATTGTCGAAAAAGCTTGATGAACTTATCTCTTTCTCCCGGTGAACAACATTTGCCAAGGTTAACAAATTTTGGTTCAGCCTCGGTGCCCAGATTTACTAATTCATGCTGCATCGATGAGCTATTGGTCTCGGTATTTGCTGGCCTTTTGAATTTATTCTACAGATCGAACAGCATTTCAAGTGACCTTACCCCTTTGGGGATGAAATTTCCTCTAGCCTCATCTTTCTCTTGTAAAACAACATCATGTTCTTCTTCGTCTATCATGGCTTCTTGAAACATGTCTTCGTTTGTTAGAAAAATGATAATCTGTTTGTCATCATCAAAAACTCTGAAGTTTGTGATATTATCAAGGACAAAAGGCCTGAAAACTAGTTCAATTGAACATTTTTTATTAGTCGGCACCAATCTAGAAGCGGAAGTTACTAATAAATCAGCCGCAGCATTTTGCATTCTAGGAACAGATTTTATATTGAAAGCATCAAAATGCATAATTAAATCCCATACCTCAGCCTGATAACCTTTCAAATGAGGTGAGAGACAGTGAATGGTATCTCTTACCTGTATTACAACAATTTTTGAGTCACCGAAAACTTTCAGGTACTTGATATTCAAATCAATGGCTTTCTTCAGTCCATGGACTAAAGCTTCATATTCAGCAGTGTTATTAGTACAATCAAATTCTAATCTACATGACAAGAAGTACTTATTTCTTTCTGGATCCATCAGAACGCAACCGGCTCCGGATCCTTCCGAAGTTTTAGAACCATCAAAGTACAAAGTCCAAAAAACATCATTTGGTTTAACTAAGTTAGTGTCTTTGTGATCTAAGTTAGTGACCAAGCTAACTATGTTACAGTCAATATCATCAGTACGAGAGAAATGAAGGAGATCGGATTGTTTATCTGAGTAATGGCTAATAATTTCAGATTAATAATTACCCGGATCAATTTCTAAGAAATAATTTCCCAACACTGAAGATGAGAAGGTTACAGCTTCGTTCTTTCCTTCTAGCTGAGTTACATTTTGTTTCATGTCTGGTTCTCTCAGAACCTTGATCTGATTCTGTCAATTCTGATATGGCAACCATAAATGGGACCAATCAGTGGCAAAGTAACCATTCAATTTTGTGGACCAGTCCCTACTTAGGATCAAACCATAAGCTTCGGGAATGTCAACTACCATTATGTCAATGAACTGACAAACTCTAGAATCTGCTGACAACCTAATGAGGACATCCTTCATTTCCCCGATAACATTGATAGCAGTCCTATCTAACTGAATAATCTGGGTGGGAGATGTAATTGGTTGACCATTAATCCTTTTACAGATTGACAGTGGCATGACATTCGAAGATGCTCCGAAATCTACCAAACAATTGTGCACATTGTGATTGAAGATTTCAAAAGTTAAAAGGAAGGGCAACGTCTGAGATTTGGATTTCCCACCAATACTAGCTTCATTAATTTCAGGATCTTCTTGAGTGTCTGTTAATGGAGTGTTGGGCTGGGATTGAAGAGCTTGCAACAACTTGTCTCGTTGCTGGGGAAAACTACACATATCGAATATTGAAACATTTGCCTTTACTTTCTTTATATCTTCAATGATGTCATATCCCATATCACATTCTTTTACAATTCTAGTTTGATTGTCTGTCTTACTCATTGCGACCTTTGGTTGCTGGATTGTTGTGTCAATGTTAGGCTGCTTGGCCGCTGTTGGGTTAGCTTTAGGTTGCGGTGGAACGACTGTAATGTGTCTTTTAGGTGTCTCTTTGGAAATTTTAGGTTTGGGCGTAGTTGAACTTGGAACTGGGTCCACAATAGGACCTTTACTACGAGTATTAATGTTTACAGACAAAACTGGACTCTCCACGGGGTCACCTCCTATTGATTCAGTTAACGGCACCCAGTCCCATAATACCATAGTAGTATCTGGGGAGGGCTCCTCTCTCTCAAGATTTTGCTCTTCTAGAGGATCATATTGATCTGGAATCCGTGAATACAACATTTGGTTCATGACTAAACTCATAGAGTTAATCCATTGTGGGCAGCTTTTTTTAGAGTGCGGCTCTTGATGAAAGGTACAAAAGTGTTCCATCCCTATTTCGTTTAAATTTAAAATAGGGGAAGTGTTCATAGGCGGATGAGGTTGGTCATTGTCTTCCCTTTTCTTGTAGAAAGGTTTGAAAGGCTTCCTAGAGGTACTAGCTGCCTTATCTTTCTCGAGATCTACAATTTTATTTGACAATTTCTGCATCATCTTAACTATGTTTTCCATGTCTGCTAATGACTCTTCTTTATTCCCGGTAAGCAGCAAGGTCCTTTTATTAGTTGATGGTTTTGTTTCTGCGTCTAAGGCATGTTTAGAAATGTTATCTGCTTCCTTTTCCACCTTTCTAGCTTCGTCGAAGTTTTCTATCAGGGTGGTTTTCTTAGTCCTTTTAACGAACATTGCTATGGGACCTTCAAGTGTTGTTGTATAATATTCAATTAAAGATTCTTCTGCAAGTTTAGTTGCTTCGCTGAAATTATTCAAGAGTGTGGTGAATCTTTGGTTAAAATCTTGAACCTTTTCATATGTTCTATGATCTCTTCCAAAGATAAATTTACAAGTTCTTCAAAGTCCTGCACAAGAATCAAATCACGGGTGTATTGTCTTTCTTTTTGGGGAGTGCTTTTCCTAGGGAGACAAGCTACTGCGTTTAAACCACCTAGTTGTCTCACATAAGAACGTATATGTCTTCTGAAATCTTATATTTCTGCAAAAGGTACATCATACAATACTTCTTGATGTTCAGAGTTAGAATTGGGGATATCTTGATTTGTTACTTCCAGATTTGGACTGTCTGAAATTGTTATTCCAAGCGGGTTTTCAATAACATCTCTAACAATGGGATAATTTCCTGTATCAGCCATGCACTTTGGTCCCTCCTTCTAGCGCCAAAAACTGTTGATTCCCCAAATATCGTAGCATCAAGTAGAAAGGGATTCTCCCCGGTAAACTATCCCAATTAGATTGTCCACCGTTTGGTATGGGGAATCCGTTTGGTTAACGGTTCTGGCTACCGTAAAATTTAAAGTTTGCTATTCTTTCTACTGGTTACGGCCCAATCCACCGTTTATGTATTTTATTTTAAAGATGATATGCAAGTGCCCTAAGCTAATTTAATCTAAATGCAGAACTTGAAATAGATTTATATCTAAAACTGAAATAAATCTAATCTATCCTTGCAAGGAGCAAAATGTAAATATGAGCAATGTGCTGAAATAAATATCTAAAGATTGCATGGATATCCATTTAAATCATAAAGAAACATTTTCAGCATAAGGTTAAAGATATTAAAGATAGCTTTAATTCACATGAAAGCATTGTATTACTCATTTAGGAAAAACATATTTGCACAGAAAATAGTAAGATCATTCATTACATAGAAATAATTCAGAGCAGCAAAGAAAGATCTCACAGCAGTGTCTGAATGTCACAAGAATAATCCAGCAAGCATCTAATCCACATTTCCACGAAAAACAAATGTCCTCTCCGGGTTCTTATTAGGCAAAATCGCTTTCTTCGAGCAAGCTACAAAGTAGTTCGTGCAAGCTAAGAAAATTATTTTCCCTGCAAAAGTCCTTTCACTCCTCTTCTTAACTTCTACTTATAACTTTACAAAATGCTCCTTGAGCTAACAGGTGTACCCTAATTCTGGAATCTTCTAATTTGGATTTTGGTGTGTAATTACCTATTTCCCAGATTCGTGGGATACCTTTCACATAAGACAAAATGACAGCCAGTTGTCCCTTTAAAGTATTTACAAAATAAAGGAAATAAAACAAATCGACTTCTAATTTCAGCTGGCTTCTTTCTGTTGATTTGCTGATCCGTCTCCAACAACAGGCTCGCTTGCAGATGCTTGGCCATCTATGCTTTGTATATGAGTGGCCCAAAGATTAATCTCTTTCACTATAATCTTGCCCATAAGAGATATTGTTGCCTTTGCCGCGATTTCATGTTTGCGCAAGTCCGATTTAACTTGTGCTGCCCTTGAAGTAGCCTCCTGAGCGATTGCTTCTAGAAAGTAAATATGTACAGCAGGCTAAGCAACGAACTGTTGAAGCTCATCTTGGGTCATCACCTCTACCTTTCTGATATATTCCAAATCCTGGTCCAACTCACTTTCTAATTCAGTCAAACGTTTCTCTTGTGTTGGGAATTCATAGATAGACTCCGACAGGACCAAGTGGCACTTGCCGAAAGATTCTTTAATCTTAGAGTAGAAAGAGTGACACTTGCGGACAGTCCTTTTAATCTCAAGGCTTAGCCTGGCACCACAGTCTTTACTGAAATCCAGAACTCCTGCATCTAGGTCGCACTCGTCTTCAGTGGGGACGTGCAATTTTGAGGGGAATCCTGACTTTCCCTTTCTCCATTCAAATTGTTGTTTTAATTCCTCCACATGTTTGGTAAATTTGTCCCTGTTCCTCAAAGCTCCACCTTCGATGACTGACATTTTATTAATCATTTCTTTCACGCTGCAAACCTCATGTGAGATCTGTACTAGCAGCTGATGGGCTTTTATCTGCATATCACATGCCTGCTTGTGAAAGGTGAGCAGATCTTGCTTGTCTTTTGCTACATCTTTGAGTTGACCCAATAATTGCTCCTTCTCTTTAACCATCCCTTCATACTCATGCTTGTGGAAGTGAACTTGTTCAGCTCTGTCGAGTTCTTCTAATTCTGCTATGCGGGATTTTAAATTCTTTTGTTCATCTTCAGAGATGGCCAACTGCATCTCTAAGGATTTTTTCTCATTCTCAAGCTGGAGAACTCCCAAATTTAGCATTAACTGCTCTCCTACCAACTCATTGTATTTCTCTTTCAATTTGTTTGCTTCCAACACCTCCCTCTTCCTATCATCTCTAATCTTAAACATTGATCCCTGTAATGCTTTATCTCACCTTTCAAAAAATCAATATTGGCTTTAGTTGCCTTAGCTGATGCTACAGTGCATTGGGCTTGGAACGTGGGGTCGGCATCAGTTCCTTGGACCAATGTGGTCTCTGATACCCATAATTCATATTCGTAAACCCCGCTTTTCATTTTCTTTACCCTCCTATCAATGATGGCCCTTTTCCGCTCATGAAAAATAAACGGTATCCAGGTCTGCTACTTTTCGTTGCTTCCAGGGGTTATATGGGGTCAGTGCTAAGCTTCCTGAAGAGGTGCTCCCTTCCTGAGTTGTCCCTTGAGAGTACATCAATGGTGGGTCCAAATCCATGTCTATCGGAGTAGATGGCTCTGGCTCGGGAGACTTCTCTGTCTGTTCTTTCTCCTTCTCTCATGCTAGCTCTTCTTGTTGTGTCTGTAATGTAGCTGCTTCTTCTGTCAGGAGCCTTTCTTCTTCCTCCTGCTGCTGCTTGGAAGCCTGCTCTTGGAAAACCCGATATTCTTCTTCCTTCTGGATCCTGGAGGCCTCTTCCTACTGTTTCAACTGAGAGGCTTGCTCTTGTTGCTTCCTTGCAACTTCCTCTTGCTGAAGCTTGGCAGTCAACTCACTTTGAATTCTTGCTTCTTCTTGGTCTTGCTACTACTTGAGGGTTTGTTCTTGGAGCACTCTGTCCTGCTCCTCCTGCGCTAATCCTGATGGATCCCCTGATTGTGAGGCTGATGCCTCCCGCTCCCTTTGGATCAGACCAATGGGTTTGGGGCTCGGATCCTTCACGATTTTCTTCTTGTAACGTTTTCCTAGCGCAGTTAGGTTGCGGGCTCTGCTGAAGAATTCCTCGTTTCGGTCCATAGTATGAGCATATTCGAAAGAAACCTTGAGGTCTATACAATGTTGATTGGCTGTACCGCAGGGGGTCATGCCTTCTAAAAGGGATCGTGCGAAAATGGCAAACTTCTAAGCCTTGAGCGTAGTTTTCCCTGTCTCTTGCTCTCGGAAGGCTGTAAGCTCCAATGGTAAATGGCATGGGAGGATACATGCTCTTCTTTCGTTCTGTTAAGATATTACTTATGGAGTCAGTGCCGAAGAGCTGTCTTACGGCCTCCTTGTGAATTACAAAATCTGTAACATACCGAGGGAACATAAATGGAGCTTGAGTTCCTCCACTCATCTTGATGTATGTGCCTTCATTGGTGTGATAATAGTCCCCGAATGTTTCAATGATAGGCATTGCATTCTCCGACATACAATCTGGTTCTTCTATAAAAATAAGCTGGTACAATGGCATAATAAATCTCTCACAAATCATCTTATAGTGGTTTGCGTATTTACTTGCCCATGTACATTGATAAGCCATGAAGATAGAAGTTTCTTTTGGCTTCCATGAGCATCCTAAGTCCGGGAACGTATGCTTGCTTAACAGACAGTCAATCAAGTATGAAGACATGAAAAACTCTGCCCTCTTTTGGGTTAGTCCTCCCTGGGCCGCTGTCAACTGCAAGGCCAAACTGTCTGAAATTATATTAGCCCAGTTAAAGATGGTGCCATTCATGGATATATGAAACGTCACCGGCACCCATCAGATCTTAAACACACTGCCATTAGGCATGCCGAAGAGTCGACTCAACATCAGCATGATGAGTCTGTAAGGATTCTTTAGGAGGCTGCTTTCGTATTCATTGTTCTATCTCTTCCTAATCTGCCTGTCGTTTATCGTCATCTTCTGGGCAGATTCTAGTGGTTCCATTGGATGTCTTGCTATCCAATCATTGTCTAAACAAGCTCTGTGTGTAGGAAATCTGTAGGCAGCATCGAGATGCTCAGGAGCGAAAGATGCCAGGCCCAACCCATTTTTATCATTCATGAGCCTCGTGTCGGTCCGAATGTGGGGGATTAGCCATTCAATAACTTCGGAACAAGGGAACAATTCGGACGAGTTGTTTCCTTATGCAAAAAAGACCTTTGGATGTTGGCATACACCAGAGCATCCTCTATGGAGGTTGTTGTACTATCCTAAGCCATGATGAACCTGTACAGATTTCCCCATTGAAATTTAGGGGCAGAGCTCCCAGGGGGAACACCCGTGGTAGCTTGTGTGTCAGCAAACATCGTCTAGAGAGAAGTATCTAATAAGATTTCCACATCTGAATCTGAGTTTCTTTTCTACGCGGACTTCTTCTTTGCTGACCTCCTATGCATGATAATCCTGCGATGAGCAAGGTAATGTCAATAAGGAGCATGCATACGTTCAGCCAACTATTAAAATGCAAAGTGATCACAAAATTGACAGAGCTCGCAGTCATGGCAAGATTCAGAATATATTATTTTCACATTATGGAGATTGCTTCAAACAATAATCAATTATATCATCATCTCAGCTATCACTTCACAATTTAAGCATATGTGAAATACTAGAAGCAAACGTCAATAAGCTACACAAATCACAAATCAGACAAATTGAAATAACGCACAGGTGGCTTCTAAATTTCCTCACAAACTTATCGGGGAGAAGGCATCAAAACAATAATGGTGCAAAGACGATTGCAAGGATGCGCGGGCCTAAAGATAATTCTGCGCTAGCACCTAGAATTATTTATGCACCAAGGCCTAAACTCTTAACATGCGCTAGCCTAAAATATTTCATGCGCTACCGCTAAAAGAGTTATATGCGCTATCCTAACATTATCTTTGCGCTAAGGCCTAAACATGATTTCTACGCTAAGGCCTAAACATTTAAACGTGGTATTTTCGTGTGCCAATGTTTGAATGAATTTTATGCGCCGACATTTGATAGTGGAGTTTGCGCAAACATGGAAAAAACTACATAGCTGTTGGCGTTTATGGGTTAAACTTCTGGGCTTGGTTATCAAGTTTCCATGTTGGCTTGGTGGGTTGATTTAACACATCCCAAAGTAGTTTTGGCCAAGCACTGTGGGTCTTATGCCCTCGGCGTGAATAAACATTGCTCTCCGTTGATCTCTGTTTAGTTTACCCCGGTGTCCATAGAATAAAACTCTTAGCTGCAAGAACGGGAAGAAGCGGGTTTTATGCGCAAAAGTCGCTTGGCAACGAAAATCACTTTTTTATGGGGTGTCGCGTGAAAGCAGTTTCTATGGGTTTGAGCTTAGAACAGGACTCTGTACCCATTAAGATACTACCGGGACGACTCAGGGATTGCCAGGATGTGCGAAAACTTACTTAGGACGCCGAGGACATGACAGCAGAACAAATTTCATGCTCGCAGGCGAGGACAAAGCTTTCCGGGTTTCGGTTTGCATAGGGCAACTTTGGATTCTCATTTTGGGACCAAGGACGAGACTAATTGTTCTAAGACCTCAAAGCTCCTTGAAGAGCATGCAAAGAACTTCCTACGATTGAAAACTAACTCATAAAAGAAAGGGGCAAAGAGCCTACCTATCAGATTGGCAGGGTCCATCGAGGGAAAACGTTCCAAGGCAGGAGATGAATGCTGCAAACGCCTGACAAATAGATATCCTCGCTCTTGATGAGAATGAAGAACTATGGTCGCTCGGAGAGTAGAAAATATGTTGAAAACCCGGTTGCACTTGTTTAAATAAGGGTGGCATTTATGTCACATACGTCGAAAGGTTGGCGGATTTAATTTCACGGGGCTCGAGGTTTTTCTGCCATAAGAATGACACATGGACCTATTAAAGACCCCACCAACTCTACCGATGCACAAGGATCGATGAGGTTTTTTCGCGCCGAGTGATGATTTAACCTTTTGCGCTAAGGCGGTGAGCGTATCTTTTGCACTTTGCGCTAAGCGTGGGTTTTATCATTAAATCTCGCGCTCAAGCGGCGATCCTGCCATTACGGATGCGCTCCTAAAACTGTGCCATAACTTGGGCTATTGAGAGAGACAAATCACAAACTCGCAAGCGGGAGGGATAGGTAAAGCTCCTGCGCCGTTGGTGCCGATTCTATCGTCATGATTTGTGCTGGGAGAAATGCGCCAACTCATGATTCTTCTAAGAAAGCGAACCGCAACTCCAAAGGCGGGAGGAATAAGGGTAGGAACCGCGCCTTAGTCGGCCGAGATATGGTAACAACCTGCGCTGAGCGATATGCGCCAACGGCAACCTACTGTTAAAAAATGCGCGCCGGATGAAAAGGACTTGATACTTAGAGTTTTGCGCCAAGCAGGAACTTATCTTTCGGAGGTGCGCCAAAGCGGTGGAGGACTTTAAGGCTAAAACTTGCGCTAGAGCGGGTGATTTAAGACTGAGATCCGCGCTGAAGAGAAAAGAATGATTTTGCCTTAGAAAAATCAATGAGAAAACTCTTTGGGAAGCAGGTAATGAAATTTTTCCAAGTTAGAGAAAGAAAACAACTTTGAAAGACTAGAAAAAACTTGGTACAAAAGTTTAGAAGGAGGGGCCCCAAATATCTTCAAATTTTTTTTAGGGGGAAGGGTGTTGCGGCAACAACAATAAGTTTATGACATACACTTGCTACGAAGGTGGTTATTGAAATAAAATAAAAAAAAATCACTTGCTCAACAAGACGGACCCTACAAAGGGATAATCATAAAATTCAAAGGATTTTGCATGGGCATGAGGATTACATTAGTGACAACAGGATTTCAATTTTTGCTAGTGACAACTACAATTCACATAAATGAGCATCAATACAGCTCCACTTAACAAAATATATAGAAATAAAATGTTATTGTCTGCTGACATATGCGGGCACTGACGAAAAAGACGTCCAAAAGCTACTTTAACTATATTGCAAGTAGGAGCGGTGAATAATCAACAAATATAAGAAGGATCTAACGTTATTCTGAATTATGTGCCCCTTGACTTCCACATTTTTTCTTCTTAACATGTTTGTGACTTTGATGTATTTTACCGAGCTTGTAAGAACTAGAATCAAGATTTCTAGAAGAGAAAAAAGAGATTCATAATTATGTAATTGGAACTATTTTAAACTCAAATGATGTTACATAAGCTCGTAATGTTGCATTGTTGAAACAACATTGATGGGGGAACCAAAAGGAACCTCAAAATTTGGGCTTTTTCTTATATAATTCAACATATGTTGCTTAACTAACTTGTAAAGTATCACATTTTCTAGCGTTGCAAGTATAAGACAAACATTGAATGCACATCACTCATGAGATGTTAAGTTAACTTTTAACATCCAACCAACATCACTTAAGTGACATTCTTAATGTACAACTTAATGTCTCTTAAGTGATGTTTGTTCAACATTTGTTTCGTCGACTTAAGGTCCTTTAAGGGATGCCAATTCCATTTTTCATTATAGGATAAAAACTCTATGGAACATAAAAAATTAAATGTTAAAACATGTGGAATATTCAACGCATCTTTATAGATGTTCAATTGGCATTGGTCAATTTACTGGTTGACATTTACTTAATGCAAAAAAGCATCGAACTAGCATCAAATTTTCACCCCAAATGTTGTAGTTTTTTATAAGTTTGCATTAAAATGAATCGGGCTCACTCAATTATAATTAAGGAACAATGTTTATGATTTGTAATAAGACTTTAATAGCTAAATGTCCATGCGAAGTGATAATGATCATTATTTCAGGCATAAATGATTTTATTTGAAAATGTGTACATTAAAAGTAGAAAAAATCCATAAATAGTGGAGTCCTAAAAGGATATTATGATATTCCACACATTTCCCCCAAACCTTTGGAGGACTAAGTTATTGGTGTAAGTGGCATGTGACTCATCTAGATCTAATATGCATACACCTCTATTTCCTTGTACCTTGTGGGATATGATTGCTAGTATGTCATGATGCACATGTTTTCTATTATGAGGAAATGAAATATTAATGATGGGCTCAAAGCTATAAACATAGATTTCACAATACAAACAAGGATCAAGGTAACATTCTAATAAATGACAAAAGCAAAAAATAGCCAAATATAAATGATTGTGAAATATTTTAAAATTCTATAATTAAAAATAGAATAAAAGTCATTCAAACAATATCCTTTTTGAATTAATATTTAAATTTTAAAAAATCACAACTCACCATAATCAAAATTCTATTCATTTTATAACTATAACAAAGAAAGTTTTGACCATCCTTTAATCCATCCAAAATCTTTTAAAAACTATAAATATATAAAAAAATCAATTAAAACTTTCCTATGATATAACCTTTTAATTGCTTCATAGTTTTCAAAATTTACCAAAAAACATTTGGTCAAATGCTTAAGAAAAATCCCCTTGGTCTTAATCCTTACATGGTGAGTTCTCTAATCACATGTCATCGTTACAATATAATGTTCCGAACTTACCTTGTGATGGTTTAAACATAAGTTGACGGTATGAAACCGTCACATTTGATGGCATGATCGAGTGGTTGGAAAGATTTGAGTGCAAACTCAATCACTCCCCATGGCTCAAACATGATTTGATTGTATGGTCATGTTTGAAAAGACTTGAGTGCAAAGTAAATGTTAAAATCACCAATACAATATATATGAAGTTTATGTAATGGCACCATTGTTACCATATAATGACTCTAACTTACTATGTAATGACTCAAACGTAATTTGATTACTCATGTTAAAATCATCAATACATTTTATATAATGGCATTATAGTTATCATATAATGATTGAAATTTACTATATAATGACTCAAACATAATTTGATTGTACAATAGAGTGATTGGAAAAATTCTAGTGAAAAGTTAATTACCTTTTTCTCAAATTACACATGTTAAAATTATTTATACATTTTATTTCAAACAATGTTTTTTGGTTAATGTTTGACTAGCACAATCACTTAACTTATGGTTGGTGGATGATAGGTCACAATTTAAGTGTCAGGAACAATTTATATGTTATTTGTTCTCCATGAGTACTTTTAATCACCCATTATCACCCGCCTTTTTTTAGTTTAATGGGAACTGCCCAGTATCCATCCATCAAATCCTAGTTATGCATGCATCAACTACCAATATACATTTTAAAACAATGGCCAATTAAACCAATAAGAAATCAAAAGGATTGACAGAAGATAAAATATACCATGAACTGTAATGGTTTCCCATAGATATAATATAAAACAATATCTATTGTACTGTAATGGTTTCTACCTAATTCGAATTACAATAGAGACATCTAACGACTAACCAACTCTCCTCCACGAATGAAGGGATTTATGTTTCTAGAAAAACAACCTCCCACTATTATTCAACAAACTACCTAATCTGGCTTGATCTCCTCGCAGGGAGTATCAAAATGCCACTTATCCCTATTTTCCCTCAACACTGACAGCAAATCAACTCTGTCTACATATTCGACAATTAATAAAAACATTAATAAACAAATTTCTTCAAACTCTAGGATTGTCTGTCCCTTTGTCAAGCCACAACATGTGACCCGCCTGTCACATTGTTGGCTTTGTCATGATGCTCCTGCATCAGTTAGTGAAGGAGAGATGTATATAAATAATTTGTAACCCAAGCATCTAAATTCAGTTTCAGTCAAAAAAATAATTTTTAGTTTGTACACAAAATTTCCAGGGAATGATAAGCATGTTTTTCATAATAGAAAAAGATGGTTGCATGGTGTTGGGTTAGGCTTATTCAAAGGTTTCCATAGTGTTAGTCTCATTCACATAGTATTGATTTGTAAGAAATATCGAAGTTTGTGAAAGATTTAATACCTTCCAAACCGATTAAAAAGGTTGTATCACTAAGTAGGCTACACCAGGAGATTGGGGGGACTTATATATCCAAAAGTGTTTTCACCTAAAGTGTAGCGAGAATTTAAATAGTAGATTAAATAAATGTAATATGTAATGAGAGGATCGATAAAGTATACAGAGAGAAGAATAAGAGTAACCATGTCATGCCAATAAGACTCCGTGGAGTATATGAAAGTAACAAAAATATACAGGATTTTCATAAACAGTATTTGGTATAAATCATATAATAGAGTTAATAAAAAGCCTCCTTTCAACTTCAAACTGACGAAAATATATAGCATTTATAGCAAATGTTAGGAGTTATCCGTGTATTCGATTTGTTTAAGCTACTACGTCTCTCATATAAAAGTTGTAAGAGATCACACACTTCTTGCAAGTCTTATTTTTCTAGTGTATCAATCCTAAATTACCTAAAGTTAGAAGGATATTGAAGATATAAGGGTTTTTGTTTATTTTTGAGGACTTAATGCAACATGCGTTCATGATCCTTTTACAATTTCCGCAGTGATTAGGCACTGGATCAGGTCATCCCACAACTGAAAAGTATAAAAGAGATGGTTAATAACCAACAAGGTAGTTGTTAGCTCACGAGTCTTGCTAATATAAGAGAAAGTAGCACAAAAGTTATATTTAACCACTACACGTTCCTTAGTTTGTATTGCAAATTCTTAATGCGCGTACCATGTGCTAGCGTTCAACCCTAAAGTATGCATAAACTTATGTACCCAGTATTCCAACGGAAGAACTTTTCTCCACCCACTTATATAAAAAGTTTCAATATGAATAGAGGGGCTTCTCTTACCTTCGCATTGTTTCACAAACGTCATTACCTCCCCATGTGTTTAAGACAGATCCTGACACTCAAACTCGGGAAGGAAAAAATTTGATGTAGCATGGCTAGATGGACTACAACCCATGTAGTATGGTCCTCCTTATGTGTTTCCCATAGGCGAGCAGGTGTACCTTCAGAACTACATATAAAGCAGGTACATGCTGCTCTTCCGCAACTTGGTACTACATTCTATCCAAGTATTCTTCCACATTACCTGTCCCATCATAGATAGGGGGGTCCCACAAATCTAATATTATCCATCGAATAGTCTTGAATGAGGCACATCTTCTAGTAGACAACTGATGGTTGCAATCCTACCAATTATTTATTGTTTATTTTAAATTAATATATCAAAGAATGGATGCTCCTCCAGCTAACTAAGCCATTTGTAGTAGGGTTAATGCAGTCCTCAAACCTGCCTATTGTCATATTGTAGATCTAATCTAACATGGTATCCTTCAAAGCATCTTCAGATGGTTCAATATACCATGTCCCTTGATAAGAAAATCACTTGGAAGAGCATTTTATCCAATAGTTGTGGACCACATCAAGAATGAAAGAGTTGGTTTGCACGCACAAGGGAACGAAAGAGAATTTATTTTAAATTAATATATCAAAGAATGGATGCTCCTCCAGCTAACTAAGCCATTTGTAGTAGGGTTAATGCAATCCTCAAACCTGCCTATTGTCAGATTGTAGATCTAATCTAGCATGGTATCCTTCAAAGCATCTTCAGATGGTTCAATATACCATGTCCCTTGATAAGAAAAGCACTTGGAAGAGCATTTTATCCAACAGTTGTGGACCACATCAAGAACGAAAGAGTTGGTTTGCACCCACAAGGGAACTACTACAACTTAGTGGAAACAAATTAGTTATTTATGATTTTGTTGTTTAGCTTCTGCTCGTTAATAATTTGTTATTATCTAGTCAATGGTTGTTTTGCTTAAAGTTTATTAGTCTTTTTTGTTTGCTGTTCACTAAGAGATAATTTATTATGAGTTTGATTGAGTTTTTCTTTAGTGGATACTTTTCGTAACATTCCCATGACAGCGGTTGTGTTTGTTGTTATCAATTAGACTCTACATGCAGCCATGTCTATGAATAGCCTAAGTTTTACTGTTGGAGGTGGTCAAATATTATTACCAGGTTATCATGTAGTGTCATTTTTTTCTATGGGGACATCAACCCCAATTGCGCAACCAAGATCTCTAGAATTGACTCTAATCCCTAGCTTACAAGCTTAAATAGCAGGTTAAGGTCAGGTGACTGAGTCTACCCAATGGTGGATGCTTCTGCTTAATGGTTGGTGTTAAGAGGATTCCTAGCGGCACTCGTTCCTTTGCGACACTATCTAGAGCGCATGGAGGACCAAAAATGTTGTTTTTTTGGTGGAGTTTCTAGAAACTCTACATGGGAGAGCCTTGCAATGTACATGAAATGCAAGCAAATTGCTCATTCCAGTCTAGACATGACTCTAGGTCAAATATGGAAATACTTAATTAAATAATTTTATAATTTGAAGTCCGAAGAACAAAGCATTATTGAAATGAAAGAGATCAAGGAAAGAGTTGTAGAATCAGTTTGGCATTGCAATCAATGGTTTTGAGATTTGATGAGCCATCTAAGCTATACTATCCAATATGTTCATCATGAATAATGGTTTATTTATGTTTTGTTACCATATCTATGTACTCCTCTACTATAGTAGAGGCTTTAGTAATCATTGAGAGGCATTATAGTTTTCAATGAGATTGGAGTCTATCGATGGTTTGGCGGATGCATTGATTCTAGGATTAGCACATAGCATCACATAGTTCCAATGCCATCTCACAGCTCTGTCTGAACAAATTCATGAGTTGGAAAAGTGTAAGCAGATTGGGGGAGAAGCAGTTTGGTGCACACTCTACAAAATAAAAGGCCTCCCATGGAATAATGACTGCCCCATGGTGCAAAGGTATACTGCTGCTATTGCTAACCCATTTCTAATAAAAGTGGAAGCGGGATTTTGTCTACTTTGGTGAAACCCAGGACATAACCACTATTATTGTCCCCTACTATATAAGTACAACAAAATGCAAGATGTGCTACATTATAACTTATGTTGAGTGAATACACACCATAAGGACAATTGTCGAGCCTTGTAAGTATTGGAATAAAGGTTTTATAATAAGATTTTTGTGGTGGAATCAATAGCAGGTGGAAACAAAGGCCCGAACCATAACTAGGATAATCGAAGACCACAAAACGATGGAAATCAAGTGTCGTGGAGGTGCTACAATTGCAATGAGGTGGGCCACATTGCATAGAACTTCCCGTACTCTCGTCAACCATGATGTGGACATTGCAGGAATATAGGGAACAATACAGACGAATGTCCAGAGATATTGAGAAATAGGAAGCATGCTAACAGTTATTTTCATTACCCTTCTTATTTCAGAAGGAATGGTTAAATTAATTGATCATTTCAATATCAAATCAAGAAACATAAGTCATTGTGAGATACCGTGCACTGTATGTGCAGGCCTCAGGTCTCTTATGCAGTTGGTTTCTGTCAAATCCCGATATTTTCAGAAAAATTTAAAATTTTTAAAATAGCAATAAATGTTAATTGATGCAGTTGATTATCTGTCTGTTTAGCTTATGTAATGGTACGGATGTCGGAATGAACTTTGTTGTACTTAAATATTATTATGAGTTCTTTAAATGTAGCTGATTATTTTCTGTTTGTTCAACCGCAAGGGGGAAAATGCTATGATGGACTGGCTTACTTAGCTTTCGAGCTAACGCAACAATTTATTTCTTCACTTACAGATACACAGGTAATGTCGGCAGCATAAGTCAATTTATCTTTACCAGCTCATTCAATGAATAGGTCTAATGGTGCTAACCGGGTGTATCAAGTTCCTTAAGGTAGAATACTTTTGATTCATGATCAGTTCAGAATTCAGAAATAAATTTGTCTTATACTTTAAATTGCTCAGCTTGGAAGTTAAAGATATCACTATGTCTTGTCGATACCTGTCTTATGTTGTTTACGATGTAAGTAGTTGTTTTTAATTGAAGACAACACTTGTTTCTCATGACTATACTTTTAAATAACACGTGATATATTTAAGATAACACAAGTCTAGTCTTTCTTAAGCAATAACAATAAGTCGTATACATTTCTGTCTGCCAGTTAAAGTTCCATCATAAAACAATAGCATGTTTTTACCCATCCCTACAATATTATCTCAACATAAAAATGTCAGTTACTTATGCTCTACCTCTCTACAGTAACTTAGATTACTGATAGAGATATTGTATCTTTTATATTTCCTCTTGTAACGGATCGGTAATACTTCCTCGTATACATTGCTTAATAATAGCATTGTTTTTACTATTTTTTCAGTTACATGTTCCATAGATGGATGTAAACTTGTGTCTCTTCTCATGAGACTGAGGTTATAATACGATAGTGTTATATTATTCGGACCAATTATGGTTTACATTATAACATTCTCCAAATGACTTCTATTATGCTATTTATTGTTTCCATACGTGATATTTTGAACAAGACCATAAATTTGTTTAAATCTGGTCTTTTGTTTTCAGTAAATGATTGAACTCCTCATGTCATAGTGATAGAAGGGACTTCAAGGTTCTGTTGAGCCTGATACAAAGTGTTAAGACTTCTTCCTAGGTTTGATTATTGATATATGATTTATTCATTATGAGGATGTTACCATATTGTTTTAAATATACATGTTATGAGTGTTTTTTTTTCAACAATGATAAGATTATCATTGAGATCGTTGATCATTGAAGTTATTATCACCAATACTTTGTTTGTAGGTCCAAACTTTATGGCGTTCCAATACCAATTCGAGGTATATGTTAACATGGAAAAGTTGACAAGTTTATAACTTTGGTTTAACATCCTAATTGGGGATCATTGCTATGATAGTTAATCGACAGCATGGATGAATATGGTATTGGCACGTTTGCACTTATGAATATTATTGTAAATGGATATTCTTATGATAATGATTAAATTGATTAACCATTATTGGGAGCCCTCGTGGGACTATAGAACCTCGACCCACAGCTCCTGAATTATTTAACTGCTACGTGTATCAACGAGTACCAAGTGTGGGATGTTTTAAAACCCTTGACCAAACCCTACCTCGTAATTCTCTTCGCCTTCGGGCTCGGGTCCTTCTCTGCAACCTCTCCAGGTCTATGCTAAGTAATGGCGTCGTTGTTACATTTCTCAGACTATTGTTGTTCCTTCGCTCAATGTTATTGTCTGCAAACCTTTATCACCCACTGTTGACATCTATGGAAGTCTTCAGGTGCCTAGGGTTTATTTTTTTATAGTCCACTTACAGGTCTGGTTGCCATTATTGCAGTGTTTAACAGCTTGCATGTTGCCTCATCATTCGTAACATCCCTAGCTTAGTCTGAGGGTCACTCATGTTCGTTGTTTGGCAGCTGTAACTGGTCATCGTGCTAGGGTTTGTATTTTTGTTTGTGATTATTGAACCCCTGTCACTGCGTGGCCTTAAGCTTTTGGCTTGATCCGGTTTGAGGCTTCTACGGTTTTACATGCTCCTGGTTATAAGTCAGCTAGTTCGTACCGGAGGAACGAGAGGGTTCACCCCACAGCTGCTCACGGCTATCAGCCTACTTACTGAGCGTGACTTCATTAAAAACTTGGTAAGCTAAAGGTCTCATCCTTGAGTTCTGAATACGATAAATTATTTTAAGACTTGTCGGTTAACTATAAATGATTGGGTTGTTAATGAGGTTATGGTTTTTGTGCATGCTTGGATTCATTCACCACGGGTGACTTCATGCTACGGCCGCGGGTTGCATAACGGGTAAGCCAGGTCTTTTACCATGGCGTTCCTCCTTGTGGGTTGTTTGCACTGTAGGGTTTTGATTTTGTAAGCATGGCTTCAATCGTAGTCGTGGCTATTGGAACTCCTTTCGGCACTTTGGTTGTTTGATACCGGATAGTTGTGATGAAAGTTTGTTTTTAAAGAAAAATGGGCAGAGTCTTGTAAGCCTGTTCTAAGAGGGAGGTTACAACCTCTGTGCTTAAGTTTTGTTACGATGTCTGTCTATGAGGGAGGTTACGACCTTTGGTTTAAGTTTTGTTACAACCCCTTTTAAAAAGGGTTGGGAAAACCTCCAGGATTTTTCGAAATATATAATAATATTGTTCCGCCTGTACACAGGCTTGTGTAATTCTTGTTCTGTCTTTGTTCTGGACTGTGCAATGAGTTGGAACTGGAATGCGTTAAAGATTTCTACATTTATCTACTGTTTCTATGTAAATAAAAACAATTAGGACTACGGCCATAGATAATTTTGTTGTTTGAATGATTGCGAAGTGTCTGCGTGCCTTTTGGGTATACGATACTGTGTATAGTAAAAGGGATGATTACGCTTCCTAAAACTCTTACTGAATGGGCAGGTGACGCGGCTGTGAATGAAAGCCTAGTCTTGTTTATCACCGTTTTTGTGTTCATGTGTTTAAGTGGTAATGATATGGATTCTGTGATCAAAAGCTCTGTCGAGTTGGGGTTTTTCCCAGTTTTAGATATTGTAATACTTACTCCTTGATTGTTATAATACCTACTTGTATAGATTCTACTTGAATAACTAGAGCACTATGCGCTACAACAGGGATAGAATCGTTCTGTTTAAATCGTGTGGCTGTGGATTTAAATACTTAGATTTTTATCTGCAATTAAAGTTTTTATTGTTAAAAAAATAAGTCTCTGTCGATTCTGTACATTCACATGAAAATAATAAAAGGGTTAGAGCTCGATAATGAGCTAGCAATACAGTTCTATTATAATGAATTTAATCATAAGAAAAGAATAGAAGTCTAAAAGAATATAAATATTACCCGATGAAGCTCGGCCTCGAGTTAATTATTGTTATGTCATAGATTTTCTTTTGTTTAAAAGTGAATAACTAAGTCAGAGTGCTGCCGATTGTTTGCTTGTTGTAGAAAACTGGAGGCATAGGTTTTTGGTTCGAATCTCCAAGACCAAATTTATTGTTTAGTAAACTGTTTGTTTTGTTTTAACTAAGACTCTGCTAATCCTTTTGTAATAACAGTCAATGACTAAAAGCTTTCTATTGAAATTGTGGCTCGTTCATTTATGTGACAGATAACAACCTATACATCTATTAACTAGGGTTTGCATCTGCTATATTATCTATGATAATACATGTATTGTGGTTATGTGGTTACCTATATGTTTCTGTTCCTATAATTGTTTCAATAAATTTATTTTTCTAAGAAATAGTTACTGTAATAAGAGCCTTTACTTATCTATTTTACTATTGTGTAATCGAGTATAAAATCACAATAACATCCTATACCTAATAATAATATCGAAGCATAGTATGCATAAAATAATTACTTGAAACGGTATGATATTAGTGATATTAGGAAACTGCTAAGACAATAATTCTGCAGAATCTATCTACCAACAGTTTCAGAAATACTAACTTTTACTGAAATTAAATACTGCTCAAACATAGAAGAAATCATCATAAACTACATTCATATTACTCAACAAACAGCAGGAAATAAGTGGCAGAACCTGTAACAAATGTAGACAACAACAACGATGGGAGGCAGTTCCTCCCTACCAATTCCTAGAGAGTTCCCAGACAGCACTTCTCAGGACCCCCGAGCTTGCTCTGGTCTCCCTGGCTGGAACTAGGTGCAGCAAAACAATTCACTCAGCCAAACAACTACACTGGAACCAAGTTACTGCAGCTTCCTATCTCAAAACACTTCCTTACTGTTTTTCCCTCTTCCTCAATGGGACTCCTGAATAACATTCACCTGAATGTATTCTCCCTCCAGAACTATCTTGAACCCCCAGCTCAGTTCATTGAGTACTATTTAAAGGATTGCCTAGGTCTTAGTTGGGTTAACTATCATTAATGAGCCACCTGCTCAGATTCCACTTTCTTGGGGAATCATGACCCCAAAATATAGGGAAGTTGCCACCTGCAACTTAGGAAGTGTTTGAGGATGCTGCCACTTGTCTTTTTGCCTTCCCACCTAGTTCCATCCACCAGTTAGACCAGTAACCTCTTTTAACAGCTCTCCCATGCTGTTGTCTCCATAATTTATTTATAAATAATAAAATATTCAGAATTTACATTCCATTTCTGTGACTCTGCTGAGTCATCAATTCCTACTTAGCATTAAATTTAACATAATGTCTCAGGAATATTAATAAAATAATTACATTATTTTTGCAAAATTGGGGTATGTGACAGTTTCTATAATGATTCTAATAAAGGAAATAACGTTGCGGAAAAGTTAACACACCACACTTGCAAAAAAGTAAACACACTTGCAGGAATTAAAATAATGCACACAACAAAAAGTGAAAGAATTGAAATGCATCTATTCAACTCCTACTCTAATGGGTCATGGATATCTCCTTGTGCAAGAAAGAACGCCGCCAGCTTCTTCCCATAGCTATGGACAAATCTTTCAATACCTTGGAAAGCCAAACAAAATAAAGTGAGTGCCCCTATCTCTCCAGGAGCAATCAGCCAACACACAGGTGTCCACCTACTAGCCAAATTATATATAAGGAGGACATGAATACCAGTTCCCCATTCATCCCAGAATTCAAATATTTTGACCTGGAATAATAATATCGCTTGACCAATCCTGCACATTTTGATACGTATCCAAGAGGGTAAGCGTGCACATGATGTTATGTATAAGGAGAGCACTTGATCAACATAAGGGCCTACTGTACTTCCATCTATAAATGTTTCAAAAAGGGCCAAACATCACTATTACTAAACACCCACGACGACATTGTCCAATCCTTCATTCTTACATCCAATCTCCATCGGCTTATAAGTTTTATGCGATGGATGTCTAGTGCTCTCCCAATAGTGGATAAAGAGTTGGGAAGCTATTAAATAGAAGGAGGAACAATTATCAGGATCTTCTTCAACAATTATTATATATAAATATGTGATGAGAGGATAATGTGTACTACCAGCTATGCCAGAATACTATATGCGATAAATAATTTTTGCTTTATGCGTCTCTTACTAGTATTATTTAAGGGTGGGTAGCCTTATTATTTAATTAAAGGGCTGGGCCAAAACTCTATGCAAGGCAAGGAAAAACGAAAAATAGATGTAACAATACCCTTAAATAGTTGGGGATTTACTCACCTACTATAAGAGAGGTTTAGTTATAATTAAACCATACGTAATACAAATTGTGTGCTTCAATGAAGTTCTTGTCGAGACGTTTTAAGCAACCTTAATGCATATTTTTTCTACTATTATTAATTTCCCCACACACACAAATAAGTAAATCATATTACTATGTAGCGGACCCAATTATTCATAGACAACACACCCGTACAGTGATTTATGTGAACATAGGAATTGGTAGGGGATTGTAACCTAACTATAAAATATAAAGAGGGGGATCTCATGGCCTGAAGGGGATATTCGGTACCCTTGTATGAATAAACCTTTCATTTTTTCATATGCATGGAGTTTGGGACTCGAGATACAAGGGAATTCTTGAAAGAAAATGTATTTGATCGGGAAACCCCTTTGGATTTTATGCAAAAACCTCACTCCAGACCATTTTTAGGATTATTTTTAACCCAAGCGAAGAACCTTGGTGATCTTACTCATATATGTTAGATCTTCTTGATACACGTTAGATATTTATATACGTCATATGGATATAGAAATATTCTTCAGAACCTTTGAATTTAGTACTCAATATGGAGTTGGGATTCGAGAGATGAACGAATGATGAATTGACTGCTACCCAATTGATTAAATCGAGAAAGCTACACCTATATACCTTCTTCTTACGGGCTTCGTCCGAGATACTTACAGTTACTAGGTTATATACGTTATAGTTGAATTTAAGTTCAAACAAGTTGATACATGCTGACTTAAAGAATGTTCAGGCCATCCCCTGAGAGGAGGACAAGGTTGAGTGAGACAGACATACCCTTTATGATTTCCCTGGTTTCCATGGAAGGCACTAACTCCACCTGTATACAAATACCAAATGTTCGATTAATATCTTCTTTTGGTCTGAATGGTATCAATCCTCAGTCAATTCTAGTATATGTTAAAAGGGGAACATTATAGTGACCAGCTCCCATAGTGAATCGTTGGGGTTACCTGCCTTGAGTTACTATCTCTTGCAACTACTATTGCTACTGCTAAGGTCTGGTGGGGAATATCGGGTGGGGGCACTAGTTGGTCTAGGTGCTAGTCGAGAATCCAAGCAATTGTTCTCCTACTTATTGGGTGGGGGCGCTAATTGGTATAGTTGCTAGTCGAGAATCCAAGCAGTTATTCTCCTGTGCTAGTCAAGAATCCAAGCAGTTATTCTCCTGTGCTAGTCGAGAATCCAAGCAGTTATTCTCCTACGCTAGTCGAGAGTCCAAGCAGTTGTTATACGGATGGATTCCAGCATACGCATGGCTGCCTACATAAGATTGATTATTGATTGATTATGAGCCTAAGAAGGTCAATGCCGATTTTGTGTCGATCCCTCCCATCCCTTCTGTTTTCATTCATTCCTAGGCATAAGAATTAACAAATTTTAGCAATTAAGTGTAATTATACAATGGGAGATGTCAATTTACAAGTTATTTCCACGAGCAAATCCCATAGGTTCAAACACTATAGAATAGGGAGGGATCTAGGTAGGGAGATGGGTTCTAATTGGTATTCACAGGGAAGGAAAGAACCTACACCTGTGATATATGTTTAAGGGTCTCTCGAATAACCTCACTTCGAGCATAACAACGCCGAATACCCTTCAATGCACTTACTATAAGCTCTCTTTGGTCGCACAATACCACTATAGTCTATGAAATGTTCTATTTAACAACTTCGCCTCACATCGAAAAGCGGTGCAACATACTTTCTTTATTTTATTATATAAGTTATAAAAACCAATATGCATCTCCTAAATTATCTTCCCTCAAACCTTACACAGGTTGGAAGAAAAGGGCTAGAGCCCCACCCAATCACTAAAACTATTCCCCATCACTGTAGCACCTATAACGGTTAAGCATTAGGGATCTTATATAACGGTTGGGTCATTTTCTACATGTTGTAGTCAACATTTCATGAAAATGTTTCACATAAGAAACCATTCTATTGACCAATGTAGGCTGCTCCCTCCACTTTACAAACAGTAACACTAAAAGGTTACTTTCTCAATATAATAGCATCAAGCTAATTCCAGTAAGAAAGTTTACTTTCTCAATAGATACCAAAAAAATAATTAGTGACAAAAATGCCTTTAGGCCATCCAAGTGTTACTTTCTCAATATAATATGGGTGGCAAGTGAACATACATATAAGTTTTACAATGATGTTTAGAAATTTTAGAGGTGGAGGATAAATCGTATCTTTTGATTACAATGACAAGTTCTCAATTAGATATAGTGCAAGGATGCTAGGGATAAAAATGTGAGAAGGGCGGGTCAAGTTCAAGAATTAGCTATTACTAAGATTATACTTAATGATTGTCTTTGAAAACCCACCTACAGTTGTATCTCCTCCTATATTGTTAGTTTGATTAAGTAACACAATATGTGTATGGTTTTGCCTTTCGGTGATAAATAAATTTGTATATTTTCTTATTATTAAACTTATGATGTAGTTCCTTATATACTTGATCCTAGATATTCATTTATCCTCCTCGATACTAACAATGGATATAAGCTTAGTTCTTGTACGTGTCTTAGCAAGTTACATTACCACAAGAACCATTCAATATCTCGCATATTATTATGCAGCATTATCTTTGTGACAACGAAAGACCACCTTATCAATCTCTTTGTGCTTTATTTATCATTGCAGTCTTTAAAACTATTTGCTACATCGTCGTAAAGATTATTTTCCAAAAAAAATACTATGAATTAGCCTAAAAAAATGCTTAAAAGAGTGTTGTGAAGTGGCAAGGACTCAAATTATGTGGCTTAGGAAAAATTGAACATAAAGAATATGTGCACTATAATCAATCATAGTTGATAGAGATCATAGTTCCAACATTTTTTTCAGCCTACCTTGAAAAGGATAACCATAGGGAAATGTTATCCCTTTTTAGTTTTGGTGTTATCCTGGTCCAGAAGATTATTAAAACAAATCACAATTGATTATCTGAGTGCATGAAAGAGAAGTTCAAGTCACTTACCTCAGCATATCAATGATGGTATTAGAAAAAAATATATAAACCATCATGTACATTTATACTCTCCCTCTTCAACTTTTCTTAGCACAAACGAGAGATTTCAACTGTATAAGACCCTCGAAATGGTGAATCACATTCCTGAAAACATTTAAGTTTAGGGTAGGATCCATTAAGCTGGATAGACTAGTTAGATGGTTAGTATACTCATAAGGTTGGATTATGGGTGCCAAGTGAACCTCTTACACCGGGATTACTTCTTACACTCGTAATCCTCTATTTCTTTATGACATGTTTTAGACATGACACAAGCTACACAAAATTTTAGAACTTCAAGCTTCAAAGCATGATACCAAGACTAGGCTACTCAATGCTCAATAATGCAAATGCTAGCATCGTGTGCATCCTCTAGACTCTTGACAAGATATTCTTCAGGTACTTGACACTCTCAAGCTCTAGATTCTCTACAAGGGCTACAGTTGTAGGCAACTCCCTTGAACTTGACAAGAAAGGAGTCGAATGGTATTGTGAATGTAAACCACATTTTTAGTATTTGATTAAGTTAGCTTATTTTCACTAAATGAACACAAAGCCCCCGATGTGCCAAATTTGAATCACCCACCTCAAGATTTGGCAAATTGACACTATGAATGATGGATGTCCCTTGTTTTGTATCATAAAGCTTCTTTACAAAAGTGATGAATTCATCATGTTGAACATGTTCATCAACTTTTATCTTAAAATACCTATGCACAGTAAGGAAACAAAACATATGGAATTATTTGTTTGCAAGATGTTTCTTTTGTGTTGGAATACACTTAAAGGTTGATCTTACGATCTTATCACACAATTGGCTACAGATTAATTACCAAGGATAATTTTAGGGGCGAAATTTAGCCCATGGGCTATTTTTCCATGTTTTTTTCCAAAAAAAGATTCGCCAATTTGCATTTTTTGAAGCCCCATTTCGCCCAATTTTGATGGGGTAAACTTTTTTCACTCTAAAAATCGCCAAAATATTATATAAACTATATAAAATCCTTAGAAATGTAAATAATTTTAGAAACATATCGCCAAATATTTTACAATTGACATTTTGAGAATTGGTAAGATTCTCCAAAGTTTATACACTTTTAAATAAGTATGGGTCCTTAAAATTATCCCTGTTAATTACCTCATATTTCCTACCTATAGACAGTTACAATAGAAAAAAAGCTAGACCATGGCTCAACAACCATATCAATTAGACACTGCAAGTTACAGATTTGCTATGTATAATCAAGTTACAATAGGACATTGAATTATTACCCAAGATTGGAAACCCTAGGAAATTGGTATGCTTCAATCCATGTCCACATCACATCTAGGAGGAGTTTTTCCTATTCTTGGAAGATCTCAGGATAAGATCCCAAGATATCTAGATAGAAGGTGAACCAACTGATAACTAGAATTGCAAGTTGAGTGCTTATTTTAAAACTAGTCAAGATACCTAAACTTTATTATTGGAATACTAACCAAAGTCAACATCTTAGTAATAGACCAAGTGCCTCAGTCCCAGAATGACTCATCTTCCTAGTAACTGACCAGGTTACTCAGGCCCAAGTTGAATCATTTTCCTACTAATTGACTAGGTGCCTCCATTCTCCCAAAGAATGGATCTTGATGCTACTAAAAAATCATCACTCCCTCTCAGCGAGAGAGGCATTCTTTTCAATACCAAGCTTGTCTCGAAAGTACACAAACTTTGTCAAGGATAGAATCTTGGTCATCACATATGCTATCTGCTCATCTGTACCAATGTACTGAAGTATAGACCCATATAACTCTGATTCTATAAAGCGTTGTCAGAGATCAAATCCCTTGAGGTGCAAACCCATAATATTTTGTTTACTTCTTATGTTTTTAGTTTTTATGTTGGCTATAATATATTTTTTTACATCTTTTTTTTTACTTTTTTATTTTATGTCGGCTATAATATTACGTTTCTACTTTTCATATCTACTATAATTTTTTTTTTACTTACTTCGTTTCTAACTTCTTTATTTTATGTGGACTATGATATTTGGGATAAACAGACACATCCCCAGACCCGGGTATGGAAATGCGCCTCTCGGCGCAACAACTCACCTAGTAAATGTGACAAGCTTGTCTGAAACAAATCTTGAACCATAGTCAACCCTAGCCATCCAAGCCTACCAATCCATGCCCTTATGAGACAAGATGAGCCAACATAGCTTATATCTCATTTTTCTTGCCAATTTGGTGTTCTGCAGTGTAACAAGATAAGTTGAGATGAGATTATTCGACCAAGACAGGCAAAGGAAAAATGAGAAGATATGGTGAATTGAGACAAGCGATAAACTTAGTCCAACAAAATTGCATTGATAAAAGGAGATATATTTTAGATATTGCCAAACCAAGTGGAAATCATTCCTTTTACAAGTTTGTGAAGAAAAAATGTGAGAGCCTTCCAACTAAAACCTCTAACAAGATATTCTTGCAATTTGACACAAATTCCTATTCTCAAAAGAAAGTGGGTGGATAGAGCTTGGGTTGGATTGGAATGGGATTCGATTAAAAACCCATTATCCACACCATAAACTTTGTCAATTTAAATACTTACTTTAATGTATAAGTGTTAATCTCCTTCGTCCTCTTTCTATAAAAATATTTCATTTTACACTACCATGGACACCTTGGGCATGTAAATGTTCAATGAAAATAACTCGCGTGGCCCTTTCCCTATTGTGACAAGGACTCGAACCTACATTAATACATTACAATCCTCAAAATTCCCCGTTATAATGCGGTCGTTCGCTCTTTTAATGCAGCAGCTGGCGGGAAATTTGATCACGTTAATTCTTCACCATCTGTCGTCCGATCGTATCCTTCCATCACGTGAATAATTGAGGTATTAACTTTGGAATTTTCGGGAATAGGTACAGGCCGTCATGCAGAATGTGCCATCTCGGTGTCGTCTTTTCTGCACATGATGTCGTGGAGGAGGTGCTATCTCTAGTCCGATTTGGAAGTATTTTCATTAAAGAGGAAGAAGACTCACAGAGTAATGCTCCAAAGGCATAGAAACTCCAATGAGATCAGCACGGGGTGGAAGCTCACACCTGTGAGAGAAAATTTTAGAGCAGAAAAGGAAGAAAGCAGGCAGGAATTTTAGAGTACGATAAGGGGCAGGCAGGAATTTTAGAGTACGATAAGGGGTTGAAATTTGCATCGGTGGAGACATTTATCCTTCTTTCTACCCAGATAGCGGTTTTGGAGAGGTTTTCTGTGAAAATAGTGGCAGCGGGGGAGGAATTTGGAGTTTTTTCTATCCAAATGGTCGCTTCCGAAAGGCTTTTGTGAAAAAAGCGGTTGCGGTGGAGGAATTTGGAGTTCTTTTTGTGCAAATGGCCTTTTCAGAGATGCTTTTGTGAAAATAGCGGTCGCTGACGAGGAATTTGGAGTCCCCTCTGTCCAAATGGTTGTTTCAGAGTGTTTTTTTGTAAGTATGGCGGTCGCCGAGGAGGAATTTAGACTTCTTTCGGCAAAACAACGGTATATTTTTTTTTGTAAAGGGATAATTTTGGGGGAAGAAGTGCTCAATTCTGGTTCTTTTGTGGAGCAAGTGAATTTGCAGTAAATAATTGGCGGAGCTCGACTGAATTCGATGCGCTGTGGACAAATTAGTTGAACGAAATGTGTTTTGCTTAAAGCTCAAGGAAGGAAGTTTTGCATGCAATGAGCTTAGATGATCCATGTTTGCCAATAAAATTAGAGTCTCTTGAGAAAATCAGCCGTGGATACCCTGAGAAATCACCAGTTGTAGGTTGGAGATGACGGTCGTCCGGAGAAATCAGCAGTTGTAGAGGCTCGTTAAAGTTTTGGAGACTAACATATTGTGCTTGTGTCTAAAACAAAGCCATTTCCCCTTACATGAAAGTGATTCCCACTCACATGTATGTAACTGATCTACCTTATGCACAAATGTTTTTTTCAAATTTTAACTTCTTAAAGGTGTATTTTAACGTCCGCCCAGACCAAGGGATCCTACCAGACTGTAATAGCAGTAAGATCTATGATTTAATATCTATGTGACTATTCATCAGTAACCCTGGGAAGTGAAGTGTTGAAGCTAAACAAGAGGAAGCTGTTTTATAAGAATATATCAAATTAAAGAAGCGTGTTAGGTGAAGAATTTAGAGATTTTTTGGGGAACGCAACTTCTTGGTTTTTAGGGGTTTACATATATCGAGTGTTCCACGGGCAAATTTGTAAGTGCTATTTGATTTTCTTTTTTAGGCATTTGGTCCAAGTCTTTTTACACACACAAAAGAATATTTGATACATATTATTTTCTTGTATATAGATACAATTTGTAAACATTTAAAAAACGAATACAGATATGTAATTGTATACAATCCCTAAACCTTCGAAAAATTAATGCAGATACCTTTAACTTTTGTTGTTTTGATGTTTTTTGTGAAGAGTGGGTACTATTGAACGTATATTTAGAACTAGAATTCATTTCCTCGCATGAAATAAAATATGCTATCATCCATGATTCCAATGCAAATTGTCTTGAACTTGTGGGTTCATAGAATTTTAGGATATGACGAAATTTATCAAGATAAAATAAAGCATTTTTTTCCAAAGTATCTTGGGCAAAATTGATGAAGAATTCACTTGAAGTAAATAAATAAATTTAAGGATCCCATTACAAAACTTTTTGACATCGTACATGATTCATTGGATAGTAGACCCTAAAATCTTAATTCTACTGAAAATTAACATTGAAATTTTAAAGAGAATTTTTGAGTTGTTTTAAAAAGTGTTGGTTCCTGATTTGTTCTTTGGTAGATTTCGATTATTTGATGAATAAGGTTTCTCATATGGCAGGGTTTCACAATGCATTTGAGGGCATTATCATTACCAGAATTTGGCACAAGTCATACTTAACTTGTTGCGTTGGTTTGGGCCCAGCATGTTTCCTTTCCTTTGAACTCCAAATTGTTTGATTTAGTTGTTTCAACAACTTGTGACAAGGAAGGGAAAACAATATTTTGCTTGTGGATGCTTCCCCTATTTTTTCTCCTGATGCATTGATTACATTGGTCGCTCTTTCTCCTTTATATCCTTTCTTTCCAAATTCAACTTTTTCCATCTTATCAGGTAAATTCACTCTTCTTCCTCATGGTGTTTAGCATCCACAGTCTAGGGAATAATATGTGTTTTTCAAGATTGTGCAGGCATCCATTTTTCGAAAGATTCAGTCTTTTGATGTGCTTGAAAACCATCATGATGTTCACTAAATTTGATCTTTTAAACTTTCTTTCTAAAATGTGATCTTTTGAATAGTCTAGAATGCGACCGTGTTCTTCAAAAATGAAATCCATTCGACGGGACAAAAGGGGATTGTGTTATTCATAAAAATCAATATCGCTAACATGCCCAAAATCCAACAAAGCCTTCTTAAAATTTGGTAATTTTAACTTGCCCAGAAAGGCATCACGCTTTCACAAAACTTGATTAGACTAACAACATGAAGGTATCGATGTCTTCTGAAATCAATCTTTACATGATGTGTTTCAAGTGTGTAAAATAGATTTAACTATGTGAAGAACATGATCAAATTTTACAACGGCCTTGCTCCCTGTTATCCCTGTTAGAAAGATGGAATTTAGTGAAAAACAAAACTCCTTTTAGCCACGATTAGAGGCACATGTGCATAGCTGTGTTTAGTGAGATCAGATAAAATTTTCAAATAGGATTCTTGTTCTTATTATTGTGTTAGTGAGCACTACTACGAAAATACAATGCATTCTTGCTATAGTGCAACACATTTATTGAAGGATTTAGCTTTGAGGAGGTTTAGTGTGTTGTTAGTGACCTCGGTCTTGTATTTTTTAAGCAATTAACATTCCGAGGTAATAGGGACCCTTTCAGAGATTTAGCCTTCATATAAGCTACTCAATCTCGCATGTGACTTCATTCCAAGTTGTTTGGTTGTTGCGAGTGAGCATGGTACAGTCAACAGGTAGCCAGACTAAGTTTTGAGCCTATTTGACTGAATTTTTGGATTGAAACTTGGCAGTGGCGCCATGGTTTATGCCTTAGGATTCAAGGGTATTTTTGTATAGTCCAAGAACTAATTTACTGTTATTCTTCATGCATTCTAGGATAAGGCTTTTCATGATTAGCCTTGAAAAAGTCCTCCATAATTGTAATCTAACCATGTTCATCATTTTACATGGTAGAGTGCCCTCTTTGTGTGATATAATTGCATTCATGTTTATAGTCAATACTTGAACTAGCTGTCGGAAATAAGAAATATGTGACTACAATTCTATTGATTTCTTTTGTTGATTTTCCGAATTACATGAATTTCAAGTCCATTGATTTTTGGTTAAGAGTTACAACTGTTCTCCTATCTATGTCATATTTCTTTTTTGCTTTTTATATGTTCAGGTTTGAATATTTTCTTCTCTTTTATTTATTTGTTGCTCCTATTGTTATCATTGTGGAATCTATTGTTGTTATTGCTAAATTTGTTGCCATTACTGTAGAATATACCTCCGTTATAACTAAATTTGCTCCCATTATTATATTAATCTATTTCAACAATGATATTAGCTCACTGTTAGCACATTTTTAAGTATAGAATGTTTTAGGTTCATAGCATTGTGTAATTTCATTTCATCTTTAGTTTCCCTACCTATTATGAGAATCATCGTCGTTATCATTGTTTAGTCACAAATTCACATGGTTGTAAGAACTTCCACATAGTAAGAGGACCAAGGATGTATTGACCCTACGCCTCATGATGGGTTTGCCTTCGGAAGAATACTCTTAAATCCATACATCTTACTAATTGTAGGCTCATTGTTTCTTACTCCCAAACTCTAGATAACTCCAATCACAAGAGCCCTTGTGAACCAATATCCAATAGTAGGTTGGCCAAGTAGTTGGTCTTCTTTTTCTATCTCAATTTCATTTTATTTAAAGTTGCACGGTATACTTTGTTCATTTAGATGTGTCGATAGCCTTTGTTCATTGAGATATGTTGATAGCCTTTGTTCATTGAGATGTGTTGATATCTAGTTGAAAAGGCCCCAATCGGGTATGTGCCTACCAATTCATAGAAGCATAGAACCACATTTTTGTTGATTTTTCTTAGCAGTTAGATGTTTTTAACTTTTTAAAACTTTTCTATCACATAAACATATGCTGCATGCATAAAAGGACAACTGAGAGAAACACATCCACATTAGACACAATGTTTAGACTGGGAAAACCCCCTCATAGGACAAACCCAACAACTTCTCTAGATAAGATTCTTCAACAAGATACAATGTCAAATCTAGTGCCGACACTAGTTACAAAAACAAAATAATGATATACAAGAGAGATACAGAATGACCTTTGAGTAGGTGCACCCTTCTGAGAACAAAGAGAGGGAGAGATAGTAAAATAGCCCCAAAGATTATGCTTCTTGTGTTCCTCACTTGTCCTCCTAGAGAAGTGTGCACCACTTGAGAGAGAGAGATGTGCTTGCTTGATGATAAAATGAAGTGTGGAAACACTTTATTTATATTCTTCTTTTCAATAGAAGTTTCCATAGTTAGGTTGACTTGACTTTTATTTAGTCTTTAATTTATCTTTCAAGCCGACTTGTCATTTTGCCTTCTAGGGTCAATTTACCCATTTCATTGTTGATTTTTGAACAACATTGAGAGCCATTCTTTGGGATAATGGATGCACCTGGTTAGTTACTAGGAACATGATTCGGTCTAGGATTGAGGCACTTGGGCTGTTACCAAGATGTTGACTTTGGTCAATGAGATTTAGTCTGGGATTGAGGCACGTGGTCTGTTACCAAGATGTCGACTTTGGTCAACTAGATTTAGTCCGGGACTCAGGCACTTGGTCTTTTACCAAGATGTTGACTTTGGTCAACTAGATTCAGTATGGGACTGAGGCACTTGGTCTTTTACCAAGATGTTGACTTTGGTGAACTTTATTCATCCTGGGGTTGAGACAACTGGTCAATTACCAGACCAACACAAGATTCCCTAGACCGGGTCTAGGAAGTTGATGTGTAATGTACTCCTCTATACGTTCATTGGGCTATGAGACCTCCTCAAGGGACTGGCCACCCCTTGTTGGAATAACTAGCATCAGACCTTGCTGTTAGTGGGGAGAACAAGACAAACAAAGAATAATCTTCCTTGTATATGATGGTGTACTTTGAGTTGGCACGTGTGGACCATGGAGACCACGTGTGGACAAACAAAGAATAATCTTCCTTGTATATGATGACTTGCTTAGTTAGGGTCCTTATAATTTCATGTTGGGATTTTCGCAATGAAGTGGGAAAATCCCAACATGAAATTATAAGGACCCTAACTAAAGTATTTTATATTATTTTTTGGTTAGTGGTTTCCTTGTCTTATGGAATTTACCCCTTGGATTACTCAATGGTGAAATATAAATATGGAATCCTCTCAAGTGATCAACACACACATTTATTCCATCATCGTATATGTCCAAAAGGAATTCGTGTGGGGTTCTTGAACCGTTTCTTGTCTCATTCTTTTCAATGTTGAAGATTTGGTTCAGTATGAAGGTCAACGCAGACCATAGTGGAAAAAATCGACAAACGATCAGAGGACTAGGTCAATTATTGGCAGAAGGCAATGAAAAGGCATTGGATATAACAGAGGAAAATCCTCCTATGGTTTCGATGGTCAAAGAAGCCATAACACAGTGCGGCCGGTATAGATAGAGACATTGTTTACTACCTCAGAATCTTTCATGCCCCAATCACCTACTTGATCACAGGAAGAGAGCTCTGAAATTAAAGGCATCTAAGTATTGTTTCATGGACATCGTTGCAGATGATGGATGGATTCAGGGACTCGGATGGAAGAATATAGATGGGATTATTAACACTTTTGTTGAGCCTCCTAAAGCAGAAGAATTGATGAAGGAATTCCACGAGGGACTTTACGGCGGACATCACGCAGCTTCTACAACTACTCACAAGATTCTGAGATTAGGATATTATTGGCCCAACATCTTTCAAGACGTATACAAGTATGTTCGGGGTTGTCATCCATGCGAGTTATTCTCAAGAAAACAGAAACTTGCTGCCTTACCGCTCCAACTAGTTATAGTCGAGGCTCCTTTTCAGCAATGGGGGGCCTAGATTTTATTGGTGAATTCAAAGAAAATTCAAGCAATGGTCATAAATGAATCTTGACAGCTACATATTACTTCACAAAATGGGTTGAGGCTATTCCTACAAACAAATCTACAGCCAAGGTGATCATAGACTTCTTGGAAGACAGAATAGTCACTCATTTTGATACTCCAGCCAAGATTGTAACAGACAATGCTAAGGCCTTCACAGGGGGAGAACTGTCAACTTTTTGCTTTGAGTATGGTATCGTATTGTCGCATTCTTCCAATTATTATCCTCAAGGAAACGGGCTTGCAGAATCAAGTAATAAGAATTTGATGAACATTATAAAGAAGTCTGTATACAAGATGCTCCAACCGGAATATGGATGATCCAGGCAAGTACCAAAGAAGAATCGACAACTTGATAGAACTAGACGAAAACAGAAGGAAGGCCTTTGATCACCTGACAGAACATCAAGACAAGGTTAAAGGAAAGTTTGACAAAAAGGCTCGGCAACGAGATTTACAGCTTGGTGACTTGGTACTTTTGTGGAACAAAAGAGGTGAACAATCAGGTAAGCATGGAAAATTTGAAAGTTTGTGGTTTTGGGTCCATATCAAACATTGCTGGTCCAACTACATTCCGGTTGAGCCACATGGACAGTGAAACGATTCCTCTTCCTGTAAACGGACAGTTGCTGAAGAGATACTTTATAGGTGGTATCTGATCTTTTACATATTTATGTTAGTTGATTTATTATTTGCTTATTGGTCATTTCATTAGTTTCTTTGTTTTGGTTATGTTATTATCTATTGCTTAGGTATCTTTTTATTTGATGAACAAGGCAGGACGAAAGTGTCTGCCACTGGGTATTTTGATGTCCTTGATTGTTTTATGTGTGTGTAGGTTTACAGGTACCCAGAAGATTCTTGGATTCCCGAGCACCCCCAGGAGGAGCACTCGTCCTGCAGTTGGAGTGAGTGTTACGTGGTACCAATACCAACACATGTTCTAGATACACCCCAGGGAGATGACAACTTGTTCTCTGTCTTGGAGGGTGCGATATAGCCACATTTTATGGATGGGATCATGGTCAGGTTCTCTGGCTCCCCCCTGGGGGTACTATGGCTTAATAACACTGCTTACTGCCTCATAAAAGGGTTTGGAACCCTGAGGTTGGTGTCCGAGGCCCCTAGGGATGGGTTAAAGGAGACCACACGATTTCCCCAAGCAGTTTTACACCGGTGGCATGTTTTCTTTCAATACTGGGGCATATTTCATTGACCCAGGCCTCCTTCTGCACCCTCTTGTTGCTCCAACACTCCAGTGCCATGCCTCCCTGGCCTTCACAGAGGATGACGTCACCTTCTTATTGGCTGCAGTGTGCTTGCTTTGAGGGGGGGCGTTGAGGGATTTTCACTATTTTATGGGGTTAGTTGGGGTATGGGGACCCCCCTCTACATCTCAACCTTCAGTTCCGTCCGATGTGGCCATTTCAGTCAGTTTTGGCTTATTATTGCACATAGGGGGGGAATACCCCAAGTAGCCTGCTATAGTCCATTTTTTAGATATTTTATATTATTTTTGTTATATTCTAAAGTTGACATTTTTAATCATTAAATTGACCTTATTTTGTGTAAAGTGAGTGTGAGAAGGGTATAAATTTACCTTCTCCTCACTTCAAAACATAACAACACATGGTATTATACTTATTTTCTGATATTCGACCCTCCTTGGGCATTTGAGGGACGCGCATTTCTTGAGGATGAGTACATGAGCTTGTTTGGATATTGATCATTGGAGATTCTTTTGTTCTTACATCTTGTTTGGGTAATGCTAGGAGTTGTTTGCTTGACACATGCACACCAAGGTATCTAAGTCTTTCCTCTTGATATCTTCTTGTTGAATATTGAAGTCTATGCTTTGTCTAATGGTAGAATGGTAGTTATACTGCTACATTTTTCCCCATCCAAGTGAGATTTTGAGCTTGATCCTTTGGTCTCCAAGATTTGTCTTGGACAAGTCTCCTTCAACCAACCCTTGAGGTTGTTGGGAGAGCCTTTGGCATGCCAAATCTGGCAATTGCCATCTCAAGGAGTAGCCCTATCCTTTGAGTACTTTGGTTTAGGTTGAATTTACCTTTCTAACCCTAAGTTGTTCACTCTTCCTTCCAAATTAATATTCTGAGTGATGTTTATGTTGTATATATTATCTTGTAGGTTTTACATTTCATGTTTTAGGCTTAAATTTTAATTTATCAAAATCCTTTTTTTGTTTTATTTTCTATACATGAAAAGCCCTAACTGCAGAGACTAAACACCCCAACAACCTACCTTCCTCACCTCTCCTACCTTCGCTCTCCTTCTTAACCTACTCAGCCTCCTCCATTACTCTACTGTACACCCTTGACATTCTGTAAAATTCAGTTCGCTGCCCTCTGCTTTCATCCGACCTGTCACTCATCCATAGTCTACAAACTTCCATTTCAAACCTGATCCCCTCCATCCCTTTGCAACTCCTTCCTTCTCCTTTCCTTTTCGTTGTCTTCTCCTTCCATTATCCTTTACACAGGCCTTTCCTTTTGGGCAACCCTTGTGTGCCCTAATCCTTGCCCTAAGTACCTATAACTTAAACAAACAAAAACACAATTTTTATTTGGTTAAATTTGGTGGTGGAATTGTGGAGCATTTTCATGATCATTAGGCTTTCCTTTTAAAGCATTTTTGAGACATTTCTCTGCATAAACACGTACATAAATATCTTTTAAAATTAGTTAGTGATTTAGTTATTTAGTGATTGTTGGGCCATATTATTACTAAAGAAGGTGTTAAAATTGATCCTAAAAGGGTAAGAGCTATTAAGGTGTTAAAATTGATCCTGAAAGGGTAAGAGCTATTAATATGATCTAATGGTGAAGTGTTGATTATTGGAAGGCATGAGTTTCTCTTGGAGATGAAGGGAAGTAGGGTGTATCACAAATGGATGAAGTGCTTAGAAGGTACCCCTTTGACTCTAGCAAGCCCCCCTTTATTCACTTTACAACTTTTGCTTTTCAATGATTTTTCTTTTCTTTCCTTTGATTCTTTCTTTGGGGCACTTTCCATTTTGCAATCCTTTAGTTAGCTAATGACTGAAAGGTATTGGCCCTAGATAGCCTTTTGGGCCCTAGTTATGACACAATCTTAGCTTCTCTGCCAACAGCTGTCCATAGGTGCGATGGAGTTGCCACAGTAATGCCTTTTTAGAGCAAGTAGGCTTAACCTTTTAATTCAAGGATTACCTACCCTCCTAGTCACCAACCAATTTCAAGGATGGGGGTACTTGTTCCAAGTCTAGGGGGTAATATTCTAGTGGCTAGGCCTACCTTACTTGCACTCAATCCATCTGGATCTACAAGTAGAAAGAGATCAACGGTGTGAGCAAGCTTTTGCTACACACATTAGAGCCGAGACACCAGGGAAACATGGAGGCCATCCTAACAAGGAGGTCACAAAGGGGGGGATGTCATTGAGTCACTTAGTTGTATCCAGATCAACAGGGATTCATAGTATGCGTGTGGGTGACCCCCATTTTTTGGAGGGGGCGTGTAGAATCCCCCCTATCCAAGAAACTCCTTGGGCTGTGTTTCCTCACGTTTCTTAGAAAAGTGGTGCCTGGAAACATTTCTCATGGAGCCTCCCAACGTTCGGGGCGTGGGAAATGCAAGGGCTGAGCCCCCGACCTTGGGGGATGCATCCCCGTGGAACATTGTGTGCATTTGCAAAAGCAACTCTCCCCTTTCCTCCTTGTTGTCCATTAATACTTTGTCCAGAAGAGATTTGAATTGCCAGTATAATGCGTTAGTTTTGAAATACTTTGTATCTCGAAGTGCTCACTTTTGAAACTATTGGCCACATTTCAGAATCAATCTCATCAGTGCGAGTGAACCCCTGTTTAGTGTTAACCCAAGCCTCTACCTTTGAAATTTCACGCCTGATATGAGGGGGGATGTGTTAGAGGTAGGTATCCTCAGCTTCCCGAGCCTCTTGTTGAACTCGAGGCTACGAGGAACTGCATCGTCCTCTCCTCACCCATCAAACCCTACCATGACCCTCCATAGGAATAAGAGGTTGGGACAATCGGTCCAGAATAAAAATAATGTACAGAGCCCCCGAAGTAAAGAAAAATATAAAAAAATTTAGGCAACAACCAACCCAACAACCCAAACAAACCCATGAGAAGAGGGATAATGCCATTCCTTACCGACATATGTCACATAGAGGGAGAGAGGAAGCATGAACACTGCAAGCCACTTGAGATTTCCCAAAAGAGGTGAGAGCCAATCTAGAGAAGGCCGAGAGACTATGCGAGAAAGATGCCGCGACTGAGCCTGAAAATTCTAAAGGATATTATCAATTTTTCCTGGATTATGACCCATATCTTTTTCTTCCATTGTCTTGTCAAATGATTATAATTGATCTCTAATATCCTTGATTTTCGCAAATAATCTATAAGCAAGGAGTCAGATTCTTCTATTTTAATTGAGAGAATCATTTTTTTACGAAAAAATGCTCTACCTTTGTTTGTGTTTTCATGCATCTTTAGTAGGTTCCCCCACATGACAAATGCATCATTACCATCTTGAACTTTGGGAAGCATCTCATTCGTTACCAAGAGCTTGAGCAGCATCAAAACCTCTTGATTCTTCGCATCATACTTTTCTTGGGCATCTACATCAGTCTCACTCCGAATTTCTTTTCCCAATAAAAAATTGTCCAAATATTTGTATTCAAATATGACAAGCATATTCTGTTTCAATGATTTAAAGTTCTGACCATTAAATTTTTCATTGCCATCGGACATTGTATAGGATAGCTGACCATTTTTAATGTTCCAGAAAATAATTTTGTTTTATGCCTAGGAAATTAGAAAACGACTCTTCTTGTCTATCACTCCAAAAAATTTTGTTTTCAATTTATGAACACAAATGCACCTCTTCAAGTTAATGTCAATGCATGCTCAACAATCATAAAAGTTACTTGGCTCACTTTTGTCATGCATATTCTAAGCTATACATTTGAATTGGCGACTCTACTTCACATGGGCTCTACATCATACAATGGCAACTCCTTTTATGAATATCACTTTAATAGGTATTTTGAGACAAGTATCCCTTTTATTATGACAATTTCTTGTAATTCAATTGCTTTATTCCTAGGATGACCTTGCAGGATACTCCCCGCTACCCCAAAATATATGGATGGGGGGTGGCTATACCACCAGCCACAATAACGACTGGTTACCCCAGTGGACTTGATTGGATTTAAATGTGACCAAAGGCCTCCCCCCTTGGAAACATGCCTTGGGCTGATGGTTTAAGGGTTAGGCCCACATGTATGTTTCTTACACGGTGATAATATTTCCCTTGTCCAGGAAGGTTCTATAGTGTTATTTTTTTCTCTTACATTGTATACACATGCTAGTAAAATTCTTAATCCTTAGCATACTAAAATGATTTGATATAAAAATTCTAAAAGTTGTGTTTTCTTGTGTTTTTCAGGCAACAAGGGAGCACAAATGTAGTGGCTGGAATGATTAAAACACTTGCACAAGTGGTCACAAATCTACAAGTAGAGCCCTATACTGTTGTCTGACAGTTTATGGAACATTTTCTTTATATTGCCAAATTTACTACTTATGATACACTGTTACCAGTTGAATCCCATTGACAATCGTGTCCCTTCCTGATCATGTCTGAAATATGCTTAGTTATACCAGCAAAGTTAGGAACAAAATGTCGTAAAAAAATGATCTTAGCAAAGAAAGACTGAATAGACTTCTTACTCTGAGACAGTGGTATCTGCTGGATGGCCTCGACTCTGGCTAGATCGATGCACGCTCCATCCTCGCCCATGGGCCATGATATGACCTAATAAATTGCCCTGTGTAACACCTAATGCTGATTTTTAGGGTTCATGTAAATCCCAAATTCTCTATGCCGTTCAAAAACCTTTCTCAAATGTGCAACATGATCACCCCAGTTTTTAGAAAATACTTTGAGATCATCCTGGTAAATGGAAATGATTTTGTCGATCAATCTTTAAATGCAAAGTCCATCACCCTCTGTAAAGTTGCTCCGACATTAATGTGTTCAGAAGGCATCTAAATATAAGAGAATGTGCCCCATGGTGTTGGGAATGTGGTCTTATGTTGTCCTCCTTGGCCACCAATACATTGTTATAACTTATAACTTGAAAATCCGTCAAGCATGGACAACATCTGCGAACCTGTAACTCTCTGTAGCTACAAATCCATGTTAGGAAAAGGATAATTATTTTTTAATGTAACAACATTAAGATTACAAAAGTCAATGCAAATATTAATCTCACCATTATTTTTGTGCATAACATTTGTGACCCAATTAGAATACTTGTTAGATGCGAGGATGTGTGCATCTTTTAACTTTTGAATTTCTCTCTAAGATTGGTGCCAACTTGGGGTTCATTGCTTTCAACTTCTAAGGAAAATGATTCACCCCCTTTTAAAGAAGGATTATATATTGAAAAACATTTGAACTGTATGCTTTCAAATCGTCATAAGTCTAGGAAAAAACATCCCAGAATTCCCATACATGCTCAATTATCTTACCTTGCTTGCTAGGGGTTGTGCTTTACCAATTTTACCAACTTTGGGCTTTCCTTAGTAACCACAGTAATCTCCACATACAATTCATCATTTACATCAGATTTTGGATTTCACATTACATTTATCATCTCGATCAAACTAGTGTTCCAATGGTTCCAAGTGCTCTGGGATGTGGCCATAGGAAAGTGTGTACAGGGCTGCAACTCAGCAGCAGAACCTGTCAACGAACCTGTTTGTATATTATCATTTCTAGTAATTGATTTGTAGTTGGAAGTCTTGTTCACAATAGGAAAGTGCATGGTGAAGGGTGCAAGAGAAGCAGGAAGATGTACTTTGCAAGTGGAGGAGGATGTACTATACAAGTTTTAGGATTTGAAAGCGACAGATTCATAGGATGTGGTAATGGCAAATTCACAATAACTAGTGGCCATTTTAGATACTGATGGCAATTTACTTTGGGCATCAAATATATGGACATTTAAGCATTACGTATCTTTCTCTTTTGAGTAGGTTAGAGATGGTAGTTGGTCTATCTGCTCTTCTGGTGGAGGTATGGGTTTGTTTGTGCAACATGTATGGCATGGGAACAACAAAAGGAGTCTATTGACATAGGTAAATCTTGGAGAGTGTGTTGATTGCTAGAGCTTGTGAATGTAGAGATATGTTGTCCAACGAATATGCCTTCATTGGTGGGTGACCCATATTTAATGTTTTTACCTGATGAATTTTCATCAATATGTGGGCTCTTTTTTAAGGAAAAGTTAGATGCATTATGTATATTGAAGAAGTGTAAGGTGATGATTGTAAATGATTTTGGTAGAAGGATAAAGGTTCTCCGATCAAGTAACATGAAGGAGTTTGTAGAAATTTTTTACTTTTGCAAGAAAGAGTGATTCCATAGGCAAACAATTGATGGTGAAAAGAGAAGCATGATTCTTATAAAAGTGGTGAATAATATACAAAAAATTACTTCTGTTGAAATTTGTAACTTTGTAGCGAGGACAGGTGTTTCTACGTTGGCTTTTGTCTAGCACGTGGAAGTATCCTAAAATTGTAACTCTCTTTGTAAAAAGTAACCTTTATAATAATTTATGTAAAATGTCAATTAGCCAATGGTAGTGGAGGGCCCATGGTATTTGCATGAAGTGAATGTTATAAAAGAGTTTGAGGGAGAGTTAGTGAGACACATTGAGGGGGGTTGATCAGTAAGTGATCAAATCTAAGAGAGGGATTCTCTTAGAGGCTTTGGAGAGAGGGATTCTCTCAAGCTGGAGTTGTCTTTAGTGATTGAGGGTTTGAGCCACAGTCAGAGAGTGAGAGTTTGAGTCTATCTCTGGTTGATTGTGAGTGTTGAAGCATTCCTGTGAATCACAAAATAATAAAGACAATATGTTGCTGGTTTTCCCCGGGGATTTGGGTTTCTAGGGTATATCTTGTGCAAGTGTGTATGGTACTGTTTATTTTTATTCCGCTGTGCATTAGTAATCAGTGTGTTGTAATTTCTGATTCAGTTTTTATATGCATTGTAAATTTGGTTATAAAAACCAGTGAATAAATTGCAATCAAATCTGGTTATTACAAAATAACAACTTCAAGATAAATACAAGGTAGAAGCAATGCATAGAAGAATCTATTTGCTGAATAAGAGTCACACTAGAAAATTTTTAGGAGTCAAACTTGAGGAGGCATGGTTTGGAAGGAGATCAAAGGTAATCTGTTTTAAAATATTTGGTTTAGTGGCTGATAATGTAGTTCTGGAGGAAAAACATGAATGAATTTGATGCCACATGTAGAATATTGTTGTTTGTTGGTTATTTTGGCCAAGCAAAAGCAGCTAGACTTTTGGATCTGTGTACAAATCAGGTTGTTGTGAGTGAGGATGTGATAATAAATGAGAAATCTTACCTAATTCATGTTATTTCAGCCCCAGAAACAGACGATGGTTGCTGGTTTGAAGCTGAAATATCAGTTGGTTTGCAAGGATAACAGGTGCAGTGTGATAGGCAAACATCATAGGATGATGTGCACATTTCATGAGATGCAAGAGATGCTGAAAATGCTCAAGGAGAAGTTGGAGTTGGTGCTTGCTGGTAAAGCAGAAAAGTGCATGCCTAAAGATCTGAAGGAAGAATAACTTCCATAGCTAGGTGTTGAGGGAACAAGTGGAAAGCTGAAAAGAGGAGGTAGACAAGGTGTGCAAAAGGGTTTTTGTGTTTTCTTCTGTACTAGTTTATACTTTAAATGCTTCTGAATCTCGGTTTGAACTTTGAAGGAAAAGTAGAAGGCAAAGATGAGCGGAAGAAAGCACTCATTGCTCTTACAAAGAAGTTGGACATATCTAGGTTAGTGCCAACCATGAAAATGCGATATGGCTGGTGGTCTCATGGGTTGGATGTAAAGAGTGGCTCATATTAGTGTGATCTTATGGATGGGATTCTTTACAAGTTATGGCAGGCTCCAAAGGATTTGTCTTTATGATTGATGTACTTAGATACCCAGGCATAGAAAATAACATTTTATTTGAGTTAATATGGGGTTCCATATCATTGGTAGGCTAAGTCACTTGGTTCGAGTTCGTGTTCGAATTCGGAAACCTTGAAATTCAACAAAAAATCGGCAATGAAAAATGTGGCGATAAAATTCGACATTAAGTTCGAATGACTAAAATTTGGAAATGAAAAAAAAAATTAAGCTATTTAACATCCCAACTAGAAAACTTATATTCTTGCCAAATCACATATTAACATAAATTATTAAACTAAGTTGTACTAAACTAACAAAAAAATCATATCATATAAATAATATTAATAAACTAAAATAAATGAACATTAATTTTTAAATTTTATAATAATTTTGTAATATTTTTAAAATAAATCCATTAATATAAAATCAATTTAGACAATTTTTTTTATTTTTTATTTAGACTCAAAAAAACATTTATATTACTTAATCCAAAGAGAGTACCATTTATATTTATTAATCAAAATAACATTTATATTTATGCATTTTATGCATCCTCGTTTTTAGGTTCCATTGAATATCTGAACCACCAGCACCGCTGCGCCTACTTCAACTGTCAAGTAAATGCTTCCCTGCCCCTCGGGGCCTCAACAACTACAAACTTGAGGCTCCCTCTACAACTCATGGAACGATAGCTCCAAACGACGTTGGCCTCCACACTCTAGTCTTCACTCACGGAATGATTCACGACGGTGGCTCACTCGCACACTCGTGCAATGAGCAATGAGTTAACGCAGACATAGTTTTGTTCGTCGACTAGGGTTTACCTTGTTAGAGATAGTGGTATCTCAAGATGTCCTCCACGATCAGATGCTTAACATGGAGGTACATTTTTAGTATAGGCATCAGGATGGGGTAGAGGGTGAGATGCACTCTACGAAATGGCGTGAATCCAACGGTGGATGCATGCGTACCTTTCAGGGTTTTTTGCCTCATGCATGCAACTTTTTGCATGCACCGTTTTTAATTAAAAAGCATGCAAAAGCAGGATACCAAGAATAATCTACCAACTGCAAATCTCGCATATCCCTCATTATCCTCTCCCTAAGTGAGGACTTAGGGTCTGTATAGGGGCAATCTCTATAGGAGATGATGTCATTCCCTACTCTCTCAACTGCAATCCCTGTGAACCAATCTAATCCCCCCAGTGTACTCAGTGTACCAATCCCATGGTCTTGTTGTCCGCCGATGGGTGTTGTTTAGGAGTTTTCAATGGCTCTTGTGTTTTAAAGATGTTTTTGAGGTGAGGTAATGCGCATGGGTGTTGTTTAGGAGTTTTAAGATGATCACAAATTTACAATATCAAAATATATAATCAAAGATACAAATGCAAGATATTGAGATACACAACCACTTGATGAAATTAAGTACAAAACACTCACAATATAATATAGAATTTAAATGACAAGTGATCCAGATAGATAATAAGCAAATAAAATGATGGTGTCAAGGACCAGTGCCTTATGGAGTCAAATGTCTGAGTGCTTGGGTTGCTTGATACAAGAGTTCGAGATGTATGTTTGTGAGATCGTTTTGCAATTGTTCTTGGTTTATTTTATCGTAAATTTTAATGATCTTGATTATTATGGCTAGGGGAATCTTCAACCGGTACGCAAGGTACTGAAGATCTAACCGGAAATACTTTCAGTGGCTCCGTTCGAAGACATGTTGGACCATCAGTTTCTCTAGGCTGGGTGTCCAAGGAACTTAACCAGCAAGCTAGAGTCTGACGACAACACTCCGGCGCCCCCACTTGGAATTTGCCCACTACTTGAGTATTTATCGAATCAACGCCGGTTTGTTGGTTATGGGTAAAAGTTTTATTATGTTTGAATCTTGCAAGATTAATCAGTCCAATACTGTTTCTGAGTACTCCAACCCCTTTCAAGGTTGGTCAGAGCATACTCCGACAAGTCAACAACGAATAAATTCAAATTTTATTATGGGGAATGTGAGTTATGAATGATTTTATTACAACACAAGAAAAATTCTCCGACATAGAGCGCTCTTGACTTGTCTTATGACAGAGGTTCAAGAGTCTTATGATGCACGGAATTAAAGTACTGTACTGAAAGTAAAATCTAATCTACCTAAGAATCTCTTTCAGGTCAAAGACCGTACTCGGGAGAGCATGGGGGTAAGTAAAATAAAAGTAGCAACAACTCTCCGATAGAGAGCACTCTTGATCCACTACTGGTGAGATTCAAGACATTTCTACTTTAAATAGTTTTATATCAAAATGAATCTACTTAGGCAAACAATTAATCAACTAGCAATTAGTTTCTAGATGCAGAAAGGAACTAAACTACTTGCAAAAATAAACAAGAGACAAGACACACTTCCCCAAATGGGGGAAGTTGGATGTGGGGGCTTAAAAACCCCACTTGCTTTTTATTGATAAGTTACGATTGTTTTTTTGGGTTTTTTGGGAACTTGTCAAAAAAGGTTTTGCTTTCTTTGGTTTGCTTAGCCCTTTGGCTCTTTTTTTACTTGATTTACTTTTCGTTCACTTGTAGATAAGAGCTTTAAAGAACAGCTAATTAGAGTGTTATAAAAGCACATTTGACTTATGACTCGAAAAGATGAAAGTAAATGGGATGAAAAATGCCAAATGAGACAAACAAAAGGCCCAAAACAGGAAAATAAATCCAAAAAAAAGACCTTGGAAAAGTTGAGAAATGCTCACTTTTTAAGGTGAAAAAAGCACGTTTTTCAATAAAAAAACTTAGAAATTTTTATGCTAATTTCCAGAATTGGAAAATAGCAGAAAATTACCAAAAATCAACGAAAAGCCAACAAGCTTTAAAAGGCACGCTTTTCGAGAAAATGATGAAAAAATTAAAAAATATTTTTTTTTTGGAATTTTTTGAATTTTTAGGCTAATTTCCAGAATTGGAAAATAGCAGAAAAATGTCAAAAAAACAGCAAAAAACCAGAACGCTGGAAAATGCCAAAAAATGGCACATTTTTCGAGAAAAAAGTGAAAAAACTTGAAAAATAATTTTTGGAAATTTTTACTGTTTTTTAATGAATTTCCAGAAAAACAACAAGCAAAAAGGTGGAAAATTTGCACGTATTTCAAGAAAACTTGTGCACGTTTTCCAAGGCAAAAAAGTGTTTTTTTAACACTAGGCTTGAAATTTTCAACTAGCTGGAAATACGCAAGAGATAGTGGGGAAAGAGAAGTGGCACACAAAACAATGCGTCAATAGAGAGCAAATCCCAAAGTACTTCTCACGGCAAAACTTTCGTAAAAAGACTTAAAATCAAAGTTTAAAAAAAACAAGATCTAAGGTAAACAAACAACTATATCTTAAAAAAATGGATTTACAAGCTTTGGAAATGAAACTAGATCTTTTGAAAGTGAAAATTGAAGAGTAGATCTAGATTTAAAAAATAGATCTAAGGCTAGAAAGCCTAGATCTACCCTAGTAAAAGATAGACAAGCTTAAAATAAAACTCTTAATGACTTGAAATCTTTTACAAAAAAGTGGAAATAGAAGAGATAAAAACCTTATGCTTGAGATCCACTTGTGGTAAACGGAGAGAAGATTGATTTAACTTTTACGGTGGAGACGAGAAGAATCCAAGCCCTTCTTTTTAGATCTTTGGATGAAGATGAGATCAATTGAAAGCCATTATGTATTCAAGGATGAGGATGCCTTTGAAGTCTTTGAAGAAGGGGGAGATGCAAACTAGCTCATCCCTTACTCCAAGATCTACCTGAAACTTGTTAATAACACACTTAAAAAGAAGAGGAAGATCTTAGTATGTTAGTACAAAAACAAATTCAAAGAGCATGTATTGAGTCCAACTAAAGCATGCTACTTCAAAAAATATTTAAATACTAATCAGAAACAAGTAAATTGATCCTAAATGCTTTCCCTATGTGCTTGAGAAAACAAGCCTTCTAAGCTAGATCCAATCTCCAATCAATAAGCATGCATAAAAATTGAATTATATTACCTCAACAAGGCACCATGAACCATGCATGCACCAATTTGATCTCCAAAGTCTCAAACTTTATTCAAAGTTGCACAAAAAGCAAAATTATTACAATGTAAACGGGCAGAGGTTTCTTGCACAAAATAACCACACAAAGAGAGCCCAAAGGACCTCTCTTTATACAAAAACTAAGAAGCACCAAGCCCAAATTCGAATTGCCACATGGAGAGACAAACTCCAATCAAAATAGAATCAACACCAAGCTTTGGAGTTGAGATCCATCCATTAACTCGAGTTGGAGTAATGTGGATGGGGAGATGGCCTCCACCTTGGCAAGGCGTCCCCCATCCTTCCCATGGAACCTCCACCAAGCCAATGGAGAGCCTCCATCAAGGATTGACATGAGCTTGAAGAGGAGACACTCGAGCTTGAAGAGGAAGTGCGTGAGATTTGGAGAGGAGACAAACTCGAGTGATGTGGCCACAATCATAGGAAGGAGCCTACCAAAAAATTAATGCACTTCCAACATCCCACTAAACCATTCCGACATCACTAAATCATGAATCCATGAAGGAGCTCACGTGAAGGTAAGCTCACGTCATCCCTTTAATTAATTTTGCAAATCCAAACATTGATTTATGGGATGGTTTTTTATTTGGATGTAGTCATACACCTCTCACTAACTATATTCAACCTTTAAAAAATCATTTTTTAATGTTTTTTGACTTATTTGATTTTTGGACTCTAGTGCAATTTGTCATCTTCTGGCAATTAAAGTGCAGTTTGTAGCACCTTTAGCGAAAATTGGCCCAAAGGCGATGTAACTGCCCAGAATTTGAAGAAAGAGGGTGCTAGGGTAAAGAGGACGCTCTGAGCGTCAAAATGAGCCTCCCCACACTGAATTCCGCCTCCGGATGAGGTTTTTATCACACTTGGATAAATTCCATTTAAACCATTAAAAAATGATCTAAATTACGGAAAAAATTATTTTTCCTCAAACGAAACTCCTAGGGGACCTAGTGCATGTTCATACGACTCAATCGAGATGGCTAACACGCAAAAAATCCTAGACACAAGACTCTAATAACCACCTTAGGTTTTTACCACCATGGAAAATACTCCAGCTTTGGAGGGTTGAGTGAAAAACTCAGGGATTATACGCCACTGATGAGTAGCGCATAATTCCTAAGGAAAAAACACTCTAGAGTATCCCCCAAATGGCTAAACCTAAGGATAGCCGAGTCTTTTATAAAAGGACCCCGTTTAGACCAACTTTTTACAAATTCCCTGTGAGGGTATGAACATGCAGTTATTACAAATGGGTCAAAATTGCTGTGAAAATGACTTTTGAACTTCTTAACACTGACGATGAACATTGAACATGTTCATGAAGCTGGCGACTCACGAGAAATTAAGCTATTGTACAAAATAGATGGTAACAGGTCTAATTGATAGATCACCCTTGTGGCCAAGATTCCATTCACCTCATCTAACTGTCTCAAGTGAACCTCCCAAGTCTTGTTGTGTAATAGCAATAAATAGCTCTTCTCCTACAGATGCGGCTAGGAAGTAACTAGTGTGTTGGTCAACCCCACGGGCATGACCACAATCCCAAAATTAGGTCTAGAAGTAGACCTATGAGCATCATGCTCTCTGTTCCTCATTGGATGATATCGCCGACAAAGATAGGCTATCAAGGGCTCTACTACCTTATGAAGCATGTCCTTCCCCTCATCGATCGTGGGAAAACCCAGTACAAGGGTATGCTCGTGATCTCTGTCAGGTGTCTCCCAGGAGGAAACACTCTAAAACTCCATGGGATCTCATCATGTGCCCCTATGTACCCCTGTAGATTGTTGCATACTCCTGTATCCTCCCGAGCCATTGAGTATCCTATATGCGCTACTGTAGCCAATACTCCACTGATATCAACGAAGTCTGTGATCCAGTGTGTCTCTATTTCCACCTCTGTATGCATATACTTCCCTGATGGATGATCCATAAGGTGTTGATGAAATTGTCATTGATACCAACATGGAGTTGCAGTGCCCCACAGGTAGTCATTGATGCCACCCAGTCCCTCTTGCAATGCACAGGTTTGGATGATCCCAGTACCCTCACATCAAGTACGTTGGAGCCCACATAGAGATGGTTTGTGCTTTGGAGCACCTTGTAGCCAGTTGACAAGGTCCATGTACCCACAAGGATGGATCTTGGAGCCACCACCTTGTTGACAATGCTGAAGGCCATGCTGGTGATGCTAAAGACCCTAGAGATAGTGTTGAAGCCCCTGTAGATGATGGAGCAGCCCTAAATGGGTTGGAGAAGCATTAATGACCCATTATGTGGTCATTCATGCTTAGATGGGGTCATGGTACCCTAGGAAAAGGTTTGGCAACCCCACAGGTGATGTCATGATGGATCTTGACCGTTGGAGGTCTCCTGTTGTGGTTGAAGAAGCCTATGAAGCCCCTTGCTTGATGAAGAAGCCTTGAAGAAGCCCTAAAGAAGTCCTTGGACCCACACTTAGTGTTTTTATGACCTTGCAAACCCTGTTGGGGTCATGGAGCTCTTATATGATGTTGGTGACCTTGTATGGTCCTTCACAGGATATGGAACCCATGAACATGTCCTTGGCTTGATAAAGAAGGCCTTGAAGAAGCCTCTTGACCCACACACTAGATGGTTTAATGGTATTGAAGAAATGAAGATGATGTGGGCATTTGGGGTCTTGGAACCCTTGGGGATGGTCCTAGGGCATAAGAAAGACCTTGCACCCACTTACATGGTGGCATGATGACACCATGATGATGACAGGAATTGTGGAGGACACACTCCCATGAATTTTAATGATGTAATGAAAATACATGGCAAAGGCATACAAACAAGCCCTAATGACACCAAGGTTGACCATTTGAAGTGGTAAGAAGTTTTATTTAAAGTCAAAAATAAAAATTTCAAATGACAAATTTAAAAGTCAAAATAAAATTTAAATTAAATATTTAAAATAAAAATTCTTACCATTACTTACCCTAGAAGTCGGCTAGCATAAGATATGTCCACTTGAATGTGTATTTAAACACATTCGCACACTCCAAAAAGAACATCAACGAACTTGCTAATGTGAAAAGAGCTCGCTGACTGTCTGAGGAATTCAGAGGAGCAACATCAAATTTCGGATGGTAGTAGTAAACATAGGAACATATTTTTTTTATTTTTTTTAAATATTTTTCTAAGATTTTTTTTCTTTTGGTGAAAAGGTCAAGTTTTAGCTCTGAATTTTTTGCTTACTAGACCACTGAGGCAGCTGCAGGCATGAGTTTTTGGGAGCCTGATTTTTTGGGTACAAGTCTGAGTTTTTATCTCTGAAATTCGGGTAGAGACAGAACTGCAGAGAGTGAAGACTGATTTTTTGGGGGGCTGCCACAGGAGCATATTTTGCTGCAAGTATTGAACATTATAGCTCTTATTTCGGTGGAGTATTTAAGGAAGCAAAAGGGCAATGTTTTGGTGATCTATTAGCCAAGAAGACTGAGGGAAACTTGGCCCTATTAGGGCGCTGTATTTTTGGACAGACTCTAAAGTTCAGAGTGATGTTACTTGAGTGTTGTTGCTAGATCTAGTTCAGAATGCTGTAAGTCTATGTGCTGGCTCTGTGGTCTCCTTCAATTGCATTCTTTCTGGTGACCTATATCTGTTCCGGTGGCTTATCTACTCCTTAATCAGTGGTCTAATTTTTGACCTGATTTTTGATAAAGACTGTACAATGTGAGTTCATTTATGACAATGCTATGAGAACAGGAGCTATGAGCATATTGAACCACAGTATTGAACTCAGGAAGTTGGAAGAGTTGAAGTCATTCTTGTCTTGATCTCAAACTTGCAGACATTGTACCATTCCCTAACTCATCTAAAGAAGACCACTGGAGGTACATTCAAATTTGAATTTGCAAAGACAAATGAGAGATCAACCATGGCTTTGACAATTTGACAGTGACTTAGTGACAGACTTTGACCAGACAGTGAAAGAGATTGATTTGACAATGACAAACTTGACATACCAGTGAAGTTATATGACATTTGACATTGACAGTACTTGGTTTGACATGCTTTTGACAGAAACAGTAGCATAGATGCACTTGACAGGATAGTGAGCAGATTGATAGTTGAGTTGATACAGAAGTTGATGACAGAGTGACACGACAGTGACAAGTGACAACAGACTGACAAAACACTGACTTGAGATTGAGCAGGACATTGATTAGTGGACTTGGCAGTTGATTGAGTTGGGAGAGTAGACAGATTGGTCTCAGATTGATATCTGATTTGCAAGCTAAGTCTTGCAACCTTGAGGATTGGACTCCTCAACCCTTTCTTGGTTGGAGCTAAGAAAACTAGGTTGGGTCCTGTTGCAAGAGTTGGTGCTCTTTTCATCAGTCGGTGCTGATTGTAATCGCGAAGATTGAAGTCTTCCATTACCATAAATAAAGCTTACATTACATATATTGTTGTGTCTCTCTTTGATGTGATTATTGTGCTTATGACTCATGATGAATATGATGTTGTAATTGATAACATAATGCTTGATAACTCTGATTGATTAATTGAAGGTGAAAAAGTTTAAATTGCTCTCACACTGATTCACCCCCCTCTCAGTGTGTCCATTGTGTCCAACATAAGAAACGTGCTCAACTATCTCTGCCATGGATAAACCTCTCTCTAACAAAGATGGCTCATGTTCCCCTGCCTGATCCAAACCCTCTGTGTCAAATCTCTCGTTAGTCACCTGCAACTCTGAGTGCTCCTCATGCATAAACATCACCAGATGCTCTCCCCTCAAACCATGGGTGCCACTCATGCCCTCATGTTTTACAGTTTTCCTATATCCTATGTGTGTTGCAGTATCCTCCTGTGTACTCACTCTACTAGTGTCACCTAAACCTGGATCCCACACATTTGTACTATAATGGAATGTGTCTCCTGTCAACACATTTGCAACTACAATCGGAACCATTAATGGCCTCTCCACAATAAGTGACTCATAACGTCCATATTTCCTTGTATGTATAGAGTCAACCATCTCCCAGTCATGTCACTCCTCATGGATATCGCCTATCATGAATGTCTCGACTCTTGCTGTAGATGATGAAGAGTGTACCAACTCCAACTCGTCACACAACCTATCAACATGCATATTGGATTTATGAAGAGCCATTTGAGTGCTATTCAAAGAATCTCTAGTAACCATAGGATCATAGGTGGGATCCCCTTCCTCTTCAATGTCTTGTACGCCCAAATCACTTAATATCGAACCCATGTCACATCTATGTGCTAACACCCCCTGATCCTACTAAGGTGATATGATGAATCATCGACATTCGATGATCGGATAACTAAATCATATGTACTATCCTCCTCATGTAGTGTCAACTCCATATTAAGTTCACCATCAACTTGTACATCATGCTCATCTTTCTCTGCTCCCCCAACTATGCTTTAAGGAGATCCTCGTCCAAATCCTTGGGCCAGCTCCCGAACCGGATGGAGTAATAGTCTTGGAAGGACAATGCTGCACATATCTCATTCCCCAAGGCTAGATATTTATGATATCGAGGCAAGTGTTGAAGTACTGCTAAGCTTCCCAAATTTCCAACCAAGATCCTTCTCAGTGTCTTCATGATCTCACTGGATGGCAAGAAACCTGTGCTTTCAGGCATGCAATTCACCAAAATTGGTATGTGCTGTCATCCATCGACATTTCTCTATATTCATATATTTGTTTATAATTGAATGCTCCCACATCCGGTGAGGAACATTCTTTGATACCACTGTAGTATTCCAACTGATAATTTCCGTCTGTTTATGGAGTTTCTAATGATGTTGTTGCTTGCTAGTAGCCTTTATGGCCAACCCCTAAGTAACCCAGATAATGAAAAATGCTATAAAGTAGGGATAGAAAGATGCATGTATGTACCAATAATATCAGCAGTTGATGTAGATCAATATAAGCTAAGCATGCAAGCCATGCATGAAGAAACTGCTGAGATATGAGCTATCCTCTCTCCAATAATGCGACCTTGGTAATGAGTGCGCCTTCTTCAATATGTGGATGGATGCATGAGTGCTCAAACGATGTCAGATTGCTCCGGGATGAAGGTACTAGGGTTATAATGCCCTCCTGGTCGGTCTGGAAGCCGCATGCAGAACATGCATGAAATCTAGGTCAGAGGGAAAATATCTTCCTCAAGAAAATTCGCCCATGCAAGGAAAGGCACCCTTCTGAATGATGGAATGGCGAGATCTCTCTTCTGAAGCTGAATAAGAAGACTGTATTCAGTAACTAGGCTAATAGTAGTGCTCTCAGAAGGATAGAAGTAGTATGCAAACTGAATAGTGATTATCCATCAAGATATTAGTTATCCTCCTTTGTCTAATTCACCCATGCAAGTGTAATATTCTAGCGAAGATTTGGCCAAAATATTATCTCCAAACTTAGATTTTATCAAAATTTTACTAGTCAATTTTTAGGCAATTTCTTAAATTGAGCAGGATGTAAATGACGGGGACCGAAACAATGAATGAGGATGGTAGGGATGAATTTAAGTTCTGGAATTTATATGGATGAGTGTGCAACAACAGCAAAATATGGTCTAAGCAGAAGTCCTAGGCACAATGTACTAGAGCCATTCACTTTTCAACAACATAGTAATACTGTTGCCTACTTCGAGGCTTCCTGGGCTTCTAGCATATGCCAACAAGACTGGGTGAGGGATTCTCAGAGTTTATGGCAGAGGTATAAATAGTCAGATGAACTTGTAGAATGCACAGGAATGACATTCTTGAGAATTTGGGAGGATTCAGAGTGGTTTGGAGTCAAAATTCTGAAGTGCGCTACCTATGGATTGGGGAACTAGTCAATTTCCAGACTCTTCCAAACAAGGTTAAATACATCCAAAACCTCAAGGAAATGGTTGGGATGGCTGGTGTACTCTGTTATTAATCTCATACAACTGACATAATGTAAAACTGAAGCTCAGAAATGAAATAGCAGTTATAAGTGTAAAACTAGTCAAGAAATGGCACACAATGAGCTAGTCTTCATCTTTAAATGTTAAACTGCCTCCATAATTCACTAAACTCTGTTCTAATATGAATAAATGCTCTGATATATAATATTTAGCAGATATAAGTTGAAATATAAACTTCAGAACACTTCTTTTAATTATTTGATTGCCTTCCAAACTGACAATGCCTCACAGGCTAGAAATTCATTACAATAGATGGAGAATGAAGATAAGAAGTAGGGATATTACTGTGGCTCTGTTCTGAAGTTGTTATCAGACCACCTACAGATTAGATGACTGATATTTGCTGTATACTGAACTTTTGATCTTCACTGGGGCACATTTATTGAACCATCTCCCTCCTCCAGGGAAAACTCCTCCAAATTTAGCTGAGAATGGGAGAAGAAGTGAAAGAAGAGTATGTGGATCAGATTTGAAGTTGTTATTTGGAAATAAGCATCTCTGATCCTTGCAGATAATGGCACATTAGTCTCCTTGAAGATCCTGGGTGCATTCACTGAAAACTAGCTTCTCCTTCTAGTGATTCTCCTCCAAAACTAGCTGCAAAAACACTGAAACTATGCCCTCCTTCTCTGAATGCTTGAAGGTCTTCAACTGTGATTTGATATGGATCTGTATTGCTGCAATATTACTCTCTAGATATGAATACTGATTAACTGGAAACCATGGAGCCCTAGGGCACATCACCCAAGAAAGAGTTGAGGCACATCACTCAACAAAAGAGAGACTCAGAGCTCTCAAGACAAAATTCAAATGGAGTTGGAAACATCATTAAATAGATGATTTAGCTTGCTCATCAAGCCAACCCACATGTGTGGATGAGGGAGGGCGCATTCCTTGAGAGGAATGGCAACTTCATGCTTTCCAAAACTTTCTTGCTTTGCTTCCTTTCACTGATTTTAGCAAGTGCGCCTTTCTTAGTCATTCTGGATGTTGCCACTTTTCTTCTGATTGCTTTTCTTGTGCTTTCCTCTTTTTACTTTCCTCCTTTTCTACTTTTGCCAGTTTTTTGCTTGCTTTTGACAGTTTCCATTTTCTTCTTGTTGCCTTCTTTCCTTCATTGGATTCCTTGGTTTTCTGAGAATTTGCCACTAAGGAAAGATTGGCCCACTTGTTCCAAATTCGACCTCCTAGCCAAGTCATCATCAACTTGCCAACATTTATTAGTAATGATGATGAATTAATAATAAAAATAATTCCAACTCATAAATTTAATTAATTATTTGATCATTAATTAACTACTAAAATATTATGCCTCAAAATTACCCCATTAATTAAGTCTTCATTTAATTAATTGACTTAGACCCCCTAGGGATGGGAGGATCCAAGTTGTGACCAAGGCCACTAGGGAAGGGACATGACAGCAAGAGAGGGTGAATCCTCCTTCTCCAGGATGTAGCTGGAATCTTGCTGAATGCTGAAGAATCCTGTATGATGATAGTAATAATGTTGAATCTGGATGATCCAACCTTGATAGTGACTAGGGTAGATATATTTCACTGCCGAAATACACTTGATGTGCCCTCAACCCCAAACTGGCCCCCTGATCTCTCCAAGTTGACTTTTCAAATCAATAATCAATAAGCAAACATATTCATTCACTTTATCCTTCTTTTATAACTTTGACAGTGCATGACCTAACTTTTGCATGCCTAGGTCACTTTTCTCTTCTAATTCTCAGTTGACTTGCATGCACACAGAAAGCCATTAATCCTTCATGGATTTCTATGTGCATGGAGGATTAATAAAGGTATTTCTGTGCATGCATCATGAAATATGGCATGCATGTAATGCATGCAGGTGGCCCCTAGTTCCCGTGGCCCTCTTTTATCTACTGATGATCTAATAACCATGATTAGGATTTTCTTTTGGTTTGAATGGTATATCAATCCTCAGTCAATTCCACTATATGTTAAAAAGGGTGTTAACATTACACCATAAGATCAAAGAGTTTAAACATTTATGCCCCTCCCATGAAATTAAACCATTCTTCTTGGGCTGGTATCATTGCTTCACTAAAATTCTCCTGCATATCAGACATAAACTTGTAGAAATCCATGTGAATTAGAGAAAGTTCATCGTGGGTTTTCTAATGCATACTTTATGAAATGGCTGATGTCATACTTGGCTTCTTTGTAGCACTACAAACCTGATTTTTCAACTGAGCAATCTCTGCTTTATGTGATTCTATTTATATGGTCATTTTGAGGACCTGAGATTCGTTGGCTTGAACAGTTGCCGCAATTGAGGTGGCAGTTGCCATTGGGTCCATCCTCCCCACATAAAATATCGTGGTTTCTGTGGTCTTGATTATGCTCTGATTGGTGATGGTTTTCCTTTTCTTATGTGCATATTGGACCACTTGCTTCTTCTTCTTATTAAATGTGAACAATTGTAAACATGTGACTTCATGTGAACAATTGTCGACATGTTCTCCTTTGACAAATTGTGGGGAGTGTAAAATTCTTCCATTGTTCTTCACTTGGTGGGGACATCTAATTGTTCGCCTTCTTGTTTTGAAAGGTTACTTATTATTTTTTCATGCTGATTTGTCCTGTGTTTACTTTGGACCTGGGTACATTCCATCTGGCTAGATGATACATTAATTAAGTTGAGTGTGAAGTGGAAGCCTTTGTTTTTTGAGTGATGATCTCTATTGGGGTGTCACCTGAAGGATTTTTCTCCACTTGCTTCACCTTTGTTGCTTTTACCACTGGAGTATCTATGGGTGCACCTTCTTAAATTGGAATGACTTCAACTTGTTTAGGCGCCAAGGCTTCCACCACCGTTTTGCTATCAAGGGTGTCACTGGAAGTTGCTTTCATGGCCTGTTCTTTTGTTGCTACTCTTTCCCTTTCAAGGGATTCCTCATAACTCTCCTTTCGAGCTTGTTGCCGCCGGATCACACACCGTCTTTGTCGTAGCATAAATCTATGATGTCGCTCGGTGTGCCCTTGGTGGCAAGTCTCGAGTCAAGTATGTCACTTGGTTCTTGACTCCTTCGTTTAGGCAAAATTCCCATCGAAAGTCAAGGGGATAGTCCCTATGGAAAGTTACTAAGGTTGTTAGGGTCTTCTAGTTAAGTGATGGGTTGTTTATTAAGTTTTTTGGGAGTTTTTTTATTTAAGGGTAATGATTAAAGGGTTCCAAGATGAAATTGCAACAATAGTTTAAATAGTCTTTACCAGCATGAATTGCAAATATCACTGTAAAATTAAAGTAGATGCACAATACTTGGTACTGATAAAAAGCAAATAGAGAGTGCAAGGACCAGTGCCTCATGGAGTCAAATACAATGTGAAATTGATACTGCTGAAAAGGGAAATGTTGTGCAATGTCTCTTGGTTGATTTTAAATTATTAAGGGTGAATCTTAATTACAGAAGAGGGGGAGCTCTTGAGATACCGTAAGGTACAGAGAGGAATGTCTGGAAATCTAGAAGTTGGTGGCTCCATACGAGGACATGTTGGCTGTCAAAGTCTCAAGAGCGTGTTCAACACTACACCAAACAAGGATGTAGTCTAACGGTGCCCCCAAGATCTAAGTACAGTGATCCAACGCCCCCAGGAAGAATTTGCCCACACAAAATCTAGTCGAGAGTGTCGAATTTTCACTATCTTATGGGTGGTTAATTTTATTAGGTGACTGATTAAGTTAATGTGAAATGTTAAAAAATGCTTCCAACTATTTCTGAGTAACCCAAAAAGGGAAGATCATATGTAGTGGTAGCGAAATGTTTATTCAAGTTTGAAACAACTAACCATTGACCCTTTGACAGAGAGCGCTCTTGACTTGCTTTTCAGCTAAGTTCAAGAGACTTTAAATTGTTAAAACAATTAAACTATGAAAGTAAAAGACAAAATCTTAAATGGAAGAAATATGGATGGCCAATCTAATGCGTCACTTTTTTTATTCAACCTCCACTAATCGGCAAATGCCTTTGGGTGGAGGTGAGAGCACACTTGTGGCGACGAAGATGGTTTTATTTCTACTTTAATTTTGCAAAATGGGAATGATTAAAATGCAAAATACTAATAAAAGTATACACCCTGCTCTAAAATAGTGAGTGTGTGAAAAATTGCGAGTTAGAAAAATTCATACACGAAAATGACAAAAAACTCAAATCCCCCAAGGGGGGATGGGATGTGGGTGTTGGTTACCCCACTGCTCTCGTTTAAAGTTTTTACAATTTGTATGCTGAAAATAAAGTGCTTCTTAGTCCATTAAATTTGGATCTAAGAGCTTACAATAGTGTACAAAGGTATTACAACAAAATGGGTGTCCACCGGATTGTTCCAAGTCCTCTTTGATGGTCTTGGTCACTCCAAATCTTCACTTTTATGTGCAGGCCTGCTAAAAACCAGCAAGCTAAAAGTGTTAGAAGATGATGGGAAAGACAATAAAAAATAATTATTTTTTTTGAAAAATTGTACTTAGAAAAATTTGGCAAAATTTACTAAGTGTAAGCACAATTTCCTATCTTAGATCTAATGAATGATAAATTTCTTTTAAAATATCAGATCTAACTAATTAGCAATGCGTAAAGAATGATAGATCTAAACATGAAAGAATGGATCTACTTCTTAAGAAAAGCAAAAAAGATGGGAAAAAGAGATAGATTTGTTTGAAGAGATGGATGAGAACCCTCAAGCCCAAGCTTGATCCTTTGCTTTGGCTTTAGTAGATCCCTGAAAAAACAAGTATTAGCTTTCAAATATGTGCCCAATAGAAGAGAAGAGGAAACCGAGCTCTAATCCCCCAAAGAGCTATTTGTTTGAATAGATGGATGAGAACCCTCAAGCCCAAGCTTGATCCTTTGCTTTGGATTTAGTAGATCCCTGAAAAAACAAGTATTAGCTTTCAAATATGTGCCCAATAGAAGAGAAGAGGAAACCGAGCTTTAATCCCCCAAAGAGCTTGTGATCTGCACAACTAAGAAGATAAAGACTTATACAAAGAGAGTTAGATCTAGTGTGTTTGAAAAAAGGAAAACAAAAAGAGCCTAAATACAACCGAGTACAGTTGGCTACTTCCTAATCTTTCAAAATCAAAACAACAAATAAGCAAATTGAGAACAACAAATGCTTACTCCATGAACATTCAAGCTAGATTTACCGATGCAATGAACAAGAAAATTGCTTAATTGACAAGATATCACCTCATGAGAGAACAAGCATCACAATAGCACAACCATGGACCTCCAAAGTCTTCACTTGCATTAATCAAATAACATCAATAGTACAATGAGTAGAGGTTCTATGCATCCATGGGAATAAGAAGTCAAATTGGTTTAGGAGAGGTAAGTTAGGGTTTGAATGGACAAGTGTAAGCCCAAATCCATTGAGAGATGTGGTAAGTTATCTCAAATGGAGGGGATGGCTGCCACCTAAGGTGGGCGCCTCCCTCTCCCTTCTTGTAAACTCCACCCACCATAAAGAATGTGCCACATATGGAAGTCGCCCTCCTCATGGAGAAGGCGCAAATCCCAAGGATGGCCACCTCATGGGAATGTATTCAATGCCAAAGGAGATCCAAATTTGATTGGAATCTTCATTCAATGACCTTGCCAAGTCATCCCAGCCAACTACCCAGACCACCCACCTTTATTTTAGGAGTTTGGATTTTCTCCAAATCCATTATTCTTGAATTAAATAATTCATTTTTATTATTTTGGAGAAAAATTTAACTGAGTGAAAAATAATCACTCAATACTTAGGAAAAGTGGGTTTAGGGGTTTTATGGGTTCTTTGGGTTAGAAAAAGAGTACCCCCGTGTCCAATTTCACCTCCTAACCCATATTTTATCATTTTTTTTTTACTTTTTTAATTAAATTATTAAAAAAATCTCATAAACTAAGAAAAAATATTTTTCTCAGAATGACTCAAAAATCCTAGGGGACCTAGTGCATGTCCATATGACTCAATACTGATGGCTAGCATGTTGCAAAAACACATTCCAGTAGGTTTTAACAACCCCTCAAAATTCATCATCAGGAAAACACTCCAGCTTTGGAGGTGTGATTGAAAAACTCAGGGATTATACAACACTGAAGAGTATTGCATAATATCCAAGGAAAAAAACACTCTAGAGTATTTCCCTGATAACAAACGTTAAGGAAGGCCAAACCTTTCATAAAAAACTCATGCTAGACCAACTTATTACAAAATCCCCATAGGGTTTGGCCATGCAAATTATTACAAAGGGCAAATTTTTTTTCCTGATGAACACTGAACTCTGGCAAGTGAACAATAACATTGTTCAAGTCTTCTGTGGTTCACAAGTTGTCCACCATGGTGCAACTTTAGTGGACAACAGAGTTATTCATCAGGGTATTCTTCATTCGAGTAAGGCCAACCTACACCCACATCCATTCTATGGTTTATGACAATTTGCTTAGGATTGTGCAACTTGAGACATTCTGAACCAAACTTAGTTTGGTGTATATTTTGAGATTCCATTAATGCAGAAAGAACATTTTGGTCAACCATATATTCATATGATGATGGGGTTTCGAGTAAGGCCATCCTACACCCATGTTAGTTCTATGGTTTGCAACAATTTGCTTAGGATTGTGCAGTTTGAAACATTCTGGTCTAAACTTGTAGTAGTGTATATTTTCAGCTTCCATCGATGCGTAAACAACATTTGGTCAACCATATATTTACATGATGATGGGGTAGGTAGGGAAACCTTTTTTTTTTGAGTTAATGCCTCATTGAAGAAAAAAAATGGTTTGCCCTAAGCACTAATCTGTCAGGGACATACTTTGGCAATGTGTGAGCTGGTTTTGAGGCACCATATATCCTGATTTAATTATCCATCCATCATTCCCCCAAGGTCTCTAAGACCTTGACAAGATTTTCCAAAAGTCTTGGGCACTTTCTCCCATAGCTCAATTCATATGGTGGGCCTAGGAATTGATTGTTGGATTTTTACTACCTTAGAAAGTGTCCAGCAGAGTGCCATTAATGGTAGCGGTGAGCAAAGAAGACATAGGCGCATGCAGAGAAGGTATAGTGGCAGGTACACCAATAGAGTAGTTACAAGTACATGTGATAGGTGTGTAGGTCCATACAACAATAGGGTTCTCCAATAGAGATTTGGTACAATTCTATACAATAGTGAATGAGGGTGCAACATTGACATTTATTTTGGAGATGAGATAAGATAGGTCTTGTTGCCGCCTAATAGACACCTGGGGGGAACATGACATAAACCTTCAAGTTGCTTGGTGTGTCCTTGGGGGCAAGTCAAATTCAAGTGTTGTCACCTAATTACTCAACTCCTCCATCTAGGCTACTCCTAGCGAAGCCAAGGGGGTTTGTCCCTATAAAATAAAACCATGGCTTTTACACTACAAAAGGAAAAAGCAATTTCTAGGAGTTAAAAGATTGGATGAACAAAATACTGAAATAAGAGCATCTGTAGATGGATTAAATAAACAAAATTGTATTTAAAATACATTCACGACATATTGGTAGTTTGATTTAAAACCATAAAATTGTATAGTAGACCAGTGCCAAAATGTGTAAATTGTTGTTGTGTTGGGAATGTGCTGCTGATGCCTTGTTGTTAGATTTAAGCTTATTAATGAGTGATTATGGGAGTGGGTTGATTCTTTGTTTGGCCCAACTCTAACTCACTCCTTCGAACTGAGCGCAATGACAACTATACCAAGTGTCCAATGGGGCGAGGCATAACCTGCTTAAAGTAGCCCCCTGACTCCATAGTAAGTTTCACGTAACCTCCCGAGTTCCATTGACTAAGGTTTTGTTGGATTTCCCTATTAAGCTAGTCACTCAAATTCCTTTATAATTGGATGACTGATCAAACTAAGTTGCAGCGGTCAAGAGCATATGCGAATTTGAGCTTTGATTAGTTTTAAGAATTTAATTAAATGTGAAGTTGCTTAACTAAACTAATCAAGATTTATTACTTGCAAAAGGAAAAAATGGAACTTAATTGTACAACCTGTTAGGACGGATTGTGTGCGCGTGTTGCTTTAATCTAATGCTTAAAAAAGAAACTAAACTAAAGCAAAAAATGATGAAAAAATGCAATCCCACAAAAATGACACAGATCTTGTAAATCTTTGATTCAGAGATCACTAGTCCCTCTGAATCACCCTGGGATTTCAAGCAGTTTGAGTCTCGATATCAATACATGCTCATATAAATTTAAACTCAACAACTAGATCTCTTTACCAAACTGAAACATACATGCAATCAGACATAATATACCCTGGAAACCTCAACCGGGGAAAACCAACAATCTGTGGGGCTATCTTCTCTCTCGATCCCAGAGCATATATATAAATAGACAAGCACAATACAGGATTACCTCAAAGGTAACTCAATCCCTGAACCAGACAGACTCTAGATCTACATGCATCAGCTGATGCATGCACTGGAAGAGTAAGCCCTAACTGGTAAACTGGATCCGAGTGTCTCTGCAGGTGCCTCTAACTGATCTGCCTCTCTGTATCACACTGCTTTGATCTGCTCTCTTTGAAGATTGCCCTCTGAAGAATGCGATTTCCTTCCCCTATGGATGTTTGATGCTCGTACCGGATCGGATCTCAGCAGATCTGAGCTCTGATTGTCCCTAACCTTCCTCGAATGCTGAGGCAAGGCTATCCTGGAAGTCTTAGACTCTGAATCGGTCAACCGGGCTCCGAATGAGCTCCTCCCTCCTTGGGAATTGTGCCCTCCTCCTCTAAACTGAGCAGAATGCTCTCTGATGGACTGCCTCAGTCCACAGACCTAGTGACTCTGGAGCTGAAGGTCACTAATCCAACTTAGATCTGACCTTCCTAGCTCCTGCAGCAGCTCCCCTCTCTCTCAGAAAGTTGCCCTGCATGCACAATTGTGCCCTCCTCTCTCCAACACTATCACTCTTTGATCATACAACTGAGCAAGCTCATCTGGGGATCCCCTACCTCTATAAATAATCTCACTGATGAATTAGGTTTACCAAAACCCTAATTCTCAGTGCATGCAAAAGTCACTTTTGCATGCATCCAACGATCGTTGACAGGTCATGCAAAACTCATGTATGCAATGGTCAAATCACCCTAGAAGGTCCGCATGCAGCCACCACTGGGCTCATGCCATTGCATAGAGTGTATCTCACCCTCTACTCCATACTGATGCCTATACTGCTAATGTACCTCCATGCAAGGCATCTGAATCATGGAGGACATCTCGAAGTTACCATAATCTAACACTCCCTCTTAACGAGGGAAGTCCTACCACTGATGCCTGGATCCAACAAGTCCCCTGCTGCTGACACTGATCTAACTGATCTGCCTGTCACTACTACCCTCTGACCTCAACAACCCTGATCAATCTCCATAAGTGTGGCTTTAGAAGATGCCCCGTGATCAACCACTGCTTACTCTGTCACTGCACTTAGACTCAGACTCCCTCTGAATCTTTGCTGCTGTAACCAGTCCTGAAGACCGCTGTCAAGTGGATCCACCGCTCTGTAAGTGAGTCTATGTCCCTTAGATGACTCAACTCTGTAAGTCAACTCCCCCTGTCTCCGAGCCGACTCAGCTCTCTCCTGAGCCAAGTTCCTCTCAACCATCTCATACCAGCTCAATCTCTAACTGGTGCCTACATGAGCAACATGCTCATCCATCTGGTATGAGCCCGAGGGATCAATCTCCTCATCACTATCAAGATCATCTCGCTCATTCAACTGAACTCCAGAATCCCTCCCCTGATCCTCCTCATCATGGTGAGCATCTCGCCCACCCATCTGCTAACCAAACTCACTCCTCCTAGCCTCATCTTTGCTATGAGTATCCCGCTCATCATCCCCCTCTGAATCTGAAGAGGATGTACTTAGCCATCTTGATGTGCTCATAGTAGGCCATCCCTGAACCAAGTAATCATCGTCGATCCTGTGACCCAACAAGACTGGGTCTACTCCTCTAGGATAGGTGAATATCTGATCCCACTGGAACACTATTGAGTAGCCAGCAACTGTCAAAGCTGCCACTGAGAGGATACTCCCTCTCAATCCTGGAACAAAGAGCACTCCTAAAACCTCCAGGAGCTCCCCAATGTCAAGCATAAATCTCACTCTGCCCACCCCAGTAACCAAGTGATCAACTCCCTGCACATCGCGAGCCAACTGCAAGGGTGTGTGCTCTAGGATCAAGAATGCATCTCGCACTCCTGCCATGTGACTGCTGAGAGTGCAGTCCACTCTCCAATTCTGATCAACTTGAGCCTTTGGCAGGCTACTATCATGCCCTGACTATACTGATGTCAATGAGAACTCCTTCTCAAACCGAGAAGTAACCTCATCAACCTCCTCCGTTGCTTCCACCTACTCGTCCTTCGCCTTCTTCCCTTTCTTCTTATGCGGAGACTGTCCCGCATAATGTCCATAGTCGTTGCAGGCGAAGCATTTGATCTTGCTCAGATCCTTCTTCTATATGCCTCTTTGTTTCCTGCCTGTTGCGAGAGCCACATTCTCCTCCTTTGGAGTAGTAGAAGCTGAACCCTGTATGTACCCTCTCTGGATCTCCTCCTGTGTGAAATCATCCCACAGACGATCCCACTTGGGAAGGTTCTCTCGAGCTATGATAGACTGAACGAATACTGCCCATGGCACAACCACGCCATTCAAGGCCTGTCGAACCATCTCACTATCCTCTACCTTCTCAGCCACTGCTCCCAACTCATCCCTCACTTGAGTTATCTTGGTGAGATAGGTAGTCATGCTCTCATCCTTCCCTATCTTGATGCTTCTCAACTTCTCCTTGAGAACCATCTTCCTATTTGCATTGGAGCTCCAGTACAGACTAGTCAATGCACCCCACATCTAAAACACATTGTCCTTGGTAGAGACATGTGGGATAACATGATCCTTGATTGCATCAAGAAGGATCCTCTGAGCCTTCACATTCTTCTTATCGTACACTACTTTGGTAGTGGCATCAGACGGAACTGTAACATGTTTTATCGTCGCGCTGTTCACAACATCCCATAGTTTACACTCTTTCAGCAAGAGTGTAATACATGCCCTCCATGCACTATAGTTGGAGGCACCCTCCAACTGGTCCTCCACTCTCAAGCTGGTGGCCATACTCTCTTAGCTGAAATACTGTAACCCATAGTGAACTAGAATCTCTCCCGATCATAGATCTGGTAGATCTATCTCAGATCTAACCTCTGTACCCACTGATCTGATATATCTTACCTCTACAACCTTATATATGAACAGTGCTGCTCAGATATGGTCTCTATCTCCATCGATCCACTAGATTTATCTCAAATCTAGTCTCTAACACCACAGATCTATGTGTGACTACCCACTCTGACCCTTAATAGGGCTCTGATACCATGTAATCTTTGATTCAGAGATCACTACTCCCTCTGAATCACCCTGAGATCTCAAGCGAGACAATACATGCTCATATAAATATAATCTCAACAATTAGATCTCTTTTACCAAATTGAAACATACATGCAATCAGACATCAACACCAAATATACCCTGGAAACCACAACCGGGGAAAACCAACAATCTGTGGGGCTATCTTCTCTCTCGAGCCCAGAGCATATATATAAATAGACAAGTAAACTCAATCCCTGAACCGGACAGACTCTAGATCTGCATGCATCAGCTGCTGCATGCACCGCAAGAGTAAGCCCTAACTGGTAAACTGGATCTGAGTGTCTCTGCAGGTGCCTCTGACTCATATGCCTCTCTATATCACACTGCTCTTATCTACTCTCTCTGAAGACTGCCCTCTGAAGAATGCGACCTCCACTGCCTACAGAAGTGCGCCCTCCCCTCTGGGTGTCTGATGCTCGTACCGGATTGGATCTCAGCAGATCTGAGCTCTGATCATCCCTAACCTTCCTCGAATGCATAGGCAAGGCTATCTTGGAAGTCTCAGACTCTAAATCGATCAAACAGGCTGCGAATGAGCTCCTCCCTCCTTGGGAATTGTGCCCTCCTCCAAGGGAACACATCCTCCTCTAAACTAAGCAGAATGCGCTTTGATGGATTGTTTCAGTCCACAGACCTGGGTGTCTAGTGACTCTGGAGCTGAAGGTCACTATTCCAACTCAGATCTGACCATCCTATCTCCTACAACAGCTCCTCTCTCTCTCTCAGAAAGTCGCCCTGCATGCACAACTGCTCCCTCCTCTCTCCAGCACTATCACTCTCTGATCATACAGCTAAGCAACCTCATCTGGGGACCCCCTGCCTCTATAAATAATCTTACCGATGAATTAGGTTTACAGAAACCCTAATTCTCGGTGCATGCAAAAGTCACTTTTGCATGCATCCAACCATCGCTGACAGGTCATGCAAAACTCATGGACTTTTGCATGCATGCATCCAACCATCGCTGACAGGTCATGCAAAACTCATGCATGCAAAGGTCAAATCACCCCAGAAGGTCCACATGCAGCCACCACTGGGCTCATGCCACTGAGTAGAGTGTATCTCACCCTCTACTCCATACTGATGCCTATACTGCTAATGTACCTCCATGCAAGGCATCTGAATCATGGAGGACATCCCGAAGTTACCATAATCTAACAGATCTCCCCTGGGGGAATGGGGTGCAGGCGTTGGATAGCCTGCTTGCTCTTCTTTTATTTTCTTATTGTAAGCCATTTGATCCTTTATAATTTAGGATCAAATGGCTTACAAGTTTGCACAAAAACAAATCTAGACATAAAAGAGACAAAAAAAATCTAGACATAAAAAAAATCCAGAACACTTTTGGTTGCTTGATAAGGCGAAAATTCGCCATAATAGCTCTCTAATAAATCGTCAAAACCTGTAAACCAGCAAGCAAACATCAACCAAAAATGCCCCAAAACACTTTGAAAGTGTCTTGGGCCTTGCCAAAAAGGTTAAACAAAATCTAAATTAGAAAAGCTAATAAAAGATGCAAAAAACTTAACTACTAAGGCAAGCTAGAAAGCTTGTCTCGCTAGGGTCTTTGGTTGACCTCTTCAGAGATGGAAAACCGATTAAAAAAACACTCAAATGCTAGATCTAACTTTAAATCTCATTAAGGAAAAAAAACCTCTTACTTGAGCTAATTAGATCTTCAGCTTTAAATTGCAAAAGAAAGAGATTAACTACTAATGCTAGAAATGAGATTAAAACTTTTATAGCATGCTAACATTAGAAAAACAAATCTAGATCTACTTATTTAGATTTTCAAATAATGATCTAGAATTCTATCAAACCAGTAACCAAGAAATATTTAGAAAAGTTGAACGAAAAGATGAGAAGCCCGAGTTTGAGCAAGAAATTGTTAAGCGAATGGAGCCTGCTTGAATGTGGGAACAAGAGGGACTAAGGTTCCTTTGAAGTGGCAGTGCTAACATGCTTGCCTCGTCTTTGAGCTCCGGTTACCTGCAACAATTTACACATTTCGGCACTGGTCTACTATACAATTTTATGGTTTTAAATCAATCTACCAATATGTCGTGAATGCTATTTAAATACAATGTTGTTGATTTAATTCATCTACAGATGCTCTTATTTCAGTATTTTGTTCATCCAATCTTTTAACTCTTAGAAATTGCTTTTTCTTTTTGTAGTGTAAAAGCCATAGTTTTATTTTGCATCATAAACTATGAGTAATCAGGTGACAGCACTTGACACTGACTTTCCCCCAAGGACACACCAAGCATCTTGAAGGTTTCGGCCGCATTCCGCCCAAGTGTGTCTCTAACCTAAAAACCTAAAATCCAAAAACCAAAAAAGTAAGAGATAGGTCTCTAACCTAAAACCTAAAAACCAAAAACCAAGAAGAGCTACCCCAAAGATGGAGAGCTGGTCCATAAGAGAGATGTACAAAGAGATTCGATAAAGAAGAAAAATTTACAAGAGGAGTGGATCTGGAATCTGTGGTACAAAAATGGTGAGAGAGATACTTCTAGTTTTTAGAAGTCCAAGTTTCGTAGCTTGCCAATAAATTATAGGAGACACTGAAAAGTGTGATGGGCCGCCACAACACCAACCCCTAATTGAATCTCTTGCTACAAGAGTAGACAACTCATTCGGAGTCGGTTGTGTTTAAGGAGTGCAAGTGGGCCTAGGGTTCCTATTTGTGTTTTTACACAATTTGATCATCCATTCATTCTTTACAAGTGATTTAGGCTAAGGGCTCTATAAAGCATTGCACTCTCATGTTCTTGTTTTGATCTATCTTGTGCTTGGGTTATTTCACTCTCTAGCACACTTGTTCTAGAGTTAATTTCTCTCTCTAGGGCTGCACCTCTGTTATAATAATAATAATAATAATATATCCCTTCACCTCATGACCAATCAATACGTATAAATATACCATCATGATCTGCCTTGAAAAAGTCCTCCATAATTGTAATCTAACCATGTTCATCATTTTACATGGTAGAGTGCCCTCTTTGTGTGATATCATTGCATTCATGTTTATAGTCAATAGTTGAACTAGTTGTTGGAAATAAGAAATATGTGACTGCAATTCTATTGATTTCTTTTGTTGATTTTCCGAATTACATGAATTTCAAATCCATTGATTTTTGGTTAAGAGTTACAACTGTTCTCCTATCTATGTCATGTTTCTTTTTTGCTTTTTATATGTTCAGGTTTGAAGATTTTATTCTCTTTTATTTAGTTGTTGCTTCTATTGTTATCATTGTGGAATCTATTGCTGTTATTGCTGAATTTGCTGCCATTACTGTAGAATATACCTCCGTTATAACTAAATTTGCTCCCATTATTATATTAATCTATTTCAACAGTGATATTAGTTCATTGTTAGCAAATTTTTAAGTATAGAATGTTTTAGGTTCATAGCATTGTGTAATTTCGTTTCATCTTTAGTTTCCCTACCTATTATTAGAATCATCGTCGTTATCATTGTTTACTCACAAATTCACATGGTTGTAAGAACTTCCACATAGTAAGAGGACCAAGGATATATCGCCCTACGCCTCATGATGGTTTGCCTCCGGAAGAATACTCTTAAAGACATACACCTTACTAATTGTATGCTCATTGTTTCTTACTCCCATAGATAACTCTAATCACAAGAGCCCTTGTGAACCAATATCCAATAGTAGGTTGTCCAAGTAGTTGGTCTTCTTTTTATATCTCAATTTCATTTTATTTAAAGTTGCACGATAGCCTTTGTTCATTGAGATGTGTCGATCTCTAGTTGAAAAGGCCCCAACCAGGTATGTGCCTACCAGTTCATAGAAGCATAGAACCACATTTTTGTTGATTTTTCTTAGCAGTTAGATGTTTTTAACTTTTTAAAACTTTTCTATCACATAAACATATACTGCATGCATAAAAGGACAACTAAGAGAAACACATCCCACATTAGACACAATGTTTACACCGGGAAAACCCCCTCACGGGACAAATCCAACAACTTCTCTAGATAAGATTCTTCAACAAGATACAATGTCAAATCTAGTGCCGACACTAGTTACAAAAACAAAATAATGATATACAAGATAGATACAGAATGACCTCTGAGTAGGTGCACCCTTCTGAGAACAAAGAGAGGGAGATATAGTAAGATAGCCCCAAATATTATGCTTTTTGTGTTCCTCACTTGTCCTCCTAGAGAAGTGCGCACCACTTGAGAGAGAGAGATGTGCTTGCTTGATGATAAAATGAAGTGTGGAAACACTTTATTTATATTCTTCTTTTCACTAGAAATTTCCACAGTTAGGTTGGCTTGACTTGTCATTTTGCCTTCTAGGGTCAATTTACCCATTTTATTGTTGATTTTTGAGCAACATAAACAGCCATTCTTTGGGAGAATGGATGCACTTGGTTAGTTACTAGGAACATGATTTAGTCTGGGATTATTACCAAGATGTTGACTTTGGTCAATGAGATTTAGTCTGGGATCGAGGCACTTGGTCTGTTACCAAGATGTAAACTATGTCAACTAGATTTAGTTTGGGACTGAGGCACTTGGTCTGTTACCAACATGTTGACTTTGGTCAACTAGATTAAGTCTGGGACTAAGGTGCTTGGTATGTTACCAAGATGTTGACTTTGGTGAACTTCATTCAGCCTGGGGTTGAGACAGCTAGTCAGTTTCTAGGCCAACACAAGAAGCCCTAGACCGGGTCTAGGCAGTTGATGTGTAATGAATGTACTTCTCTTTGTGGTCATTGGGCTATGAGACCTCCTCAAGGGACTGGCCACCCCTTGTTGGAATAACTATCATCAGACCTTGGTGTTAGTGGGGAGAACAAGACAAACGAAGAATAATCTTCCTTGTATATGATGATGTACTTTGAGTTGGCACGTGTGGACCATGGAGACCAAGAGAAGGGTTAAGAAGTTACCCAAAGATGACTTGCTTAAGAAGGTTTGGTCATACAGCCGTAACGAAGTGTGAAAAGCCCAACATAATATTATAAGGACCCTAACTAAAGTATTTAATTTTATTTTTGGTTAGTGGGTTTCCTTGTCTTATGGAATTTACCGCTTGGATTACTCAATGGTGAAATATAAATATGGAACCCTCTCAAGTGATCAACACACACATTTCTTCCATCATCGTATCTGTCCAAAAGGAATTCGTGTGGGGTTCTTGAACCGTTTCTTGTCTCATTCTTTTCAACGTTGAAGATTTGGTTCAGTATGAAGGTCAACGCAGACCATAGTGGAGAAAATCGGCGAAAAATCAACGATGTGCCGAAAAATCATGATTTTTTCTGGGTGTCAATTTTTCGGCCAGAAAAAAATTACGATTTTTCAAAAAATTGGACCCTTGAAAAAATCGGTGAAGATCGGGAAAAATCGATAAATAAGGGAAAAAATCGGTAAGCAAATTTTGACCTTATTAGAGTACAATTTTTGCATTTTTTAATGCTTTCCGCGGTTTGACGATTTTTTCGCCAATGTTGCCGAGAAGATGTTTTTTGGACCCTTGCCGATTTTTTGCCGATGCCAATTTTTTCCACTATGACGCAGGTAGCCGCAGGTGTCTGATCTAAGCACAAGAAGGTAGCTGCAAGTGTCTAAGGCCCTAGTGGGCTCCGAATTGTTCATAGGAGGGCAGTTGTAGGTTGGATAAGCCCCAAGAGGGATCATATCAAGCTGACGACAAGGCATAGAGGCTGATGCAGGCCCTAAGGAGGCTGACACGGGCCATATCATGGTGATGCAGGCCCTAAGGAAGCTGACACAAGACATATCAGGTAGACAATAGGACTTAAGCATGCCATAGAGGTTGACGACAAAGCATCTAAGGGTGGTGCAGGCCCTAAAAGGGCTGACACAGGTTTGAGAAGCTCTGAGAGGGCTCGGTGTTGGTGACGCTGGGAAAGCGCAGCCCCTTTAGGGCTTAGATCAGGTGACCACAGGCAGGATAAGCCTCTTGAGGGCTCGGATTAGGTCAGTGAGGGTTGACGTCATAAATTGAAGGTCTGCAATTTATTACCCTGACAACATATCAGTTAGATCCATCATTGGAGGGATTTAGGGTTGAAGTTTAGTAAGCGTGGGGCTTACATTAGCAGGGTTGTTCTTCAAGCGTTTCATCTTCAGTTTTCTCTTGGTATGTATGCCCTAGAGGCAAATCTATCTTTGATGGAAAATTCTACTCTATAACTATGCTCATGTAATCAAAATCATCTCATCTAAAGTAAGATTATTCTTTGCTGGGGTTTTATTCCTTAAGAGGCTTCCTTAGGGTAAATATGTGTGCCTATTGTGTGATTTTATTTATAAGATCTGTAGTTAAATGGTTTATAATCTCAAGTAAATTCAAGTATATCTGCTTTAAGTGAAAAAGTCAGTTAGTTCCTATTCAAATCTGCATTAAATTTTAACATGGCAACAGTGTTGACGATGTGAAGAGCACAATTTTTGTGCAGGTTACTATTGCCTACGTGGATCTTGGTACAGATCTGAGAAGTTTGCAGACCTAGTTGAAAACCGTGCAGATCTGAGGGTCGTTATTGATTCATATTTTCACTCTTTCTTGATAGTCATTTCCAACTAATTGAGGACTGCGTTTTAGAGCAACAAACCTCTAATGTTTGGGCATCCTTTCCTAACCCACAACAACAAGAAACATATTTCCAGAGCAACTACACATTAGCTATGGAAACAACATGGAAGGGCGCTTACAATTGGAAGCATTTTTGAAAAGCTAAGTTTATTGTGAAGCAACTTGATGCAAGGCGTTAATGGTCTAGAGAATGTTCTCAACACCTGTTTCTAGCTTGATACCTTTTGATGGACTTGTTGACAATTCTCTTGTAAGCATGTCCATGTTTTCCATATTGTGGGCATGATTACAGATTCACAAAGTATGGAGGGTAAAAGGTGTTGTAAAGTACATGGGGCCTTTGGCTTCCTGGATTCCCAGTGTGTTGGATGTTGTTCTCATTCTGGTAGTGACATTATAATTGGACTTGGAACTAACCCACTAGATGGGAGGAGTAATTCTTGTAATACCATTACTCTTGCATGAGGATTTTAACTTGCATTCCTTCGAGGATTTAATTCATCAGAAACCTCCGAAAGCTGGAGCTACTAGTAGGATGGAAGGAAGCTTATCCAGTTTGTGTGTAGTCTCACATAGCAGGGATTTTTGTGTTAACCTCATTGACATGTCTATGAGTGCAAAGAGTTTCATACTAGGTTCCACAAGAGGTTCTACAAATTTTGTTTCAGGCCATTATAACCGAGATCGATTGCTAAGTTTATGTGCATGTATTGACGGCTTTCGGTTTAAGCAGAAGACACCTAAGGAAATGTTTGATGCCCTATCAAGAATGTATGAAGGAAAGAACATTAGTCAAAAGATGAATTTGAGAACCCAACTCAAAAGTACAAAGACGAGTCAAGGTGAATCTATCCAAGAATATTTTACAAGGGTTTCTCAATTCAAAGAACAACTAGAAGCAATTGGAGACAATATTGATGAAGATGAATTAGTGATGATCGCTCTCAATGGTCTTACTAGACCTTGGTATTCTTTTATCTAGACAATGTGTGCAAGAAAGGAAATTCTACAATTTGAAATTGTATGGGAAGAATGTGTTCAAGAGGAAGCTAGAGTGGCAAATCGAGAAGCACTACTCAGAGATAATGATCAAGCTCTAGCTAGCCATACTATAAGAGGAAAAGGAAAATTTCATTACAAGAAGGAAACCCATAAGGAGTTTCCTCCTCCTAAGAAGTTTAAGAAATACAAGAAGGGAAACTACAAGCAAAAAGACCTCTCGTCTTATCAATGTTATCATTGTGATAAAATGGGACATATTGCTAAAGATTGTTTTGTAAGAAAAGAAGCATACAAAAAGAAGAACAACAAAAGACATCATGCTCATTTTTTCGAAGAAGAAGAAGAAGAAGAAGAAGAAGAACCTCCCAGGAAGTTACCAAAGGAAGAAATTGAAGAATGTCTTATAATAGTGGTGCTTCCAATCTTGAAGAAAAGAACTCCCCTCAGAAATTTTCACTAGGAGAATAGGAGAAGTAAGCTTGATTCAGGAACCCCGATGAAGATGAAGGATGTACTATATCTCAGCTTTAGATAAGAAAGAGTTTAGAGTTGCTTTTATAGATGGTGAAGTTTTTAAGATGTTGACTTTGGTAAACTAGATTTAGTCTGGGACTGAGGAACAAGGATGTTGACTTTGGTCAACTAGATTCAGTCTAGAGATGAGGCACTTGGTCTGTTACCAAGATGTCGACTTTGGTCAACCAGATTCGGTCTGGGACTAAGGCACATGGTTTGTTACCAAGATGTTGACTTTGGTCAACTTGATTCAACATGGGGTTTAGGCACCCGATAAATTATCATGCCAACACAAGAACCCCTAGACTAGGTCTAGGCAGTTGATGTATAATGTACTCCTCTCCTTGGTCCTTAAGGTGGTGGGGAGAACAAGACAAACAAAGAATAATCTTCCTTGTATATGATGGTGTACTTTGAGTTGGCACGTGTGGACCATGGACACTAAGAGAAGGGTTAAGAAGTTACCTAAAGATGACTTGCTTAAGAAGTTTGGTCATACAACCCTAATGAAGTGTTAAAAGCCCAACATGAATTTATAAGGACCCTAACTATTGTATTTTTTTTTGGGTTAATGGTTTCCTTGACTTATGGAATTTGCCCCTTGGATTACTCAATGGTGAAATATAAAGAAGGAACCCTTCTAAGTGATCAACATAGACATTTCTTCCATCATCATCTCTGTCCAAAAGGAATTCGTGTGGGGTTCTTGAACTGTTTCTTCTCATTCTTTCCAACGTTGAAGATTTGGTTTAGTATGAAGGTCAATGCAGACATCGAAAGATTGGTTAAGGGTTTGATCTAATTGCACACTAGTGGGCTCCGAATTGTTCACAGGAGGGCAGACTCAAGTTGGATTAGCCCCAAGAGGGATCGGATAAGGTGACCGTGGGCAGTCGCAGACCCTAGAGGACCCATATGAGGATGACGAAAGGGCATAGAGACTGACGCAGGTCCTAAGGAGGCTGAAAAAGGACATATTCGACAGATGACATGACTGAAGCAAGTGATAGACGGGAGGGATGAACTAGGTGATAGATGGTAGGGCTTAAGCAGGTCGTAGAGGCTGACGACAGGGCATATAAGGGTGATGCAGGCCCTAAAAGGGTTGACATAGGCCCTTAGAGGGCTCGGTGCTAGTGACAGTGGGCAGCCGCAGGCCCTTGAGGGCTTGGATCAGGTGACCGTAGGCAGGATAAGCCTATTGAGGGCTCGGATCAGGTGAATGCAGGTACGATAAGCCCGTTGAGGGCTCAGATCAGGTCACAAAGGGCTGACATCATAAATTGAAGGTCTGCAATTTAGTACACTGGCATCATATCAATCATTGGAGGGATTTAGGGTTAAGGTTTGGTAAGCCTAGGGCTTACATTAGCAGGGTTGTTCTTCAAGCATTTTGTCTTCAGTTTTCTCTTGGTAAGTATGCCCTAGAGGTAGATCTATCTCTGATGGAAAAGTCTGCTCTATAATTCTGCTTATTTAATCTTAGTCATCTCATATAAAGGAAGATTATTCTTTGCTGGGGTTTTATTTGTTAAAAGGTTTCCCAGGGTAAATATCTGGAGTTAAATGGTTTATGATCTTGAGTATATTCAAGCATATCCGCTTGAAGTGAAAAAGTCAATTACTATTCAGATCTATAGTAAATTTTAACATTCATTGGGTTAGGTGTGCCCTTCATTTATTTCCACTTTCTCTGGGACTTCTTAAGAATGTAGTCCGATGCTAAATAATCATCAACACTCCCTCTTGGCGAGGAATGTATTCTTATTAGACGATCTTGAACACTACTTATCTTCATGAATTTCTTCTTCAATGTTTTTTGGGATTGTTATTATTCTTCCTTTTATACTTTTCTTTCGTTTGAGTACTTCTTGTTGACTTCTGGAATCTTCTACAGTCTAGAGAAGTTCTCTTTAAGCTTGCCATTTTCCGTGATGTTCTCCAAGGCCCTGACCACTTCCAAAGTGTCTTCTTTCTTCTTCATTGCCCCATTGTACTCCACTAGCCAAGTATATGGAAATTTGACCTTTCCAAGAGGTTTGACCATTCCCCAACTGTCATGACTTATAGTCACTCACTCACTCGAGTATCTGATAGTCACTGATAGACTTGCAGAGCTTGGATATTGTTTGATAGTCATATGAGGTCTTGACTATGTCTCCACTCATGTGGGTGCACTCCACATGAGATACTGCAACCCCTGGAAGTCTTAGTCATGTACCATGACTTATCGGTATCTGAGCCATGTACCACTGCATGACTTACTAGTATTTAAGTAAGGTATTACTGCATGGCTTACCAGTGTCTAAGTCAGGTATTACTGCATGACTTACCAGTGTCAGAGTCAGGTATTACTGCATGACTTATCGGTGTTTGAGTTAGGTATTACTGCTCATGCCTTATCATTGCATGACTTACCGATGGGGAAGATGCCTGAGTCATGTCCCACATTACTAATGGTTGGGGGGATATGACTTCCCGCTGCTGCCCGTGGAGAAACATCAACAGTCCCCATCAGCGAGGGGAGTGATTCTGTACTACACCAAGCTTGTCTTGGAAGTACTAAACTTTACTTTAGATAGAGGCTTAGTAAGTATATCGACATTTTGCTCATCCGTGGATATGTACTAGAGCTTCACTCCTCCCCTTTGCACCATGTCTCGGATAAAACTGATTAAGAACCTTCTGAAGCCTTACTGCTTTTCATCTTGCAATACTGGCTGCAATATGCTCTGCCTATGCAGTACTGAGTGCCCCTGACGACTGCTTTCCTGGTAGACCATGATATCATAGCTGATCTCAAACTTGAGCAACATCCCTTATGTGCTCTTTCTCGTCCACTGCACTTTTTTCCCTAGTCATAGTCATAGATGATATTACGGGCGAATTTTCGCCCATTTGCGAATTTTAGAGGGTTTTGAAAATTTATTGGGCAGAATTTTATACTAAACCGTTATTTTTTTCCCTTGTTACAATTTATCCCACCATTTATTTACCAAAAAAAATGTTAAATGGAGGTTAACCTAGTCACATTTACTAAGCAAAATAGGGAAAAATGGCTTTCGCCCTCTCCAAAACAAAATTGCAGTCCTCCGAGATGGCATTCGCCCCCCGATTTCCAAGAATGGTGGTTGTTGGTTGCAATTTCGCCTTTTTTGATTCCTCGAAATCGATGATGGAGTTGAATCGGCCCCCCGATTTCTAGGAATGGTGGTTGCTTGGGACAATTTTGCGCTTTCTGTTCCTCAAAATCGATGTTGGAGTTGAATTCGCATTGAATTTATGGTTTTAAGTAGGTTTTACAGTTAGATTTGCCCCCAAAATTTGGGTTGAAGCTGGTCTTAACACCTATAAATATGCTATTGCTCGGTTACAAGCATTACTCACAACTCGTGATCGTTTATCCCTTGTTAACGAGTTGTAAAGTCGATTTTTTTTTCTAGATTTTTACCAAACATTCGAGGGACCGAGATTCCGAAAGAGCAGTAGCACACAGTGCAGTTGCACACTAGAAGGCGGGTCACGACAATTATGAAAGTACAGATCAGAGGAAAGCATAGACCAGAAGACGGGTCACAACAGCTTGAGGTTAGTGTTATATGTCTCACTGGCTTTGAAGGTTATATTGTTGTGGATGATGAAGTAGGGTTATTTTTATGGAAAATTAATGTAGAGGAAGGAGAGATATGGTCCTTAGTGAAAATGTTTGGCCGAGAATACAGAACGAATAACTTCCGGCCAAAATTTGGTATGAATAAGAGTGGTTGCGTTTATGTGATTTGGCAGTTACTGTTTTGCCGATCACTTGAAAGGATTGTTGAAGTTTAGAGTGGGGGAGGTAAAACGCTGGAGAGAAGATTGAACTTTTGGGGACCAACGGATTTGTGTAGCTTCACGTCTTATTTGTCTTTACGATGCGTGCCTTCGAAGTTGACTAAGCCGTGCTTTTGAATATAGCATGCGAGATGACAAGATTCTTCCTCATGGAAGTCTCTGCATGCTCTACAATATGGTGTGTAATGCTCAACCATGTTAGTAGCCTCTAGCTGATGAGGAGGCCTCTATTCATGGTTGGGTACTTTTCTTTGCCAAGTTGGTTTTGCAGGAAAAGTTCTAGGAGTAGGTTGAGTTTGTGCTCTTTCTATGGTTATCACCATGTTCTGAATTTCTTTCATTTGTGCAAGGTGTTTTTATTCAACTTCTTCCATTTTCTTCTCCATTTCCAACATTTGTTGTTCATGAGCCTCCTTTATTTCATATAAAGGATCTTTTTCTTTGTGTACTGTTGACTTTAAAGGAGTTGAAGCTCTCAAGAAACCAGGAAGGTTAGACTTTCCGGAAGATTGCATGTTCTTATCTATCTTGGTTGCCATTTTATTGTACAAATCTTCATTATATTGTTTATCTACAATCTTGTATCTGCAACGTGGATTGCTCTTATCTTGTGTTTATCTCATTCATTACAAAAATTGTGATCTCATTAAAAAACTCCTAAGCAACACCCATCCGCATCATTTCATCACTTAAAACACAAAAGCCATAGAAAACTCTTTGTTAGGGACAGCCCCCCTTGGCTTCGTTAGGAGTTAGCCTAAACGGAGGAGCTAGGATTCAGGTGACAGTACCTGGCTCATTGTTTTCCCCCAAGGCCACACTTCTCCCACTTGTAATGAGGAGACAGCTTTCGAAATATTTCTGCTGCTGGTGTGCATCTCGGTGGACAACAGGTCTTCTTCATTTTTGTGAAGATGTGTGTTGAAACTGGATGTGTGTTGAAACCGTTCATCAATTTCATAAACGGTCAAATTTTGTTTTCCTGTATGAGGACGGTTCACGGCAATTATGAAAGTACAGACCAGAGGAAAGCACAAACCAGAAGACGGGTCACGGCAGCTTGAGGTTAGTGTTATATGTCTTACTGTCTTTGAAGGTTAAATTGTTGTGGTTGATGAAGTAGGGTTATTTTTATGGAAACTTAATGTAGAGGAAGAAGGAGAGATATGGTCCTTAGTGAAAATGTTTGGCCGGGAATACAGAACGAATAAATTTCGGCCAAAATTTGGTATGAATAAGAGTGGTTGCGTTTACGTGATTTGGCAGTTAATGTTTTGCCGATCACTTGAAAGGATTGTTGAAGTTTAGAGTGGGGGAGGTAAAACGTTGGAGAGAAGATTGAACTTTTGGGGACCAAGGGATTTGTGTAGCTTCGCGTCTTATTTGTCTTTACGATGCGTGCCTTCGAAGTTGACTATATATGGTGGCCTTAATTAGTATATAGAGACCTGCCACTTTAGCTACATTGTCTTAGAGGCAATTCAGATGTTTTCCCTGTCATCGGTCTTCTTCATTTTTGTGAAGATGTGTGTTGAAACCGGATGTGTGTTGAAACCGTTCATCAATTTCATAAATGGTTAGATTTCGTTTTGCTGTATATTTTTTGTTGTTGTGTACAAGGATAAATCCGGTTGTATATATATGGTGGTCTTTTAGAATTTCAAGCCACTTTCTTGAAAGGGGTCTAAGATCTTACCTAGACTCGATGTGAATGTGTCTAAAATCTATAAACTTATCTTTGAAGACTATTAGATTGGATTTACATCCAAAACCATTTTTTTCTTCAATGGAAAAAACCTTACGTAGTGATTTTGGCTAAAATAACATGCAACACTCTTACAATTACTAGGTGCCTTTTGTCTTTTGGCGGCATCTTCCGCTGCATTGCAAGAAGTCCATCTAGGACATGGCAATGCCTCTGCCTATTCTATCAATGTTTGCAACTAATGGGACATGGATTATAATGTCCTCTTTTGCTTAAGCACAGAGGACCATCCCGCTAACCTATCTGATTCCCATAGGTTCGAGCGGGCATTGACATCCAGGGAATTAACTGAGGATTGATGCCATATGCACCCTAAGGAGATCTTTAGCATGGTTATTATATCATCAGTAGGTAAACAGGTGCCATAGGAACTTAAGGCCACCTGCATGCATAACATCCGAGCTATATTTCATGTTGCATGCACTGATACTTCTTCATTGGGTCTCCAAACACTCCGGAAGCACTGCATGCAAGTCAACTTGAAATTAGAAGATAAAGCGACCTAATTAGGTTAAAAGTTAGGTCTGACAGGTGAATGTTATAAAAGTAAGGTAAAGCAAGTAAGAAAGACCTGCTTATATGATTATTGATTTGTGATTTGAATTGGAGAGCTTAGTGAGCTAATTTGGGGTTGAGTGCACGTACTCAACTATCTAGTGTATTTCGGCAGCAAAATCTATCTGCCCTAGTTGCTATCAGGTTGGATCATCCAGATTCAGCATTGCTTCATCATTGGATATTATTCTTTAGTTTATTGCAGGATTCGAGCCAGATATTGGATTGGGGGAATTCTCCCTCCTTGCATGAGTGAATTGCTCAAGGAGAGTTACACTCGTATCTCAGGCTACAACAGTTGGATCTTCTGCATGCTGGCTCCATCCTTCCAAGAACAGTAGTATTACCCTTCCCCTGGAAGAAGGGCTTCTTCTTTTGACTTCTAAGCTAGTTATCAACACTTCCTCTTTCCAAAAAGACGTCCTCTTTGCATGGGTGACTTTCTCAGGTAGGAGATTCAGGTTTTAGGATTGGGAGCCAGGGCATGATCTGCATGCAGTCTCTATTGCACTCAGAGGGGTACTATAACCCTGTTACACCACTTCTGGATTCAACAACCATCAGTATTCCATTTATCCTTCACTCTATCTGTTGAAGAAGGCACATTATTACCAAGGGCACACTTCTGGAGGAGGATCAGTCATTATCTCTTTCATCCACCGGTCAAAGTCTTGCATACTGGACTTATATTGATATACATCGACCGATCTATCTACTAGTACGTACATGCATAACTTTCTCCCTATTTTATAGCATTTCTGCTTATCTGGGTATTAGATCTGCATGCAAGCACACTTTCATACCCCTTTCCTATACTGAGGCATAAGACTACTAGCAAACAACAGAACATCATAAAAAAAGAAAAAATATCAGTTTGGGATATTGCATGGATTCAGCCTTCATATTTAACTTCTTTCAAAAGCATTTGGTGGCATTGAAACATCCATGGTCTCCCTATCCAAAAGACACTATATCTCACTTCTCCAATCCATTCTTCATCAACACCCTACAACATGGATCTCTTCATGTCGCCAACCAAAAAAAAACCATAGCTCCTTGGCACATCCAAATACTTGTGTCACATCTACTAAGAAACCTGAACTATCTAATTCTTTCAAGACTCAGTTCTTTCTCTTTACAATTTTCAAGTTAGCTCCACCAAGTCTTTGTTCCAATATTTCCTCCACTATTGAACTTTGGCATTGTAATCTTCCAAGAAAAGATCAAAGGAATGTCTTCAAGAATCCACTTGGTCTATGCAATTTGAAAACACAAAGAATAGCTTAGAAAAACCTTAGTTGCTTGGGTCCTCTAGTAAATCTTGGGAACCGTTTTTGTTCATCACTTAAAAGGAGACATTTCAGGACATGTCTTTTATGATTAGGTGTTGAATTCTGAAGTATGGCATTGGAGTGAAAGGAGCATTGGAGTATAAAGTAATAAGCACTTTATTCTATTGAAGTTATAAGAAACTTGTTTCCTAACAATCCAAGGGAAGCTAGTACCGCAAGAGCCATGGCTACACCTTGGTTGACTTATATTTATAAGTCATTGACTATTACTATTGTCGATGGAGCTCTTTATGATCTACTGGATAAGGCCATGAAAAACCTTCCTATGTTTTAGGTAAAAATACAATCACGTCAAAGGCTCATTTGAAGGAATTCACTAGAACGCACACTATGTTGAAGGTTCAACATGTTCTTGTTTTAAAGTTGTTTACAGTCTTGTCATTAGAAGGTGATGCACTTGTTTGGTTTCTAAATCTTAATGATGACAACATTAGCACATGGGTAAATGTGGAGATGTTTTCCTTGAGTGATGCAAAGAGAAGGATACCAAATTCTTATCAGCTACTTCGAATGAGATCAAAAGAAGGGAAAACGAGACAATTTAAGAATTCAATGTAAGGTTTAGTAAGATTGTTCAAAATATTCACAAAGAAATCAAACCCCCAAATACAACCATCCTTATCCATTACATATATGCCTTCCATTACATAGAAGAAAAACATGTTGGTCAGGTACTAATTCCCAAAATACTTTGAAATAGGTGGAACCAGTCCACCAATTGATCAACCGATATTCTCTGTTCCATCAATGTCGGGATTCTTTTGCAACTATATGTCTATGTGCAAATCGGGATATCTTTGGAAGCCATGCTCCTACAAATTTCAATAGCATCCTTAAATAATTGTTTTCTTTGCTCTGCATAGAGTCTAGGTGCTCCAAGACCTGTCTTCTTAATTTCAATTGGTTCATGATCATTAATATATGCTTAGGTCCTAAACCTCCTTTGATGATTGCATTTGTTTTATCATGCATGGACGGCTTAGTATGATCCCTTGGAGTCCAGATTGGTAGATCTTTGCTTCATGTGATGGTGACATGGATATTTTCCGATCTCATTTGATATGGATGGAGCTCTTTGACCCCTCAGCAGTTCTGCTGGCATGTAAGATCCTCATACAACAATCAAAATGAGTCCTGGGCACATTCCTTGATGACCTGGGTATATGTTGAGCCTCCTAACAGCCTAATTAGTTGATCTGGGATATTTCTGGGTAGTTCTGGTATTTGTTAGCCTCAAACAGCAACAAATCAAATCTGTCCCAGCCTTCAAACAACCATACGTCAAGCAAATCCACTTTTTGGTTTGTTCTGGGTACATTTTTGACAAGTTTATGCATCGTACCAATGGTAAAGTGGCTAAAACGCAGACCTGTACACTTCTGAGAATGAGTAGCAACAGTAAAAGTGGTTATTTGAGAAATAAATTCATGTTGATGGGCACATCCTAGGCCCTGAAATCAATTCTCAGCCCTATTTGACCCCCTAGTCATCAGTGATCTGATTCTGGGCTAAATTTGAGGACAAACCTGTGTGTCAAAAGAAAATTTTAGGCAATCTGAGCACTTTTGTGGACTAGATCAGCAGGAAGAACCATTTCTTCTTAAATCCTGGGCACTTTTCTACCCTTAATCAACATTAGACTTTGTTGTTGTTTACTAGTTATTATAGATAACAATGCGGTCCATGCATCTTTCAATAGCTTCCAAATTCGTACCATTTTCCTTTGTACATTGCCCAATTATGAAGTGAGCATTAGAAATTTTTTATCATTGGCACCTAGGATATTGATAATCTGCATTCTGAAGGGTAATGTTGCTAAGTGGAAAAAGAAAGAGGGAGATAAAGTTTCAACTGGGGATGTACTTTGTGAAATTGAGACTATAGGCATCCTTCACTACTTTTTTTATGTTCTATCTTCTTTCAAAGAAACTCCAAAGGTCAACTAATTTCCTTTACTACTTTTTTTATGTTCTATCTTCTTTCAAAGAAACTCCAGAGGTCAACTAATTTCCTTTCCTTGCTTATTTGGTAACGTTGCTGAAGAATGCTGATTGTTAAGAAATGGTTTTAGGATAAAGCAATTGTCGATATGGAGAGTATGGAGGATGGCTATTTGGCAGAAAATGTCCATGGTGACGGATCAAAGGAAATTAAAGTTGGGGAGGTACACTCACAATCATTAAGAAATCTCTTTCTCAGTCTACAGTTGCAATTGTTATATTGAATTCTTTACTTGGGTTTAGAGTTGGCAAAGGAGTTCTAATTGTTACATCAATGTGTGAATGTGCTGGTGCATCTAGATATTTTAACAGTTTGTGTATAGTGAACTGGTAGGGTTTATTCAAAATCTGGAAGGTTTTTTTGTACTAGTTTTGAATCAGGTTATAGCAATTATGGTGGAAGATGAGGATGACATTGCAAAATTGAGGGACTACACACCTGTTATCACCTGAGCTGTAGTTACCCCTATGGATGTATCCACTCATGGATGGCAATAGGGAAGGGCAACTGAAAAGGTGCAACCATGATCACCTCGACCTCCAATAGATTGCTTGTCACGCCAGTCGAGGAAACCTTCACTTTATGTTGTCTAGCCTAGACAACAAAGGGGGAGACCCGATCTACTCCCGACAGGAGAGATCAAAACCAAGACACCAAATCAAGTTAGTTCTAAGTGAAGTAAGGTGTATGGTTTATCCTAGACCTTAGGATGAAGTCACAAGACACGTGAGGGGTTCAAAGAGTATGGCTTTGGTTCATTGTTGATGTGAGAGTGACTTATAATATTTGAAATGAGATCCAAGATTAGAGTACTAGTTCAATGTGAGAAAATCCACCGCCTTGGGAACTGTGTCCAGTGCAAGGTAATTTAGAGGTTGAATTGGGGCTAACTAGTACAAGTGACAAGCTTGATCATGATACATGATGGCATCAAGGGTTTAGTTCACCACACTGAGGTCAAACCACAAGTTAATCCAACAATCTAGGAAAGTTGAATTGACTTGGAGAGAGACCAGTGCCTTGGGAATTGGGATAATGGAGTCAAAGTAAGGTTAACTTGTGGTTAAGGACTCCTATTGCATGAGACAAGTGGGCAATTAAAGTCTTGATGAATGAATAGGTTTAGATCTAGGTTTGACCAAAGTGGACCACAATTCCATAAAACAAGGAATGCTATCCCCAAGGCAAGATTTGACAAGGTGACCTACTAGACCTAGGTTTTGAATTATTCCCGTTCCAAATCCATAAAAATCTCAAGTACCCACGTCCTAGAAGTGAGTCAACTCACTTCTCCAAGGTGGTGCGACTTTACCCAAGGAGGCCTAAAAGTGGGGTAAGTGGGGTCAAGACAAGTCCGATAACATCCAAACTTTAGATCCAGGTAGGTTAGTCAAGTAGGAGTATGGATCTATGATTTCACGGCAATCCGACGGCTAGATCTTACTAGATCTGAGTTTGAAGATACCAAGTGGTCCAAAATGGGGATTAAATCCCTTAAAATGTGGAATAGGGCCCATAAGGTAGAAATCAGAAAAGTGACAATCTGGGGGTAGCTTATTGGATGTGTAGATCACGAATCAAGTAAAATCTCAACTACCCATGTACTAGATCTAGGTCAACCCACCCAAACTAGGAAGTGCGCCCTTGCTTGGAGAAGGCTAAATGCCTTGGGAAGAGGGTCAAATGGAAGTCAATCCTCACCAAACTATAGATCCGGGATGTCGTGGATACTATAGAGGTGGGTTTTCAAAATCTTACCCAAGAAGCCACTAGATCTAAGTAGATCTGAAAAAATGTAAAAATGGGGGTTTTGATTAATTAGGGTTTTAAATGTTTTAGACAAGTGGATAGATCATGGAAAGAAATTACCTTGAGATCATACCTGAGTGATGAAGAGAGATGCTTTGATGTTGAGGAAGATTCCCGCAGAGATCAAATGAGAGATTGTTGATTTTGCTTGCAAAATTGATGCCCTAGCCCACAAGTGCGCCCTCCTCTGCCTGTCAATCCAAGGAAAATCGATTTCAATCAGAGAGGTCAAGTATGGAGGAAATACAAGTAAAATGCAATGATAACATAGAATAGAAGGTCCTGGGACAGTAATACTCCCTGTTACCAATGAAGAGATCCAAAGAAGAAGTAGGGAGAGTCTTCCCCTACCAATACTTCCTCCTCAAAGCAAATCGGCCTCCACCTGTAGATGCAAAAAATGTGGTACAAAAGATATGGCAAAACAAGATCTCCAATAACTCAGTGCAAAGGAAGAACCAACGAACGAACACCAAAAACATTCACCACAACACTGGAGATAGATGCAATAGTAATTTTCTATTCCAATAATCCAGAGCCACAAGTCGCTTTACAATGAGAAGCTCTCTCCTTTAAATAGGAAGGAGAGGCATCAAAATCCTAACCACTTTTTGAATGAGTGGCTAAGATTAAAAGATACAAATGTCTAATCAATGGTTGAGATGAGCCCAACAATAAAATACATGGATCACTAATAAAATATTATATGAGTGGACAAAATCGCCCTAGAAGAGGGGAAACCCACCAAATCATGATGACAAAATATAATAGGGGGCTTATGGTGGGTCCAAGGGGTAATTTTATCCCTCCTTGGTCAATCCCCATAGCACAATAATCATAAAATAATCCTCAATGTACCAAATCATGCCTCCATGGTCAAATCGTAGGCCTCAAAAGACCTCAGAAATCCTCAGAAAGTGCCATAAGTGATGGATGTGAGCCCCGATGAAGCTGAAATTGCTGGAGGAGGTGTGGAGGACCCCAATCTATCATCCATGATCATCCCATGCCATAAAATTGCCTCAGTAGCCCAAATCGATTTCCTCAATAGCCATTTCTACCAATCCTGAAATGCCTCAGGAAGCGTGAAACTGCCCCAAACTACCTCCTAGAGTGCCTGCGCTGTCAAGGTGAGGGCACCAGTGTGTCCGGGAGGGGGATAATATGGTAAAAACAAGTGGCTGGACCACCCCCTCCATCATCAGCGCCCTAGGTGAACCAAATAAAAATCATCTCTGCTCTGACAGGGTCACCTACAGACCAAAACTGCACTAGGACAGCCTACTGAGGAAAAATCATCACTGTAAGTGCCCAGAACTGAAAACAAACTATCTCATTGGACTCAAAAGGTCCAAATCCATCCAATATGTGTACTCATACACCATATGAGTCTCTACATGATCAATATATATATCCAATATACCGGAACAGGGCAAATAATAATAATCTATAAATGATCAAATAATGCTGTAAACCATGAATCATCATCATAACCCTGTAGATGCTGCATAGAATCATCATGTACATGTACATAGACCATATATCATCTATCCATATCATCATAAGGTCCAACCCTCTCATGTCTTATGGTTGACCTTGGTCAAACTAGGTCTAACCAAGTCAACATGACCAAATACAACTCAGACCATCATCGGAAGCTGCTGCAAAGTGTCAAAGGTTAATGCATGCTCTACAACTTATTCAAATAACAATCATAACACAAAGTAATCATTACTGGCGATCTAAATCCAAATATATAATGTCATTAATTATTAATATTACTCAGACCAGACTTTCAAGATCATACTCACTTCATAGCTGTGATCAATTTGCTAGTGAAGGGTGAAGGTTAAAATGACTGGTTAGGCTAAGGGATGACTTGAATGACTTAACTTTGTGACACTTTGGCAAGGGAAAGGGAAAACACACCATAGTATATACTGAATGAGCAACAACACAAGGAATGGCAGTGTCTCACAAATGGATGAGTTGTTCAAAGAGGGTTTATTCACCTTTAACAGATGCGCACAATCCATAATACAAATAAGGCCAGCAATTGTTTTGATATAGCATTTAAGTTCCATTTCTTTTTGGGCCTGAAGTTTCCATAGCCTTGGTCTATGTGTGTTTATAAACACATTGCATAGATTCTCATTTATTTTAGGCTTTCTGCTGCAGGTGTGTTTTTAAGGCACTTGTTTACCTGAGCACTTCTAGGTGTGTCACAGACAGCTTGTTTACCTAGGTATTTACATTTCCAAAAGATATAACATTTTATTTTCATGGCCATTTTCATTTGGCATGTCTCTCATTCATGTGTGTTTAGAAACACATTGCATGGATGGGCTTTTCATACAAGATATAGCATTTCATTTTCCAGATTTTGTATTCATGGCAGCACTAAAAGTTTCAGGTTTAGCCAACACAACTTTAGTGACTAGGGGGAATTCACAAATAACTCCAACTCACCATAGGCAAGTTTTGTCACCAACTCAGAGCCGAGACACAATAAACAGGGAAGCTCATCCAATACAGAGGCTACAGTGGGGAAAAGATCCTCCATGTCACTAGTCAAGTATTAAGTCAGGGTGATAAACTAAAAAGGTAGGCAATGGATGGATGAAGACAATGAATAATGGTGCCAACACTAGAAAGCCAAGGTATGGTGGAATGATCACCTCTATTCTCCCTAAGGAGGGTAAAACCAATGAGTATGAATAGTGAACTTCTAAGTCTGAGTAGGGACAATATAATATATATAATAAGATCAACCAGGTCCACATATCTATATGATCGCCAGATCATGACACTAAGTGCTAAGACATGCTATAAGAATAAATATTAAAGCGATATAACCATGACACAATGATATACCTGCTGAGTCATATACCTGACTGCTCATCAACCTGTACCATCATATGTCCTCTGAAACTGCTGCTGTAACTATGGGCAATACTGACTGCTCCGTACCGATGGTATAATGGCTACATCGGTCATCTCTCTAAGTGTCCCGAGACTCAGTCATGGCATGGGGAATACAACTGTTGTCCACAGTCTGATAGTGATCCAATATAGATGCTCATCTCAGCATCTCAAATGTAAGGGAACTGGCTGAATAGTGTACTGGAATCAGAAAAATAATGTATGGCAGCCCGGATACTATATATGTGATAACAACACCCTCGGGGTAGGGAGCTACCATTAACAAGACTCCTTCAAAGTCTGCAAGCCCTGTTGTAACTCCTAAAACAGAGAAGAGTGCAACATCTCTTGAAACAGAAGATCACATTTTTGCTAGCCTTATTGCAAGAAAGATGGCAGAAGATCATAAGGTCAGTTTCATGCTTGTCATAGGCATTCTGCTAGTGATTGTACTTCTATCATAGAAATAAGTACTTGGTATTTCAATAATACTTTTATCATTTTATGGCTATCTGACTTATCTTGTTTGTGCGGCCGTGGGTCCACACTGTTTGTTGCTATTTTCCAGGTTCTAATTTCAAGCATAAAAGGTACTGGCCCTAATGGATGCATTGTGAAGGCTAATATAGAGGATTATTTAGTTGAGTCTTTCTATTTCTGTTGTTGTTATTATTGTTTTTGTTAATAGTAATACATAAGGGTTTTCATATGGTGCTCACTGGTAAACCCAGGAAGTTGACAGTAACTATTAGAACGTCCATTTAAATTGTTATCCTTTCTTTGTTTTGATGATTTTCTATTTAGTCTAATAAATCCCATCAATATATTCATTCCAAACTCTTTTTGACATTGCTACTGGCAAAAAGTAGAATACAGTAGTTGCAATATACAACATATTTACAAGCATTTGCTAGGTACTTCTCCCAACAATGTTTAATCTCAGGAAGTTCAGTGGGCCTATTACTGGTTTTACTTGATCGTTCTGTTGAAACTTACTGACATCCAACACACTGTGTTGTGCTCTTTATGGAACCCACCTTAAGATATCCATAGTTTAAATTCCTTTAGATAGACTGTACAAGTGACTAGGAATATGTTTAAACTCCAAGGCATATATTTTAGAAGATAATCCTGCAATTGATTGTGTTTCACTTCCGAAACCACTAAATACAGGAAAGCAATCCATCCTCTATTACAAAAGTGAGCAATGTATGGTCAGAGCTTCAATTGAAATGCACAAAGCCTATTGAACTCTCCCCTAGACCTCCAGTTTCAATCGCAGCCTCTGGACTGCTTGGATGATGAGATGAGGGCTTCCTGTTGGCAATCCGGGTGGGTTGGAAGTATAAGATGCAGAGTGCCTCCTATAATTCAATCATAGAATAACATAAAGTGGAGGTGTAAGATGAAAGGTCAGACCCCACAGCTATCATAGAATAACATCAAGTGTAATGTTGGAAGTGTAGGGTTCTCAATGAAATATGAAATGATGGAAATGCACACTTCTTTAGAAAATTCTAGTGCTAGAAATGTACATTCTTGTAGAAATGCACGTTCAGAGCATGTTCCTCGCCAACTGTGGGAAACATGCAATTTTGAGCAGTTAAATGAATCTGAACAACACTCCATTCGTCACTTACTAGAGGAGAAAGGGTAGGACAAAGAAAGAGGACTCAGCTCTAGAGTATGGACACATGTAAGAAAACTGAGTACGATGATAAGATTGCATTCCACCGCCTCATACATGTTTTGAATGGTCTGGCTGTATGCCAAAAGGAGGTTCTGAGTGCAATACACAAGTTACATGAAAAACCAGTAGTATCCACCCATGAGGCAACTATCATGGGTCCACACTAGTTTGAATGTACTAGATCCAAGATTCCCTTGGACCTTCTGTCACTGCTCGAGAAAGAGCTCTTGGCATTCTTACCAATTGCACATCCTCTACAAATACCATCACAATCTACACAGAGGAGTATTGGAAGTCCTGTCACCATTGTCCTCAATGATGGAAGAGCTCTATAGTGTTGATGAGCAAGTCTTCTGTGCCACAACTCACCCAAACTGGTAGAATCATGTGCCAGTGCTTGAATTGGTTGTGTAGTCAGCTTGTATAAGCTCTCCTCTCGAACACCAATCATATGATTTGAATCCATACTAGAGTTATTGTGCCATGCATGAACCTTCCATCAGAGAATGCAACTTTGTAACATTTGTTCTCCAAGGCTGATATGGATACAAGGTTCCTTTACATCCTAGGTACAAACAACACATCGCTCAAGTGTAGAGTATCGCTAGAATCTAACTGGAGGTAGGTATCCCCATATTCCTTCAAAACATATCTAACATCATCCCCAAGTACAACTCGTAGGTGGGACTCTTTCTCTACCAAGTCTGTAAGGTTTTCTTTATAACCTGTCATATATCTAGATGCACCACAATCTATTAACCAAGTAGCACTAGTGGTAGGAACTGTACCTGAGAGAGCGGAGATAAAGAAAAACTCTGTTCGATCATAATTCCTTGACTTCTTGTGTGGAGTGTCTTCATCAACATCAGTAGTTGAAACTTGGTGTTTTCTCTTCTTTCAACCATGACATTGTCTGATATAGTGACCGTACTTCTGACATCTAAAGCACTAGATATGCAAAAGATCCTTCTTCTTCTTTTGTTATGTTATAGGGCTTGATATCCCAGCTTCGTCTTCCCTGCCATGAAACTTTCCACGCTTACCTTTTCCTTTCTTAGCATGAGCTACAAGGACTTGGCTTTCTTCATGTTGAGTGCCATGCAATCTGCCTCTAGCCTAAGTTCCCTTGAAATCACCCTACTCATGTATGCCCTGGTATTCCAGAGGTGCAGAGAGTGTGGTCCAAGTCTCAAGGATCCATGGTTTCCCGACAACCCATGGTTTTTGTATCCAAACAGCTTCCTGACCTGCAACACATACCGCAATATACTCAGCTTCTGCACCTCTGAGTGCCACTGAGGTCTGCTTCCTGCTACACCAAGAAATCACTGCAGATACGAAGATGAAGCAACACCTGGAGGTGCTCTTCCTGTCTACATCACTTCCTTTTAGACCATTTGGGTGTTGAATAATTTAAATAGATTTCCCACCATCTGACACTTCTCTCACTGTGATTTTTGTTGATTGTAAGTGTCATATGGTTTCCTGGACATCCCATTTGCAGGGAGCTAATGCAATTGTTTACCGTATTTGGGTTATTATTCTTGTAGTTCAGACATTTATATCAATAAAAAAGTAAGTTTTCTGGGCATATTTGTTAATTCTCCTTGTATTTTATATCTTTCTGTAGCTTTTTTACTTTTAGTTTTAAAAGCTTGTCAATTTCATGCACTTTATTTTCATTATGATGTACATATCGTCCTTAGTTTTCCATTGTATATAATGTACAACTATGAGTTAGTTAGTTTATTTTGCTTACATGTTTTGCTTTGTTGATACATTTCACTTTAGTAATTTATTAGTTTTGTAGTTGAGTTTTAACTTCTGTTTTAGGTAATGTTGTCCTATTATTTGTTTATGCTCATTTTATCTAGCATATTCATTTTATTTAGGCATAATTCTACATTTTACAAAAATTTCATAACTACAGGATTTATTTATAATCTAGAACAATAGATTTTATTCACATTTAAAACATAAATTTCACATTAAATAAGACTTGAATAATCACCGACATAAATAAACACCCTTAAGGTGGAAAGGCTCCACAGACTCAGCTAACAAATTAACCTAATTTTTAAATAGTTGATTTTAGGGTTTAAAATAGTAACTCAGTTTTCCATCCCCATTTTTACCTCACGACCAACCCTACGGGAGTGTTTTGCATGTTGTAGGAACTGTCTAGGAAATTTGATGCACCAATATCTATTAACCAAGTATCACTTGTGGTAGGAACTGTACCTGAGAGAGCGTAGATAAAGAAGAACTCTGTTCAATCATCATTCCTCGACTTCTTGCGTGGATCGCCCGCTAATACTCTTAATTAATGGTTCCCAGGAAGAGGGGAAACCATTGAGAGTCAGCATGACAAGTTCGCTGTCTTCAAGCAAATTGCTTAGTGGAATGATGAATTCTATCTTTCAAAGTAGGACGAAGTTCGTTATTCTCTTTAGAATTTCTTTGAATATGTTCACAAGTAGCCTGCAGCCCAAATTCTTCATAAATAGGTTCCTTTTCTTCTCCAAAGTTGCTGTAACAATTCTATTCTTCAATTAGCACTTGAGAAGCTTTTTGGTTTTCCATAGGCTCATTTAAAAATCAGTCCTCCTATGATTGACTTCTGCTTTATGCTTATTGAGTGCAAATGATATTTCCCCAAATTGTTGAACTGGTTCTTAAAATAGACTGTAAAGCACCCTGCTTGTATGGGCTGATTTTTTCGTTTGGTTTTGCTTTTTGTTTGGGTGTGTTAGGTCCCGGATCTTGTCTCATACATTCAACAATACCTTTTTGCAATACATGAAATGGATTTATAATGCATTCGGCACTTCAAAAAACTAGAATATCTCATGGAAATACAGAGATTACATTCGCTGCAATTAATATGGAATTTATAGCAGCAACACTAAAGTGTATATTAAGTCAAACAAATTTGAGTTTTAATAGGGATTCCTGACCTGTAGGTAACAACAAGAGCTTGCAACACCCTAGAGGCTGTATCGACCTTCTTTTGATATCCGGAAATGTTGAGAATGACCACAAGTAGCAAGCTGATCTCAAGAAGTGTGTCAAACAAACAAATATCAACTTAACCTACTCGAAATGGCCACTGAAATGAATTAAAGGTGTTCAAACTCTTCGTAATTAATTAGAGTCGACATCTCTCTTTTTATAGCTTAATTCAAAAGGCATCAGGTACTTCACAAAATTCAAATTTTTTAACAGGCACAAAACACATCGTCTTCTTCACACGATTCAATCTGTTGAATAGGCATGAAAGGCATCACCTTCTCGCTCTTTGACACCCGGTTTTATGTGATGGTTTTTGCTCAGCTGGCCATTTAGTTGATATCGACTCACTACTAGACTTTCACAATGTCATGTAAGAGCTGTGCTCAGGGAAAATGAAGATGAGCTTATAGAGTTGGTTTGTTAAATCCCTGATGGTTGAATATTTCGAAACCGTCAATCCTTTTAATGCACCCAAACTTTGGTCTTCTTGAGTTTATAAAAAGGACTAGGATTCTTCCCAAACTTTGATCTTTATAATAGGCGAAACTTAATGTAACACGCTAGAAAGGAATCGGTGCCCGGGGAAAATTCGATATTTTTAACTAGGTTGAAAAGCATGTTGTTCTCCACAAAATGTAAACTTACAAATAGGTTGGGAAGGAGTTTGATTACGACTCTTTAAGGCCACTGAAGCCTTTAAAAAATGTAAGTATTTGTAACTTGCTTGAAAGGCATCAAACCCTTCAAAAAATTCAATCTTTTTCACTAGCATCAAAGGCATTGTGTTTGTCACATACTTAATGCTTTTAACAAGCATGGAGACATCATCTTGTTAAAAAAATTCAATCTTCCTACTTTCCTAAAAGGAATCATGTTATTCAACCAATTGAATCCTTTTAAAATGATTAAAATGCATCGAGGCCTTCTTAAGATTTGATCTTTCGAACATGGTTGAAGGGCGTTAAATCTTTAAATGCATAATGTCCTTCCCAAAATTGGAAATCTTTAGCAATCCAAAAAGTGATACCGTTCTTGACAAAGGTCTCTGTATTTGACAGGTATGAAATACATTGTGTTCTCCACAAAATTTAACCTTTTTAAAAGGCATGGAAGATTTCCTTTTCTTTGAAACATTCAATCAGTTGATGTGCATGAAACATGTTCTTTGATGAATTCCATCTTGTTAACATGCTACTCTAAAAGCGTCGAGGCCTTCGTAAAACTGGAGCTTTTAAACCTTTCCCGAAGTGCATTGTGTCTTTCAAAACTTTCATCATTTCATCAACAAAGAAAGTCATCATGTTCTTTGCAAATTTCTATCTATTTGACACCTTGGAAACAAATGATGTTGTCTATAGAATTGATTATTTTTTATATATATGAATTTTTTTGTCTTGTTAGAAGAATTCAATATTTTGATGTGCTTTAAAGGCATCATGCATAACGTTTTCCACTAAATTCCATCTTTTTAACATGCTCAAAAGGCATTAAGGACTTCGTAAAATTTGATCTTTTTGAGTTGTCTAAAAGAAACCAAATCTGTCTCAAATTCTGATCAATATCCATGAATTTTTTCGTCTTGTTAGAAGAATTCCATATTTTGACGTGCTTTAAAGGCATCATGCATCATGTTCTCCACTAAATTCCATCTTTTTAACATGCTCCAATGGCATTAAGGACTTCGTAAAATTTGATTTTTTTGAGTTGACTAAATGACACCAAATCTGTCCCAAATTTTGATCCTTTTGACATAACCAAACTTTGATATGGCATCATGTTAATTTGAAAACTTGACCTTTCTAAAAACCAAGAAAGCCATTGTGATTTCCACCAAATCCAATCTAATTTACAGGCCAAGAAGGGATCCCGTTCTTCATAAAAAATTCCGTTTTTTAACACACCCTAAATCCATCAAGCCTTCTAAAAGCATAATCTTTTTTATCTAGCCTGAGAGGCATCGAAGCGTCTGCAAAATTTGATTCTTTCAACTTGCTTGAAAGAGATTCTGTTCTTGACAAAATATAATCTATTTAACTGTCACAAATTGCATCGTCTTCTGGAAAAAAATTAAAAATTCATTGATTTTATGTAACAGGAAGGTATCATGTTCTAATTTAGATGCCCAGAATGTTAACGAAATTGTAACTTCGGAAGATATTCACGTGTATTTTATATTGTATTTATTATTGTATTTTATTTGTACCTCCGAAGGAGATGTTTATTCCTCTGGTCGGAGATTTCATTATTATATTTGGTCATGTAAAGTCATTGTAAGTCGGGGCAATAGACCCCAGAGTTAGATTGTATTAGGGTTAATAGAGTCTTCTAGAGAAGTCGGCCTAGTCAGGTACAATTGGGGCCGACCTAGTAAGTGAAAAGGTCAAGTGAAAGTAAAGTATAAATAAAGAGCTAGGCTCTCTCATTTATTCATTCACACACTCACTCAAGTTCGCATTAGTGAGAGAGAAGCTGCTGAAGACCATCTCTATTTTTGGTTTTACTTTTGTGACATTGTATTGGTGATCATTCTATCTCTGAGGAAGTTGCGGGGTTTTCTCCTTTATGGTTTCCCCGAGGAAATTCTTTGTGTCTATTGTGTTATGCTGTGCATGTTATTCTCTCAGATAAGATCCTAGATAATATTGATTAAAATTGTAGAAAATCTAACATGGTATCAGAGCTAATCTAAAAAGAAGACATTGTGCAGCTGCGGGAAGCTATGGTTTCCATTTCTGGAAACTAGTCATCTTGGCATTTTCGCTATAAATCACTTTTGGCGAAGTTTCAGGATTTGAAACTTGGACAGGCCGAATATTAAATATTCATGTACCTTGTCTGGGAGTTTCAGCCTCAGATTCGCTGTACGTTTGTGAAAATTCTCACAGTAGATCCAAAGAGATGATGTAAACCTCACAATGAAAGAATTTAGGAATAACAGAAGAAGAATAGAGCAGAAGAACATAGATCCAAAGGAGCTCAGATAGAGGCAGAATAATTACACATGTTATATTAATCTGAATACTAAAATTGTAAATATACAATGCTCAGGATTCGAATACACTAGGTGTGATTCGAATTAGCCTGCATGGATAGATCCATAATCAGTGGAGTGTCATCAAGGCATAACTAGGAGTCCAACTCATCATTAGTGAAGTCATCAATGCACAAGTAATAGTCAACCAGGAGTCAAACTGAGTCTAACTGAGTGTGGTAGGTGTAACTGGCACATGGAAGCACTAATGTAGTGAAGGAGGCTCAGTGGAGGGCGTTCACGGAGCTAACTGGAGTCAGAATAGGCTATCTAGTCACACTGGAGGTCCAACAGAGTGATAAGATCAGTTAAGAGTGAGTCAAGCCTAAAATCAGGGAGAGAACTCAGTTAACTGAACATAACTGGACTGGCAGGTGAAGAAGTGCGCATCTCTCATGCAGTAGGTGAAGGGAGGGCGCACTAGGTACTAGGAGGGCCAAAACTGATCAGGAGGAAGCTCCCGAGGCTAGCTAACTGAGGGCTAGGTGTTGGGACTGATGACTGGGATGCATGCAAAATGCATGCGAACCCTAGATTGCATGCAAACCCTAAAAGACTGAAAATGAAAATGACTGAAAAGCTAGTAGGACTAGGATGGAGTATAGGAATATCCTAACAACTTTAGGAGATATGATCCATGCAAATTAGGGTTTCAGCCTCCTCCAAAATTCAATTTTAAAAAGGTGACCTAGGGAGAAATGCTATATCTCGAGCTGTGAAGATCCAAATCGAATTTCGTAAGCTGTTCCAAAATTTTTTCTCGGGTGTGAGTTTCAGAACCCGAAGATGAAACAGTGACACATGGCATTCCGTACCATGTTATCAGAACCAGACTGGTGGTCGAACCGAACCGAACTGGTGGTCGAACCGGCCGACACCAGGACCCAGAACCAGACCGAAACCGGGAAAAAACTCGGATCAAAAAACCAGTTGAGCAAAAATACATAAAATATTCATATTTTCAGAAAATAAATATATATTCATGTGCGTCCATGTGAATTCAATCCATTATACACAAATATGCAAAGTTTCTCATGTATATAATTAGTTAGATTAAATTAAAATAGTTACATTACAATACAAAGTTAAAATATTAAAGTTAGTAAAATAGTCACAAATTAAAATTAATATAAAGTTAAAATATTAAAGTTCATAAAATAGTCACAAATTACAATACAAAGTTAAAAAGTTAGTAAAATACTAAAAATTAAAATAGTTACATTATTATGTATTACATTATTACATTATTATTAAGTATTAACTATACATTGTAAAAACGGGAAAATCGTGATAACATTACGTATTACATTATTAATAATCCTAATAGACTAGCATCTAATTTATTAATAATACACTTACCACTTTGATTAGATATCCTAGCATCTAATTTATTATTACGTATTAACTATACACTGTAAAATACTAAAAATCGAAAATCGTGATAGCCGAAGCCCATGAATCTGAAATTCGAATCCTGAAAAAAAGAAAACCGTGAATCTGAAATTTGAATCAGGTCGTCATTTGGATGTCATAGCCCCAGTCCCCAACATATTTCGAGTCGACCTCGTAGCCACCAGCCTGTAGTATGAATGAAATTTAAATCCGGCTGAGATACTTACGGTAAGATGGAGATACTTTGGCTATGCCACGGCCCATGAGAAGCTCCAAACATTGACTGTGCCACGGCTGAGCAGATCCGGCTGTTCCACGTGATGAGCAGCTCCAAGCTCAGACTCCCGAACGCCTTGCTGCTGTAGCCTGTGACTCCGTAATTCGCACCACTGAACCCAAAAAAATCCAAACGATTGTCAAACGAATTGTGATTGCAATGGAGGGTATCCCCATATGTCATTATATAGCGATGAAATGGTAATTACATTGGCAAATGTGGTCGATGTTGCCAGTTTTTTGTTATTTTTTAATTAAAAAAAATTAGAACGTGGGTTTTTTGCCACATAAAATTTTAGAACATGGGTTTTTGCCCCTTTAAAAAAATGTATGGAACCGACGGGTTTCGTATGGAACCTGACCGATTTGAAAAGCTAGTCGGTTCCGTATAGAACCTAGCGGTTCATCGTGGAAACCGGCCGGTTCAGAATCGAACCGGTCAAAAACGAGTTTGAACAAGCGGTTGGACCAGTTGAGCCTTGGAACCGGTTGGACCGGTCGGTTTAACCAGAACCAGGCCGGTTTTTATAACATTGTTCCGTACAAGTTTGCTATACTGAAAAAGTCCATAAACAGGTCATCGTGGGAAACTTAGCATAAGTTCCTCTAACCTGTGGGGTTGGATAAAGGACAGAGCAGACTATCACAGGATGAAGTTTCAGACCTTGAGGAGCAGAAATTTCGGAGATACATCAGAATTAAGACTTGACAAATCTATAGTAAAAATTGAAGAAACTAGGGCATCGAGTTTTTGGGGCTTCTCTTCATCAATTTGGAAAAAGGAGTACATTGTGATTGGACAACTCTCCTTGAGGAGGCGCATCTTCCTCTCCAATCAGAAGTTCAAGATTCCAACTTTGAAAAATTAGGGTTTCTCTAACAAACCCTAGGTCAGCCATCTCCAGAACCAGTTTCAACAAACTAAAGTGGTAAGACCTAAAAGCTTTGCTATTTCCATTTGAAGTTCTCATTAAATATGTCTCACCACACCAAGCTTGAGGATAAGCTTGAAGGAGCTGATAACTTCCGAGCATGGAAGTATAGGATTGCTCTGGTCGTGGAAGAAAATGATTTGGACAAGTATGTGAATGAAAAGGTTCCAGCACCAGAGGGAGATGATGCTAAATCCATCCACAAGAACTTGGTTAAGGCCAAGAGAATCATTGCAGATTCTATTAAGGATCATCTCATCCCACATGTGTCATCCTTGAAGACACCTAAAGAGATGCTTGATGCCTTGACCAAGCATTTGAAGGAAAGAATATAAATCGGAAGATGATCTTAAGGAACCAACTTAAGAATGTGAAGATCCAAAATGTAGAGACCATGCAATCCTATTTCACAAGGGTCTCACAAATCAAGGAGCAACTTGAAGCACTTGAAGAGAATGTAGAAGAATGAGAGATTGTTATGACCACCTTGAATGGTCTCCCAAGATCATGGGACTCATTCATTCAGGGGATATGTGCCAGAAAGAAGTTGATTACATTCAATAGACTATGGGAAGAATGTACACAAGAAGAAGCTCGACTTGTGGCACGAGAAGAGAAGATGGGAGAAAATGATAATCAAGCTCTCACAGCACACGCCGGAAGGAATCATAACAAGAAGGAACACCAACATTATAGTAAGAGGGAGAAACACCATCAAAAATATGATAGAAGATTCATAAGAGATATTTCCAACATTAGATGCTATACATGTGATGAGAAGGGACACTACTCCAGAGATTGTCCCAGAAATAGAAGTGTCTCCAACAAGAAAAGGCACCATGCTCACACCGCGGAAGATGATGAACCTGCAAGGAAAAGAACCAGAGAAGAAGAAAGAGATGATTGATATTTATTATGATGAATAAAGATCAAGAGGGTGCACACTGTCACACACTCTAGTAGTTCCTGCAATGAAGCAAAGATCAAGAGGGAGTCCACCCAACAACCGAACAAAGATAAGTATTTGCATTGTCATTTCTTGTATATCTGATTACTTAAATGATATTATGAGTGAAGAGGAGTTGCGTTAAACGAATTTGAAACTCGACGTTTCGACCCCTACTCTGGGATCATCATCAGGAGACAGTTGAAGCCTGCAAGGATAAAGATGCCCGTGAGACATCCATAAATATATGAAAAATGATTCTTAGTTTTAATAATTTAATTTAGGGTTTTTACCTTAAGGTTAGTCGGCTTATTAGGTTTAGGGAATTTAATGAATTTGGAAATTTTTTTTAATGTAAAATAAACGTGAGAGAAATATAAAGTTATAATGATATAATGTTATAATAATGTAATGCTTTTAATTTAAATGTGAATCTTAAGTGAAAAAATAGTGTATAAATTAATGATATTTATAAGATTAATTTTAATATATTATAAAAACTTTAAATGTAAACATAAATGTAAGAGAAAAATATAATTTTATAATAGAATAATGTATAATATAATTGTGAAACTCAATTTATAAAGTTATTATGTTCATACAAAGGCTATTATTTGGGATGTGAATATCTACTAACTGTTAGTTTTAATTTTAACTTAGGTTAGGTTATTAATTCATGAGGATCTTCTACGTTGTAGGGAGTGAAGAAGCGGTTTCCAAGAGTCACTGAGCTTTGTGCCATCATCCCTATTAAGGCAATTTTGGTTTAAGTTGATTTCAATTTTCTCCCTCACTTTCCGCTTTATTAGGTTGTCTTCCCTAGCTAAAACTCTGGCGTTTTCCAAACATATATGGTGACCCGTTAAGTGTGAGTGTTCAGCAAGAGCTGACTTCTTATGTCTATTATGCCTTAGGTTATCACTGTGCTCTTTAAATCTTGTTTCCATGGAACGCCCGGTCTCACCAATGTAATGTAGCTCGCAAGAACAGGGTATGGAGTAGACACCCTTGTATGTTCTTGGATCGATTGGGTCTTTTAAGGAGTCAACCATGTTTCTAATAGTGTTGGGAGGGGTGAAGAAGACTTGGATATTGTTTCTTTTAAGGGTTTTAGCCAATTTGTCAGTGGTGCCTTTTATGTAAGGGAGGAATATTTTCTTGTTGTTGGTGTCTTCAAAATTGTCCTTAGGTCTTTTCTTGGATTTCCTGGCTAATGCAACAACCTTCCTGAATTGTTTGTCGTTATATCTATTCTCCTAAAACACACATTCTAGATGATCAATTTCGCCTTTAATGTGTTCTTCGTCTGAGATTCTGAGAGCTCTTGTTACTAGGGTGTTGATCACACCAGTTTTTTGAGGTGGGAAGTGATGTGAGTTGGCATGAAGATATCTATTTGTGTGAGTCTTCTTTCTGAACACTTGGTGGGAGATGGATCCATCTTCCTTCCTTGAGACCGGGACATCAAGAAATGGTAAGCAATTGTTGTCCTCGATCTCCATGGTGAATTTAATGTTGTTGTTTTGGCTATTGAGGTGTTGGAGAAATTGGTTTAAGGTGTCTCTACCATGTGGCCACACTACATCGGTGTTGTCGACATATACTTATGTTCCTAGATTTAGGATGTGTATTATGTATGTTAGAAAAGTTGCATTAATACAAGTAATGGGTAAATGGCCTATGGTACTGTACAACATTCCATTGCTACTTATCTAGAATGAAACCTCTTTGCTGACATGTTGGGAGTAGTGCACACTCTTAACAATGTTCTGGTAGAGATGGAAGGCATCTAGGAAGTTACCGTATGAATACGTGATATGGATGAATGTTGTGTTGAATCATTGGCTAAGATAGTTGCATGATTGTGTGACCTATGTCTTTATGCATAAGAATTTGTTTTGACAATTATGAAATGTTTCTAATCACGCAACTAAATTGACTTGCAGGAAATATCGTGTACTACAAGAGAAGACCAGCATGGGCACTACAAGATGCAGAGAAGTATGGCGATCCAGAGGGGATGCATAGAGAAAGCAAGGGACCTAGGCCATACTCCAGCTATGTAACCTTGTTGTGCAACATCATTGACAAAGGACTTCCAACTATGAGTAAGCGACAGAGAAGAAAGAATGGAAGGATGCAATGATCGAGGAGTACCAGATGATCATAAAGAATGATGTATGGGATGTAGTTCCGAGACCAGAAGGGAAGTCTGTTGTGACTTCCAAGTGGATCTACAAGATCAAGCATGCTGTAGATGGCATCATAGAGAAACACAAGGCGAGGTTTGTGGCACGTGGCTTCTCCCAGAAGGAAGGCATTGGCTGAAGTAATGAAGTGGAAGGTACACAAAATGGATGTTGAGACAATGTTCTTGAATGGTGTAGTAGAGGAGGAAGTGTACGTGGAACAACCACTCGGATTTGAGACACATGACAGGCAGACTCATGTGTGCAAATTGAAGAAGGTTGTATGGATTGAAACAGGCACCCGGGACATGCTACGGCAGGATGGATAGTTTACCAAGAGTAAAGCAGATTCCAACCTTTACTATAAGGTTGAAGTGGGAAATCCAATGATACTTCTACTCTATGTAGATGACCTGTTTGTAATGGGGGAGGATTGGCTCATTGCAGATACGAAGAGGAAACTTGCTGCAGAGTTTGAGATGAAGGACCTGGGTATGATGCATTATTTCCTAGGCATGGAGGTGTGGCAGAGTGTGGATGGGATCTTCCTTAGACAATGGAGGTATGCAGTAGAGATTCTGAAGAGATTCAGAATGATGGACCTATGGCATCGATCTTAAAGCTACTATGTGACGCTTCATCAGAATCAGTTGATGCCACTATGTATCGTTAGATGATTGGTTCATTCATGTACCTGAAGAACACGGGACCAGACATATGCTTTGCTGTGAACAAATTGAGCCAGTTCCTAACGGATCCGAGACAAGTTCACCTGGTTGCTGCAAAGCACATATTGAGGTACATGAAGGGTACAGTTGATTATGGGCTCAAGTATGATGCAAATCAAAAGATTGACCTGGAGGGTTATGTTGATTCGGATTGGGAATTCAGTGCCGCTAATAGGAAGAGCACTTCAGGATGCTGCTTCAGTATGGGATCCAGTATGATCTCTTGGTTTAGTAGGAAGCAGTCGTGAGTGGCACTGAGTAGAGCCGAAGTAGAGCATATTGCAGCTTGTTCGACTAGTTGTGAGGCAGTATGGCTTAGGAAGCTATTGTCTGATTTGTTTGATCTCCAGCTAGATGCGACTTGTATATTCTTTGACAACCACTTTGTCCGAGAACCCAGTGTTCCACGACAAGTCGAAGCATATTGAGATCAAGTATCACTATATCAGGGATATGGTGCAGAGAGGAGCAGTGAAGCTTTGGTATATTGTGACGAATGAGCAGATAGCCGACGTGTTGACCAAGCCGCTAGGAAAGTCCTCCCATGGTTTCTGAGCCATTCCGACATGGTGGCAGTAAAGTCCTCCCATGGCCGTTAATGTAAGTGATGTGCCTTTCCCGAATGGTGGTAGGAGAGTCCTCCCATGTCAGTTGATGGAAGTGCTGATCCTTTTCCGAATGGTGGTAGGAAAGTCCTCCCATGTCGGTCGATGTAACTGCTGTGTCTCACATGGTGGTAGGTTGGTCCTCCCATGTTGGTAGACTTGTTATGTGCATCTGGGCTGTGCTCCATGTGATGATAAAATGATCTGGACGTGATGAGGCAATAGTAGGAGACGCAGGTTATTGATGTGTCAATGTAATGATTGGTCCTGGGATGTACCTACTTGATGGCTTGCTCGCAAAGATGATGAACACGTACATGGAGGCTAGGCCTACATCCAACATCAAAAAGGGCTGTCTCTATAGAACTTCCTATGACGAGTAGATTCGAGAGATGTCACTGGTCGATGATTGAAATGATGAGGATTGCAGCAACAACGACAACGATGATCCAATGAAGATGATCCAGTGATGAAGACTTGTGTCCAGATGTGTTGATGACTGTGTCAAGAGAATACCATCCTAGTTAAGAGGGAGTGTTAATGAAATTGTAACTTTGAAAGATATTCACTTGTATTTTATATTGTATTTTATTTGTACCTTAGGTGAAGATGTTTATTCATCCGGTCTAAGATGTCATTATTATATTTGGTCATGTAAAGTCATCGAGGTTAACCCTCCATTGTAAGTCAGGGAAATAGACCCTAGAGTCAGATTGGATTAGGGTTAATAGAGTCTTCTAGAGAAGTCGGCCCAGTCATGTACAACTAAGGCTGACCTAGTAAGTGAAAAGGTAAAGTGAAAGTAAAGTATAAATAGAGAGCTAGGCTCTCTCATTTATTCATTCACACACTCACTCAAGTTTGCATTAGTGAGAGGGAGAACAAGTTCGCACAAGTGGAGAAGAGAGAAGCTGCTGATGACCATCTCTATTTTTGGTTTTACTTTTGTGACATTGTATTGGTGATCATTCTATCTCTGAGGAAGTTGCGGGGTTTTCTCCTTTATTGTTTCCCCAAGGAAATTCTTTGTGTCTATTGTGTTATGTTGTGCATGTTATTCTCTCTGATATGATCCTAGATAATATTGATTAAAATTGTAGAAAATCTAACATAGAACACATTGTGTTCTTCATAAAAAATTCTATCTTTTAAACACTCCCTAAATCCATCAAGTCCATCATCTTACAACTTAATCTTTTCGTCTAGCCTGAAAGCCATGGAAGTGTTCTCAAAATTCGATCCTCTTAACTTGCTTGAAAGGCATTGTGTTCCTGACAAAATTTAGTCTGTGTAATTGCCACAAATGGAATCATCTTCTGAGTAAAATTCATTGATTTAATGTAAGAGGAAGGTATCATGTTCTTCTCTAAATTCGATCTTTTTAAGACGATAAAAAACCATCGACGCCTTCGTATTATTCGAGTTTTTAAACCTTCCCCTAAGAATCTACTTGGTCCCCAAGTCTTCCCTTGAGAAAAAGATTCTACAAGCTTCGCATGACTCACCTTTAGCATGGCATCAGGGGTTTCTTAATAATTATAGGAAGATTAGAGATAGGTTCTCATGGAAGGGCCTCAAGAATGATGTGATGCAGCATGTAAAAGAGTGCAGTTTGTGCCAACAGAACAAGATAGAGCACACTCACCCAGCTATTTTACTGCGACCATTTCCCATTCCTGAGCAGAAGTGGGAAAGTATTTCCATGGATTTCATTACAGGGTTTCCCAAGGTTCATGGAAGGGACTGCTTGTACGTAGTAGTGGACAGGTTGACTAAGTTCGCTCACTTCTTTGCCATTTCATCAGATTATTCAAGAACACAAGTGGCATAACTATTTTTCAGAGAGGTATTTAGACTACACGGGTTAGTGATAGGGACAACAAGTTCACGGGAGCCTTTTGGCAAGAATTTTTCAGGTTGGTGGAAATCGAGTTAGCTATGAGCACAAGTTATCATCCACAGAGCGATAGACAGAAAAAGATAGTTAACAAGTGGATTGAGGGATACTTGAGGAATTAGGTAGTAGGTCAGCAAAGAACATGGATTAAATGGCTACACTTAGGTATCACTCACCATATGATTATTGGTATGACTCCATTTAGAGATTTGTACGGGTATGATGCCTTAACTTTTGCAGATCTGATATTTGGTGATAGCAGGGCCCCCAAGGCCAAAGATTGGATTCAAGAGAGTCAAAACCTTCTCAAAGTACTCAAAGAAAACATACAGGATACTCATAATCAATAGAAGATATATGCAAATAGACACAGGATTGAGCGCAGTTTTGAGATAGGACACTTAGTATATTTACGTCTACAACCTTATCGACAGTTATCTCTTAAGAAAAAAGGAGCAAAGAAACTCAAGCCTCGCTTCTATGGTCCCTACAAGATAATCCGGAAGGTCAGAGAGGTAGTGTATGAGCTCGAATTACCCCTAGAGAGCAAGATTCACAACGTATTTCATGTATCGAATCTCAAGAAGGCAGTAGGTCAACAGATTGTGACATCACCCGAGATGCCACCCCTTGATGATGAGGGGCAATTGATTCTGGTTCCAGAACTCATCCTAGAGGTTCGGGAGCGAAAGCTAAGGAACAAAATTATTAGAGACTACTTGGTTCAATGGAGAGATCTGCCTATAGAAGAGGCCACTTGGGAAGGAGAACATGTATTGCAACACCCAACATTATAGTTGCTTGAGGACAAGCAATTTCGAGCGGAGAGGACTGTAATGTCTTCTACTACTTAAGCACAGAGGACCATCCTGCTAACCTATCTGATTCCCATAGGTTCGAGCGGGCATTTACATCTAGGGAATTTTCGAGCAGGCATTGACATCCAGGGAATTAACTAAGGATTGATGCCATACGCACCCTAAGGAGATCTTTAGGATGGTTATTATATCATCAGTAGGTAAATAGGGACCATAGGAACTTAAGGCCACCTGCATGCATAACATCCGAGCTATATTTGATGTTGCATTCACTGATACTTCTTCATTGGGTCTCCAAACACTTCGAAAACACTACATGCAAGTCAACTGGAAATTACAAGATAAAGCGACCAAAATAGGTTAAAAGTTAGGTCTAACAGGTGAATGTTATAAAAGAAAGGTAAAGCAAGTGAGAAAGACTTGCTTATATGATTATTGATTTGTGACTCGAATTAGAGAGCTTAGTGAGCTAAGTTGGGGTTGAGTGCACATACTCAACTATCTAGTGTATTTCGACAGCGAAATCTATCTGCCGTAGTCGCTATCAGGTTGGATCATCCAGATTCAACATTACTTCATCATCGAATATTATTCTTCAGTTTATTGTAGGATTCGAGCTAGATATTGGATTGGGGGAATTCGCCCTCCTTGGATGAGTGAATTGCTCAAGCAGAGTTACATTCGTATCTGAGGCTAAAGCAGTCGGATCTTCTGCATGCTGGCTCCATCCTTCAGAGAGCAGTAGTATTACCCTTCCCCTGGAAGAAGGGCTTCTTCTTTTGACTTTTGAGCTAGTTATCAGCACTTCCTCTTTCCAAAAAGACGTCCTCTGTGCATGGGTGATTTTCTCGGGGAGGAGATTCACGTTTTAGGCTTAGGAGCCAGGGCATGATCTTCGAGCAGTCTCTATTGCACTCAGATGGGTACTATAACCCATTTACACCGCTTCTGGATTCAACAACCATTAGTGTTCCATTTATCCTTCACTCCATCTGTTAAAGAAGCCGCATTATTACCAAGGTAAAACTTCTAGAGGAGGATCGGTCATTATCTCTTTCATCCACCGGTCAAAGTATTGCATGCTGGACTTATATTGATATACATCGATCGATCTACCTACTGGTACGTACGTGCATAACTTCCTCCCTATTTTATAGCATTTCTGACTATCTGGGTATTAGATCTGCATGCAAGCTCATGCATGCTTAGATCAGTGCACACTTTCATACCCCTTTCCTACATCGAGGCATAACATAGCAAACAACATAATATCATAACAAAAGAAAAAATATCAGTTTGGGATATTACATGGATTCGGATTTCATATTTAACTTCTTTCAAAAGCATTTGGTGGCATTGAACAACATCCATGGCCTCCCTATCCAAAAGCCACTATATCTCACTTCTCCAATCCATTCTTCATCAACAACCCACAACATGGATCTCTTCATGTCACCAACCAAAAAAAAACCATAGCTCCTAGGAACATCAAAATACTTATGTCACATCTACTAAGAAACCTGAACTATCTAATTCTTTCAAGACTCAGTTCTTTCTATTTACAATTTTCAAGTTAGCTCCACCAAGTCCTTGTTCCAAGAATTCCTCCTTCACCCAAAGTTGCCACAACAACTCTACCACTATAGAAATTTGGCATTGTAATCTTCCAAGAAAAGACAAAGGAAAAATGCACTATTTCCAACACTCCCTCTCAACAAGGAAGGTATTCTTTGAACACTGTATTCTAATCTTTTTCTATCTTTGGTCAACCTATGAGGTGATTTCCCACACAGCTACTACTCCAACACTCCCTCTTGGCCATGGAGGTATCATCAGTATTATCGTACTGAAACACATCTCGATATCATCTGTACATCACAGTTATCTCTAACCTCTCTATATCATAAGGAAGGTCTTCCAATACAATCTCAGTCGGTCGAGAATTGTCAACAAATCAATTTTCGTGCATCTCCTCCAGTCCATCGGGTGCCTACATCATCAACACTCCCTCATAGGTAGAGAGGTATCATCACGTCGGAACACATCTTGTTATCATAAGAGGGTCCATTTCCACATAGGGATACACTTCACAAAGGAAAGCGTTCCACAAATGAACCATCCACAAATAAGCACGTTCCACAAAGGAACCATCCCACAATGGGACACACTACACAAAGGAGTATGTTCCACAAAGGAACCATCCCACAAAGGGACCATCTCATCTTTTTAAACAAGATTTTTGATCTGCCTAATCAACTTGGTCATTCTAGACCATAGAGGATTACTTACTCATGCACTTTATCTCGGGAAGGTGGCAATGATAGAGAAAATCTTCGGAAGGCGAGAAGTGAGATGAGGTGATATGAGGGAAAATAGAAGATGGAAAGATGAAAAATGTAGGAGATGTTGAGTCATTGATCCCATAGTTGTAGTCTATGTCATGCAATGACAACGGAAAACACCCTACATGAGAGAAAGTGAAGAAACTCACCTTGAATAGTGTTGATATGGGTTTTGAGCCTTTCTGGTTGAGGATAAGAATTACCACAAGCCTCCTTAAGAATTCTACTCATTCTGCTCGTCTTTATTGAACATGCACAACAAAATACAATTTCCTGCAAAACATGCTCGATCGTAATCTGCAATAAAATTCTATGATGAAACTAGGTCTATTAGCTGGGCACCATTTAAATTAGTGTTTACAATTGATTATGTATCCTTGACCTTGTTAATGTTTATAGCAGCATAACCAGGATCACTAAAAGAATGGCAAAGCACAGAAACAAAATGAGTGTGGAGCTCGTTTAACCATGATGAGCTATTTGTCTCCCCCGAGCTCAGACCTTCCAATAGAGAACGATAGTAGTAGCAGAAACCCAAGAAAACAAGAGAGAAACTTCTCCAATAGTAGAGAACCCCAAAAAATCAGTCTCTTCACTGCAGTAGCGAAGCTCTCTTGGATAGAGCAAACTTCCTTGAGTGAATGACCAAATGAGAGTTACATCAAAGGGTAACATTTTCCTTGAATGGGCCGACCTAACATTCCCTAACTGGGTTGACCTGACTGGGGGAGTTCTGCCCATTGTTTGGGGCAAATTGCCCACTGTTTTGGGGCAGTTTACCGGTTGGGCCGACTTGTCTTGGGGGAATACAAAAAATTAAATTTAATAAATCTTTTTTTTGTGATTTCACCCCAAGCTTTACATTGATTCTTTCAAGTGTTTTACATGATCAAATACATCGACATTTGGTCCCATAGGAGGTACAATATCAAGATGAAATACAATAAGAATAACTTCTGAAGTTGCATTATTTCCAACACTCCCTCTCAGCAAGGAAGGTATTCTTCGAACACTGTATTCTAATCTTATTCTATCTTTGGTCGACCTATGAGGTGATGCCCCATGGAGCTACTTCTCCAACACTCCCTTTTGGCCATGGAATTCCCCAAGTTTCATTACATGTAATGGCAACTAAACTTCCCATCAACCCTTCCCATTTTATTTTCTCTTCTTGGTGGCCTCATTTGGTAACCTAGACAATTATTGGATTCCTAAAGAATAGAGTTGATGTGCAACATCTTCGTCCTTTTAAAACATGCTCAATCATGATATAGAATACAATGCAATGATGATAGTAGGTCTACCATATAGATGACCAAACCAAAAAAAAGGTGTACAAATATAATACTCGTACTTATTAGAATACAGGAGGCCACGATGTTGCAGCTAACAAATGCATGAGAAGATTGGTATATTGGCAACACATATGTTACAAATTCTACTCCACCATGGATGGTATTGTGATGCAATCTCTTAGAGAAATGCAACAAACAGGGAATTGCATGGGCAAGGAAAATGAAGTGGTAGTTTAACTAGGGTTGTAATAACGAATGTGAGAGTTGATGTGTGGCACTGATAACGAAAATCTAGAAAATTCATGAATCCATATGCGGTCATAGTAAGGCAACTGCAGGAAGGGAAGAAGTAAAAGGAAGAAGATGTTGCACATCAACTCTCTTCTTGAGGAATCCAGTCATTGACTAGGTTACCAAATGAGGCTACCAAGAAGAGAAAATAAAATGGGAGGGGTTGATGGGAAGTCCCCCCTGCTGTCCTAACAATATGGCAAACAAGAATTAGTGTGGTTCATCATTCCACCATAAGGAGAAAGGAGAGAATGTAGTCACCACTCTTTTTTAGGGTAAAATCAAGAAAACCTAGAAGAAAGAACGAGAGCAATAAATGAATACCGAAGGGCACCATTTAAATTAGTGTTGACAATTGATTAAGTATTATTGACCTTGTTAATGTTTATAGCAACCTAACCATGATCAATAAAAGAATGGAAAAACACAGAAACAAAATGAGTGTGGAGTTCGTTTAACTATGATGATAAGAACAATCTTCTCCCAACCATAGGCAAAGTTATTTGTCTCCCCCAAGCTCAGACCGTCCAATAGAGAACGATGTACATCCAGATAGTAGTAGTGCAAACCCAGGAAAACAAGAGAGAAACTTCTCCAACAGTGGAGAACCCCAAAAAATCAGTCTCTTAACTTTTGTAGCGAACCTCTCATGGCTAGAGCGAACATGCTTGAGTGAACGACCAAATGAGAGGTCGAACTCTCTATTTATACACATCAAATGGTGAATTTTTCCCTGACTGGTCCAGCCTAACTTTTCCTGACTGGGCTGACCTGACTGGGGCATTTCTGGCCATTGTTTGGGGCAAATTGCCCACTGTTTTGGGGTATTTTACCCACTGGGACGACTTATCTTGGGGGAATACAAAATTTTACATTTAATAAATCTTTTCTTTGTGATTTCACCCCAAGGTTTACATTGATTCTTTCAAGTCTTTTACATGATCAAATACATTGACATCTTGTCCAATAGGAGGTACAATAACAAGTTGAAATATAATAAGAATAACTTCTGAAGTTGCACTATTTCCAACACTCCCTCTCAACAAGGAAGGTATTCTTCGAACACTGTATTCTAATCTTATTCTATTTTTGGCCGACCTATGAGGTGATGCCCCACCCAACTACTACTCCAATACTCCCTCTTGGCCATTAGTATTATCGTACTGAAACACATCTTAATATCATTTGTACATCGTAGTTATCTCTAACCTCTCTATATCATAGCGAAGGTCTTCCAATACAGTCTTAGTTAGTTGGGAAGTGTCAAGAAATCAATCTTCGTGCATCTGCTCCAATCCATCGGGTGGCTACATCATCAACACTCCCTCTTAGGTAGAGCGGTATCATCATGTCAAAACACATCTTGTTATCATAAGAGGGTCCATTCCCACACAGGGATACACTCCACAATGGAGAATGCTCCACAAATGAACCATCCATAAATAAGCACGTTCCACAAAGGAACCATGCCACAATGGGACACACTCCAAAAAGGAGTACGTTCCACAAAGGAACCATCTCACAAAGGGACCATATCATCTTTTTATAGAAGATATATGATCTACCTGATCAACTTGGTCATTCTAGAGCATAGAGGATTACTTCCTCATGCACTTTATTTGGGGAAGGTGGCAATGATAGAGAAAATCTTTGGAAGGCAAGAAGTGAGATGAGGTGATATGATGGAAATTAGAGGATGAAAAGATGAAAAATGTAAGAGATGTTGACTCATTGATCCCATAGTTGCAGTCTATGTGAGGCAACGACAATGAACAACACCGTACATGAGAGAAAATTAAGAAACTCACCTTGAATTGTGTTGATGTTGGTTTCGAGCTTTCCTAGTTGAGGATAAGAATTACCACAAGCCTCCTTAGGACTTCTACTCGTTCTGCTTGTGTTTATTGAACATGCACAACAAAATACAAGTTTCTACAAAACATGCTCGATCCTAATCTACAATAAAGTTCAATGATGAAACTAGATATACTAGTTCGGCACCATTTAAATTAGTGTTTACAATTGATTATGTATCCTTGACCTTGTTAATGTTTATAGCAGGATAACCAGGATCACTAAAAGAATGGAAAAGCACAGAAACAAAATGAGTGTGGAGCTCGTTTAACCATGATGATAAGAACAATCATCTCCAAACCATAGAAAAAGCTATTTGTGTCCCCCGAGGTCAGACCTTCCAATAGAGAACGATAGTAGCGCAAACCCAAGAAAACAAGAGAGAAACTTCTCCAATAGTGGACAACCCCAAAAAATCAATCTCTTAACTGCAGTAGCGAAGCTTTCTTGGCTAGAGCGAACTTGCTTGAGTGAATGACCAAATGAGTGGTCGAACTCTCTATTTATACCCCATCAAAGGGTGACTTTTTTCCCCAGTATCACCTCGTCTCACTTGTATATACTAGCCTGTGAAGTCTAGTATATCTGGAACATAGATGTTCGCAATATTTCTCTACACGAAACTGATTGTGATACCACCTCCTACAGAAAATAAACAAGCAGGCGAATGCGAGGATCACTAAAAGAATGGCAAAGCACATAAACAAAATGAGTGTCGAGCTCGTTTAAACCATGATGATAAGAACAATCATCTCCCAACCATAGACAAAGCTATTTGTCTCCCCTGAGCTCAGACCTTCCAATAGAGAACGATGTACATCCGGATAGTAGTAGCGCAAACCCAAGAAAACAAGGGAGAAACTTCTGCAATAGTGGAGAACACCAAAAAATCAGTCTCTTAACTGAAGTAGTGAACCTCTCTTGCCTAGAGTGAACTTTCTTGAGAGAATGACAAAATGAGAGGTCGAACTCTCTATTTATACACACCAAAGGGTGACTTTTTTCCTGACTGGGCCGACCTAACTTTCTCTAACTGTGCCAACCTGACTGGGGTAGTTCTGCCCATTGTTTGGGGCAAATTGCCCACTGCTTTGGGGAAGTTTACCGACTGGGCCGACTTTTCTTGGAAGAATACAAAAAATTACATTTAATAAATCTTTCTTTGTGATTTAACCCCTAGGTTTACATTGAGTGTTTTACATGATCAAATACATTGACATTTTGTCCCATAGGAGGTACATTAACAAGATGAAATACAATAAGAATAACTTCTGAAGTTGTACTGTTTCCAACACTCCCTTTCAACAAGGAAGGTATTCTTCGAACACTGTATTCTAATCTTATTCTTTATTTGGTCGACCTATGAGGTCATGCCCCATGCAGCTACTACTCCGACATTGCCTCTTGGCCATTGAGGTATCGTCAACATTATCATAGTGAAACACATCTCAATATCATATATACATCATAGTTATCTCTAACCTCTCTATATCATAAGGAAGGTCTTCCAACACTATCACAGTTAGTCAAGAAGTGTCAACAAATCAATCTTTGTGCATCTGGTGAATCCAGTCCATCGGGGAACATGCACTAGCTCCATGACGTTGTCCTCTCCATAACTGAGTCACTTGTGCATCAGCTCAAGAACTCTACAGAGTCCATCGTAGAGTCTATCATGCATCACTACAATGTGCTCATCTCAACCCAGTCCATCGGGTGCCTACATCATCAACACTCCCTCTTAGCTAGAGAGGTATCATCACATCGGAACACATTTTGTTATCATAAGAGGGTCCATTGCAACACAGGGATACACTCTACAAAGGAGAACATTCCCCAAATGAACCATCCAAAAATAAGCATGTTCCACAAAGAAACCATCACACAATGGGACATGCTCCACAAAGGAGTACGTTCCACAAACGAACCATCCCACAAAGGGAACATATCATATTTTTAAAGAAGATATATGATCTACCTGATAAACTTGGTCATTCTAGACCACAGAGGATTACTTCCTCAAGCACTTTATCTAGGGAAGGTGGCAATGATGGGGAAAATCTTTGAAGACGAGAAGTGAGATGCGGTAATACGAGGGACAATAGAGGATGGAAAAGGGAAAAATGTAGGAGATGTTGAGTCATCGATCCCATGACTACAATCTATGCAATGCAACGACTACGAACAATGCCCTACACGAGAGAGAATGTAGAAAATCACCTTAAATAGTGTTGATTTTGGTTCCGAGCTCCACACTCATTTTGTTTAAGTGCTTTTCAATTCTTTTAGTGATCCTGGTTATGCTGTTATAAACATTAACAAGGTCAAGGAAGGCTCGAAACCACCTTAAACACTGTTGAAGGTGAGTCTCTTCATTTTATCTCGTGTAGGGTGTTGTTCGTAGTCATTACATCACCTAGACTGTAGCCATGAGATCGATATCTCAACATCTCCTACTTTTTTCCTCTTTCCATCCTCTATTGTTCCCATTATCACCTCGTCTCACTTGTATATACTAGCCTGTGCAGGCTAGTATATCTGGAACATAGATGTTAGCAATATTTCTCTACATGAAATTGATTGTGACACCACTTCCTACAGAAAAAAACAAGCAAGCGAATGCGAGGATTAGTAAAAGAATGGAAAAGCATAGAAACAAAATGAGTGTCGAGCTCGTTTAAACCATGATGATAAGAACAATCATCTCCCAACCATAGACAAAGCTATTTGTCTCCCCCGAGCTTAGAGAATCCAATAGAGAACGATTTACGTACGGATAGTAGTAGCGCAAACCCAAGAAAACAAGGGAGAAACTTCTCCAATAGTGGAGAACCCCAAAAAATCAGTCTATGTAGTGAACCTCTCTTGGCTCGAGTGAACTTGCTTGAGTGAATCACGAAATGAGAGGTCGAACTCTCTATTTATAGACATCAAAGGGTGACTTTTTTCCTGACTGGGCCGAACTACCTTTCACTAACTGCACCGACCTGACTGGGGAATTTATTCCCATTATTTGGGGCAAATTGCCCACTACTTTGCAGCAGTTTACCCACTGGGCCGAGTTGTCTTGGGGGAATACAAAAATTACATTTAATAAATCCTTTCTTTGTGATTTGACTCCTAGGTTTACATTGAGTGTTTCACATGATCAAATACATTGACATCTTGTCCCCTAGGAGGTACATTAACAAGATGAAATACAATAAGAATAACTTATGAAGTTGTACTGTTTCCAACACTCCCTCTCAACAAGGAAGGTATTCTTCAAACATTGTATTCTAATCTTATTCTTTACTTGGTCGACCTATGAGGTGATGCCCCATGCAACTACTACTCCAACACTGCCTCTTGGCCATGGAGGTATCATCAGCATTATCATACTGAAACACATCTCGATATCATATGTACCTCATAGTTATCTCTAACCTCTCTATATCATAAGGAAGGTCTTCAAACACAATCATTGTTAGTCGAGAAGTGTCAACAAATCAATCTTCATGCATCTGCTCAATCCAGTCCATCGGGGAACATGCACTAGATCCACGACTCTGCCCTCTCCATAGGTTAGTCCCTCGTGCATTAGCTCAAGAACCCTGCACAGTCCATGGTAGAGTTTATCATGCATCAATACAATGTGCTCAGCTCAACCAAGTCTGTCGGGTGCCTACATCATCAACACTCCCTCTTACCTGGAGAGGTATCATCACGTCGGAACACATCTTGTTATCATAAGAGGGTCCATTCCAACACAGGGAATAAGCACATTCCACAAAGGAACCATCCCACAATGGGACACACTCCATAAAGGAATAGAATAACAATAATGAATGGAGTTTTTTCACCACTGCTAGTTGGCCACCCTGAAGATGATCCCATGAATAAAAAACACCCTATATAAATCTACAAGACACATCAACTCCTATTTGGATGACCTCAAGAGAAATCCAACGAATGACAAACATCCTATAGAAATCCGCAATGCGATGAGACCTAGGCGCCTCGGAGAAACCATATACTCCTCCAACCTTCATGCTGGCCGAGTCATGGCACTGGAAGATTTTCAGACAGTGCAAATACTAAGCAAGCAACTAGGAAACAAGTTGGAAGATTGATATATATGCAAGATAAAATAAAACCTTAAACTGAAAGCAATAACAAGCAGGTAATATCTGGGCACACATTTGGATGAGGTGTTCCCACATGTCCTAGAGGTATTTATCTTCCCACAGGAGGCTTGCATCGCAGTCCAGAGAGTAAATGCAACTATTTAGTAAATCATAGATACTAAGTGTGGGTTGCAGGAATCTATTGTGTAGGTAGAGGAGCACCGAGAGCAGAGAAAAAGGAGGGAATCCGAAGCACAATAGAAAAAAGGTAAACTTGTATTTTTGACCCGAAGATGAATCCCATGAATGATAAACACCATGTAGAAATCCGCAACGCAATCTAATCGAGGTGCTCACTAGAAACCCTACACTCCTCTAAACTGCATGTTGGGTAGAACCTAACAATGGAAGTTGATCGGGCTCTCGAAATCCTAAGCTGAGTTGAGCCTTGACCTTGTTAATGTTTATAGGAGCATAACCTGGATCACTAAAAGAATGGCAAAGCACAGAAACAAGATGAGTGTCGGGCTTGTTTAAACCATGTAGATAAGAACAATCATCCATAAGCATAGCCAAAGCTATTTGTCTCCCTCGAGTTCAGACCTTCTAATAGAGAACGCTATACATCCTGATAGTACTAGCGCAAACCCAAGAAAACAAGGGAAAACTTCTCCAACAGTGGAGAACTCCAAAAAATCAGTCTATTAATTGAAGTAGCGAACCTCTCTTGGCTAGAGCAAACTTGCTTGAGTGAATCACCAAATTAGACGTCAAACTCTCTATTTATACACATCAAAGGGTGACTTTTTTCTGACTGGGCCAACCTAACTTTCCCTAACTGCGCCGACCTGACTGGGGCAGTTTTGCCCATTGTTAGGGGCAAATTGCCCAATCTTTTGGGGCAGTTTACCCTCTGGGCCGACTTGTCTTGGGGGAATACAAAAAATTACGTGTACTAAATCTTTTCTTTGTGATTGCACCCCTCGGTTTACATTGATTCTTTGAAGTGTTTTACATGATCAAATACATTGACATCTTGTCGCATAGGAGGTACAATAACAAGATGAAATACAATAACAATAACTTCTGAAGTTGCACTATTTCCAACACTCCCTCTCAACAAGGAAGGTATTCTTCGAACACTGTACTCTAATCTTATTCTTTCTTTGGTCGACCTATGAGGTGATGCCCCATGCAGCTACTACGCCAACACTTCCTCTTGGCCATGGAGGTATCAGCAGCATTATCATACTGAAACACATCTCGTTATCATATGTACATCACAGTTATCTCTAACCTCTCTATATCATAAGGAAGGTCTTACAAAACTATCACAGTTAGTCGAGAAGTGTCAACAAATCAATCTTCGTGCATCTGCTCAATACAGTGCATCGGAGAACATGAACTAGCTCCACGATTCTGCGCTATCCATAGGTGAGTCACACGTGCATTGACTCAAGAACTCTGTAGAGTCCATCGGAGAGTCTATCATGCATCGATGCAATGTGCTCAGCTCAACACAGTCCATCGGGTGCCTACATCATCAACACCCCCTCTTAGCTAGAGAGGTATTATCACGTCGGAACACATCTTGTTATCATAAGAGGGTCCATTCCAACACAAGGAATAAGCACGTTCCAGAAAGGAACCATCCCACAATGGGACACACTCCACAAAGGAATAGAATAACAATTATGAATGGAGTTTATTCACCACTCCTAGTTGGCCACTCTGAAGATGATCCCATGAATAACAAACAGCCTGTATAAATCTACAACACACATCAACTCCTATTTGGATGACCTGAAGATGAATCCCACAAATGACAAAATTCCTGTAGTAATCCGTAACACGATTAGACTGAGGCTCCCTCGAGAAATCATATACTCCTCCAACCTTTATGCTGGCCAAGACATGGCACTGGAAGTTGTTCAGGAAGTCCAAATCCTAAGCAATAAAATAGCATACAAGTTGGAATATTCATATATATGCAAAATAAAATAAAACCTTGAACTGAAATCAATAACAAGCAGGTAATATCTGGCCACACGTTTGGATGAAATGTTCCCACATGTTGTAGAGGTAGTAATCTTCCCATAGGAAGCTTGCAATGCAGTCCAGCGAGTAAATGCAACTATGTAGTAAATCATAGATACTAAGTGTGGGTTGTAGGAATCTATCTTGCAGGTATAGGACCACCGAGAGCAAAGAAAAAGGAGGGAATCCAAAGCACAATAGAAAAAAGGTAAACTCATAGTTGTCTGACCTGAAGATGAATCCCATGAATGATAAACACCCTGTAGAAATCCGCAACGCAATCTAATCGAGGCGCTCTCTAGAAACCCTACTCTCCTCTAAACTGCATGTTGGGCAGAACCTAACAATGGAAGTTGATCGGGCTCTCGAAATCCTAGGCTGAGTTGAGCCTTGACCTTGTTAATGTTTTAGGAGCATAACCTGGATCACTAAAAGAATGGCAAAGTACAGAAACAAAATGAGTGTCGGGCTTGTTTAAACCATGTAGATAAGAACAATCATCCATAAGCATAGCCAAAGCTATTTGTCTCCCTCCAGTTCAGACCTTCTAATAGAGAACACTATACATCCTGATAGTACTAGCGCAAACCCAAGAAAACAAGGGAAAACTTCTCCAACAGTGGAGAAATCCAAAAAATCAGTCTATTAATTGAAGTAGCAAACCTCTCTTGGCTAGAGCAAACTTGCTTGAGTGAATCACCAAATTAGACGTCGAACTCTCTATTTATACACATCAAAGGGTGACTTTTTTCTGACTGGGCCAACCTAACTTTCCCTAACTGCGTCGACTTGACTGGGGCAGTTCTGCCCATTGTTAGGGGCAAATTGCCCAATCTTTTGGGGCAGTTTACCCTCTGGGCCGACTTGTCTTGGGGGAATACAAAAAATTACGTGTACTAAATCTTTTCTTTGTGATTGCACCCCTCGGTTTACATTGATTCTTTGAAGTGTTTTACATGATCAAATACATTGACATCTTGTCGCATAGGAGGTACAATAACAAGATGAAATACAATAACAATAACTTCTGAAGTTGCACTATTTCCAACACTCCCTCTCAACATGGAAGGTATTCTTCGAACACTGTACTCTAATCTTATTCTTTCTTTGGTCGACCTATGAGGTGATGCCCCATGCAACTACTACGCCAACACTTCCTCTTGGCCATGGAGGTATCATCAGCATTATCATACTGAAACACATCTCGTTATCATATGTACATCATAGTTATCTCTAACCTCTCTATATCATAAGGAAGGTCTTACAACACTATCACAGTTAGTTGAGAAGTGTCAACAAATCAATCTTCATGCATCTACTCAATACAGTGCATCGGAGAACATGAACTAGCTCCACGATTCTGCGCTATCCATAGGTGAGTCACACGTGCATCGGCTCAAGAACTCTGCACAGTCCATCGGAGAGTCTATCATGCATCGATGCAATGTGTTCAGCTCAACACAATCCATCGGGTGCCTACATCATCAACACTCCCTCTTAGCTAGAGAGGTATTATCATGTCGGAACACATCTTGTTATCATAAGAGGGTCCATTCCAACACAGGGAATAAGCACGTTCCACAAAGGAACCATCCCACAATGGGACACACTCCACAAAGGAATAGAATAACAATTATGAATGGAGTTTATTCACCACTCCTAGTTGGCCACTCTGAAGATGATCCCATGAATAACAAACATCCTGTATAAATCTACAACACACATCAACTCCTATTTGGATGACCTGAAGATGAATCCCACAAATGACAAAATTCCTGTAGTAATCCGTAACACGATTAGACTGAGGCGCCCTCGAGAAATCATATACTCCTCCAACCTTTATGCTGGCCGAGACATGGCACTGGAAGTTGTTCAGGCAGTCCAAATCCTAAGCAATAAAATAGCAAACAAGTTGGAAGATTCATATATATGCAAAATAAAATAAAACCTTGAACTGAAATCAATAACAAGCAGGTAATATCTGGCCACACGTTTGGATGAAATGTTCCCACATGTCGTAGAGGTAGTAATCTTCCCACAAGAGGCTTGCAACGCAGTCCAGCAAGTAAATGCAACTATGTAGTAAATCATAGATACTAAGTGTGGGTTGTAGGAATCTATCTTGCAGGTATAGGACCACCGAGAGCAGAAAAAAGGAGGGAATCCAAAGCACAATAGAAAAAAGGTAAACTCGTAGTTGTCTGACATGAAGATGAATCCCATGAATGATAAACACCCTGTAGAAATCCACAATGCAATCTAATCGAGGCGCTCTCTAGAAACCCTACTCTTCTCTAAAATGCATGTTGGGAAGAACCTGACAATGGAAGTTGATCAGTCTCTCCAAATCCTAAGGTGAGTTGAGCCTTGACCTTGTTAATGTTTATAACAGCATAACCAGGATCACTAAAAGATTGGCAAGGCACAGAAACAAAATGACTGTCGACCTCTTTTAAACCATGATGATAAGAACAATTATCTCCCAACGAGAGACAAAGCTATTTGTCTCCCACGAGCTCAGGCCTTCTAAAGATAACGATGTACATCCGGATAGTAGTAGCGCAAACCCAAGAAAACAAGGGAGAAACTTCTCCAATAGTGGAGAACCCCAAAAAATCAGTCTCTTAACAGAAGTAGCGAACCTCTCTTCGCTAGAACGAACTTGGTTGAGTGAATGAGGAATTGAGAGGTCGAACTCTCTATTTATACACATCGAATGGTGGCTTTTTTCTTTACTGGGCCGAGCTAACTTTCCCTAACTGCGCTGACCTGATCAAATACATTGACATCTTGTCCCATAGGAGGTACAATAACAATAAAGTCTGAAGTTGCACTATTTCCTGCACTCCCTCTCAACAAGGAAGGTATTCTTTGAACATTGTATTCTAACCTTATTCTTTCTTTGGTCGACCTATGAAGTGATGCCCCATACAGCTACTACTCCAACACTCCCTCTTGGCCATCGAGGTATTATCAGCATTATCATACTAAAACACATCTCGATATCATATGTACATCACAGTTGTCTCAAACCTCTCTATATCACAAGGAAGGTCTTACGACACAATCACAATTAGTCGAGAAGTGTCATTAAATCAATCTTCATGCATCTGCTCAATCCAGTCCATCGGAGAACATGCACTAGCTCCACGACTGTTCCCTATCCATAGGTGAGTTACACGTGCATCAGCTCAAGAACTCTGCATAGTCCATTGGAGAGTCTATCATGCATCAATACAATGTGCTCGGCTCAACCCAGCCCATCGAGTGCCTACATCATCAACACTCGCTCTTACCTAGAGAGTTATCATCACGTCGGAACACATCTTGTTATCATAAGCGGCTCCTTTCCGACACAGGGAATAAGCACGTTCCACAAAGGAACCATCCCACAATGGGACACACTCCACAAAGGAATAGAATAACAATTGTGAATGGAGTTTATTCACCACTCCTAGTTGCCACCGTGAAGATGATCCCATGAATAACAAACACCCTGTATAGATCTACAACACACATCAACTCCTATTTGGATGACCTGAAGATGAATCCCACGAATGACAAACATCCTGTAGAAATTTGCAACGCGATGAGACCGAGGCGCCCTTGAGAAACCATATACTCCTCCAACCTTCATGCTGGCTGAGAAATGGCACTGGAAGTTGTTGTTCAGGCAATCCAAATCCTAAGCAAGCAACTAGAAAACACGTTGGAAGATTGATACATATGCAAAATAAAATAAAACCTTGAACCAAAAGCAATAACAAGCAGGTAATATTTGGCCACACGTTTGGATGAAGTGTTCCCACATGTCCTATAGGTAGTTATCTTCCCACAGGAGGCTTGCAACGCAGTCCAGCGAGTAAATGCAACTATGTAGTAAATCATAGATACTAAGTTTGGGTTGCAGGAATCTATCGTGCAGGTAGAGGACCACTGAGAGCAGGGAAAAAGGAGGGAATCCAAAGAACAATAGAAAAAAGATAAACCCATAGTTGTTTGACCTAAAGATAAATCCCATGAATTATAAACACCCTGTAGAAATCCGCAATGTAATCTAATTGAGGCACTCTGTAGGAACCCTACTCCCCTTTAAACTGCATGTTGGGCAGAACCCGACAATGGAAGTTGATCAGTCTCTCCAAATCCTAAGTTGAGTTGAGCCTTGTCCTTGTTAATGTTTATAGCAGCATAATCAGGATCACTAAAAGAATGGAAAAGCACAGAAACAAAATGATTGTCGAGCTCTTTTAAACCATGATGATAATTACAATCATCTCCCAACCATAGACAAAGCTATTTGTCTCCCTTGAGCTCAGACCTTCCAATAGAGAACAATGTACATCCGGATAGTAGTAGCACAAACCCAAGAAAACAAGAGAGAAACTTCTCCAATAGTGGAGAACCCCAAAAAATCAGTCTCTTAACAGAAGTAGCGAACCTCTCTTGGCTAGAGCGAACTTGCTTGAGAGAATGACGAAATGAGAGGTCGAAATCTCTATTTATACACATCAAAGTGTGACTTTTTTCCTGACTGGACCGACCTAACTTTCCCTAACTACGCCAACCTAATCAAATACATTGACATGTTGTCCCATAAGAGGTACAATAACAATAAAGTCTGAAGTTGGACTATTTCCAACACTCCCTCTCAACAAGGAAGGTATTCTTCGAACACTCTATTCTAATCTTATTCTTTCTTTGGTCGACCTATGAGGTGATGCCCCATGTGACTTCTACTCCAACACTCCCTCTTGACCATGGAGGTATCATCAGCATTATCATACTGAAACATATCTCGATATCATATGTACATCATAGTTATCTCTAACCTCTGTATATCACAAGGAAGGTCTTACGACACAATCACAGTTAGTCGAGAAGTGTCAACAAATCAATCTTCATGGATCTGCTCAATCCAGTTCAATGGAGAACATGCACTAGCTCCACGACTCTGCCCTATCCATAGATGATTCACACGTGCATCAGCTCAAGAACTCTGCACAGTCCATCGGAGAGTCAATAGTGCATCAATACAATGTGCTCAGCTCAACCCAGTCCATTGGGTGCCTACATCATGACCACTCCCTCTGACCTGGAGAGGTATCATCACGTCGGAACACATCTTGTTATCATAAGAGGGTCCATTCCAACACAGGGAATAAGCACATTCCACAAAGGAACCATCCCACAATGGGACACACTCCATAAAGGAATAGAATAACAATAATGAATGGAGTTTATTCACCACTGCTAGTTGGCCACCCTGAAGATGATCCCATGAATAAAAAACACCCTGTATAAATCTACAAGACACATCAACTCCTATTTGGATGACCTCAAGATGAATCCCACGAATGACAAACATCCTATAGAAATCCGCAACGCGATGAGACCTAGGCGCCTTGGAGAAACCATATACTCCTCCAACCTTCATGTTGGCCAAGTCATGGCACTGGAAGTTTTTCAGACAGTGCAAATCCTAAGCAAGCAACTAGGAAACAAGTTGGAAGATTGATATATATGCAAGATAAAATAAAACCTTGAACTGAAAGCAATAACAAGCAGGTAATATCTAGGCACACGTTTGGATGAGGTGTTCCCACATGTCCTAGAGGTAGTTATCTTCCCACAGGAGGCTTGCATCGCAGTCCAGCGAGTAAATGAAACTATGTAGTAAATCATAGATACTAAGTGTGGGTTGCAGGAATATATTGTGCAGTTAGAGGACCACCGAGAGCAGAGAAAAAGGAGGGAATCTGAAGCACAATAGAAAAAAGGTAAACTCGTAGTTCTGACCCGAAGATGAATCCCATGAATGATAAACACCCTGTAGAAATCCGCAACACAATCTAATTGAGGTGCTCTCTAGAAACCCTACACTCCTCTAAACTACATGTTGGGAAGAACATGACAATGGATGTTGATCGGGCTCTCGAAATCCTAAGCTGAGTTGAGCCTTGACCTTGTTAATGTTTATAGGAGCATAACCTGGATCACTAAAACAATGGCAAAGCACAGAAACAAAATGAGTGTCGGGCTTGTTTAAACCATGTTGATAAGAACAATCATCCATAAGCATAGCCACAGCTATTTGTCTCCCCCGAGTTCAGACCTTCTAATAGAGAACGATCTACATCCTGATAGTACTAGCACAAACCCAAGAAAACAAGGGAAAACTTCTCCAACAGTGTAGAACTCCAAAAAATCAGTCTCTTAACTGAAGTAGCGAACCTCTCTTGGCTAGAGCGAACTTGCTTGAGCGAATCACCAAATGAGACGTCGAACTCTCTATTTATACACATCAAAGGGTGACTTTTTTCTGACTAGGCCAACCTAACTTTCCCTAACTGTGCCGACCTGACTGGGGCAGTTCTGCCCTTTATTTGGGGCAAATTGGCCAATATTTTGGGGTAGTTTACCCTCTAGGCCGACTTGTCTTGGGGGAATACAAAAAATTACATGTACTAAATCTTTCATTTGTGATTGCACCCCTCGGTTTACATTGATTCTTTGAAGTGTTTTACATGATCAAATACATTGACATCTTGTCGCATAGGAGGGTACAATAGCAAGATGAAATACAATAATTTTTGAACTTGCACTATTTCCAACACTCCCTCTCAAGAAAGAAGGTATTCTTCGAACATTGTACTCTAATCTTATTCTTTCTTTGGTCGACCTATGAGGTGATTCCCCATGCAGCTACTACGCTAACGCTTCCTCTTGGCCATGGAGGTATCATCAACATTATCATACTGAAACACATCTCGTTATCATATGTACATCACAGTTATCTCTAACCTCTCTATATCATAAGGAAGGTCTTACAACACTATCACAGTTAGTCGAGGAGTGCCAACAAATCAATCTTCATGCATCTGCTCAATGCAGTCCATTGGAGAACATGCACTAGCTCCACGACTCTTCCCTATCCATAGGTTGGTCACACATGCATCAGCTTAAGAACTTTGCACATTCCATCGGAGAGTATCATGCATCTATACAATGTGCTCAGCTCAACCCAGTCCAATGGGTGCCTACATCATCAACACTCCCTCTTAGCTAGAGAGGTATTATCATGTCGGAACACATCTTGTTATCATAAGAGGCTCCATTCCAACACAAGGAATAAGCACGTTCCACAAAGGAACCATCCCACAAAGGGACACACTCCACAAAGGAATAGAATAACTATTATGAATGGACTTTATTCACCACTCCTAGTTGGCCACCCTGAAGATGATCCCATGAATAACAAACATCCTGTATAAATCTGCAACACACATCAACTCCTATTTGGATGACCTGAAGATGAATCCCACAAATGAAAAACATCCTGTAGTAATCCGCAACACGATTAGACTGAGGCGCCCTCGAGAAATCATATACTCCTCCAACCTTTATGCTGGCCGAGACAGGGCACTGGAAGTTGTTTAGGCAGTCCAAATCCTAAGCAAGCAAATAGCAAACAAGTTGGAAGATTGATATATATGCAAAATAAAATAAAACCTTGAACTGAAAGCAATAACAAGCTGGTAATATCTGGCCACACGTTTGGATGAAGTGTTCCCACATGTCGTAGATGTAGTTATCTTCCCACAGGAGGCTTGCAACGCAGTCCAACGAGTAAATGCAACTATGTAGTAAATCATAGATACTAAGTGTGGGTTGCAGAAATCCATCGTGCAGGTATAGGACCACTAAGAGCAAAGAAAAAGGAGGGAATCCAAAGCACAATAGAATAAAGGTAAACTCATAGCTTTTGACCTGAGGATAAATCTCATGAATTATAAACACCCTGTAGAAATCCACAACACAATCTAATCGAAGCACTCTCTAGAAACCCTACTCCCAACCATGGCCAAAGCTATTTGTCTCCCCGAAGCTTAGATCTTCTAATAGAGAATGATGTACATCCAGATAGTAGTAGCGGAAACCTAAGAAAAGAAGGGAAAACTTCTCCAACAGTGGAGAAATCCAAAAAGACAGTCTCTTAACTGAAGTAGCGAACCTCACTTGGCTATAGCGAACTTGCTTGAGTGAATGACCAAATGAGAGGTCAAACTCTCTATTTATACACATCAAAGGGTGACTCTTTTCCTGACTGGGCCAACCTAACTTTCCCTAACTGCGCCGACCTGACTGGGGCAGTTCTGCCCATTGTTTGGGGTAAATTGCCTGCTCTTTTGGGGTAGATTACCCGCTGGGCCAACTTGTCTTGGGGGAATACAAAAAATTACGTTTACTAAATCTTTTCTTTTTTATTTCACCCCTAGGTTTAAATTGATTCTTTCAAGTGTTTTACATGATCAAATACATTGACATCTTGTCCCATAGGAGGTACAATAACAAGATGAAATACAATAACAATAACTTCTGAAGTTACACTATTTCCAACACTCCCTCTCAATAGGGAAGGTATTCTTCGAACACTGTATTCTAATCTTATTCTTTCTTTGGTCGACCTATGAGGTGATTCCCAATGCAGCTACTACCCTAACACTCCCTCTTGGCCATGGAGGTATCATCAGCATTATCATGCCGAAACACATCTCGATATCATATGTACATCACAGTTATCTCTAACCTCTCTATATCACAAGGAAGGTCTTACGACACAATCACGGTTAGTGGAGAAGTGTCAACAAATCAATCTTCATGCATCTGCTCAATCCAGTCCATTGAAGAACATGGACTAGCTCCACGACTCTGCCCTATCCATAAGTGAGTCACACGTGCATCAACTCAAGAAATTTGCACAGTCCATCGGATAGTCTATCATGCATCAGTACAATGTGCTCAGCTCAACCCAATCCGTTGGGTGCCTACATCATCAACACTCCCTCTTAGCTAGAGAGGTATCATCGTGTCGAAACACATCTTGTTATCATAAGAGGGTCCATTCCAACACAGGGAATAAGCATGTTCCACAAAGGAACCATCCCACAATGGGACACACTCCACAAAGGAATAGAATAACAATTATGAATGGAGTTTATTCACCACTCCTAGTTGGCCACCCTGAAGATGATCCCATGAATAAAAAACACCCTGTATAAATCTACAACACACATCAACTCCTATTTGGATGACCTGAAGATGAATCCCACGAATGACAAACATCCTATAGAAATCCGCAACGCGATGAGACCGAGGCACCCTCGAGAAACCATATACTCCTCCAACCTTCATGCTGGCCGAGACATGGCACTGGAAGTTGTTCAGGCAGTGCAAATCCTAAGCAAGCAACTAGAAAATAAGTTGGAAGATTGATACATGTTGGAGCATAGGCCACAGCTACGGCAAAGCTGCCAATTTTGGGGAAAAAGCACTAAGTTTTGAAGGAGAAGTGCTAATTTTGAGGAAAAGCACCATTTTTGGCAGAAGTGAATAGTGCATGGTACGACGCCAGATGGACAAGCTCACCGCAGAGTGTGGACCGGAGATCGCGGAGCTCGCGTGCACAAGTCAAAGAAAGGAGTAAATAAGCTAGCCGAGTAGAAAGCTCAACCACCACAGTAAATGAAGGAAGCGACAGAATAGAGGGATCAGCTACCCTCATTTAAGGCAGAGTACAGAAGTTATGGTTGCTCGGACCAAGGAAGAGCAACGGGCCGAAGCATTGAAGGCAAAGGACGAGGAGCAGAGAACGATGAAGCGGCGCCCATACCAGCGATTTGCGCCGGAAATCACGGAACCTGTAGGAAGCTGCGACGCGACTGCAAGAGGCGTCTAAAGTACACCTAGCCCTCAGTGGTTAGGGTTTTTGGGGACCACTGTTGGGAAAGGCCCACAGTTTTGTAAAGGTGCGACCCTCAGGGCCACCTATATATATGTGTAATTGTAAAGGAAAAAGGGTTAGACGTTAGATGGGTCAGAGATAGATTGGTTAGAAGGTTAAGAAGTTAGAGAGTTGGATAGCTGTAGAGCTAGTCACTGAGTTGCAGATAGTCTAAGTTGATGTCTGAGTCATTGTAATCTCTGTAGAAGAAGAAAGTAGATCTAAGAGAAGGGCTCCCAGCTGTGTGCGTGGAGTTTCCCAGAAAGATCTAAGGCTGCAGCTGTGTGCACAGCGGAACTGTGTAATTCCCATCTCGAGATAATATAAGATACAATTTCTATTGACGTGATTTCCCCATGGAGGCGAACCACATAATTCTTGTTGTTATGGTAATGTTTTACGTGAATGCATGTCTGTGTGTTGCTATATATGTTTACATGAATGTTTCGTTATCTTTATGAATGAGTATGTAAAGTAAGTCCTTGAAGCTTCCTTAGAAGTTATACTCATGCACTATCGGAGGAGTCTGTAAGAACACTATCGTTGCGGTGCTTAGGGAGTGTGTTACTGCGCTATGGCGCAAGAACAGAGACGATACATTGTGTAACGAACGAAGTGGGTAACCGCCCCGTGCGTAGGTGCGGAGATACCGCGCAGCTAGGATAAGGCGAGTAAGCCCCAGCGCTGTTGTGCTACATGACCTGTGAAAGAATCAGACGCTCTGTTTAGAAGTTACTGCATAAGAAGGGAAGAGAGAAGACTGGATTCCACACCACCCCGGTTAAGGAAGCCTGATTCCTTAGCCCACCATAGCCACTTCGGGTGAGACCTCGGGCTGCTGCGTGGTCTGTTTCCGAAAGGGCCAGTGCGCCAATGGGTGTTTGTTGCTGCGCCTCCTGAAAACCCGGGTCTGTCCAAAAGCAGCCAACAATACATATGCAAAATATAATAAAACCTTGAATTGAAAGCAATAACAAGCAGGTAATATACGGCCACACGTTTGGATGAAGTGTTCCCACATGTCCTAGAAGTAGTTATCTTCCTACAGGAGGCTTGCAACGAAGTCATGCGAGTAAATGCAACTACGTAGTAAATCAAAGATACTAAGTGTGGGTTGCAGGAATCCATCGTGCAGATAGAGGACCACCGAGAACAGAGAAAAAGGAGGGAATCCGAAGCACAATAGAAAAAAGGTAAACTCGTAGTTGTCTGACCTAAAGATGAATCCCATGAATTATAAACACATTGTAGAAATATACAACGCAATCTAGTCGAGGCACTCTCTAGAAACCCTACTCTCCTCTAAACTGCATGTTGGGAAGAACCTGACAATTGAAGTTGATCAGGCTCTCGAAATCCTAAGCTGATTTGAGGCTTGACCTTGTTAATGTTTATAGCAGCATAACCAGGATAAGTAAAAGAATTGCAAAGCACAGAAACAAAAGGACTGTCGAGCTCATTTAAACCATAATGATAAGAACAATCATCTCCAAACCATAGACAAAGCTATTTGTCTCCCCCGAGCTCAAACCTTTTAATAGAGAACGCTATACATCCGGATAGTAGTAGCGCAAACCCAAGAAAACAAGGGAGAAACTTCTCCAATAGTGGAGAACCCCAAAAAATCAGTCTCTTAACTGAAGTAGTGAACCTCTCTTGGCTAGAGCAAACTTACTTGAGTGAATGACGAAATGAGAGGTCGAACTCTCTATTTATACACATCAAAGGGTGACTTTTTTCCTGACTAGGCCGACCTAACTTTCCCTAACTGCGTCGACTTGACTAGGGAAGTTCTGCCCAATGTTTGGGGTAAATTGCCCATTTTTGGGGGGCAGTTTACCCGCTGGGCCGACTTGTGTTGGGTTAATACTAAAAATTACATCTACTATATCTTTTCTTTGTGATTTGACCCCTGTGTTTACGTTGATTCTTTCAAGTGTTTTACAATATCAAATACATTAACATCTTGTCCCATAGGAGGTACAATAACAAGATGAAATACAATAACAATAACTTCTGAAGTTGCACTATTTCCAAAACTCCCTCTCAACAAGGAAGGTATTCTTCGAACACTGTATTCTAATCTTATACTTTCTTTGGTCGACCCATGATGTGATGCCCCATGCAGCTACTACTCCAACACTCCCTCTTGGCCATGGAGGTATCATCAGCATTATGATACCGAAACAAATCTTCATATCATATGTACGTCACAGTTATCTCTAACCTCTCTATATAATAAGGCTGAAGTTACACTATTTCCAACACTCCCTCTCAACAAGGAAGGTATTCTTCGAAGAGTGTATTCTAATCTTATTCGTTCTTTGGTCGACCTATGAGGTGATGCCCCATGCAGCTACTACCCCAACACACACTCTTGTCCATGGAGTTATCATCAGCATTATCACACTGAAATACATGTTGATATCATATGTACATCGCAGTTATCTCTAACCTCTATATATCATAAGGAAGGTCTTATAACACAATCACAGTTAGTCGGGAAGTGTCAACAAATCAATTTTCGTGCATTTGCTCAATCCAGACCATTGGAGAACATGCAATAGCTCCACGACTCTTCCCTATCCATACGTGAGTCACACGTGCATCAGCTCAAGAACTCTGCACAGTCCATCGGAGAGTCTATCATGCATCAATACAATGTGCTCAGCTTAACCCAGTCCATTGGGTGCCTACATCATCAACACTCCCTCTTAGCTAGAGCGGTATCATCACATCGGAACACATCTTGTTATCATAAGCGGGTACATTCCAACACAGGGAATAAGCACGTTCCACAATGAAACCATCCCACAATGGGACACATTCCACAAAGGAATAGAATAACAATTATGAATGGAGTTTATTCACCACACCTAGTTGGCCACCTTGAAGATGATCCCATGAATAACAAACACCCTGTATAAATCTACAACACACATCAACTCCTATTTGGATGACCTGAAGATGAATCCCACGAATGACAAACATCCTGTAGAACTCCGCAACGAGATGATACCGAGGTGCCCTTGAGAAACCATATACTCCTCCAACCTTCATGCTGGCCGATACATGGCACTGGAAGTTGTTCAGGCAGTCCAAATCCTAAGCAAGCAACTAGGAAACAAGTTGGAAGATTGATACATATGCAAAATAAAATAAAACCTTGAACTGAAAGCAATAACAAGCAGGTAATATCTAGCCACACATTTGGATGAAGTTTTCCCACATGTCCTATAGGTAGTTATCTTCCCATAGGAGGCTTGCAAGGCAGTCCAACGAGTAAATGAAACTATGTAGTAAATCATAGATACTAAGTGTGCTTTGCAGGAATCGATCGTGCAGGTAGACGACCACCGAGAGCAGAGAAAAAGGAGGGGATCCGAAGCACAATAGAAAAAAGGTAAACTCATAGTTGTTTTACCTGAAGATAAATCCCATGAATTATAAACACCCTGTATAAATCCGCAACGCAATCTAATCGACGCGCTCTCTAGAAACCCTACTCCCCTCTGAACTGCATGTTGGGCAGAACTCGACAATGGAAGTTGATCAGGCTCTCCAAATCCTAACTGAGTTGAGCCTTGACCTTGTTAATGTTTATAGTAGCATAATCAGGATCACCAAAAGAATGGAAAAGCACAGAAATAAAATGAGTGTCGAGCTCCTTTAAACCATGATGATAATTACAATCATCTCCCAACCATAGACAAAGCTATTTGTCTCCCCCGAGCTCAGACCTTCCAATAGAGAACAATGTACATCCCGATAGTAGTAGCGCAAACCCAAGAAAACAAGGGAGAAACTTCCCCAATAGTGGAGAACCCCAAAAGATCAGTCTCTTAACTGAAGTAGCGAACCTCTCTTGGCTAGAGCGAACTTGCTTGAGTGAATGACGAAATGAGAGGTGGAACTCTCTATTTATACACATCAAAGGGTGACTTTTTTCCTGACTGGGCCGACCTAACTTTCCCTAACTGCACCGACCTGATCAAATACATTGACATCTTGTCCCATAGGAGTTACAATCACAATAAAGTCTGAAGCTGCACTATTTTCAACACTCCCTCTCAACAAGGAAGGTATTCTTCGAACATTCTATTGTAATCTTATGCTTTCTTTGGTCGACCTATGAGATGATGCCTCATGCGACTACTACTCCAACACTCCCTCTTGACCATGGAGGTATCATCAGCATTTTCCTACTGAAACACATGTCGATATCATATGTACATCACAGTTATCTCTAACCTCTCTATATCACAAGGAAGGTCTTACGACACAATCACAGTTAGTCGAGAAGTGTCAACAAATCAATCTTCATGCATCTGCTCAATCCAGTCCCACTGAGAACATGCACTAGCTCCATGACTCTACCCTATCCATAGGTGAGTCACACGTGCATCAGCTCAAGAACTCTGCACAGTCCATGGGAGAGTCTATCGTGCATCAATACAAAGTGCTCAGCTCAACCCAGTCCATCGAGTGCCTACATCATCAACACTTCCTAGAGAGGTATCATCATGTCGGAACACATCTTGTCATCATAAGAGGGTCCATTCCAACACGGGGAATAAGCACGTTCCAGAAAGGAACCATCCCACAATGGGACACACTCCATAAAGGAATAGAATAACAATTATGAATGTAGTTTATTCACCACTCCTACTTGGCCACCCTGAAGATGATCCCATGAATAACAAACACCCTGTATAAATCTACAACACACATCAACTCCTATTTGGATGACCTGAAGATGAATCCCATGAATGACAAACATCCTGTAGAAATCCGCAACGCGATGAGACCTAGGCACCCTGGAGAAACCATATACTCCTCCAACCTTCATGTTGGCCGAGTCATGGCACTGGAAGTTATTCAGACAGTGCAAATCCTAAGCAAGCAACTAGCAAACAAGTTGGAAGATTGATATATATGCAAAATAAAATAAAACCTTGAACTAAAAGCAATAACAAGCAGGTAATATCTGGCCACACGTTTGGATGAAGTGTTCCCACATGTCCTAGAGGTAGTTATCTTCGCACAGGAGGCTTGCAACGCAGTCCAGCCAGTAAATGCAACTATGTAGTAAATCATAGATACTAAGTGTGGGTTGCAGGAATCTATTGTGCAGGTAGAGGACCACCGAGAGTAGAGAAAAAGGAGGGAATCCGAAGCACAATAGAAAAAAGGTAAACTCGTAGTTGTCTGACCTGAAGATGAATCCCATGAATGAAAAACACCTTGTAGAAATCCACAACACAATCTAATCGAGGCGCTCTCTAGAAACCCTACACTCCTCTAAACTGCATGTTGGGGAGAACCTGGCAGTGGAAGTTGATCGGGCTCTCCAAATCCTAAGTTGAGTTGAGCCTTGAGCTTGTTAATGTTTATAGCAGCATAACCTGGATCACTAAAAGAATGGCAAAGCACTTTAAGGTTGAGCCTTGACCTTGTTAATGTTTACCCGATGGGCCGACTTTTCTATGGGAAATACAAAAAATTATGTTTACTAAATCTTTTCTTTGTGAATTCACCCTTACGTTTACATTGATTCTTTCAAGTGTTTTAGATGATCAAATACATCGACATCTTGTCTCATACGAGGTACAATAACAAGATGAAATAAAATAACAATAAATTCTGAAGTTGCACTATTTCCAACACTCCCTCTCAACAAGGAAGGTATTCTTCGAACACTGTAATCTAATCTTATTCTTTCTTTGGTCGACCAATGAGGTGAAGCCCCATGCAGCTACTACTAAAACACTCTGTTTTTCCCATGGAGGTATCATTAGCATTATCATATTGAAACAAATATCGATATCATATGTACATCACAGTTATCTATAACCTCTCTATATCATAAGGAAGGTCTTACAACACAATCACAGTTAGTCGGGAAGTGTCAGCAAATCAATCTTCATGTATCTGCTCAATCCAGTCCATTGGAGAAAATGCACAAGCTCCACGACTCTTCCCTATCCATAGGTGAGTCACACGTGCATCAACTCAAGAACTCTGCATAGTCCATCGGATAGTCTATCATGCATCAATATAATGTGCTTAGCTCAACCCAATCCATCGGGTACCTACATCATCAACACTCCCTCTTAGCTAGACAGGTATCATCGTGTTGGAACACATCTTGTTATCATAAGAGTGTCCATTCCAACACAGGGAATAAGCATGTTCCACAATGCAACCATCCCACAATGGGCCACACTCCACAAAGGAATAGAATAACAATTATGAATGGAGGTTATTCACCACTCCTAGTTGGCCACCCTGAAGATGATCCCATGAATAACAAACACCCTGTATAAATCTACGACACACATCAACTCCTATTTGGATGACCTGAAGATGAATCCCAAGAATGACAAACATCCTGTAGAAATCCGCAACGCGATGAGACCGAGGCTCCCTCGAGGAACCATATACTCCTCTAACCTTCATGGTGGTCGAGACATGGCACTGGAAGTTGTTCAGGCAGTCGAAATCCTAAGCAAGCAACTAGCAAAGAAGTTGGAAGAGTGATACATATGCAAAATAAAATAAAACCTTGAACTGAAAGCAATAACAAGTAGGTAATATCTGTCCACACGTTTGGATGAAGTGTTCCCACATGTCCTAGAGGTAGTTATCTTCCCAGAGGATGCTTGCAACACAATCCAGCGAGTAAATGCAACTATGTAGTAAATCATAGATACTAAGTGTGGGTTGCAGGAATCTATTGTGCAGGTAGAGGACGACCGAGAGCGAGAAAAAGGAGGGAATCCGAAGCATAATATAAAAAATGTAAACTCGTAGTTGTCCGACCTGAAGATGAATCCCATGAATGATAAACACCCTCCAGAAATCCGTAACACAATCTAATTGAGGCGCTCTCTAGAAACCCTACTCTTCTCTAAACTTCATGTTGCGCAAAACCTGACAATGGAAGTTGACCAGGCTCTCCAAATCCTAAGTTGAGTTGAGACTTGTCCTTGTTAATGTTTATAGCAGCATAACCAGGATCACTAAAAGAATGGCAAAGCACAGAAACAAAATGAGTGTCGAGCTCGTTTAAACCATGATGATAAGAACAATCATCTCCTAACCATAGACAAAGCTATTTGTCTCCCTCGAGCTCAAACCTTCTAATAGATAACGATGTACATTTGGATAGACCCAAGAAAACAAGGGAGAAACTTCTCCAATAGTGGAGAACCCCAAAGAATCAGTCTCTTAACTGAAGTAGCGAACCTCTCTTGGCTAGAGCAAACTTGCTTAAGTGAATGACCAAATGAGAGGTCGAACTCTCTATTTATACACATCAAAGGGTGACTTTTTTCCTGACCGGGCCAACCTAACTTTCCCTAACAGCGCCGACCTAACTGGGGCAGTTCTGTCGATTTTTTGGGACAAATTGCCCACTGTTTTGGGGGATTTTACCCGTTGGGCCGACTTGTCTTGGGGGAATATAAAAAACTACGTTTACTAAATCTTTTCTTTGAGATTTCACCCCTAGGTTTACATTGATTTTTTCAAGTGTTTTACATGATCAAAAACATTGACATCTTGTCCCATAGGAGGTAGACTAACAAGATGAAATAAAATAACAATAATTTGTGAAGTTGCACTATTTCCAACACTCCCTCTCAACAAGGGAGGTATCATCATCTTTATCATACTAAAACACATCTCGATATCATATGTATATCAGAGTTATCTCTAACCTCTCTATATCATAAGGAAGGCCTTTCCATACAATCACAGTTAGTCGAGAAGTGTCAACAAATCAATCTTCATGCATCTCCTCAATCCAGTCCATCGGAGAACATGCACTAGCTCCACGAATCTTCCCTATCCATAGGTGAGTTACACGTGCATCAACTCAAGAACTCTGCACAGTCCATCGGAGAGTCTATCATGCGTCAATACAATGTGCTCAGCTCAACCCAGTCCATCAGGTGCCTACATCATCAACACTCCCTCTTAGCTAGAGAGGTATCATCACGTCGGAACACATCTTGTTATCATAAGAGGGTCCATTCCAACACAGGGAATAAGCAAGTTCCACAAAGGAACCATCCCACAATGGGACACACTCCACAAAGGAATGGAATAACAATTATGAATGGAGTTTATTCACCACTCCGAGTTGGCCACCCTGAAGATGATCCCATCAATAAAAAACACCCTGTATAAATCTACAACACACATCAACTCCTATTTGGATGACCTGAAGATGAATCCGATGAACGACAAACATCCTGTAGAACTCCGCAACGTGATGAGAGCGAGGCACCCTCGAGAAACCATATACTCCTCCAACCTTCACGATGGCCAAGACATGGCACTGGAAGTTGTTCAGGCAGTCCAAATCCTAAGCAAGCAACTAGCAAACAAGTTGGAAGATTGATACATATGCAAAATAAAATAAAATGTTGAACGGAAAGCAATAACAAGCAGGTAATATCTGGCCACACGTTTGGATGAAGTGTTCCCACATGTCCTAGAGGTAGTTATCTTCCCACAGGAGGCTTGCAACGCAGTCCAATGAGTAAATGCAACTATGTAGTAAATCATAGATACTAAGTGTGCGTTGCAGGAATCTATCGTGCAGGTAGAGGACCACCAAGAGCAGAGAAAAAGGAGGGAATCCAAAGCACAATAGAAAAAAGGTAAACCCATAGTTGTTTGACTTAAAGATAAATCCCATGAATTATAAACACCCTGTAGAAATCCACAACGCAATCTAATCGAGGCACTCTGTAGAAACCCTACTCCCCTCTAAACTGCATGTTGGGCAGAACCTGACAATGGAAGTTGATCAGTCTCTCCAAATCCTAAGTTGAGTTGAGCCTTGACCTTGTTAATGTTTATAGCAACATAAACAGGATCACTAAAAGAATGGAAAAGCATAGAAACAAAATGAGTGTCGAGCTCTTTTAAACCATGATGATAATTACAATCATCTCCCAACCATAGACAAAGCTATTTGTCTCCCTCGAGCTCAGACCTTCCAATAGAGAACAATGTACATCCGGATAGTAGTAGCGCAAACCCAAGAAAACAAGGGAGAAACTTCTCCAATAGTGGAGAACCCCAAAAAATCAGTCTCTTAACTGAAGTAGCAAACCTCTCTTGGCTAGATCAAACTTGCTTGAGAGAATGACGAAATGAGAGGTCGAACTCTCTATTTATACACATCAAAGGGTGACTTTTTTCCTGACTAGGCCGACCTGACTTTCCCTTCCTGCACCGAACTGATCAAATACATTGACATCTTGTCCCATAGGAGGTACAATAACAATAAAGTATGAAGTTGCACTATTTCCAACACTCCCTCTCAACAAGGAAGGTATTCTTCAAACACTCTATTCTAATCTTATTCTTTCTTTGGTCGACCTATGAGGTGATTCCCCATGCGACTACTACTCCAACACTCCCTCTTGATCATGGGGGTACCATTAGCATTATCATACTGAAACACATCTCGATATCATATGTACATCACTGTTATCTTTAACCTCTCTATATCAAAAGGAAGGTCTTACGACACAATCACAATTAGTCAAGAAGTGTCAACAAATTAGTCTTCATGGATCTGCTCAATCCAGTCCAACGGAGAACATGCACTAGCTCCACTACTCTGCCCTATCCATAGGTGAGTCACAAGTGCATCGGCTCAAGAACTCTGCACAGTCCATCGGAGATTCAATAGTGCATCAATACAATGTGCTCAGCTCAACCCAGTCCATTGGGTGCCTACATCATCAACACTCCCTCTTACCTGGAGAGGTATCATCATGTCAGAACACATCTTGTTATCATAAGAGGGTCCATTCCAACACAGGGAATAAGCACGTTTCACAAAGGAACCATCCCACAAAGGGACACACTCCACAAAGGAATAGAATAACAATTATGAATGGATTTTATTCACCCCTCCTAGTTGGCCACCCTGAAGATGATCCCATGAATAAAAAACACCCTGTATAAATCTACAAGACACATCAACTCCTATTTGGATGACCTCAAGATGAATCCCACGAATGATAAACATCCTGTAGAAATCCGCAACGCGATGAGACCTAGGTGGCTTGGAGAGACCATATACTCCTCCAACCTTCATGCTGGGCGAGTCATGGCACTGGAAGTTGTTCAGACAGTGCAAATCCTAGGCAAGCAAATAGCGAACAAGTTGGAAGATTGATATATATTCAAAATAAAATAAAACCTTGAACTGAAAGCAATAACAAGTAGGTAATATCTGGCCACAGGTTTGGATGAAGTGTTCCCACATGTCGTAGAGGTAGTTATCTTCCCACAAGAGGCTTGCAACGCGGTCCAGCGAGTAAATGCAACTATGCAGTAAATCATAGATACTAGGTGTGGGTTGCAGGAATCTATCGTGCAGGTAGAGGACTAGCGAGAGCGGAGAAAAAGGAGGGAATCCGAAGCAGAATAGAAAAAAGGTAAACTCGTAGTTGTCTGACCTGAAGATCAATTCCATGAATGATAAACACCCTGTAGAAATCCGCAACACAACCTAATCAAGGCGCTCTCTAGAAACCCTACACTCGTCTACACTACATGTTTGGCAGAACCTGACAATGGAAGTTGACCGGGCTCTCGAAATCCTAAGCTGAGTTGAGCCTTGACATTGTTAATGTTTATAGCAGCATAACTAGGATCACTAAAAGAATTGGAAAGCACAGAAGCAAAATGAGTGTCGGGCTTGTTTAAATCATGTTGATAAGAACAATTATCTCCCAACCATGGCCAAAGCTATTTGTCTCCCCCGAGCTCAGACCTTCTAATAGAGAACGATGTACATCCGGATAGTAGTAGCGGAAACCCAAGAAAACAAGGGAAAACTTCTCCAACAGGGGAGAAATCCAAAAAAATAGTGTCTTAACTGAAGTAGCAAACCTCCCTTGGCTAGAGCGAACTTGCTTGAGTGAATGACCAAATGAGAGGTCAAACTCTCTATTTATACACATCAAAGGGTGAATCTTTTCCTGACTGGGCCAACCTAACTTTCCCTAACTGCGCCAACCTCACTGGGGTAGTTCTGCCCATCTTTTGGGGCAAATTGCCTGCTCTTTTGGGGCAGTTTACCCGCTGGGCCGACTTTTCTTGGGGGAATACAAAAAATTACATTTACTAAATCTTTTCTTTTTGATTTCACCCGTAGGTTTACATTGATTCTTTCAAGTGTTTTACATGATCAAATACATTGACATCTTGTCCCATATGAGGTACAATAACAAGATGAAATACCATAACAATAACTTCTGATGTTGCACTATTTCCAACACTCCCTCTCAACAAGGAAGGTATTCTTCGAACACTGTATTCTAATCCTATTCTTTCTTTGGTCGACCTATGAGGTGATGCCCCATGCAGCTACTACCCCAACACTCCCTCATAGTCATGGAGGTATCATCAGAATTATCATACCGAAACACATCTCGATATCATATGTACATCACAGTTATCTCTAACCTCTCTATATCACAAGGAAGGTCTTACAACACAATCACGGTTAGTCGAGAAGTGTCAACAAATCAATCCTCATGCATCTGCTCAATCTAGTCCATTGGATAACATGCACTAGCTCCACGAATGTACCCTATCCATAGGTGAGTCACACGTGCATTATCTCAAGAAATCTGCACAATCCATCGGATAGTCTATCATGCATCAATACAATGTGCTCAGCTCAAACCAATCCATCGGGTGCCTACATCATCAACACTCCCTCTTAGCTAGAGAGGTATCATCGCGTTGGAACACATCATGTTATCATAAGAGGTTCCATTCCAACACAGGGAATAAGCACGTTCCACAAAGGAACCATCCCACAATGGGACACACTCCACAAAGGAATAGAATAACAATTATGAATGGATTTTATTCACCACTCCTAGTTGGCCACCCTGAAGATGGTCCCATGAATAACAAACACCCTGTATAAATCTACAACACACATCAACTCCTATTTGGATGACTTGGAGATGAATCCCACGAATGACAACCATCCTGTAGAAATCAGCAATGCAATGAGACCGAGGCGCCCTCGAGAAACCATATACTCCTCCAACCTTCATGCTGGCTGAGACATTGCACTGGAAGGTTTTCAGGCAGTCCAAATCCTAAGCAAGCAACTAGAAAATAAGTTGGAAGATTGATACATATGCAAAATATAATAAAACCTTGAATTGAAAGAAATAACAAGCAGGTAATATACGGCCACACGTTTGGATGAAGTGTTCCCACATGTCCTAGAGGTAGTTATCTTCCTAGAGGAGGCTTGCAATGGAGTCCAGCGAGTAAATGCAACTACGTAGTAAATCATAGATACTAAGTGTGGGTTGCAGGAATCTATCGTGCAGGTAGAGGACCACCGAGAGCAGAGAAAAAGGAGGGAATTCGAAGCACAATAGAAAAAAGTTAAAATCTTAGTTGTCTGACCTGAAGATGAATCCCATGAATGATAAACACCCTGTAGAAATATGCAACGCAATCTAATCGAGGCACTCTCTAGAAACCCTACTCTCCTCTAAACTGCATGTTGGGAAGAACGTGACAATTGAAGTTGATCAGGCTCTCGAAATCCTAAGCTGAGTTGAGGCTTGACCTTGTTAATGTTTATAGTAGCATAACTAGGATAAGTAAAAGAATTGCAAAGCACAGAAACAAAAAGACTGTCGAGCTTGTTTAAACCATAATGATAAGAACAATCATCTCCCAACCATAGACAAAGCTATTTGTCTCCCCCGAGCTCAAACCATCTAATAGAGAAAGCTGTACATCCGGATAGTAGTAGCGCAAACCCAAGAAAACAAGGGAGAAACTTCTACAATAGTGGAGAACCCCAAAAAATCAGTCTCTTAACAGAAGTAGCGAACCTCTCTTGGCTACAGCAAACTTGCTTGAGTGAATGAAGAAATGAGAGGTCGAACTCTCTATTTATACGCATCAAAGGGTGACGTTTTTCCTGACTGGGCCGACCTAACTTTCCCTAACTGCGTCGACCTGACTGGGGCAGTTCTGCCCATTGTTTGGGGCAAATTGCCCATTTTTTGGGGGCAGTTTACCCGCTGGGCCGACTTGTGTTGGGTTAATACTAAAAATTACGTCTACTATATCTTTTCTTTGTGATTTGCCCCCTAGGTTTACATTGATTCTTTCAAGTGTTTTACAATATCAAATACATTGACATCTTGTCACATAGGAGGTACAATAACAAGATGAAATACAATAACAATAACTTTTGAAGTTGCACTATTTCGAACACTCCCTCTCAACATGGAAGGTATTCTTCGAACACTCTATTCTAATCTTATTCTTTCTTTGGTCGACCCATGAGGTGATTCCGCATGCAGCTACTACTCCAACACACCCTCTTGGCCATGGAGGTATCATCAGCATTATCATAGTGAAATACATGTCGATATCATATGTACATCGCAGTTATCTCTAACCACTCTATATCATAAGGAAGGTCTTATAACACAATCACAGCTAGTCGAGAAGTGTCAACAAATCAATATTCGTGCATCTGCTCAATCCATTCCATCGGAGAACATGCACTAGCTCCACGACTCTGCTCTATCCATAGGTGACTCACACGTGCATCAGCTCTAGAACTCTACGCAGTCCATCGGAGACTCTATCATGCATCAATACAATGTGCTCAGCTTAACCCAGTCCATCGGGTGCCTACATCATCAACACTCCCTCTTAGATAGAGAGGTATCATCACGTCGGAACACATCTTGTTATCATAAGCGTGTCCATTCCAACACAAGGAATAAGCACGTTCCACAAGGGAACCATCCCACAATGGGACACATTCCACAAAGGAATAGAATAACAATTATGAATGGAGTTTATTCACCACACCTAGTTGGCCACCTTGAAGATGATCCCATGAATAATAAACACCCTGTATAAATCTACAACACACATAAACTCCTATTTGGATGACCTGAAGATGAATCCTACGAATGACAAAGATCCTGTAGAACTCCGCAACAAAATGATACCAAGGCGCCCTCGAGAAACCATATACTCCTCCAACCTTCATGCTGGCCGAGACATGGCACTGGAAGTTGTTCAGGAAGTCCAAATCCTAAGCAAGCATCTAGCAAACAAGTTGGAAGATTGATACATATGCAAAATAAAATAAAACCTTGAACTGGAAGCAATAACAAGCTGGTAATATCTGGCCACACATTTGGATGAAGTGTTCCCACATGTCCTATAGGTAGTTATCTTCCCACAGGAGGCTTGCAACGCAATCTAGTGAGTAAATGCAGCTATGTAGTAAATCATAGATACTAATTGTGCATTGCAGGAATCTATCATGCAGGTAGTGGACCACCGAGAGCAAAGAAAAAGGAGGGAATCCGAAGCACAATAGAAAAAAGGTAAACTCATAGTTGTTTGACCTGAAGATAAATCCCATGAATTACAAACACCCTGTAGAAATCCGCAACGCAATCTGATCGAGGCCCTCTCTAGAAACCCTACTCCCCTCTAAACTACATGTTGGGTAGAACCAGACAATGGAAGTTGATCAGGCTCTCCAAATCCTAAGCTGAGTTGAACCTTGACCTTGTTAATGTTTATAGCAGCATAATCAGGATCACTAAAAGAATGGAAAAGCACAGAAACAAAATGAGTGTCGAGATCGTTTAAACCATGATGATAATTACAATCATCTCCCAACCATAGACAAAGCTATTTGTCTCCCTCGAGCTCAGACCTTCCAACAGAGAACAATGTACATCCCGATAGTAATAGTGCAAACCCAAGAAAATAAGGGAGAAACTTCTCCAGTAGTGGACAACCCCAAAAAATTAGTCTCTTAACTGAAGTAGCGAACCTCTCTTGGCTAGAGCGAACTTGCTTGAGTGAATGACGAAATGAGAGGTCGAACTCTCTATTTATACACATCAAAGGTTAACTTTTTTCTTGATTGGGCCGACCTAACTTTCCCTAACCGCGCCGACCTGATCAAATACATTGACATCTTGTCCCATAGGAGGTACAATCACAATAAAGTCGAAAGTTGCACTATTTCCAACACTCCCTCTCAACAAGGATGACCATGAAGGTATCATCAACATTATCCTACTGAAGCACATGTCGATATCATATGTACATCACAGTTATCTCTAAACTCTCTATATCACAAGGAAGGTCTTATGATACAATCACAGTTAGTCGAGAAGTGTCAACAAATCAATCTATCATGCATCAATATAATGTGCTCAGCTCAACCCAATCCATCGGGTGCCTACATCATCAACACTCCCTCTTAGCTAGAGAGGTATCATCGCATCGGAACACATCTTGTTATGATAAGAGGGTCCATTCCAACACAGGGAATAAGCACGTTCCACAACGCAACCATCCCACAATGGGACACACTTCCCAAAGAAATAGAATAACAATTATGAATGGAGGTTATTCACCTCTCCTAGTTGGCCACCCTAAATATGATCCCATGAATAACAAACACCCTGTATAAATCTACAACACACATCAACTCCTATTTGGATGACTTGAAGATGAATCCAACGAATGAAAAACATCCTGTAGAAATATGCAACACGATGAGACCGAGGCGCCCTCGAGAAACCATATACTCCTCCAACCTTCATGGTGGCCGAGACATGGCACTGGAAGTTGTTCAGGCAGTCCAAATCCTAAGCAAGCAACTAGCAAAGAAGTTGGAAGATTGATACATATGAAAAATAAAATAAAACATTGAACTTAAAGCAATAACAAGGAGGTAATATCTGGCCACACGTTTGGATTAAGTGTTCCCACATGTCCTAGAGGTAGTTATCTTCCCACAGGATGCTTGCAACGCAATCCAGCGAGTAAATGCAACTATGTAGTAAATCATAGATACTAAGTGTGGGTTGCAGGAATCTATTGTGTAGGTAGAGGACCACCGAGAGCGAGAAAAAGGAGGGAATCCGAAGCACAATAGAAAAAAGGTAAACTCGTAGTTGTCTGACCTGAAGATGAATCCCATGAATGATAAACACCCTCTAGAAATCCACAACGCAATCTAATCGAGGCGCTCTCTAGAAACCCTACTCTCCCATAAATTACATGTCACGCAGAACCTGACAATGGAAGTTGACTAGGCTCTCCAAATCATAAGCTGAGTTGAGACTTGTCCTTGTTAATGTTTATAGCAGCATAACCAGGATCACTGAAAGAATGGCAAAGCACAGAAACATATGAGTGTCGAGCTTGTTTAAACCATGATGATAAGAACAATCATCTCCCAACCATAGACAAAGCTATTTGTCTCCCCCGAGCTCATACCTTCTAATAGATAACGATGTACATTTGGATAGTAGTAGCGCAAACCCAAGAAAACAAGGGAGAAACTTCTCCAATAGTGGAGAACCCCAAAAAATCATTCTCTTAACTGAAGTAGCGAACCTCTCTTGGCTAGAGCAAACTTGCTTAAGTGAATGACCAAATGAGAGGTCGAACTCTCTATTCATACACATCAAAGGGTGACTTTTTTCGTGACCGGGCCAACCTAACTTTCCCTAACTGTGCCTACCTAACTGGGGCAGTTCTGCCCATTTTTTGGAACAAATTGCCAACTGTTTTGGGGGAGTTTACCTGCTGGGCCGACTTGTCTTGGGGGAATACAAAAAACTACGTTTACTAAATTTTTTCTTTGATATTTCACCCCTAGGTTTACATTGATTCTTTCAAGTGTTTTACATGATCAAATACATTGACATCTTGTCCCATAGGAGGTAAAATAACAAGATGAAATAAAATAACAATAATTTTTGAACTTGCACTATTTCCAACACTCCCTCTCAACAAGGAAGGTATTCTTCGAACACTGTATTATAATCTTATTCTTTCTTTAGTCGACCTATGAGGTGATGCCCCATGCAGCAACTACCCCAACAGTCCCTCTTGGCCAAGAAGGTATCATCAGCTTTATCATACTGAAACACATCTCGATATCATATGTATATCAGAGTTATCTCTAACCTCTCTATATCATAAGGAAATTCTTGCCACACAATCACAGTTAGTCGAGAAGTGTCAACAAATCAATCTTCATGCATCTCCTCAATCCAGTTCTTCGGAGAACATGCAATAGCTCCACGACTCTGCCCTATCCATATGTGAGTTACACATGCATCAGCTCAAGAACTCTGCACAGTCCATCGGAGAGTCTATCATGCGTCAATACAATGTGCTCAGCTCAACCCAGTCCATCAGGTGCCTACATCATCAACACTCCCTCTTAGCTAGAGAGGTATCATCATGTTGGAACACATCTTGTTATTATAAGCGGGTCAATTCCAACACAGGGAATAAGCAAGTTCCACAAAGGAACCATCCCACAATGGGACACACTCCACAAAGGAATGGAATAACAATTATGAATGGAGTTTATTCACCACTCCTCGTTGGCCACCCTGAAGATGATCCCATGAATAACAAACACCCTGTAGAAATCCGCAACGCAATCTAATCGAGGCAATCTGTAGAAACCCTACTCCCCTCTAAACTGCATGTTGGGCAGAACCCGACAATGGAAGTTGATCAGTCTCTCCAAATCCTAAGTTGAGTTGAGCCTTGACCTTGTTAATGTTTATAGCAGCATAATCAGGATCACTAAAAGAATGGAAAAGCACAGAAACAAAATGAGTGTCGAGTGTGTTTAAACCATGATGATAATTACAATCATCTCCCAACCATAGACAAAGCTATTTGTCTCCCCCGAGCTCAAACATTCCAATAGACAACAATGTACATCCGGATAGTAGTAGCGCAAACCCAAGAAAACAAGGGAGAAACTTCTCCAATAGTGGAGAACCCCAAAAAATCAGTCTCTTAACTGAAGTAGCGAACCTCTCTTGGCTAGATCGAACTTGCTTGAGAGAATGACGAAATGAGAGGTCTAACTCTCTATTTATACACATCAAATGGTGACTTTTTTCCTGACTGGGCCGACCTGACTTTCCCTAACTGCGGCGACCTGATCAAATACATTGACATCTTGTCCCATAGGAGGTACAATAACAATAAAGTCTGAAGTTGCACTATTTCCAACACTCCCTCTCAACAAGGAAGGTATTCTTCGAACATTCTATTCTAATCTTATTCTTTCTTTGGTCGACCTATGAGGTGATGCCCCATGCGACTACTACTTGAACACTCCCTCTTGACCATGGAGGTATCATTAGCATTATCATACTGAAACACATCTCGATATCATATGTACATCACAGTTATCTCTAACCTCTCTATATCACAAGGAAGGTCTTACGACACAATCATAGTTAGTCGAGAAGTGTCAACAAATCAATCTTCATGGATCTGCTCAATCCAGTCCAACGGAGAACATGCACCTGCTCCACGACTCTGCCCTATCCATAGGTGAGTAACACGTGCATCAGCTCAAGAACTCTGCACAGTCCATCGGAGAGTCAATAGTGCATCAATACAATGTGCTCAGCTCAACCCAGTCCATTGGGTGCCTACATCATCAACACTCCCTCTTACTTGGAGAGGTATCATTACGTCGGAACACATCTTGTTATCATAAGAGGGTCCATTCCAACACAGGGAATAAGCACGTTCCACAAAGGAACCATCCCACAATGGGACACACTCCACAAAGGAATCGAATAAAAATTATGAATGGAGTTTATTCACCACTCCTAGTTGGCCACCCTAAAGATGATCACATGAATAAAAAACACACTGTATAAATATACAAGACACATCAACTCCTATTTGGATGACCTCAAGATGAATCCCACAAATGACAAACATCCTGTAGACAAATTCGCAATGCGATGACACCTAGGCACCTTGGAGAAACCATATAATCCTCCAACCTTCATGCTGGCCGAGTCATGGCACTGGAAGTTGTTCAGACAGTGCAAATCCTAAGCAAGCAACTAGCAAACAAGTGAGAAGATTGATATATATGCAAAATAAAATAAAACCTTAAACTGAAAGCAATAACAAGCAGGTAATATTTGGGCACACGTTTGGATGAAGTGTTCCCACATGTCCTAGAGGTAGTTATCTTCCCACAGGAGGCTTGCAATGCAGTCCAACGAGAAATGCAACTATGTACTAAATCATAGATACTAAGTGTGGGTTGCAGGAATCTATTGTGTAGGTAGAGGACCACCGAGAGCAGAGAAAAAGGAGGGAATCCGAAGCACAATAGAAAAAAGGTAAACTCGTAGTTTTGACCCGAAGATGAATCCCATGAATGATAAACACCCATTAGAAATACGCAACGCAATCTAATCGAGGTGCTGTCTAGAAACCCTACACTCCCCTAAACTGCATGTTGGGCAGAACCTGACAATGGAAGTTGATCGGGCTCTCGAAATCCTAAGTTGAGTTGAGCCTTGACCTTGTTAATGTTTATAGGAGCATAACCTGGATCACTAAAAGAATGGCAAAGCACAAAAACAAAATGAGTGTCGGGCTTGTTTAAACCATGTTGATAAGAACAATCATCCATAAACATAGCCAAAGCTATTTGTCTCCCCCGAGTTTAGACCTTCTAATAGAGAACGATGTACATCCTTATAGTAATAGCGCAAACCCATGAAAAGAAGGGAAAACTTCTCCAACAGTGGAGAACTCCAAAAAATCAGTCTCTTAACTGAAGTAGTGAACCTCTCTTGGCTAGAGTGAACTTGCTTGAGTGAATCACCAAATGATACGTCGAACTCTTTATTTATACACATCAAAGGGTGACTTTTTTTTCTGATTGGGCCAACCTAACTTTCCCTAACTATGCCGACCTGACTGGGGCAGTTCTGCCCATTGTTTAGGCAAATTGCCCAATCTTTTGGGGCAGTTTACCCTATGGTCTGACTTGTTTTGGGGGAATACAAAAAATTACGTGTACTAAATATTTTCTTTGTGATGCAACCCTCGGTTTACGTTGATTCTTTGAAGTGTTTTACATGATCAAATACATTGACATCTTGTCGCATAGAAGGTACAATAACAAGATGAAATACAATAACAATAACTTCTGAATTTGCACTATTTCCAAAACTCCCTCTCAACAAGGAAGGTATACTTCGAACACTGTACTCTAATATTTTTCTTTCTTTGGTCGACCTATGAGGTGATGCCCCATGCAGATACTATGCCAACACTTCCTCTTGTCCATGGAGGTATCATCAGCATTATCATACTGAAACACATCTTGTTATCATATGTACATCACAGTTATCTCTAACCTCTCTATATCATAAGGAAGGTCTTACAACACTATCACAGTTAGTCGAGAAGTGTCAACAAATCAATCTTCATGCATCTGCTCAATACAGTCCATCGGAGAACATGCACTAGCTCCACGACTCCACCCTATCCATAGGTGAGTCACACGTGCATCAGCTCAAGAACTCTGCACAATCCATCGGAGAGTCTATCATGCATCGATACAATGTGCTCAACTCAACCCAGTCCATCGGGTGCCTACATCATCAACACTCCCTCTTAGCTAGAGAGGTATTATCACATCGGAACACATCTTGTTATCATAAGAGGGTCCATTCCAACACAGGGAATAAGCACGTTCGACAAAGGAACCATCCCACAATGGGACACACTCCACAAAGGAATAGAATAACAATTATGAATGGAGTTTATTCACCACTCCTAGTTGGCCACCCTGAAGACGATCCCATGAATAACAAACACCCTCTATAAATCTACAACACACATCAACTACTATTTGGATGACCTGAAGATGAATCCCACAAATGAAAAACATCCTGTAGTAATCCGCAACATGATTAGATTGAGGCACCCTTGAGAAATCATATACTCCTCCAACCTTTATGCTGGCCAAGACATGGCACTGGAAGTTGTTCAGGCAGTCCAAATCCTAAGCAAGCAAATAGCAAACAAGTTGGAAGATTGATATATATGCAAAATAAAATGAAACCTTGAACTGAAAGCAATAAGAAGCGGGTACTATCTGGCCACACATTTGGATGATGTGTTCCCATATGTCGTAGAGGTAGTTGTCTTCCCACAGGAGGCTTGCAACGCAGTGTAGCGAGTAAATGCAACTATGTAGTAAATCATAGATACTAAGTGTGGGTTGTAGGAATCTATCATGCAGGTATAGGACCACCAAGAGCAAAGAAAAAGGAGGGAATCCAAAGCACAATACAAAAAAGGTAAACTCGTAGTTGTCTGACCTGAAGATGAATCCCATGAATGATAAACACCCTGTAGAAATCCTTAACGCAATCTAATCGAGGCGCTCTCTAGATTCCCTACTCTTCACTAAACTGCATGTTGGGAAGAACCTGACAATGGAAGTTGATCAGGCTCTCCAAATCCTAAGTTGAGTTTAGCCTTGACCTTGTTAATGTTTATAACAGCATAACCAGGATCACTAAAAGAATGGCAAAGCACAAAAAAAAAATGAGTGTCGAGCTCGTTTAAACCATGATGATAAGAACAATCATATCCCAATGAGAGACAAAGCTATTTGTCTCCCACGAGCTCAGACCTTCTAAAGATAACGATGTACATCCGGATAATTGTAGTGCAAACCCAAGAAAACAAGGGAGAAACTTCTCCAATAGTGGAGAACCCCAAAAAATCAGTCTCTTAACTGAAGTAGCGAACCTCTCTTGGCTAGAGCGAACTTGCTTGAGTCATGTAGCTACTGCTCCAACACTCCCTCTTGGTCATGGAGGTATTATCAGCATTATCATACTGAAACACATCTCGATATCATATGTACATCACAGTCGTCTCAAACCTCTCTATATCATAAGGAAGGTCTTACGACACAATCACACTTAGTCGAGAAGTGTCATTAAATCAATCTTCATGCATCTGCTCAATCTAGTCCATCGGAGAACATGCACTAGCACCGCGACTGTGCCCTATCCATAGGTGAGTTACACATGCATCAGCTCAAGAACTCTACACAGTCTATCAGAGAGTCTATCATGCATCAATACAATGTGCTCGACTCAACCCAGTCCATCGAGTGCCTACATCATCAACACTCCCTCTTACCTAGAGAGTTATCATCACGTCGGAACACATCTTGTTCTCATAAGCGGGTCCATTCCAACACAGCGAAGAAGCACGTTCCACAAAGGAACCGTCGCACAATGGGACACACTCCACAAAGGAATAGAATAACAATTATGAATGGATTTTATTCACCACTCCTAGTTGGCCACCCTGAAGATGATCCCATGAATAACAAACACCCTTTATAAATCTACAACAGACATCAGCTCAACCCAGTCCATCGGGTGTCTACATCATCAACACTCCCTCTTAGCTAGAGAGGTATCATCACGTCGGAACACATCTTGTTATCATAAGAGGTCCCATTCCAGCATAGGGATACACTCCACAAAGGAGAACACTCCCCAAATCAACCATCCACAAATAAGTACATTACACAAAGAAACCATCCCACAATGGGACACACTCCATAGAGGAGTACGTTCCACAAAGGAACCATCGTTCTGGCCATTGGATTTGGTAAGTTTGTTTCTAAATTTGAATTAAGAGATGAGGGAGGAACCGAATTAAAAAAAGGAGATCCTGAAATATGATTTGGAGAATCATTAACCAATTTCCAGAAGAAGTTAGATGATTGTGCTTTAGGATATCTTTTACGATAGGTAAGTGGGGTTACTTCAACTTGATTCAAGTTTGTTTTACTTCCCGTGTTATAAGGATGTAAATGAGCTCGCTCCTCAGTGGAGTCATGATTTGGAGTCGCCAGGTAGTCTTTAAATTCTTCTACCAAGATATATGTCATTTAGAATGCAGGAGAGAGTGAGTAATGACTACTATGTTGAACCAAGATAAGCCTCTTCCCTCCCCGGCAAAGGCGCCAAAAATGTTATCACCTAAATTGTAGTTACCCCTATGGATGTATCCATTAATGGATGGCAGGAGCAAAGGGAAACTCAACAGGTGCAACCACGATCACCTCGAATTCCAATAGATGGTTGTCATGCCAATCGAGGCAACCTTCACTTTATGCTATCTAGCCTAGACAACAAAGGGGGAGACCCAAATCTACTCCCGACAGGAGAGATCAAACCAATACACCTTACAATACTTCACTTATATTTTACTTTGATTCGGTGTTTTGGTTTGATCTCTCATGTCGGGAGTAGATCTGGGTCTCCCCCTTTGTTGTCTAGGTTAGATAGCATAAAGTGAAGGTTTCCTCAATTGGCGTGACAACCATCTATTGGAAGTCGAGGTGATCGTGGTTGCACCTATTGAGTTTCCCTTTCCTCCTGTCATCCAATAATGGATACATCCATAGGGGTAACTACAAGTTAGGTGATAACAGGACCACTTTTGGTCATGGCCATTCCACAATTTTCCCTGTGTCTACATAAATTGGATAGCTTGTGGTCGATGTGTATAATTGTCTACATGCCCAAAATGCAGTGCTTAGATAATCATAAGCATTTAGCAATGGAGTAGAGCTCCTTGATATATGTAGGATATTTAATGCAAACTATGTTTTGCTATGGTAGGAAACCATATGTCATGATGGGCAAGGACACCATCAATTGCATGCTTTTAAGTGTCTATCTCAATCTCAAATGACTACTACAAATTAATGTTGAATGTTGAATATCATAAGGTAGAATGGTAAAACCCTATTCAACAAACTATCTCCCTACCTTTAGTCTTGGAATCATACTTTGGGTGATACCTTTCTTCTTATAGGGATTGAATATGCCACCATTAGACTACACCGGACCTTTCTTAACACCTAAGAAGACCTTGATCTTCCAAATAGAGGCAACAAATTGTTATGTTATCAAGTAGTTTTCGTATGGTATTTTTCCATCTAACACAACCACATTGTCATCAAATACATTGCACCGTGAAGGAAATCTAACTCGAGTTAACTTTCCTTCTAACAACGTTTCATGGTGAATGAAAGCTAACGTGGGTTAACTTTCATATGGTAGTTTCTCATCTAACACAAACACGTTGTCATCAAATACATTACACCATGAAGGAAATCTAACTTGGGTTAGATTTCCTTCTAACAACATTGCACAATGAATGAAAGCTAATTCTTGTTCGCTTTCATGTGATGGTTTTCCATCTAACACAACCACATTGTCATCAAATACATTGCACCGTGAAGGAAATCTAACTCGGGTAGTTCTCATTCTAACAACATTGCATGGTGAATGAAAGCTAACGCAGGTTAGCTTTCATGCTGTAATTTTTCATTTAACACAACCACATTGTCATCAAATACATTGCACCTTGAAGGAAATCTAACTCGAGTTAGTTTTCCTTCTAACAACATTGCACAGTGACTGAAAGCTAATGTGTGTTAGCTTTCATGTGGTGGTTTTCCATCTAACACGATCACATTGCATCATGAAGAAAATCTAACTCAAGTTAGCTCTCCTTCTAACAACATTGCACAGTAAATAAAAGCTAATGCATCCTGACAATATATTACATTGTCATCAAATACATTGCACCATGAAGGAAATCTAACTCGGGTTAACTTTCCTTCCAATAACATTGCACAATGAAAACTAACGTGGGTTAGCTCTCATGTGGTATTTTTCCCTCTAACACACCACAATGTCATTAAATACATTGCACCATGAAAGAAATCTAACTCGAGTTAGCTTTCCTTCTAACAAAATTGGACGATGAATGAAAGCTAATGCGTGTTATCTTTCATGTGGTAGTTTTCCATCTAACAAAACCACATTGTCATCAAATACATTGCATCATTAAGAAAATCTAACTCGGGTTATCTTTCCTTCTAACAACATTGCACAATGAATGAAAGTTAATGCACCATGACAATGTATTACATTGTCATCAAATACATTGCACCATCAAGGAAATCTAACTCATGCTAGCTTTCCTTCTAACAACATTGCACAATGAATGAAAGCTAATGCATGTTACCTTTCATGTGGTAGTTTTCCATCTAACACAACCACATTGTCATCAAATACATTGCACCATGAAGGAAATCTAACTCGGGTTTGCTTTCCTTCTAACGACATTGCACAGTGAATGAAAGCTAACACACGTTAGCTTTCATATGGTAGTGTTTCATCTAACACAACCACATTGTCATCAAATACATTACACCATGAAGAAAATCTAGCTCAAGTTAGCTTTCCTTCTAACAACAGTGCACAGTGAATAAAAGCTAATGTGTGTTAGCTTTCATATGGTAGTTTTATATTTAACACAACCACATTGGCATCAAATACATTGCACCATGAAGGAAATCTAACTCGGGTTAGCTTTCCCTCTAACAACATTGCATAGGGAATGAAGGCTAACGCTTTCATATGGTAGTTTTCTATTTAACACAACCAAATTGGCATCAAATACATTGCACCATGAAGGAAATCTAACTCGGGTTAGCTTTCCCTCTAACAACATTGCATAGGGAATGAAGGCTAATGCTTGTTAGCTTTCATATGGTAGATTTCCATCTAACACAACCACATTGTCATCAAATGCATTGCACCTTGAAGGAAATCTAACTCGGGTTAGCTTTCCTTCCAACAACATTGCACGGTGAATGAAAGCTAACACGTGTTAGCTTTCATATGGTATTTTTCCATCTAACACAACCACATTGTCATCAAATACATTGCACCATGAAGGAAATCTAACTCGAGTTAGCTTTCCTTCCAACAACATTGCACGGTGAATGAAAGTCAACACTCCTTGATTTTTGTGCCACTGTACGAAAAAATATGTATTGTCCCTGAATGTATTTAGAAAGCGAGATGAAACTTTCCATAAGTCGATATCCAAGGATTTGATGGAAAAATCGTCAATTCCATCAAAATCTTGACATCAAAGTACTCCTGTGGACACCCCTCTCTAGTGTCTTGATAGTCCAAACGTTGTCCTTTTTAACGGTTTTCACAACTAGGGTTTTGATAAGTAACATGCAATGCAATTTCTACATTATAAGCTAAAATTTTTAAAAATGTGTTGAGCAAGGGTGTGGGAATCGTGGTCACCTCGCCCTAGCCCAAAGACACCTACAGGAGGTAATGAAACGCAAGTCCATTGCTCGATTTTTTTTATGCCCTCGGTTGAAATTTTCCAAGTGTCCCTAAATGGCTTTGGGAAGTGAGTTGAAACTCTCCATAACTTGGTAACCAGGGCTCGGATGGAAAAACCGTTAGTTCTATTGGAATCATGACATTGAAATACCGCTTGGGACACCCCTCTCAAGTGACTTCATGGACCGAATGTTGTCTAATTTGAGGGTTTTCACAACTAGGGTCTTGCTAAGTAGCATGCAATGCAATTTCTATATTATAGGCTAAGATTTTGAAATATGTGTCAAGCGTAGGTGTGGGAATTGTAGTCATCTCGCCCTAGCCCAAACACACCTATAGGAGGTAACATAACTCAATTTCGGTCCTCGGTTTATTTTTTATGCCCTCGATTGAAATTTATAAGTGTCCCTAAATGGCTTTGGGAAGCGAGTTGAAACTCGCCATAACTCTGTAATTGGGGCTCGGATGGACAAAATGTTAGTTCCATTGGAATTGTGACATCGAAGTACCGCTAGAGACACTCCTCTCCAGTGACTTCAAGGATCGAAAGTTGTCTATTTTGATGGTTTTCACAACTAGGGTTTTGCTAAGTAACATGTAATGCAATTTATGCATTATAGGATAAGATTTTGAAAAATGTGTCAAGCGAGGGTGTGGGAATAATGGTCATCTCAACCTAGCCCAAATACATCTATAGGAAGTAACGAAACTCAATTCCATTACTCAGTTTGCTTTTTATGCCCTCGGTTGAAATTTGCCAAGTGTTTGTGAATGACTTTGGGAAGCAAGTTGAAACTCGCCATAAGTCGATAATTGAGAATCAGATGGACAAACCATCAATTCCATTGGAATTGTGACATCAAAGTACCACTAGGGACACCCCTCTCCAGTGACTTCAAGGACCGAACGTTGTCTATTTTCATGGTTTTTGCAACTAGGGTTTTTCTAAGTAACATGCAATGCAATTTATGCATTATAGCCTAAGATTTTGAAAAATGTTTCCAGCGAGGATGTGGGCATTGTGTTCATTTTACCTTGCCTAAACACTCCTGTAGGAGGCAACGAAACTCAATTTTGTTGCTCGGTTTGTTTTTTATGCCCGCGGTTGAAATTTGCCAAGTGTCCTCGAATGGCTTTGGGACGAGAGATGAAACTCGCCATAAGTCGATAACCGGGGATTGAATGGACAAACTGTCAATTCCATTGGAATCATGACATCGGAGTATTACTAGGGCCACCTCTCTCCAGTGACTTCATGTATCGAATGTTGTATTTTTTGACAGTTTTTGCAACTAGGGTTTTGTTAAGTAATATGCAATGTAATTTCTACATTATAGGCTAAGATTTTGAAAATTGTGTCGAGCAAGGGTGTGGGAATTGTGGTAATATCATCCTATCCCAAACACACCTTTAGGGGGTAACAAAACTCAATTATGTTGCTTGGTTTGTTTCTTATGCCCCCGATTGAAATTTGCCAAGTGTCCCTAAATGGCTTTGGGAAGCGAGTTGAAACTTGCCATAACTCTATAACCAGGGCTCAGATGGACAAACTGTCAGTTCTATTGGAATCATGACATTGTAGTACCACTAGGGGAACCCCTCTCCTCTGACTTGATGAACCAAACATTGCCATTTTATATTGTTTTCGCAACTAGGGTTTTGCTATGTAACATGCAATGAAATTTCTGCATTATAGGCTAAGATTTTGAAAAATGTTTCGAACGAGGATGTGGGCATCGTGGTCATCACTCCCTAGCCCAAAGACACCTATAGAAAGTAATGGAACCCAATTCCATTGTACGGTTTATTTTTTGTGCCCTTGGTTGAAATTTGCATAGTGTCATTGAATGGCATTGGGAAGAGAGTTGAAACTCGTCATAACTCGATAAGCAGGGCTTGAATGGACAAATCGTTAGTTCCATTGGAATTGTGACATCGGAGTACCTCTAGGGACACCCCTCTTTGGTGACTTCATGGACCGATCATTATCTATTTTGATGGTTTTCGCAACTAGGGTTTTTCTCAATAACATGTAATGCAATTTCTGCATTATATGGTAAGATTTTGAAAAATGTGCCAAGCGAGAGTGTGGGCATCGTGGTCATCTCGTCCTATCCCACACACACCTTCAAGAAGTAATTAAACTGTCATGTCCCAAATTTTGCATTGGGTCACAATGGCCTAATCACATTTTCCATATTCATGAGAATTTGTCAAATTGATGCTAAGGGTCAAATAATTGCCAAGGAGGAAAATTACTAGTTTCCTAGGTTGGGGGTGGAAGCTTTGGGATTTGGAATAAGGGGGATAATAAATGATGTTTTAACATTAGAATGGCTTAAATATTTAATAAAGTAGCTAAATAAATAAATACAAGGGAAAATCAAAGTGGCAATTGATCATGAAGACACATGGAGGATGTGAGACCCACACAAGCTAGATTTTCTACGCCACATGGCATCCTCCTCTTGTCATTTCGAATCCATAAGAAGCCCAAGGTTCTTGGGATGAGTTGGAAGGTCAATATACTTGGCATGAATCAATTAAGGTCGAATTGGAGTGGAAGAGTAACTCCCATGGAAGAGGAAGAGGCATTTTGGAGCTAGTGAGACACTTGGACTAGATTCCCTAGCTCGATGACAACAATGATGAAGATGCTATGACACCTATGATACAAATCAGATCTGAATGCTGAAATATGACATATATGACATGTCAGGGATAAAAATAGCCTCCAAGAGGGTGCTCAAGTGAGTTAGGGAAACCAAAGAGACACCAAGTCGAATTTGGAGAAGGAAGGAGCTAGAATTGTTGTACAAGAGACATTCTTTGGAATCTCTTCCCAACTTGAGTTGGCATGAAGCTCTTGGGAGGAATTCGACCCATGGAGAAACTTATAAGTTTATAAAATACAATAACAAAGAAGAATGTTAGCTTTTGATCATTTGAGAATTTGCATTTGTGAAGAGAGAGAGCTAGTGGAAAACTAGTCTTCTTGCCTTAGCCAATTTCGAGGGTGAAAGATTCCCATCCAAGTTGGTGTGTGGAAAGGCCATTCAGGTCTTTCATGGAGTATTTTGTTACAGGTTGAAGCTACAGGGCAGCTCGGTCACATATCTTTTAGCTTTCTTCTACAACCATTCTTCTATTTCTTGGCATATTCATGTCGATCCTTGAGGAATTGCGCACTTGGTGAGCTATTGTACTCTTTGGGGGAGCTTCTCATGCTCCATTTCTGTTGTAATAGGATGCATTTAATCTATTATTCATATTCTTTAATGTATCAGGTCGAAAATACAGTTGGAATGATGTAAATATGATGTTTAATGAACAAATGGTGCCATTTCCCCACTATCTTGATTTATAACAATGAAATATTGATGAATTCTAATGGAAGATCAATTATCTGATGTATTTGTGATTAATGGGTTGTTATTAATGATCTGGAAAAGTTTCATGTTCATTACGTAAGCATTTGGAGTCATCTTGTTCAGTTTTATACCATTTGAAGAAGAATTAATGTCATTTCCCCCAAGGTCGAAACTAATGAAGTTGTAGTTGTTGGGAGAGAGTTATAACAGACCTCAAAAACTGAATAATGATGCACATGAGACCATAATATTTTCCCTTAGACATCCTCTACCTCTGTTCAGAAATTCGAGTGGGTTTGGAAGCATTTGGAGAGCCATAGTCAGCATTTACCCTGGGGGGATTTGAACCCCAAATTGCTAGTAAAAACTCCCATCTTGGCCAGAAGTTTAAAGAAGTTTGTAGAAGTCTTTTGATGGTCCTAAATCACCCCTGAACATCATAATGAAGTCCTAACATCATTCATATCCCTTCTTTGAATATTTGGGGGCATTTGGAGCTAATTGGAGACCTAGAGACCAATACTAGTCAAAGAGAAATTACTAGTAAAGTTCCCTACATTGGCCAGTATTGAAAGAAAATTTGCAGAAGTATTTTAAAGGTCCAAAAGCATCCCTGAAACACATATTTATGTTCTAACATCATCCATACACCTTATCAGAATATTTGGGAGAAATTGGTGCAATTTGGAGACCAAGACATCAAAGCTAGTCAAAGGTCGAACTAGTGGAAAAATTGACTAGTCTTGTCCCGAAATTTATTCCCTTGCAAATTTAAGATCATTGATTGGTATATCAGTTGCTTATATGTTTCATATTGGTGTTCATGTGTCCTATAACCCCTCATGACCTTCCTCAGCAAATTCCAAAGCAATTGGAGGTGTTTGGAATAAGTTGTGAAACATATACCTAGAGATGAAAGTTGGTGAATTGGTGCAGTTTGGGAAAATTTAATAAATATTTAAATTAGGGACATTACAGAAACTCAATTTCGTTGCTCAATTTGTTTTTTATGTTCCTGGTTGAAATTTGTCAAGTCACAAGTCTCCTTGAATGGCTTGAGGAAGCGAGATGAAACTCGCCATAAGTCATTAACCGAGGATCAGATGAACAAACTGTCAGTTTCATTGGAATCGTGACATCGAAGTAACGCAAGGAACACCCCTCTCTGGTGACTTGGTGGACCAAACATTTTCTTTTTTGATAGTTTTCGAAACAAAGGTTTTTCTAAGTAACATGCAATAAAAATTTTGCATTATAGGCTAATATTTTGAAAAGTGTGTCGAGCGAGGTTGTGGGAATCATGGTCATCTCGCCCTAGCCCAAACACATGGCCTGCAGTAGGTAACAAAAGTCAATAATGTCCCTCGGTTTCTTTTGTATGCCCTCTATTGAAATTTTCCAAGTGTCTCTGAATGGCTTTGAGGAGCGAGTTGAAACTCACCATAACTCGGTAACTGGGGCTCAGATGGACCAACCGTCAATTCCATTGGAATCGTGACATCGTAGTACCACTTGGTACACACCTCTTAAGTGACTTCATAGACAAAAAACTGTCTATTTTAACGATTTTCTCAACTAGGTCTTTCATAAGTAATATGCAATGCAATTTCTGCATTATAGGCTAAGGTTTTTAAAAATGTGTCAAGTGAGGGTGTGGGTATCGTGGTCATCTTTCCCTAGCCCAAACACACTTGTAAGAGGTAACGAAACTCAACTGTGTTGCTCGATTTTTTTTTATGCCCACGGTTGAAATTTTCCAAGTGTCCCTGAATGGCTTTGGCAAGTGAGACGAAACTCTCCATAACTCGATAATCAGGGCTCAGATGGACAAACCGTCAGTTTCATTAGAATTGTGATCTCAGATTACAGCTAGGAACACCCCTCTACGGTGAATTCCTGGACCAAATGTTTTCTATTTTAACGGTTTTCGCAACTAGGGTTTTGCTAAGTAATATGCAATGCAATTTCTGCATTATACGATAAGATTTTGAAATTTTTTCCAATCGAGGGCGTGGGCAGCGTGATCATCTCAACCTATCCTAAACACACCTGCAGGAGGAAATGGAACTCAATTATGTTGCTCGGTTTGTTTTTTATGCCCTAGTTGAAATTTTCTAACTGTCCCTGAATGACTTTGGTAAGGGAGTTGAAACTCGCCATTAGTAAAAAACTGGGCCTTGGATGGACAAACCGTCAATTCCGTTGGAAACATGACATCGGAGTACCACTAGGGACACCCCTCTCCAGTGACTTGATAGACCGAACGTTTTTTTTTTTACGGTTTTCACAACTAGGGTTTTGTGAAGTAACATGCAATGCAATTTTTGCATTATAGGCCAAGATTTTGAAAAATGTGTCAATCAAGGGTGTGGGCATCGCGATCATCTCGCCCTGTCCCAAACACACATACAGGAGGTAACGGAACTCAATTTCGTTGCTCGGTTTGTTTTTCATGCCCCTGGTTGAAATTTGCCAAGTGTCCCTAAATGGCTTCGGAAGCGAGTTGAAACTCGCCATAACTCGATAACCGGGGCTCAGATAGACAAATCGTCAGTTTCATTGGAACCATGACATCGTAGTACCACTAGGAACACCTCTCTCCAGTGACTTCATGGAACAAACATTGTTTATTTTGATAGTTTTTGCAACTAGGGTTTTGTTAAGTAACATGCAATGCAATTTCTGCATTATAGGCTAAGATTTTGAAAAATGTGTCGAACGAGGGTGTGGGCATCATGGTCATCTCACCTTAGCCCAAACACACCTTTAGGAGATAACAAAACTCAATTTTGTTGCTCGGTTTTTTTTTTTATGCCCTCGGTTGAAATTTGCCAAGTGTCCTTGAAGGGATTTGGTAAGCGAGTTGAAACTTGCCATAAGTTGATAATGGGGGCTCGGATGGACAAACCATCAGTTCCAATGGAATCGTGACATCGGATTACTAGTAGCACTCCTCTCCTCTGACTTCATGAAACAAACATTGTATTTTTTATGATTTTCTCAATTAGGGTTTTGTTAAGTAACATGCAATGAAATTTCTACATTATAGGCTAGGATTTTGAAAAATGTGTCAAGAGAGGATGTGGGAATCATGGTCATCTCTCCCTAGCCCAAACACACTTCCAGGAGGTAACAAAACTCAATTCAATTGCTCGGTTTGTTTTTTATGCCCTCGGTTGAAATTTTCCAAGTGTCCTTGAATGGCTTTCAGAAGCAAGTTGAAACTCGCCATAACTCAACAAGCAAGGCTCAGATGGACAAACCATCAGTTCCATTGGAATTGTGACATCAGAGTACCGCAAGGGACACCCCTCTCGAGTGACTTCATGGATTGAACGTTGTCTATTTTGACAGTTTCCGCAACTAGGGTTTTGCTTAGTAACATGTAATGCACGTAGGATAAAAGACAACCAAAATGCCTCGCTTTTTCGACGATTTTGGGTCCAAAACCAGTTAAAATTCTTGTTGGAAATTGTTATTTTCATTTTTGTAATTTCAGCAATTGGGATTGCCTATTCTAGACTAACTGAACAATTTTAAAACTACCCAGATCGCTGAAATTCCGATATGAGCACTCCAAATTGCGATTTTGTCAAGAATTGCTCTGCCAGATTCCGGCAAGTCGGGGGCGTTTTGGTTAGCCCTTATATAGCTCCCATGTAATGCAATCTCTACATTATAGACTAGGATTTTGAAAAATGTGACAAGCGAGGGTGTGGGCATCGTGGTCATCTCTCCCTAGCCCACACACACTTGCAAAAGGTAACGAAACTCAATTCCATTGCTCGGTTTGTTTTTATGCCCCTGGTTGAAATTTGCCAAGTGTCCCTGAATGGCTTTAGGAAGTGAGATGAAATTAGCCATAAGTAAAGAAATGGGGCTTGTATGGACAAAGTGTCAATTTCGTTAGAATCGTGACATCGGATTATCGCAAGGACCACCCCTCTCCAATGACTTGATGGACCGAACATTGTCTTTTTTTACGATTTCGCAACTAGGGTTTTGTTAAGTAACATGCAATGCAATTTCTACATTATAGGCTAAGATTTTGAAAAGTGTGTCGAGCGATGGTGTGAACATCATCGTCATCTCACCCTAGCCTAAACACACATGCAGGATGTAACAGAACTCAATTTCGTTGCTCGGGTTGTTTTTTATGCCCTCGGTTGAAATTTTCCAAGTGTCCCTGAATGGATTTGTGAAGCAAGTTAAAACTTGCTATAACTCAGTAACCGGAGCTCGAATTGAAAGGTCGTCAGTTCCATTGGAATCGTGACATCATAGTACCTCTTGGGACACCCCTCTTGAGTGACCTCATGAAACAAATGCTTTTTATTTTGACAGTTTTCTCAACTAGGTCTTTCGTAACTAACATGCAATGCAATTTCTACACTATAGGCTAAGATTTTGAAAAATGTGCCAACCAAGGGTGTGGACATTGTGGTCATCTTTCCCTAGCCCAAACACACCTGCAGGAGGTAACGAAACTCAATTTTGTTGCTTAGTTTGTTTTTTATGCCCACGGTTGAAATTTTCCAAGTGTCCCTGAATGACTTTGTGAGGCAAGTTGAAACTCACTGAAACTTTGTAATCAGGGCTCGGATAGACAAACTATCAGTTCCGTTAGAATCGTGACATTGGATTACAACTAGGGACACCCCTCTCTAGCTACTTCATGGAACGAACGTTTTCAATTTTGATGGTTTTCGCAACTAGGATTTTGCTAAGTAACATGCAATGCAATTTCTGCATTATAGGCTAAGATTTTGAAAAAAATACCAAATAAGAGTGTGGGCATAGTGGTCATCTCACCCTAGCTAAACACACTTGCAGGAGGTAATGAAACTCAATTCCATCACTCGGTTTGTTTTTTATGTTGCCGGTTGAAATTTTCCAACTATCCATAAATGAATTTAGGAAGCGAGTTGAAACTTGCCATAAGTCGATAACCGAAACTTAGATTGACAAACCGTCAATTCCATTGGAATTGTGACATCAGAGTACCACTGCGGACACCCCTCTCTTGTGACTTGATGGAACAAACACTGACCTTTTCTATGGTTTTTTCAACTAGTGTTTGGTAAGTAACATGCAATGCAATTTCTACATTATAGGCTAAGATTTTGAAAAATGATTCGAGCGAGGGTGTGGGCATCGTGTTCATCTCGCCTTAAGCCCAAACACACCGGCAGGATGTAATGGAACTTAATTTCGTTGCTCGGTTTGTTTTTTATGCCCCTGGTTGAGATTTGCCAAGTGTCCTTGAATGGATTTGGGACGTGATATGAAACTCGCCATAAGTCGATAATCGGGGTTTGGATGGACAAACCGTCAGTTCCATTGGAATTGTGATATTGGATTATTGCTAGGGACACCTCTCTCCAGTGACTTCATGTACCAAGGGTTGTCTTTTTTGACGGTTTTTGCAACTAGGGTTTTCCTAACTAACATGCAATTCAATTTATGCATTATACTCTAAGATTTTGAAATATGTGTTAAGCAAGGGTGTGGGCATCGTGGTCATCTCACCCTAGCCAAAATACACCTTTAGCAGGTAACATAACTCAATTCCATTGCTCGGTTTGTTTTTTATGCCCCGGTTGAAATTTTTCTAGCGTCCTTGAATGGCTTTGGGAAGCGAGTTGAAACTCGCCATAACTCTATAACCAAGGCTCGGATGGACAAACCGTCAGTTCCATTGGAATCATGACATCGAAGTACAATTTGAGATACCCCTCTCAAGTAACTTAATGGACCGAATGTTGTCTATTTTGATAGTAGGGTTTTGCTATGAAACTTGAAGTGCAATTTCTGCATTAAAGGCTAAGATTTTGAAAAATGTGTCAAAGGAGTGCGTGGGCATTGTGATCATCTCACCCTAGCCCAAGGTCACTTGCAGGAGGTAACGAAACTCAATTCCATTGCTCGGTTTTTTTTTTATGCCCTCGGTTGAAATTTGCTAAGAGTCCCTAAATAGCTTTGGGAAGCGAGTTGAAACTCGTCATAACTCGGTAAGCGGGGCTCGGATGGAAAAACTGTTAGTTCCCTTAGAATGGTGACATCAGAGTACATCTAGGGACACCCCTCTCCAATGACTTCATGGACCAAGCGTTGACTATTTTGACGATTTTATCAACTAAGGTTTTGCTCAGTAACATGCAATGCAATTTCTACATTATAGGATAAGATTTTGAGAAATGTACCCAACGAGGGTGTGGGCATCATGGTCATCTCTCCCTATCCCACACACACCTACAAGAGGTAATGAAACTCAACTCTGTTGCTCGGTTTTTTTTTTATGCCCCAATTAAAATTTGTCAAATGTCCATGAATGGCTTTGGGAAGCAAGATGATCTCGCCATAAGTTGATAATCGGGTCTCGAATGGACAACCCATCAGTTACGTTGGAATCGGGACATCGGAGTACTACTAGGGACACCCCTCTCCAGTGACTTGATAGACCGAACATTGTCTTTTTTGACGATTTTTGCAACTAGGGTTTTGATAATTAACATGCAATGAAATTTCAACATTATAGGATAAGATTTTGAAAAAGGTGTCGAGCAAGGGTGTGGGCATCATGGTCATCTCTCCCTAGCCCAAACACACCTGCAGTAGGTAACAGAACTCAATTACATTCCTCGGTTTGTTTCGTATGCCCTCAGTTGAAATTTGCTAAGTGTCTCTAAATGGCTTTGTGAAGCGAGTTGAAACTCGCCATTACTCAGTAACTAGGGCTCGAATGGAAAAACAATCAGTTTCATTGGAATCATGACATTGTAGTACCACTTAGGACACCCTTTGTACATCAAGGCTCAACTAGGTCTTTCATAAGTAATATGTAATGCAATTTATGCATTATAGGCTAAGATTTTGGAAAAGGTGTCAAGCGAGGGTGTGGGCATCGTGGTCATCTTGACCAAGCTCAAACACACCTGCAGAAGGTAACAAAACTCAATTATATTGCTCGGCTTGTTTGTTATGCCCATGGTTGAAATTTGCCAAGTGTCCATGAATGGCTTTGGGAAGCTCTCCATAACTCTGTAACCAGGGATCGGATGGACAAACCATCAGTTTCATTGGAATCGTGATATCATATTATAACTAGGGACACCCCTCTCCAGTGAATTCATGGACCGAATGTTTTCTATTTTGACAATTTTCGCAACTAGGGTTTTGTTAAGTACCATGCAATGCAATTTCTGCATTATGGTCTAAGATTTTGAAATTTTTTCCAAGCAAGGGTGTGGGCATCGTGGTCATGTTACCCTATACTAAACACTCCTACAGGAGGTAACAGAACTCAATTATGTTGCTCGGTTTGTTTTTTATGACCCCAGTTGAAATTTGCCAATTGTCCCTGAATGGCTTTGGTAAGTGAGTTGAAATTTGCCATAAGTAAAAAACCGGGGCTTGGACGGACAAACTATCAATTCTATTGGAATCATGACATCAGAGTACCACTAAGGACACCCATTTCCAGTGACTTGATGGACTGAACATTGTCTTTTTTTACGGTTTTAGCAACTAGGGTTTTGCAAAGTAACATGCAATGCAATTTTTGCATTATAGGCCAAGATTTTGAAAAATGTGTCGATCAAGGGTGTGGGCATCGCAGTCATCTCGCTCTATCCAAAACACACATACAGGAGGTAACAGAACTCAATTTCGCTCTATCCACTGGAACCATGACATTGGAGTACTACTAGGGACACCTCTCTCCAGTAACTTCATTGACCGAATGTTGTCTATTTTAAAGATTTTTGCAACTAGGGTTTTGCTAAGTAACATAAAATGCAATTTCTACATTATAGGCTAAGATTTTGAAAATTTTCCAAGCGAGAGTGTGGGCATCATAGTCATCTCGCCTAAGGCCAAACACACCTGCAAGAGGTAATGAAACTCAATTTCGTTGCTCGGTTTGTTTTTTATGCCCCTGTTGAAATTTGTTAAGTGTCCCTGAATGGCTTTGGGACATGAGATGAAACTCATCATAAGTTGATAATTGGGGCTTGGATGGACAAACCGTCAGTTCTATCGGATCGACACCCTCTCCAATGACTTCATGGACCGAACGTTGTCTTTTTTGATGGTTTTCGCAACTAGGGTTTTCCTAAGTAACATGCAATGCAATTTCTGCGTTAGAGGCTAAGATTTTGAAAAATGTGTCGAGCGAGGGTGTGGGAATCATACCTTGTAGCATGACATATGTTCTTCAGACTGGACATCTCACTTGTATTGGCTTGTGAGGATTATGTATATTGCTTATAAGGGTTTGTGCCCACATAGTATTATTTACCTCCCTAACCTCTCATATAAATAGAGTAGAGAGAGACTTTGATTCTTGTCACTGACGTTTTCTCTTGTGATGAAGATAATATTGAAAATTGTGTACATGAGTGCAAGAGCATTCCTCTACCAATCAAAGATACAAATAATAGCAAACCAACAACCAAACCTCACTAATATACTCCACAAAATTAGAAACAAGGATAATTTAAGGGATTCAAGAAACATGTCACATTGCCAATCCAATAGCTTTTATAAGAACTTGGTTAGGGTAATGGACAGGACAGCTATGAGTATTTGGTCATTGGCATTGTGTGTGATTTATCTTGTTCTCGAAGGAAGGTTCCTGTCTTGATTTCCCAACAACAGTCCTCTTATCAACACCAAGAAAGCACATGAATATTCCACTAACCCCAAGCAGAAAAATTATAAATGGCTAATTAAGAAGTGTACAAGGCCATACAGTCTAGAATATTGTTGTGGGAGTGTCATTGAAGGCAACTCTTGCTAAGCCGAAGTTACAACAGCCTAATATGGCTCAATTGCCAATGACTATTCAATGCAAGCATATGGTGGCAAGTGTCTTTAAACTTGCCCTTTTTTCAGTTTATCCGTCTTAAAGAATGTCAATTTAAATAAAGGATAGTACTTAATGGATGCCAATTTTTCTTTTGTAAAATGCAACAATGCTCACAATTTTTATCAACATTTCCACACCACAAGTAGAAGAAGTGTAATTCTCAATATTTATGTGCACGAATATACAATCTCAAGCTAGTAGAAATTGGAAGCAGATGCATTGTGCAAGCAACTACAATCCTATAGTCAAAAGATCCAGAACAGAAGAATTATGATCCCGACACACTAGTCATCTTATAAAAAAGAGATCATAAGTTATTGGTTGACATCATGGAAAATATTGTAACATATAACTGGGCGATGTATTGGTTGGCAGGTGTAGTACGATGGTAATCTTCAAAACCTGAGTCATTCAATACTACAACTAGTCAAGTTTTATCCTCATGCATGGCTTTGACCATTTATGTTCTTGTTAGAGAAAATTTAGTGTCTTTGTAAGATCTCAGTTGTCAACCTGCTAGATGTTGCTTTTCCCTTGTACATTGTTTTTTGTGAACTATGATGTTATTCGTTCTCTTTACTTTTTTTATGATATAAAAGAAATAATAAATGTCTATAAAATTTAAATTGTATGCACCTTACACCTTTAATGGTGTCTCTCAAACATACATTCACTGGGAGTCATGAACAACGCTAAGAGTGACCTTCCCTGAACTACATATATTCACAGGCCATGCTGAGAGTCATTTTAACATGTTGTGATGTCAAGTAGGGAAACCAATGTACATGTACAACCATAACAGACACACAGGAGTGGAAAGAATGGAATGCATTGTGTTAAACTATGGTAAGATACACAACAATAGGCCATCCTAATATAAGTTGTCAATATATCAACTCCTGGTATATTAATTATTGTCCTACAAGCCTGTTATTGTGGTTTATCTATCTAACATTAATAACATTACATTTGGTCAGATGATAGTCACATAACACCATTAGTGAGCACGCCATTATTAACACCCATGTGCCACATGCTAGCATTTACAGTAAATGTTGGAGCTCATTATTTGCTCCTCTCACAGAAATGGTGACAGCTACGGCACAAGGTACTCACTGTTAAATGTAAAAAATGTAGGGTATTTTTGAACTTTTGCTACAAGTGCAAGTGGATGAGGGATGCTCAAATATGTAACCCAAATATCAGTCCTCAAATTGATGGTATTTGAATGGATTTATCTCAGTCGTAGGCACACTTAGGAATAGTTCTAAGCAGTAGAGAAACTAACAGCATTTGCAAGTAGGAGCATTTTGCAGGCCATTAACCAAATTTCTGAGCAAGTAAAGGAGGTAGCCCTCACATTCCTTGAGAGGGAACCCTGTCTCGCACTTTCCAGCATTTCTGATGACATAAGTTCTGGAAAGATATGGCAATGGTTGGTAAAGCATCTTTTCATTTATTAGTTGAACCATATTCTTGGTGAGAAGAAAATGCTCGATTCTCAAACAATTTATTCTTCCTTGACTAAATATTCCTAGAAGTTTACCTCATACTGTTGTAGAAAATACACCAAGTAATTCTAGAAAATTCAACCAGGCTGTTGATATTCATGATACCTTCTTCCTGGGAAAAATTTGAATGACAACAAACTCAAACTACACTTGCACAGGACCAATTTCAAATCCGTATTCAACTCAACAACCCACATCTAGATATAATCAATCCATACTTTATGATGCTTGGAGCTCCATCTTCCCAAATGGGTATCTACTAGCACATCCACATAACTTGTGGCCAATGAACACCGATAGGTCACATGTTAAGTGCCATGAACAAGTTATCTATTACTTGTTCTCTATGCTTAGTTGTAATGACCTGTTGTCTATGCCTCAGCTTCCTGTTACTTTCTTTACTTAAATGGGTTGTTTGTCACTACCTGTTATCCATGCATGAGCTACGACTTATCCATGCATCAACTACCAGTTATTTTTATATTTCTTTTTTTATATATAATTGTTTATTTCAAATTTTGGACGATGACCATAAAATCAATCTGGACAGTACACTTACCCCATCCTCATTTAATCTAGGAAAAGCATAGATGGTAGTACACACCAAATTCTAAGATATAAACACTTATCAGTGATTCAGTACAATTATTTGCGAATGTTTGGGCGAACTGTGTACAAGAACTCATCAATTCCAGGGAGGTTGTGCAACTGCACTTGTGTGAAAGGCACTATGTAAAGGAGCAACGCTTGATTCCTGACAAACAATTGGGTAAGGCCTCTTACTTTTTAAATGTTGTGGATTTTACTTAAATGTTTTGCTTATTAATTGGGGGAAGAATCTATGACCCCAAAGAGGTTGAAGTTCAGTCAAGGCCAGTGTCCACCTGTAAAATGCTTGGGTGTTACACTTTCTGATGCAGGAGCATCATGTAAAAGTTGTAATTTTCCTAAGTTTTCAATAGGTTCTAGTCTCTAGAGGATCCTAGAAAGTCCACGTAGGGGGGGTTTGTTTTGCCATATAATTAACAGATTTTCCATTTTAGCATAAAGTTAGAGAAGTTGAGAAATTATAGGGACATCAGGTATTTGTTATCTAAACTTGGAGGATACTAATCTTCCTTTGTGATTTGAATTAATCACCGGTTTATTATATTCATAAAGCTGTTGAGTAGAGAATAAGGAGAGGAGGTTAGAGAGAGAAATTAAAAAAAATGGCCAAGGCCTTGGCGCCAAGAATGAGAAATCAAGCCAGAGAAATGATATGTATTAATATGTTGATGGTTAATTGAATGTATGAGGGATTGACAGGAAAATCCTGTAGGTTAATAGAATTTTCTCTCTGTCATGTACTCTATAGTGATTTTGAATGAAATATACTCTGTTTTTGTGCAAGGGAAAAAGAGCAGCTCTCTTTCAGCTTTGGGGTTTAAATTTCACGTCTTATTTGATAGTATTTAGTATGGGTTCTCTGAAATTTTCTTGTGTAAATGATTGAGTGCAAACATCAGTGATCTACTTAGTTTCAGATTCAGTTCATTGTATGGGAAATAGCATATTAATCTTCAGCATCATTTATGAACTTTTTGCTCTGTTCCAGTGATTGAATATAATTTGTGTGCTCTGTTAATGATATTTCCAGCAATCAGGTTAATTAAATTTATGGTGATTTGCAACAGTCAAAAAGGGAATTTATACGTTGTGTTCTAGTAATCAAGTGTAAGATCAGGCGTATAATAGTTGAACACTGTCAATCAATTGATGTGGAATGAAGAACAACAAACTGATCTTGTGCAAGAAGAGGGAATTGGATTGCATAGAAGTGTGCTCTGCTTCTAATTTACTGCTATGATAAGTTGATCCACCATTAGAGTGAATCAATCCATCACTTGAGAAGCTGTAATGTGCACACTCAAATCTTTAATGTAATGATTGAGTTGGAATGTATGTGCAGTGTTGGATAGACAATTGAGAACATGATAACATTAGGTGATTGAGAGGATTGTCCTAAATCTGAAGCAAAGATATCTGGTAATGTTTCCAATACTCTGTTTTTTCCATTTATATGAATGCACTCTTCTACTCAATGATGTCGATGCCTGAAGGTACTGTTGGGGTTTGAATGATAATACAATTTGACTGAGAAAGTATATGCGATGAAAAAAAAATCCCGTGTGCATAGATAAAGGTCACAATCCCTTAGTAGGGAAAATGAAATATGGTTGCGTTCTAGCCAAGTGACAATTTTTAAATTGTGTTGAGTTGTTGACGAGACCTGAGAAATATATTCATTATTAAACCTGAAATCGATGAGATGCAGCTGATCCGACTTGATTGTTGTAAGGGTTGGAGAATTGCAGGCTTGAATTTGACAAGGGGATAGATTGCAGGAGAAAAATCTTGTAGTTGTAAAAGTGTTTTGTCATCGGTCATAGGAACCACATTGGTGATTGGATGATTGATTGAATTGAAGAATAGAAATCTGGTAGCAAACCTTTGATTCCCGTAATGCTTATTGGTTTCCTGTAATATAGATTCATTCTCTTAATTTGCAGGTTGCTATCAATTAATTATTTGAGAATGCAAGAGTGTGCTCCATATTTGGGTTTTTTTTCCACATAGTCCTGTTACATATGTCAACAATTAAAGTCTTAGATCTGCTAGCATTTAGTAATGCTATTGTTGATATTTGATAGCATTTGGGGTCGAGTATTGGGTACATTCTATTGTGGACGTTTTCGCACGGAGATTTAGGTTATTGGAATATTAAAACTAACAAGTTTGGATTGAGATCAGTTATAGATTCAGATTGTAGATGAGACAGGTTTGGATTGGGATTAGCCTCCCACGCACATCTAAATTTTTAATACTATTTTTATTGTGTTTCCGAGCAATGCATCTGCCATTATTTCTTAAATATTCCTTCCAAATTATGGACTACGAACTTTGAGTTTGAAATAAAGTTAATACTAATAATAAAAGATAAATCTAACATCAACACATCATAACTTTTCCACAATAGATAATGAAAAGAAATTCCCTTGGAGTCTTATGTAATTCAATTTCAAAAAAAGGTAATTTAATTTCCAAAAAATAATGTTACCTGGAGCGCTACTTTCCGCTACTCAGCAATATCCCTATCAATAGAGTCCATATCGGCTCCAGCAGGCTTGGTGGAGGGTCAGCCAACATTGGGAGGTCCCGAAGAAGCCTCTTTCTCCATGGCGCTCATGGTTGACAAATGAAACCTTGTTCAAAATCCCGTGTGTCTCGAAACATCTTTTAAAAATGCAGTAATGGCGTTCAAATGGAGAACTTATTAAAATATGTGAAAAAAATGCAATTCTTGTGTGGTTAGGAGGGATCCGCAAACAAATTGTGAGCAGGAAATACAGTATGGCTTGAAAGGGATTTGCAAGAAAATTACGAGCATGAAATACAGAAAAGGAAACATAGGAATGCTTCAAATTAGAGTTTTCGCTTTGTCTTTACATGTGAAGCGATTCCATAAATATTATTTAAAAAGTCTAAGGTTTTATTTATTTATTCTAAGTTTTTAAAAAGTCTAAGGTTTAGTGTTATGTGTATTAAGAATCTAGAGATTTAGTTTATTGGGGTTTAATTTTATTTTTTAATATAAAAAAAAATTTACACCTCGAGAACTTGTATCATCTCAATGCTTAATATATTTGGGTTTAAGATCTTTTTATTATGAGTCGACATGGAGTTTTTTAATTACTTTTTTATTTTTGATAAGTTATGAGTCCACATGGAAACGTAACGTGACAAATGTGATAGCATCTCCTCATATTGGGTTGGAAGCACCTAGAGTAACAAGCCTGACAACATCTCCTCATATTGGGTTGGAAGCACCTCGCTACTCTCAATGCAACAAATCTCAACATTGCAGGTGAAGCAAAAACATATAATTGTATGTTTCTCGTAGCATTGATCCTTTAACTATTAAAAGGCCAAAGGCTAGAAGAATGGCCACTGTTTTTGGAAAATGTTTTTCCATAAGAACTACAAAGGGTACCACCTAAGACAAATGTAGGTTTCTCTAAACATTTGGTGCCAGAAGCAAAACGTGTCTACGGTGTTAGAAAAAACACCATATATACAAGACAAAAAATTCTACTAGATTAAAAACTAAGCATGGATTTACTTCTCCTTGCAATCTATGTAAGAGGAACCAACATCTTTGATTGGGACCCTAGATAAGTAGATATAATATTTATTTTAAGAAGATGGAGCTTAGCACATACAAATTTTTGGACATATAAAAAAAGCAATGATGAACTGAGAGAGGGATCATGGTTGGTTACTAAGTAATGGTGGTGCTGGCTTAATGAAGGAATAAACCATTATATTGAGCAACATCGATGTAGGAATCATAGTTTTGCATGTCAGTGCTAATAGCAAGCCAACCTCCAGACTATGCAACCTGCCTTCATAATTATGCACACTGACAATGTGGCTATGTTAGATGAAAAGCTATCATATGAAGGCTAGCACGCGTTAGTTTTCATTCACTATGCAATGTTGTTAGAAGGAAAGATAACCTGAGTTAAATTCCCTTCATGGTGCAATGTCTTTGATGACAATGTGGTTGTTTTAGATGGAAAGCTAACATATGAAGGCTAGCACGCATTAGATTTCATTCTCCGTGTAATGTTGTTAGAATGAAAGCTAACCCGAGTTGGATTTCCTTCATAGTGGAATGTATTTGATGGCAATGTGGTTGTGTTAGATGAAAATATATCATATGAAGGTTAACACGCGTTAGATTTATTTCACCGTGTAATGTTATTAGAAGGAAAGCTAACCTGAGTTAGATTTCCTTCATGGTGCAATGTCTTTGATAACAATGTGGTTGTTTTAGATGGTAAGCTAACATATGAAGGCTAGCACGCATTAGCTTTCATTCACTGTGCAATGTTGTTAGAATGAAAGTGAACCCGAGTTGGATTTCCTTCACGGTGGAATGTATTTGATGGCAATGTTGTTGTGTTAGATGAAAAGCTATCATATGAAGGATAACACGTGTTAGTTTTCATTCACTATGCAATGTTGTTAGAAGGAAAGCTAACCTGAGTTATATTATCTTCATGGTGCAATGTCTTTGATGACAATGCAGTTATTTTAGATGGAAAGCTAACATATGAAGGCTAGCATGCATTAGCTTTCATTCGCCGTGCAATGTTGTTAGAATGAAAGCTAACCCGAGTTGGATTTCCTTCATGGTGGAATGTATTTGATGGCAATGTGGTTGTGTTGGATGTAAAGCTATCATATGAAGGCTAACACGCGTTAGCTTTCTTGCACCGTGTTATGTTATTAGAAGGAAAGCTAACCTGATTTAGATTTCCTTCATGACGCAATGTATTTGATGACAATGTGGTTGTTTTAGATGGAAAGCTAACATATGAAGGCTAGCACACATTTGCTTTCATTCACCGTGCAATCTTGTTAGGATGAAAGCTAACCCGAGTTGGATTTCCTTCATGGTGGAATGTATTTGATGGAAATGTGGTTGTGTTAGATGAAAAGCTATCATATGAAGGCTAACACGCGTTAGTTTTTATGCAACGTTGTTAGAAGAAAATCTAACCTGAGTTAGATTTCCTTCATGGTGCAATGCCTTTGATGACAATGTGGTTGTTTTAGATGGAAAGCTAACATATGAAGGCTAGCACGCATTAGCTTTCATTCACCATGAAATGTTGTTATAATGAAAGCTAACCCGAGTTGGATTTCCTTCATAGTGGAATGTATTTGATGGCAATGTGGTTGTGTTAGATGAAAAGCTATCATATGAAGGCTAAAACGCATTAGCTTTCTTTCATCGTGTAATGTTATTAGAAGGAAAGCTAACCCGAGTCACATTTCCTTCATGGTGCGAAGTATTTGATGACAACGTGGTCGTGTTAGATGGAAAGTTGACATATGAAGGCTAACACGTGGTATCTTTCATTCATCGTGCAATGTTGTTAGAAGGAAAGCTAACCCGAGCTAGATTTCATTCATGGTGCAATGCATTTGATGAAAATGTGGTTGTGTTAGATGGAAAGCTAACATATGAAGGCTAACACGTGTTAGCTTCCATTCACTATGAAATTTTGTTAGAAATCTAAGGCTAATTTATACCTACAATGTAAGCCCGAGGTCAAAGTAGTAACAATGATTGTTGAATTTATTGGCAAGATGCTCAAAAATTGAGAATGAGAACAAAAGAATGATTGCATCATGGCTTGTAAATGAACAAGAGATACGAAAGTGGCAATGTTCTTGCAACATTGCCAACATGCTATTTAGAAATATGAAGATTACATCTTATAAGCTTCATAATCGTTGGGACGAAATTGTTTGAAGCCTTATGAGAATATGGGTTCCTCAAACATTCACAATTATTTACATAACAGATCGACATTATCTCCAGCTACTCGGGTTTCATCCTACTATCTATTCATAGCAATGTATCTCAGATGGATATGTTATAGATCCCATAGGATCACAACTTTTATTTTCGCATATATATTTGGACATTCAAGCTAAAAAGCTTATTTTCTTGAAAAAGCTCTCAGAAGCTTTTATACAATATGTAATTTGATTTTGCTTAAATGAAATTACGCTTTTTTCCTTGGAAAAAAAAATCAAGTACCAAATGACAAGGCAATTGTCAAATCCTCTGTCTATTATATGTATTGAAATGAAACCTTGCTCACGATAAAAGTTTCATTGCATGATCTACATAGTTAATGGCAATAAACCAGTATATTACAAGTTTATGTCTAGAGACCAAAACATAATAGGAAAGAGATCAACTATTGTTTAAATCATGCACACATCCTAAAAGAAACTCTCTCCATCTCATCCAAGTTGACTGATCAACCAAAATGACTAATACCGTCCTTCTATATGGGAACATGTTCACACAACCCATATACAATATGTATATAGTATCTTGGACTGCAATAATCCATAATCCACCATATCATGACAGATGACAAAATACATAATTCCCATATTTTGTTTTAATAATTTGAATATGGTTGTGAAACTGGTCAATGCCACACATGTACAATATCTTAGAGAGCAAGAAACAAAAGAACGTCATGAAACCCAAAACTTCGGTGACGGATAAGATAAAATTTACAGCAGCTGAGAAGCAGTACACAACTCCCAACATATTGATGAATAGAAACCCATGCACTTCTTTCAAAGGGTTGAACTTGATCATAGTGAACCTAGTGAGAGTGACTGCGAGAGCAATAATCAAATATTGTTCAATGCATAACTCATTATCACCCATTTCTTTCCACCCACCTCCTATGTTGTTGCTTCTTCATAGCAATCTTCTTTTTCGACGTGCAATTTCCAATGGCCATAAATCAAGAAAACACTTGCATATCAACCTTACAATATTACACACTTACAAGTTTAACCTTTATATTTAAACTGCCCTGGATTTTAAAATTCTCATGATGCAGGAAAAAACAATTGAAAGTTACACTAATTGGTCAACATATTCGAAACTTAAAATAAATCCATGATATTACGATTCAAAGGAAACATTCTCGTATAATTAAACTCTGCAAATACACCGACTGCACCTTACCAGTAAATGTGAGGCCGACTTTTATCTCCCCACAATAAGTCTTGTCTTACCAGTGAATGTGAGGCCCACTTTTATCTCCCCACAATAGGTCTTGTCTAGAAGGACGACGATGTAGGGCGTCGAGGGTAGGTTTCCTTCCATGAATAATGCCTCCAATGGAACGCTATGCACCACAATAATGAATTATAAGAAATAAAATGAAGCAAAAATAACATTGTAAAATTATGGAAGAATGCAAGCTTTAAGAAAATGGATGAGATTGCAATGATGGGGACTCATATGCACCTTTCTTATCCAACAAAGCCATTCTTGTTTGCAAGTATCATTGTCCATTGTTTTTAAGGTAAGGTCGGTAACCCCCTCGGATATAGTGAAAAAAAATTGCTCTTTCCACTCTGGATTGCTACCTCCACCTACAATGCTTAGAGATCTTGATAGATAATGTTATATATATATTTTTTCAAACAAGATTTTTTTAAATCTCATCTTTCCACCAATATTCCAAGGGACTCGGTCATGATTAAAACCTCACTTTAAAATCTACCTTAAAAGGACGTTTTCACATAGATTAAGATAGCCTAGTATATTGAATTTTGTTATTGTTTGAAAGGTATTTAAACCCTGAAGACCTATAAACAAATTCAAGAATGTTAAGTCCTCCCACCATGTACTAATGGAAGACCAGGGATACTTTTGGCACATGCTAGTAGTAGATCAATTATGTTCTCAACAATAAATCTGATACACGTGCACACACTGCTAAAAACACATGAATGTGCACACCCATAGGATGCAATACTGCTCTTCTATTGCTGAGTTCAGAATTGGATGATGAGTACGGCTATGTTGTTGTTGATCTTTTAAACTGACCTCTTTTGTTGTTGATTTTTGTTCCCAGTGTTCTTCTCATTAGAAATCCGGTGGAAGAAAAATTAGGCCTCAAATAAAGGATTGATGCGTCAACGATTTGCTCAAGCCAGCTAAAGACCATTCACTGCAGGAATTTAAGATCCCATTTATGGATCATTTTGTATTTGGGATGTCATGTGATATTTTGTTTAATGCATGCATCTTCGAATCCATAGATAGCCACGCCTAGTTCTCTTAATTCGCGAGCCCTCTTCAAATCCCTTCGCCTTCTTTGCTCTTTGGGAAAATATAGCACACTGGGATATTGCACGCTGGACTTCACAAAAACATATTTCAAACCATATAACTCAATAAAATAACATTTTTTTCTTTTTTTTTACAAAAACGGTTATAATTTGAATTAAAAAATAAAAAAAAACAGTTGCAATAACACAGGAAAAAATTACAAAATCTGCCTTAAGGGCCTAAATTCTATCTTCTAGAGACTTGATCTAAATCAAGATCAAAGTAAGAATAGAGAAACTCAAATCAACTACAGAGTGACATATTGAATGTCTTGCATGTTCTTCATTATCAGAATGTGATTCTTGTGATGCAGTAGCATCCAAAATCCTTTATCTGCTTTATCAACAGATTGTTTAGCACTAATTTGTTCTTCATCTCCCCTAAAGACATTATGTGTCCAATGAAAGAGACTCAACATAATCGTCGATGCCTAATCCTTCCCATTCAGTTTGTTTAGCGTAATTTGTATTCGCTACCATCATAAGTTTTTTAAAACCTACCAATTATTAAACCAATCCATCATTCTACCAATTAGTGAAGGAGTAACCTAGCAGCTACAGTCTTCATCGTAAACAGGATGATTTCTCATCTTAATATCACAATTAACCTCTTGATCATATTGTTTTTTTGTTCTACAGAATTCAAATGCTCCCACTCCAAGGATGATTTTAAGAACCCCCCTAAATTTATATGTATAAAAAATGGGCGAATCCACATGATACACATAAAAGTGTGAAGGCTATTTTATCAATAATATAATATGTATATATAATTTTTTGGCGAATCTTTCACAGAATTATAAAATATTGTAAATTTTGGGCAAATCTTTCACAAAATTATAAAAACTTGTAAAAGTTTTGGCGAATCTTTCATGAAATTAGAAAATCTTGGTGAATCTTACACTAAACTATAAAGCCAAGTGCACTTATGTTATGACACCACACATGCCAAACATATTCCTCTGCCATTGTTTTGAACTGAAAAAAATATTAATTACGAGTGGGACTATGGAGTATGGAATGGATGTTGAAGGGTTGTTCACCTTGATTGGCTTCCCCTAGTAGTTCCATTGGAAATACAGGTAAGTTTGGTTTGATGAAGGCTTAGAGGCTTGTGGAAAAAAATATGGAGAATTAAAATCATTGCGGTGTTGTGGCATAAAATTGAAATTCAATCGAGGTTGGTCTTTGGAAGACAACGCTTCACCAATCTCTTGAATTCTTGTTGTTACATGTCTTTTGAAAAATTCTTGGTGTTTTGTTCTTTCTTATCTGTGGTTTCCTTAGTTCCTTCCATCCCTGGGTTTATTTCTTTATGGGCTATGTTCGCCAATTGAGGCTTTGTGCTTAAATAATCTTTTAGGGTTGTGTCTCTAGATTGGTGGCTCAATATTTATCTCTAGCTTTGGGGTGTGATATATTTGGTTCAGTCTCTATCTCAATGTTCCCTCCCCTTTGCGGGGCAATGTTTTCATTGAGGTGTCTTCAAAGCTCTAGAGGTTTAGAACATGGATTTTTTTTGTGTCATGGGAAATTTCAAAGGGGTAATCATGAAATTCAAAGGATTTTGCATGGGCATGAGGATTACATTAGTGACAATAGGATTTCAATTTTTGCAGTGACAGCTACAATTCACATAACTGAGCATCAATAAAGCTCCACTGCAAAATATATAGAAATAAAATGTTATTATCTCCTGACATATGCGGGAACTGAGGAAAAAGATGTCTAAAATCTACTTTAATTGTATTACAAGTAGGAGCGGTGAATAATCAACAAGTATAAGAAGGATCTAACGTTGTTCTGAATTATGTGCCCCTTAACTTCCACATTTTTTCTTCTTAACATGTTTGTGACTTTGATGTATTTTACAGAGATTATAAGAACTAGAATCAACATTTCTAGAAGAGAAAAAAGAGATTCATAATTATGTAATTGAAACTATTTTAAACTCAAATGATGTTACATAAGCTCGTAATGTTGCATTGTTGAAACAACATTGATGGGGGGAACCAAAAGCAACCTCAAAATTTGGGCTTTTTCTTATATAATTCAATATATGTCACTTAACTAACTTGTAAAGTATCACATTTTCTAGCATTGCAAGTATAAGACAAACATTGAATGAACATCACTCAAGAGATGTTAAGTTAACTTTTAACATCCAACCAACATCACTTAAGTGACATTCTTAATGTACAACTTAATGTCTCTTAAGTGATGTTTGTTCAACATTTGTTTCATCGACTTAAGGTCCTTTAAGAGATGCCAATTCCATTTTTCATTAGAAGATAAAAACTCTATGGAACATCAAAAATTAAATGTTAAAACATGTGGAATATTCAATGCATATTTATAGATGTTCAATTGGCATTGGTCAATTTACTGGTTGACATTTACTTAATGCAAAAAAGCATCGAACTAGCATCAAATTTTCACCCCAAATGTTGTAGTTTTTGATAAGTTTGCATTAAAATGAATTAGGCTCACTCGATTATAATACCAATGCTTGAATATCTAGAATTACCACATGGGACAAGCTTGGATTTTGGAATTAAGGAACAATGTTTATGATTTGTAATAAGACTTTAATAGCTAAATGTCCATGCAAAGTGATAATGATCATTATTTGAGGCATAAATGATTTTATTTGAAAGATGTGTACATTGGAAGTAGAAAAATTCCATAAATAGTGGAGTCCTAAAAGGATATTATGATATTCCACACATTCCCCCCAAACCTTTGGAGGACTAAGTTACGGGTGTGAGTGGCATGTGACTCATCTAGATCTAATATGCATACACCTCTATTTCCTTGTACCTTGTGGGATATGATTGCTAGTATGTCATGATGCACATGTTTTCTATTACGAGGAAATGAATTATTAATGATGGGCTCAAAGCTATAAACATAGATTTCACAATACAAACAAGGATCGAGGTAACATTCTAAGAAATGACAAAATATAAAAATAGCCAAATATAAATGATTATGAAATATTTTAAAATTCTATAATTAAAAATAGAATATAAGTCATTCAAACAATATCCTTTTTGAAATAATATTTAAATTACAATTACAATTTAAAAAAAATCACAACTCACCATAGTCAAAATTCTATTCATTTTATAACTATAACAAAGAAAGTTTTGACCATCCTTTAATCCATCCAAAATCTTTTAAAAACTAGAAATAATATAAAAAAAATTAATTAAAACTTTCCTATGATGTAACCTTTTAATTCCTTCATAGTTTTCAAAATTAAGTACCAAAAAACATTTGGTCAAATGCTTAAGAAAAATCCTCCTTGGTCTTAATCCTTACATTGTGAGTCCTCTAATCACTTGTCATCGTTACAATATAATGTTCCGAACTTACCCTGTGATGGTTTAAACATAATTTGATGGTATGAAACCATCACATTTGACGGCATGATCGAGTGGTTGGAAAGATTCGAGTGCAAATTCAATCACTCCCCATGGCTCAAACATAATTTGATTGTATGGTCATGTTTGAAAAGACTTGAGTGCAAAGTAAATGTTAAAATCACCAATACAATATATATGAAATAGTCATGTTTGAAAAGACTTGAGTGCAAAGTAAATGTTAAAATCACCAATACAATATGTATGAAGTTTATATAATGGCACCATCGTTACCATATAATGACTCTAACTTACTATGTAATGACTCAAATGTAATTTGATTACTCATGTTAAAATCATCAATACATTTTATATAATGGCATTATAGTTATCATATAATGATTGAAATTTACTATATAATGACTCAATCATAATTTGATTGTACAATAGAGTGATTGGAAAAATTCTAGTGAAAAGTTAATTACCTTTTTCTCAAATTACACATGTTAAAATTATTTATACATTTTATTTCAAACAATGTTTTTTGGTTAATGTTTGACTAGCACAATCACTTAACTTATGGTTGGTGGATGATAGGTCACAATTTAAGTGTCACGAACAAGTTATATGTTATTTGTTCTCCATGAGTACTTCTAATCACCCGTTATCACCCGCCTTTTTTTAGTCTAATGGGAACTGCCCAGTATCCATCCATCAAATACTAGTTATTCATGCATCAACTACCAGCTATTTTTTATGTCCTTTTTTATAATTATTTATTTCAAATTTGGAACTACTACCATAAAATCAATCTAGACATTAAGAAACATATACTTGCTCGTCCACCTCATGTTCTAAAATATAAACACCTATAATATAATTTGACCAAGGTTGAATATTCCATTGACTTAAGTCGGACTAATCTGACTAGAGTAGTCTATTTCTTGTAATAACATAAATTCAATAAGGTGTGCAATCATATCTTTAATACGATCAGTCAAGATTTGTGGGATTCCTGAACCATGAATGCACATGGAATGAAGTTTCTATCCAAGTCAACCAGAACGTGCCATAAGTGCGATTTTAAATCCTGGAAGCACATGGAAGAAGCAGTGAACTTCATAAAATCAAACTTAAGGTCATCCACGATGTGTTTTATATGTAACGTGGCGTGCTATTTTAGTAATCATTGGTCACAGTTTGCGCTTCTCTAAAACTCTATGTAATAATCCATTCAATCTGCAATCACACACAGAGCCTCTCTGTAATCAGAATTTTATGGAGAGCTAGAATGGCTAATTTGAGAGGATTTGTATTTGTATGCATATGCCTCACGTTGGCTGTTCTATATCATGTGGAATTCGACACATGTGGAGATGAGATCCAAGGTTTGGTGAATGACTGCAGTTCAATACTGTCAAGAAAGTCTCATTTTGTTGTGTTTTGTGGTCTCATCAGAAGTGCATACATGGGGTGCGTGTGTCCCAGTATTACTAGTCAAATCGCAACATTCATCAACGTACCCAAGATGGTTATCCTCATTGAAATATGTGGCAGAAACATTCCTCATCACTCAATCCGGGAGTATATATTTCACACTGCAGCTCATTAATTTATGATCACTGTATTGCTTTGCTATATTTCAATCCTTTAATGCTATAGTTATTCATATGTTCTTCAATTCAATCGTCTTGCTGGAATAGTAACTCCTTGATATTTGTATACAATTTCCATCCCTCGAAGATGAAGAGTTGCTCTCAATTGCATTGGCGTCCATCTATTGCATATCATATAAATTAGGCTGAAGAATAAATACTATTTATGAAAGTGTTACAGTAGATATTGTTTTATATTATATTTGTGGGAAACCATTACAGTACAGTAGATACTACTTTATATTATATTTGTGGGAAACCATTACAGTTCATGTATATTTTATCTTCTATCAGTCCTTTTGATTTCTTATTTGTTTAATTGGCCATTGTATTAAAATGTATATTGGTAGTTGATGCATGAATAACTAGTATTTGATGGATGGATACTGGGCAGTTCCCATTAAACTAAAAAAAAGCGGGTGATAACGGGTGATTACAAGTACTCATGGAGAACAAATAACATATAACTTGTTCATGACACTTAAATTGTGACCTATCATCCACCAACCATAAGTTAAGTTGCTAGTCAAACATTAACCAAAAAACATTGTTTGAAATAAAATGTATAAATAATTTTAACATGTGTAATTTGAGAAAAAGGTAATTAACTTTCACTAGAATTTTCCAGTCACTGTATTGTACAATCAAATTATGTTTGAGTCAATATTTAGTAAATTTGAATCATTATATGATAACTATAATGCCATTATATAAAATGTATTGATGATTTTAACATGAGTAATCAAATTATGTTTGAGTCATTATGATCCACATCGCAGTTGGCATTTGTTGTCGGATGCTAACTTCGACACATCTTCGACCAGTCATCGCTGTTGATACAACTTCGACAAGTTTCGACATGACATGACTTCGACAACTTCAATACTGCGACATGTTCTGCACCTTCTACATGTTCAGCGACCTCACAGTTCGCGACATCGGCATACAACGTCGACATGCGACCAACGACGGTCGAACTGTCTCTCTGTCTTCCAGTCGACTATAACGGTTGAACAGTTGAACCGTTCTAACTTCTTCCTTATAACTAAACGTAACGGGCATGCACCCAAGCGTATCAAACTTCTATATAAGCATGTAAATTATTGTAACATACATCTTATCTTGATCAATCTAGAACAATTCTCATTCCTGCATATTGTCTGTGTGTATTTGTGTTATCTGTATTGCGAAATCCTATTTTTGCTCATTCTATTTATTAAGCTTCTGCCATAAAAGAGCCGACTCATTTAGTCGAACTGTTGTCCCCCTCATGCTTCCTGGCCATGACCCAGACCATTGGTATCAGAGCATACTCAGTTTTTCTTGCTTAAGTTCTGCGTATGCACTTCTCTCGAAGTTACCTGAATTATGCCGGTTCAAACTCGCTCGCAATCTCAGCAATCTAAGCAGACGCGATCTCCAGATATGACAGAAGAAACAGATGATACACATGCAGCTGACGAGACAACACAACTTTTGAGCAAGCTCTGGCTCGACAATGAACTGAAATGTTCGCCCAGTTCAATGAGATTCTCTTGCGATTCGCTTCGACATTCGGAGGATCCTCGATAATAACTCACTCTGATAAAATCAGCCCCTTCAAAGTGCAAATGAATCTCAACATATTGAATCTTGAAGGAAAGATTGACGTGGAATCCGTCGACAATTGGGTGCAACAATTGGAATCCTATTATGCTGTAAATCAACTCTCCGAAGCTGAAAAAGTCACCATTGTGTTCTTAAAGAAGTCAACCTTCTTGCACTGTTGGTGGGAGAATCTCTTGACAAATATGGAGAAAAACGGAGACCCCATCGACACATGGGATAAATTCGTCGAACACATCCGGAAGGAATTTTACCCACCAAAATACCTCGAGCAGTAGTATAAGAAGTGGCAGCAGCTAAGGCAATGGAAAGACTAATCAGTACAGAGTTACATCGACAAGTTCTACTGACTCATGGCAAGACTTGGCGTCCAAGAAGAAGAGAAATTGCTTGTTCTGAAATACACCAGTGGATTGTCTCAGTACATCCAGCAGGAGATGGAATCTTTTACTGTCAATACGCTTGCGGATGCTTTCCACTACGCCAACAAACTGGAAACTAAGCAGAAAGGAAAAGCACATTTCACGACAAAGCCGACATCAGGAAGACCACCTGATAAGAAGACACCAGCCAAGTACAACAAGTCGAGATCTTCTCAGCCGACACCGTCAAATCCTGACAATAGTAAGAAGTCTTTTCACAAGAGGGAACGTAGCAAACAACCACTGACCGAAAAATGGTGCAATTACCACCACTCATCTTGGCATGATACGTCTGAATGCAAAGCTCGGAAGACATTTTTGGCAAAAGTGTCGACCTCCAACGCGTTCGACAAGATGGTGGAAGAATCTGATCTAGACGCGACAACCCTTTTGACCTCGAAAGCTCAAGCAGCCTCGACTATTGTCGATGAGGAGGAATGAGAGCACCTGTTCCATACAAGGATATGGGTCCAGAGCAACCCATTGCATCTGATCGTGGACAACGGGAGCCAAAAGAACTTCGTTTCTGAAGAAATGGTGAAGAAATTAGGTCTTGTTACCACTCCACATCCTCAGCCTTACAACATCGGTTGGATGAAGGATGGAAAAGAACTACGGATCACTCGACAATGAAAACTCGTCTACTTCATAAAGCCTTTTGAATATGAAGTACTCTGTGACGTGGCACCACTCCCCATAGCCGACACCCTGTTTGGGAAACCTTACCTCTGGGATAGACATGGAAGTTATCAGTCACGGCCTCAGAAGGTGATTTTTAGAATTTTAAATCGATGGTTCAACATACCAGAGCGTCAACCTACACCGACGGTTGCACTGATATCTGCCAAACAGACAAAGAAGCTCATCAATCATGCTCATAAATTTGCATTAATCATGATCAAGCTCCAACATTCTAAGAAGACTGCAGCAACGAGTCAAGTCACCGACCAATGTAGCTCTTGACAGAAGCAGCAAGTCGATCATATTCTCGATGAGTACCAAAACCTCTTTCAAGCTCCAAACGGAGTACCTTAGCATTGCCAAGTAAAACACTCCATTGAACTTGTTCCTGGTTCTTCTTTGCCTAACTCATCTGTTTACAAAAGATCCATTCTCGAAAATGAAGAGATTCACAGACAAATCCAAGAGTTAATAGACAAAGTTCATATCCGACCTAGCTCCTCTCCTTGTGGAAGTCCAGTCGTCCTAGTTCCAAAGAAAGATGGGACTTGGCGCATGTGCATCGACTACAGAGCTCTCAACAAAATATCGGTGAAGAATCGGTACCCTCTGCTGCATATAGACGAGCTTATTGACTTTCTGAAAGGTGCTAAATTCTTTACTAATCTCGACCTCAAGTTGGGATACCATCAGATTCCAATCGAGCCCTCAGATGTGTGGAAAACTGCTTTCAAGACCAAGGAAGGATTGTTCGAATGGTTAGTCATGCCTTTCGGCTTAACCAACGCACCTGCGTCCTTCATGCGACACATGGATAACCTTCTCCAACCTTTCATCGGCAAATGGGTTATTGTCTATCTCAATGACATATTGATTTTCAGTCGATCATGGGAAGAACATGTCGGACATCTTCGACAAGTCCTCGACACTCTCCAGCAACATCGGCTCTATTTGAACATGGAAAAGTGCTCTTTTGCGATGACCAACATCAAATATTTGGGGTATGTAATTGACTAAGCAGGCATTCACCTCGATCTAGACAAAGTACAAATCCTCAAAGATTGGCCCATTCCTAGAAGCATTCAAGAACTAAGAAGTTTTCTTGGTTTGGCAAATTTCTATCGACGATTCATACTCGGCTTCAGTCACATAGACTATCCCTTGAATCAGTTGACGAAAGAAAATGGGAAAACTGTCTTTCAGTGGACGGAAACACATCAAGCAGCTTTTGGACAACTCAAACACAGGCTCTCCACTGCACCAGTACTTGTGTTACCTGATTTGCATCAGCCCTTTGAGATTGAGACGGATGCATCGGACTATGCCTTGGGCGCAGTGATCACTCAGTTTGGTCACCTAGTCGCTTTTCATTCCAAGAATTTTAATGACACGGTTAGAATATATTCGACGTATGAAAAAGAACTGTACACCATTGTGCAAGCTCTCAAACAATGGAGGCATTACATCCTTGGCAAGGAAACGGTCATTCTTACTGATCACAAGCCTCTACAATTCGCTCCGACACAATCAAAGTTGCATACAAATCGACAACTCGAGTGGATTAATTACCTACAAAAATTTCAGTTGGTGATTAAGTATCAAAAAGGCAAGGCTAATGCCCCTGCAAATTGCCTCAGTTGACCACACATTACTCTCATTTTGACAGTGATGAGTATGCATGGTTACGACACGACCACTTGGCAACAGTTGCACGAGGACGACAACAACTTCTCAGCAATCTACTGACAGTTACAGAATAACAAGTCGTCGACCTCGGACTCTGAATACTTCCTGAAAGATAACTTGCTATACAAGCTTGGACAACTTTGTTTACCGATCGGTGAGCAACGACAACAACTCATTTGGGATGCGCACTACAGCAAGACCACATGACACTTTGGAGTAGCAAAGACACTTACTGTTCTGCAGAAGTATTTCTTCTGGCTTACACTTCAATATGATGTCAACAAGTACATTTGATCATGCGTGGTTTGTGCCATTGCTAAGCCACCTAATCGATGATAGGGATTGTACACACCTCTGTCAATTCCTAGTCGACCATGGGAATCTATTTATATGGACTACTTGACGGGCTATCCTACTACCAAACATCAGCATGACGCGATATTAGTAGTAGTCGACCGATTTTCCAAGATGCCCATTCTCATACCATGTAAGAAGACCACGACAGCACAGCAGACTGCTCAGCTCTTCTTTACACATGTTTGGAAACACTTTGGTGTACCCACAACCATCATTTTCGACCAAGATGCCAGATTCATTAGCATCTTTTGGAAGACCCTCTGAAAACAGCTAGACACGCGAATCTCATTGTCGACAGCTTTCCATCCTCAGACTGATGGACAGACGAAAGTTGTGAATCGCTTGGTAGTACAATTGCTTCGCATGTACAATCACCAGCATCGACGCACATGGGATGATAGTCTTCCATACATTCAGCACAACTACAATCGTGCTCAACATAGCTCTACAAGCAAGAGTCCCTTTGAATTCTGTTACGGATTTCAACCCTCAACACCTATTGACTTGATCAGCTCCTCAACACAGCCAAACTCCGACACAGATCGCAATCAGCGAGAATTTGATAACGCAGTCAAGTTTCGAGAACATATTTGCGACATTCAGCGACACACATAGGATATTTTGCATAGAGCAAACGAGAAAGCTAAGGCCCGACACGATAAGCATCGCATTCCTCATACATTTCACATTGGGGATAAGGTCTGGCTACATCTTAAGAAGGAGCGCTTCACAGGTCCTTTCAAGAAGTTAAAACCTTTGCGATATGGTCCATACAGTATTCTTCGACAGATTGGCGAGAACGCTTTCCAGCTCGACATTCCTTCTTTCCTGGGTCTACATCCAGTCTTTAATTTGGATATACTTCGACCATACTATGCACCCTTGTTGGAACAAAATTATTTCTCAATAGCAGATCCTACAGACATCAACCCAGATATTTAGGAGCCTCTTCCTTGTGACACCATTGTGGGATGACGGGTACACCTTACGAGGATGAACACAATTCCCTTGTTTCAGGTTGCCAAAGCTGTCCAAATCCCATCTCAAGGAAAGTGGTACTTTGCTACTGAAGTGATCAACAAGTTTCCTCACCTTCGTGAGCAAACAATGGGGTCCATTGTTTCTTAAGGAAGGAGGTCTGATCGACATCGCAGTTGGCATTTGTTGTTGAATGCTAACTTCGACACATCTTCGACCAGTCATCGCTGTTGATACAACTTCGACAAGTTTCAACACGACATGACTTCGACAACTTCAGTACTGCGACATGTTCCACACCTTCAACATGTTCAGCGACCTCACAGTTCGCAACATCGGCATACAACGTCAACATGCGACTAGTGACTGTCGAACTTCGACAGACTGTCTCTCTGTCTTCCAGTCGACTGTAACGGTTGAATAGTTGAACCGTTCTAACTTGTTCCTCATAACTGAATGTAACGGGAAGGCACCCAAGAGTCTCAGAATTTTATATAAGCATGTAAATTATTGTAACATACATCTTGTCTTGGTCAATCTAGAACAGTTCGCATTCCTACATATTGTATGTGTGTATTTGTGTTATCTGTATTGCGAAATCCTGTTTTGCTCATTTTGTTTATTAAGTTTCCGCCATAACAGAGCCGACTCATTCAGTCGAACTATTGTCCCCCTCGTGCTTCTTGGACACGACTCGGACCACATTACATAGTAAGTTAGAGTCATTATATGGTAATGATGGTGCCATTATATAAACTTCATATATATTGTATTGGTGATTTTAACATTTACTTTGCACTCAAGTCTTTTCAAACATGACTATTTCATATATATTGTATTGGTGATTTTAACATTTACTTTGCACTCAAGTATTTTCAAACATGACCATACAATCAAATTATGTTTGAGCCATGGGGAGTGATTGAATTGGCACTCAAATATTTCCAACCACTTGATCATGCCATCAAATGTGACGGTTTCATACCATCAAATTATGTTTAAACCATCACATGGTAAGTTCGGAACATTATATTGTAACGATGACATGTGATTAGAGAACTCATGATATAAGGATTAAGACCAAGGGGATTTTTCTTAAGCATTTGACCAAATGTTTTTTGGTGCATACATGGGGTGCGTGTGTCCCAATATTACTGGTAAAATCGAAACATTCATCAACGTACCCAAGATGGTTAGCCTCATTGAAAGCTGTGGCAGAAACATTCCTCATCACTCAATGTGGGAGTATATATTTCACGATGCAGCTCATTCATTTATGATCACTGTATTGCTTTTCTATATTTCAATCCTTTAATGCTATAGTTATTCATATGTTCTTCAATTCAATCATCTTGTTGGAATAGTAACTCCTTGATCTTCATATACAATTCCCAGCCCACGGAGATGAAGAGTTGCTCTTGATTTAATTGGTGCCCATTTATTGCATATCATATAAATTAGGCTGAAGAATAAATACTATTTATGAAAATGTTACAATAGATATTGCTTTATATTATATTTGTGGGAAACCATTACAGTACAATAGATATTGCTTTATATTATATCTATGGGAAACCATTACAGTTCATGGTAGATTTTATCTTCTGTCAGTCCTTTTGATTTCTTATTGGTTTAATTGGAAATTGTTTTAAAATGTATATTGCTAGTTGATGCATGAATAACTAGTATTTGATGGATGGATACTGGGCAATTCCCATTAAACTAAAAAAAGGCGGGTGATAACGAGTGATTACAAGTACTCATGGAGAACAAATAACTTATAACTTGTTCATGACACTTAAATTGTGACCTATCATCCACCAACCATAAGTTAAGTGATTGTGCTAGTCAAACATTAACCAAAAAACATTGTTGGAAATAAAATGTATAAATAATTTTAACATGTGTAATTTGAGAAAAGGGTAATTAACTTTTCACTAGAATTTTTCCAATCACTCTATTGTACAAGCAAATTATGATTGAGTCATTATATAGTAAATTTCAATCATTATATGATAACTATAATGCCATTATATAAAATGTATTGATGATTTTAACATGAGTAATCAAATTACATTTGAGTCATTACATAGTAAGTTAGAGTCATTATATGGTAACGTGGTGACATTATATAAACTTCATATATATTGTATTGGTGATTTTAACATTACTTTGCACTCAAGTCTTTTCAAACATGACTATTTCATATATATTGCATTGGTGATTTTAACATTTACTTTGCACTCAAGTCTTTTCAAACATGACTATTTCATATATATTGTATTGGTGATTTTAACATTTACTTTGCACTCAAGTCTTTTCAAACATGACCATACAATCAAATTATGTTTGAGCCATGGGGAGTGATTGACTTTGCACTCAAATCTTTCTATGGGGAGAATATTTTATTAAATATTACATGTGAGATATGTCATGGTAATTAGATTATTCTATTGTAGATTTCCCTACATGAAGAATGAAACAAAATAGTATTGGTTTAGAAATCCCTATTTGGTTGTGAAATGTGAAATCGTAAATGAAATCCCTGGGCTAATACAATGAGATCCCTATTATAATTCTGATTGAGGATTTAATGATATTCTCCATATTAAATCTAAAATTTGGTGCCTTCAATATATTGTTACATGGCGTTGATAGATTGACTTTGAAATGGTGATCTTAATGCTTTGCACCCTCCCATACTCCAACAATGATGCTTCTAGCTTACCATCAATCTGGTCCTGCTTGACCTTAAAGCCACACCATCGTAGTTATGTGTAGAATATCCATAAAAGTAAATAAAAATACACGTCAATGCCCTACTTTTCTTCAATGATTGATTGGAAGTGTGGGCATAGATCTATTCGAACTTAAGATTTAGAGATCAATGTATTATGCAGATGAAGGGATGCATTTTAAGCCTTGTTGCATCATTGGCAAAACATGAATAGTTTTAGGTCATTCTTTGTAGAATATCTAGAAAAATAAAGAAAAATACACTTCAATGACCTACTTTTCTTCAACGATCTATTGGAAACAGATCTATTCAAACTTGAGATTTACAGATCAATGCATTATGCAAATGAAGGGATGTGTTTTAAGTTTGGAAGTTTCGTTGCACTAGTGGCCAAACATGAATAGTTTTAAGTCGTTCTCTGTAGAATATCCAGAAAAATAAATAAAATTACACTTAAATGCCCTACTTTTCTTCAACGATCTATTGGAAAAGCAGGCACGGATCTATTCAAACTTAAGATTTAGAGATTAATATATTATTTAGATGAAGGGATGAGTTTTAAGTTTTGTTTCAAAGTGGCTAAACATGAATACTTTTAATTCGTTCTCTATAGAATATCTAGAAAAAAACAAAAAAAAAATACACATCAATGCCCTACTTTTCTTCAAAGATTGAGTTGAAGAGAAGGAATATATCTATTCAAACTTAAGATTTAGAGATCAATGTTTTATGCACATGAAGGGATGAGTTTTAATTCTTGTTGCACGAGTTGCCAAAGAGGAATAGCTCCACACTGAAATTGAGCATATCGCCTTCATCACCAGAATTTCTTGTGATACACAACAAAACTATTCCAGTGATCCAATGGTTCTTTAGAGCAATCTTCTTTAAAAGAATTCTTTTTGGATCACTATAGTGCAATGTGAAGACTGAAAAATTCCTTTATTTTCACTAAATAAAATCTTCTCAAGAATTCAGATGCTTAAAGATTCCCAAGAATTCACATGCTTGTTTGTCAGTAGGGATCTGTGTCCAAGAAGGGGTTACCTAGCCGGACTCTTTATTGTCTTTTCTAGTTGGACTCTTTGAAGATCAATGTACATTTAAACTTCATGCCATGCGATTAACATCTTCAAAATTCATATGATCTTTTGCTACGTCGAAATTGTTTTAGAATTCCAATTCCAGTTAACTGTAGAGATTCAGGACTTCTATATTTGAGATTCTACCTATACATGCATACGTCTTTAGAAGAATAGTGTCGATTTTGCAATCCTTAACTAGTTTTGATATTTCTCTTTCTCCACCAGACATATTACTGCTTCTTGTGTCTCAATGATATAATTTCACCAGTGAAATAACAGCTTGCATCCCATATTCGTTAGAATTCTTGACAAAACCTACAAGTTCCAACATCATGAGAAACTTTGATCAACCAACTATTATGTTTCATTTGATCTCTTTACTACTCATTACAAATTTTCCTTTAGTTATATCAGTGATGCGGTGGTATGTGTATGTGTAACGGTTTAGAATGAAAGAATATTTAGCTAGGTTTATTAGAGGATGTATACTTTGTTGTACAAGCAAGCCAAGTAGTAGAACAAAAGGTTTATACCATACCTTACCTATACCTACTAGAACTTGGGAGAGTATCCCCATGGATTTGTGAGTGGTTTTCCATGAACAAGGAAGGCGCATCATTATTGATATATATGTGGTAGTCGAGAGGTTTAGTAAGCCTTTTGAATTTTCATGCATTGGAAAAATGCCATCAAGGGGCAAGATGCAATAGTCATTGAAAAGGTCTGGGTTCACTTTGGGATACCAAAGAACACCATCTTAGATAAAGGTACCATATTCCTTACTGCCCTTTTTACTACCCTCCAGGAGAATATGAACACTAAGTTGAAGAAATATATAACTTTCTATACACAAATAATTGGGTAGACAAATGTAATGAATAAAACATTGGTTCAAATTTTGAGGCTTTACAAAAACAAATATCAGACGAATTGGGATGAAATTTTGATTTATATTCATCTATATTATAAGAAATAAGTCCACACTTCTACTAGTAAGTCCCATTTTAAAACTTGCTTTGGATGTTTTCCACCTTCACAGTCATATGTTGTATATGGATAGCGAGGAGGGAGGGAAGAAACCACAAGAAAAGCATTAAAGGCTAAAAATTTCATTGATAAATTTAAGTAGATCCATTTGCAAGCATGAGAGACAATTAAGAAGTCAGAAGAAGAGTACAAGGCCTACATGATCGACACATAATTGAGAAAACATTCAAGGTGGGAAACATGGTTTTCTTACATATAAACAAATAAAGGATATTGAGTGATGGTAAGAAGATCAAATCTCTATGGTACAAACCTTTTGAAGTATTGAAGAAGGTGGATGATACTCCCTATAGACTCAATCTAGCCCCATATATGTGCATTTAATTAGTAGTGAATGTGGAGAATATCAAACTCTATGAGGCTTCCATGTTGGACCAAGAAACTAATGAGCAAGTCCTACCTACCATAGAGGAGAACTTATCTCTACAAGCTTAGCCAAAGTTAGTAGAAGATATATTTTTCTAAAATAATTATGGATAGTAGATGGGGGCAACATGAACTCTAACAGTTTGTATTGAAAAGAAAAATTCCAAGCAAATCCAAATGGTACTTTGAGGAAAAGTAGAGGAAAATTTTCCTTGCATCCTTTAGTAAAATAATTTGGGGACCATAAGCCTCTCTAAATGGGGAGGTATGATCCATAATGGATCATTATATACTTTGTTATCTATTTGGTACTTTTTGGGTAGAAAATTGATGTTATTGTTGGTGTTTATAGATCTGACGAGGACTTTTCCTCAGATTTAGTTTCAAAGGTACGTGAAGTCATCCAGGTCATATCTATTTTGTAATTCACTTGATTAATAAAGAGAAAGTCTTATATTTAGTTGTTGAGTCTAATAAAGTGTATTTTAATACATCGTGATTTAGAAAAATCTAAATTGCACATCTCATTGAGAGATTAGGGATTTAGTAGACTAGGGTTGTAGCTAAAGTATAAAGGGAAGTTAAGATAGAGGGTTATGCCATTCATTATTTCACTCAAAGATAGTTTGCTCGGGTAGATTTATAGAACAAGAGAGGATCCAGTTCATCAACCATGTAGAGGACAACGTGTAGGTCCATACATGACAGATCCATACCATCATACAGATATGTATGCACAGATCTATATCGTTGCATGGATGGATATGTACATCTATACATAATAATATTTTACATCTATACTAAAGGCTTGCATAGTAGGTGGGGACCAGAAGGCTATTTTCTTAGTTTTTTAGGGCAATTTTCCTTAGTAAAGGGTGCATATTTTACCTTGTTTGAGTCTAGTATACAATGGTTACTTTTTAGTAGATGTTTCCTTCTAAGATATGACTTATTAATGAAAATATTATTTAAAGGATATATGTATTATGTTTAACCTTTCGATGTTCATTTTCCAGCTATATGTGTGACTACTGCTATTTAAAGAATTGAATTTATGTAAATTAAATAGTGCTTTGTTTATTGAGAACATAAGGACAACATTAACCTAGGGTTAGGAAAATTTACATGGTATTAAAGCTACTATGATTCAAAATATTAGAAGAATAGGAGTTTTTTTACATATCAGATATGGTATCAACTAGTCTCGATTTGATGATAGATTGGATGGTGCCTTGAATATAATGGAAAGTCAGGGTAGATCTTCGATTAAAAGAGAATGATATTTGGGATATCTTCAAGGATGTCATCGCTTTTTTGACAAATCCATGATCATGGATGCTAAAAAAGATCATCTAATCCCTCACATATTCGAGAAGAAGATGGCAAATGACATGTTCGATGCCCTAATTAACATTTACCATAGCAAGAACATTAACAGGAAGATGAGATTGCATAACAAACTCGGATCTGTTTAGAAGACCATATCAGATACCATCACCAATTATCTGATGAAGGTCACACATATTCGTGGCCAACTTGTCGTGGTTGGGGAGAAGGTTGAAGACAAAGAGATAGTTAATAGGACACTGAATGGGTTCCCATATCAAAGGGAAACATTTTTCTAGGGTGTTTTTTATTAGGAAAACACTCCCTCGTGAGAAAGACTGTGATTTGGTAGTATCTAGAAGGAAATTTTGATGGATTCAAATTCTAGCAAGCAAGGAGGTGATAATGACCATGCCCTAATTAGAAAAACAAATAATGGTAGAGGTAAAGGACACATCAAGGGTAAGATGAAGAATGAGGAGTCAGCCTCACAGTCAGGGCAGAAGGACTTGAGTAAAATCAAGAGCTTTGTATGTAATAAGAATGAAAAATATGCATCATAGTGTCCAGAGAAGAAGAAGGGGAAAGGGAAGTAGCAGCAGAATCAAGTAGTAGCCTAAGATGAATGAGTTTGCATCCAAAATCAAGAAGGATTTCTTTATGCTATATTTCCTTTCTTCCAACTAGTTATGAAGAACACGTGGTATGTGGATAGTGGAGCATTGGGGCATATAACATCAGTCCAGGAACTATTTTAAAGTCTAAATGAGCACATCTCAGGAGTTCAATTTAATATTGGTGATGATGCAAATTATTCAGTAGTAGGAGTTGGGACCATCCCTTTCCCATTCCAGTCAGATAAATATTTAGACTTTGATGATGTGTTATTATTTGTAGGTCATAGGAAGAGTTTGCTTTCAATTTTGGTCATGGAAGATAAGGGCTATATAGTAGATCTCAAAAACCAACAAGTCCTGATCAGACCAAAGGAGTCTATCTCGGGATCAACTTAGTTAATTGGTGTAAGGGAAGGAAATAAATATAAGTTACACGGTGAACATGTTCAAGCCCTAGTACATAGCACAAATAACTTGTGTGAAGTATGGCACAAGAGTACGGGGCACTTGCATTACTGATCATTTCCCATTGTAAGGGATATTGCCACAGACCTTCCAAAGTTCGGCATTGAGCGGCAGGGTGTTTGCATAGGGTGTGTGTTTGGAAAGCATGTTAAGTTTTCTTTTCCAAGGAGTGACCATGGGTCTAAGGTAATCTTAGATCTAGTGCATTCGGATGTGTGTGGACCGATGTCAATAGCATCAATCACAAGAAGCATGTACTATGTCTCCTTCATTAATGACTTCTCTCGCAAAATTTGGATCTACTTCTTAAAGAACAAGGACGATGCCTCTAGAAAGTTTCAGGAGTTCAAAGCTCTTGTGGAGAACCAAATAGAGAAAAATATCAAATTTTTGAGATCAAACAATTGGGATGAGTTTACCTCCAATGTTTTCGATTATTTTTGCAAGGATGCAGGAATAAAGAGGGAGTTCATTGTTCCATAAAACCCTCAATAGAATGTGGTTGCAGAGTTGAATAATTGATCCATCATAATAATTACTAAGGCCATGATATATGACCAAGATTTGTCGATGTTTTATGGGAAGAAGCATGCAATATAACAATCTACATCATGAACAAGTGTCCTCATAGGATTTGGGGGGACAAGCCACCAGAGGAGACATTCATTGGTGTGAAGGAGAAGGTGAGTCATTTCTGCATCTTTGGATGTCCAATTTACATCCATATACTAGTGGAGAAGAGGAACAAGTCGGAACCCTCCAATAGGAAGGATTTGTTTGTTGGTTAAAGTGAGACTTCAAAGGATTACAAGATCTATATTCTAGGGGAAAGAAAGACAATTGTAACTATGAATTTAAAGTTTCGGGAATAATTTACATCCAAGAAGTCCCATGAGCTTATTACAGTTAGAGAGGATGAGGATCAAGAATCTCTAAAGATTGAGCGAGGGTCACTAGAGACTTCCAGTTTGGGGCAACAACCTTAAGGTGCATAGGAGGATCCACTACCTCCTACCATATCTATCAGGAGACCTCCATGTTTCATGCACACATTGATCGATTCTCATGAGCATGTTGAGGCTTTTAGGGGTTCATTTAAGGAGAATATACCTCCGACTAATTTTCCAGACTAAATGGAATTTATTAGCAACACCGTATATTTGTATCCTTATAGTTTTTAGGAGGTAACATACCATGATGTTTGGAGGGATGACATGGTGGAGGAGTACACCTACATCATGAAGAATGATGTCCTGGACATTGTTCCTAGACTAGAGGGAAATCAGTAGTGACTTTCATATGGCTCTACAAGATCAAGCATGCCATAGATGGTAGCATAGAGAGGTACAAAAAGAGGTTTATTGATCCACATCGCAGTTGGAAATTCATCGACGTTGATGCAACTTCGACATGACTCCAACTCGACAGGTTAGCTCCGACAGGTTCCGAATTCGACACAACTCCAACGGGTCTCGACTTCAACACACCTCGACACATTCTCACCTCCGACATGTTCACCAACCTCATAGTTCGTGACATCGACAAGCAGCGTCGACATGTGACCAGCGATTGTTGAACTTCGATAGTCTCTCTCTCTCTTTTCCAGTCGACTGTAATAGTTGAACTGTTGAAAATATTCTAACTTCTTCTTTGTAAATGAACGTAACAGGCAGGCACCCAAGCGTCTCAGAAATCTATATAAGCATGTATAATATTGTAACATACATCAATCAATAGAGTAATCTATCTGTTTACACCTAATAGAAGAACAGTTCGCATTCCTACATATTGTCTACGCATATTGTGTTTATCCGTGTAGTGTAATCCTTCTTTGCTCATTCTGCTTATTCTTAATTGCTTCCGCTATAACAGGTCTGACTCATTTAGTCAAACTGTTGTCCCCCTCGTGCTTCCTGGACACGACCCGGATCATTGGTATCATAGCAGACTCAAATCAAAGCATTCAGTTTTCGTGCTTAATTTTTGTGTATACACTTCTTCCGAAGTTACCTTACTTATGTCGGTTCAAACTCGCTCGCAATCTCAACAATCCAAGTAGACGCTACCTTGAAAAATGACAGAAGAAACAGATGATAGACATGCAACCGACGAGACAAATTCATCAAACACATCCAAAAGGAATTTTACCCACCTAAATACCTCGAGCAGCAGTATAAAAAGTGGCAGCAGCTAAGGCAATTGAAATACCAATCAGTACAGAGTTACACCGACGATTTCTATCGACTCATGGCTAGACTTGGTGTCCAAGAAGAAGAGAAATCACTTGTTCTGAAGTACATTAGTGGATTGTCCCAGTACATTCAGCAGGATATGGAATTTCTGACTGTCAATATGATTGCAGATGATTTCCACTACGCCAACAAACTGGAAACCAAGCAAAAAGGAAAAGCACGTTTCGTGACAAAGCTGAAATTAGGACGACCACCCGATAAGAAGACACCAGCCGACTTCGACAAGTCAAAATCTTCTCAGTCAACACCACCAAATCCAGATCATGAAAATAATCATTTTCACAAGAGGGGATGTAGCAAACAACCATCGACCGAAAAATGGTGCGATTACCACCACTCATCTTGGCATGATAGGTATGAATGCAAAGCTTGGAAGACATTTTTGGAAAAAGTGTCGACCTCCGACGTGTTCGACAAGACGGTGGAAGAATATAATCCAGACGCAACGACCCTTTTGACCTCGACCACTCCAGCAGGCTCGACTATCGTTGACGAGGAGGAACGAGAATTCCTGTTCCATACATGGATATGGGTCTAGAGTAGCCCATTGCATCTAATTGTGGACAAAGGGAGCCAGAAGAACTTCATTTCTGAAGAACTTGTGAAGAAACTAGTTCCTGTTACCAATCTGCATCCTCATCCTTACAACATTGGTTGGATGAAGGATGGACAGGAACTTCGGATCACTCGACAATGCAAACTTGCATACTTCATAAAGCCTTTTGAAGATGAATTACTCTATGACGTGGCACCACTCTTCGTAGCCAAGCCCTGTTTGGGAAACCTTACCTCTGGGATAGACATGGAATTTATCAGTCACAACCTCAGAAGGTGATTGTCAGAATCCAAAATTAATGGTTCAGCATACCAGAGCGTCAACCTACACCGACAATTGCACTGATATCTTCCAAACAGACAAAGAAGCTCATCAATCATGCTCAGAAGTTCGCATTAATCATGATCAATCCGCAACATTCTAAGAAGACTGCATCAACGAGTCGAGTCACCGACCAATGCAATTCTCGATAGAAGCAGCAAGTCAATAATATTCTCGATGAGTACCAGAACATCTTTCAAGATCCAAATGAAGTACCTCAACATTGTCAGGTAAAACACTCCATTGAACTTGTTCTTGGTTCTTCTTTGCCTAACACATTTGTTTACAGAAGATCCGTTCTTGAAAATGAATAGATTTGCAGACAGATCCAAGAATTAATCGACAAAGGTCATGTCTGAACTAACTCCTCTCCTTGTGGAATTCCAATCGTCCTAAATCCGAAGAAAGATGGGACTTGGCGCATGTGCATCAACTACAGAGCTCTCAACAAAATATCGGTGAAAAATCGATACCCTCTTCCGTGGATAGACGAGCTCATCGACTGTCTGAAAGGTGCTAAATTATTTACTAAGTTCGACCTCAGATCGGGATACCATCAGATTCCAATCGAGCCCTTAGATGTGCGTAAAACTGCTTTCAAGACCAAGGAAGGATTGTTTGAATGGTTAGTCATGCCTTTCGGATTAACCAACGCACCTGCGACCTTCATGCGACATATGGATAACCTTCTTTGACCTTTCATCAACAAATGGGTTATTGTCTATCTCAACTATATACTGATTTTCAGTCGATCATGGGAAGAACATGCCGAACATCTTCGACAAGTCCTCAACACTCTCCAACAACATCGGCTCTATCTGAACATGGACAAGTGCTCTATTGCGATGACCAACATCAAATATTTGGGGTATGTAATTGACTCTGCAGGCATTCACATCAACCCAGAAAAAGTATAGATACTCAAAGATTGGCCCATTCCTAGAAGCATTCAAGAACTAAGAAGTTTTCTTGGTTTGGCGAATTTCTATCGACGATTCATACTCGGCTTCAGTCACATAGACTGGCCCTTGAATCAGTTGAAAAAGGGAAACAGGAAAACTGTCTTCTAGTGGACAGCAACACAACAAGCAGCTTTTGAACAACTCAAACACAATATCTACACTGCAGCAGTACTTATGTTACCTGATTTACATCATCCCTTTGAGATTGAGACGGACACATCGGACTATGCCTTGGGTGCAGTGATCACTCAGTCTAGTCACCCAGTCTCTTTTCATTCTGAGACTTTTAATGACATAGTTAGAAGATACTCGACGTACGAAAAAGAATTGTACGCCATTGTGCAGGCTCTCAAGGAATGGAGGTATTATATCCTTGGCAAGGAAACAATCATTCTCACTAATCATAGGCCTCTACAACTCGCTCCGACACAATCAAAGTTGCAAACAAACCGACAACTCAAGTGGATTAACTACCTACAACAATTCCAGGTTGTGATTAAGTATCAGAAAGGTAAAGCTAACGATGCCGCCGATTGCCTTAGTCGACCACCCATTAATCTCCTTTTGACAATGATGAGTATGCAGGGATACGACACGACCACTTGGCCACAGTTTTATGAGGACGACAGCGACTTCTTAGTAGTCTACCGACAATTATAGACTAACAAGTCATCGACCTCAGACTCCGACTATTTCCTAAAGGACACCTTGCTATACAAGCTTGGACAACTTTGTGTACCGACCGGTGAGCACCGATAGCAGCTCATTGAAAAGGTCTGGGTTCACTTTGGGATACCAAAGAACACCATATTAGATAAAGGTACCACATTCCTTACTACCCTTTTTACTACCCTCCGGGAGAATATGAACACTAAGTTGAAGAAATATATAACTTTCTATACACAAACAATTGGGTAGACAAATGTAATGAATAAGACATTGGTTCAAATTTTGAGGCTTTACAAAAACAAATATCAGACGAATTGGGATGAAATTTTGATTTATATTCATCTATATTATAAGAAATAAGTCCACACTTCTACTAGTAAGTCCCATTTTAAAACTTGCTTTGGATGTTTTCCACCTTCACAGTCATATGTTGTATATGGATAGCAAGGAGGAGGGAGGGAAGAAACCACAAGAAAAGCATTAAAGGCTAAAAATTTCATTGATAAATTTAAGTAGATCCATTTGCAAGTATGAGAGACAATTAAGAAGTCATAAGAAGAGTACAAGGCCTACATGATCGAAACATAATTGAGAAAACATTCAAGGTGGGAAACGTGGTTTTCTTACATATAAAAAAATAAAGGATATTGAGTGATGGTAAGAAGATCAAATCTCTATGGTACAAACCTTTTGAAGTATTGAAGAAGGTGGATGATGCTGCCTATAGACTCAATCTAGCCCCATATATGTGCATTTAATTAGTAGTGAATGTGGAGAATGTGAAAGTGTATGAGGCTTCCATGTTGGACCAAGAAACTAATGAGCAAGTTCTACCTACCATAGAGGAGAACTTATCTCTACAAGATTAGTCAAAGTTAGTAGAAGATATATTTTTCTAAAATAATTATGGATAGTAGATGGGGGAAACATGAACTCTAACAGTTTGGATTGAAAGGAAAAATTCCAAGCAAAGCCAAATGGTACTTTGAGGAAAAGTAGAGGAAAAGTTTCCTCGCATCCTTTAGTAAAATAATCTGGGGACCATAAGCCTCTGTAAATGGGGAGGTATGATCCATAATGGATCATTATATACTTTGTTATCTATTTGGTACTTTTTGGGTAGAAAATTGATGTTATTGTTGGTGTTTATAGATCGGACGAGGACTTTTCCTCAGATTTAGTGTCAAAGGTATGTGAAGTCATATCTATTTTGTAATTCACTTGATTAATAAAGAGAAAGTCTTATATTTAGTTGTTGAGTCTAATAAAGTGTATTTTAATACATCCTGATTTAGAAAAATCTAAATTGCACATCTCATTGAGAGATTAGGGATTTAGTAGACTAGAGTTGTAGCTAAAGTATAAAGGGAAGTCAAGAGAGAGGGTTATGACATTCATTATTTCACTCAAAGATAGTTTGCTCGGGTAGATTTATAGAACAAGAGAGGATACAGTTCATCAACCATGTAGAGGACAATGTGTAGGTCCATACATGACAGATCCATACCATCATACATATATGTACGCATAGATATATATCGTTGCATGGATGGATATGTACATCTATACATAATAATATTTTACATCTATACTAAAGGCTTGCATAGTAGGTGGGGACCAGAAGGCTATTTTCTTAGTTTTTTAGGGCAATTTTCCTTAGTAAAGGGTGCATATTTTACCTTGTTTGAGTGTATTATAAAATGGTTACCTTTTCATAGAGGTTTCCTTCTAAGATCTGACTTATTAATGAAAAGATTATTTAAAGGATCTATATATTATGTTTAAACTTTCAATGTTCATTTTCCAGCTATATGTGTGAGTACTGCTATTTGAAGAATTGAATTTATGCAAATTAAATAGTGCTTTGTTTATTGAGAACATAAGGACAACATTCACCTAGGGTTAGGAAAATTTACATGGTATTAAAGCTACTATGATTTAAAATATTAGAAGAATAGGAGTTTGTTTACATATCAGATATGGTATCAACTAGTCTCGATTTGATGATATATTGGATGGTTCCTTGAATATAATGGAGAGTTAGGGTAGATATTTGATTAAAAGAGAATGATATTTGGGATATCGTCAAGGATGTCGTCGCTTTTTTGACAAATCCATGATCATGGATGCTAAAAAAGATCATCTAATCCCTCACATATTCGAGAAGAAGATGGCAAATGACATGTTCGATGCCCTAATTAGCCTTTACCATAGCAAGAACATTAACAGGAAGATGAGATTGCATAACAAACTCAGATCTGTTTAGATGACCATATCAGATACCATCACCGATTATCTGATGAAGGTCACACATATTCATGGCCAACTTGTCGTGGTTGGGGAGAAGGTTGAAGACAAAGATCTAGTTAATAGGGCACTGAATGGGTTCCCATATCAAAGGGAAACATTTTTCTAGGGTGTTTGTGATCAGGAAAACACTCCCTCGTGAGAAAGACTGTGATTTGGTAGTAACTAGAAGGAAATTTGGATGGATTCAAATTCTAGCAAGCAAGGAGGTGATAATGACCATGCCCAAATTATTCAAACAAATAATTGTGGAGGTAAAGGACACATCAAGGGTAAGATGAAGAATGAGGAGTCAGCCTCACAGTCAGGGCAGAAGGACTTGAGTAAAATCAAGAGCTTCGTATGTAATAAGAATGAACAACATGCGTCACAGTGTCCAGAGAAGAAGAAGGGGAAAGGGAAGTAGCAGCAGAATCAAGTAGTAGCCTAAGATGAATGAGTTTGCATCACAATTCATGAAGGATTTCTTTATGCTATCTTTCCTTTCTTCCAACAACTTATGAATAACACGTGGTATGTGGATAGTGGAGCATTGGGGCAGATAACATCAGTCCAGGAACTATTTTAAATTCTAAAGGAGCACATCTCAGGAGTTCAATTTAAGATTGGTGATGATGCAAATTATTCAGTAGTAGGAGTTGGGACCATCCCTTTCCCATTCCAGTCAGGTAAATCTTTAGACTTTGATGATGTGTTATTATTTGTAAGTCATAGGAAGAGTTTTCTTTCAATTTTGGTCATGGAAGATAAGGGCTATATAGTAGATCTCAAAAACCAATTAGTCCTCATCATACCAAAGGAGTCTATCTCGGGATCAACATAGTTAATTGGTGTAAGGGAAGGAAATAAATATAAGTTACATGGTGAACATGTTCAATCCCTAGTGCATAGCACAAATAACTTGTGGGAAGTATGGCACAAGAGGACGGGGCAGTTGTATTACTGATCATTTCCCATTGTAAGGGATATTGCCACAGACCTTCCAAAGTTTGGCACTGAGCGGCAGGGTGTTTGCATAGGGTGTGTGTTTGGAAAGCATGTTAAGTTTTCTTTTCCAAGGAGTGACCATGGGTCTAAGGTAATATTAGATCTAGTGCATTCGGAAGTGTGTGGACCAATGCCAATAGCATCAATCACAAGAAGCATGTACTATGTCTCCTTCATTAATGACTTCTCTCGCAAAATTTGGATCTACTTCTTAAAGAACAAGGATGATGCCTCTTGCAAGTTTAATGCACACATCGATCAATTCACATGAGCATGTTGAGGCTTTTAGGGGTTCATTTAAGGAGAGTATACCTCCGACTAATTTTCCAGACTAAATGGAATTTATTAGCAACACCGTAGAATTGTATCCTTCTAGTTTTTAGGAGGTAACATACCATGACGTTTGGAGGGATGACATGGTGGAGGAGTACACCTACATCATGAAGAATGATGTCCTGGATATGTTCCTATACTAGAGGGAAATCAGTAGTGACTTTCATATGGATATACAAGATCAAGAATGCCATAGATGGCAGCATAGAGAAGTACAAAGTGAGGTTTATTGATCCGCAGCGTAGTTGGAAATTCATCGACGTTGATGCAAGTTCGACACGACTCCAACTCGACAGGTTAGCTCTGACAGGTTCCAAATTCGACACAACTCCAATGGGTCTCGACTTCGACACACCTCGACACATTCTCATCTCCGACATGTTGACCAACCTCACAATTCACGACATCGACAAGCAGTGTCGACATGTGACCAGTGACTGTCAAACTTCGACAGACTCTCTCTCTGTTTTCCAGTCGACTGTAACAGTTGAACTGTTGAAACTATTCTAACTTCTTCTTTGTAACTGAACGTAAAAGGAAGGAACCCAAGCGTCTCAGAAATCTATATAAGCATGTATAATATTGTAACATACATCAATCAATAGAGTAATCTATATGTTTACACCTAATAGAAGAACAGTTCGCATTCCTACATATTGTTTACGCATATTGTGTTTATCTCTGTAGTGTAATCCTTCTTTGCTCATTCTGCTTATTCTTAATTGCTTCCACCATAACAGGTCTGACTCATTCAGTCAAACTGTTTTCCCCCTTGTGCTTCCTGGACATGACCCGAATCATTGGTGTCATAGCATACTCAAATCAGAGCATTCATTTTTTGTGCTTAATTTTTGCATATACACTTCTTCCGAAGTTACCTTACTTATGTCGCTTCAAACTCGCTCACAATCTCAACAATCCAAGTAGACGCTACCTCGAAAGATGATAGAAGAAACAGACCATAGACATGCAACCGACGAGACAACACAGCTTATTAAGCAAGCCCTGGATCGACAACGGACTGAAATGTTCACCCAGTTCAACGAGATTCTCATGCGATCCGCTTCGACATCCGGAGGATCTTTGACGAGAACTCACTCTGATAAAATCAGCCCCTTCAAAGTGCAAATGAATTTGGATATACCGAATCTTGAAGGTAATATTGACGCGAAATCCGTTGGCAATTGGGTACTACAGTTGGAATCCTATTACATTGTAAATCAACTCTCTGAAGCTTAAAAGATCACCATTGCATCCTTAAAGATGTCAAACTCTATGCACTGCTGGTGGGAGAACCTCTCGACAAAGATGGAGAAAAGCAGAGACCCCATTGACACATGGGATAAATTCATCAAACACATCTGAAAGGAATTTTACCCACCTAAATACCTCGAGCAGCAGTATAAGAAGTGGCAGCAGCTAAGGCAATGGAAATACCAATCAGTACAGAGTTACACTGATGATTTCTATCGACTCATGGCTAGACTTGGCGTCCAAGAAGAAGAGAAATCGCTTGTTCTGAAGTACTTTAGCGGATTGTCCCAGTACATTCAGCAGGAGATGGAATTTCTGACTGTCAATACACTTGCAGATGATTTCCACTACGCCAACAAACTAGAAACCAAGAAAAAAGGAAAATCATGTTTCACGACAAAGCCGACATTAGGACGACCACCGGATAAGAAGGAACCACCCAACTTCGACAAGTCGAAATCTTCTCAGCCGACACTGCCAAATCCAGACCACGAAAAGAATCCTTTTCACAAGAGGGGACGTAGCAAAAAAATGTCGACTGGAAAATGGCGCGATTACCACCACTCATATTGGCATGATACGTCTGAATGCAAAGCTCGGAAGACATTTTTGGAAAAAGTGTCGACCTCCGACACATTCAACAAGACAGTGGAAGAATATGATCCAAACGCAACGACCCTTTTGACCTTGACCACTCCAGCAGCCTCGACTATTGTTGACGAGGAGGAACGAGAACGCCTGTTCCATACACGGATATGGGTCCAGAGCAACCCATTGCATCTGATTGTGGACAACGGGAGCCAGAAGAACTTCGTTTCTGAAGAACTTGTGAAGAAAATAGTTCCTGTTACCACTCTGCATCCTCATCCTTACAACATTGGTTGGATGAAGGATGGACAGGAACTTTGGATCACTCGACAATGCAAACTTGCATACTTCATAAAGCCTTTTGAAGATGAAGTAATCTGTGACATGGCACCACTCTTCGTAGCCGACGCCCTGTTTGGGAAACCTTACCTCTGGGATAGACATGGAATTTATCAGTCACGGCCTCAGAAGGTGATTGTCAGAATACAAAATTGATGGTTCAGCATACCAGAGCGTCAACCTACACCGATGGTTCCACTAATATCTTCCAAACAGACAAAGAAGCTCATCAATCATGCTCAGAATTTCCCATTAATCATGATCAATCCGCAACATTCTAAGAAGACTGCAGCAATGAGTCGAGTCACTGACCAATGCAATTCTTGATAGAAACAGTAAGCCAATAATATTCTCGATGAGTGCGAGAACATCTTTCAAGCTCAAAATGGATTACCTCAACATTGTCAGGTAAAACACTCCATTGAACTTGTTCCTGGTTCTTCTTTTCCTAACTCATTTGTTTACAGAAGATCCATTCTTGAAAATGAATAGATTTGCAGACAGATCCAAGAATTAATCGACAAAGGTCATATCTGACCCAACTCCTCTCCTTGTGGAATTCCAGTCATCCTAGTTTCAAAGAAAGATGGGACTTGGCACATGTGCATCAACTACAGAGCTCTCAACAAAATATCGGTGAAGAATCAGTCCCCTCTGTCGTGGATAGACGAGCTCATCGACTGTCTGAAAGGTGCTAAACTATTTACTAAGTTCGACCTCAAATTGGGATACCATCAGATTCCAATCGAGCCCTCAGATGTGCGTAAAACTGCTTTCAAGACCAAGGAAGGATTGTTTGAATGGTTAGTCATGCCTTTCGGCTTAACCAACGCACCTGCGACCTTCATGCGACATATGGATAACCTTCTTCGACCTTTCATCGGCAAATGGGTTATTGTCTATCTCGACGATAAACTAATTTTCAGTCGATCATGGGAAGAACATGTCGGACATCTTTGACAAATCCTCGACACTCTCCAGTAACATCGGCTCTATCTGAGCATGGACAAGTGCTCTTTTGTGATGACCAACATCAAATATTTGGGGTATGTAATTGACTCTGCAGGCATTCACATCAACCCAGAAAAAACAGATACTCGAAGATTGGCCCATTCCTAGAAGCATTCAAGAACTAAGAAGTTTTCTTGGTTTGGAGAATTTCTATCGACGATTCATACTCAGCTTCAGTCACATAGACTGGCCCTTGAATCAGTTGAAAAAGGGAAATGGGAAAACTTTCTTCTAGTGGACAGCAACACAACAAGTAACTTTTGAACAGCTCAAACACAAGATCTACACTACACCAGTACTCGTGTTACCTGATTTACATCATCCCTTTGAGATTGAGACAGACTCATCGGACTATGCCTCTGGTGCAGTGATCACTCAGTCTAGTCACCCAGTCGTTTTTCATTCTGATACTTTTAATGACACAGTTAGAAGATACTCGACGTATGAAAAAGAATTGTGTGCCATTGTGCAGGCTCTCAAGGATTCGAGGTATTATATCCTTGGAAAGAAAACAATCATTCTCACTGATCATAGGCCTCTACAGTTCGCTCCGACACAATCAAAGTTGCAAACAAATCGACAACTCAAGTGGATTAACTACCTACAACAATTCCAGGTTGTGATTAAGTATCCGAAAGGTAAAGCTAACCCTGCCGCCGATTGCCTCAGTCGACCACCCATTAATCTCCTTTTAACAGTGATGAGTATGCAGGGATACAACACGACCACATGGACACAGTTTTATGAGGACAACAGCGAATTCTCAGCAGTCTACCGACAATTATAGACTAACAAGTCATCAACCTTAGACTCTGACTATTTCCTAAAGGAAACCTTGCTATACAAGCTTGGATAGCTTTGTGTACTGACCGGTGAGCACCGATAGCAGCTCATTTGGGATGCGCACTACATCAAGACTGCAGGACACTTTGGAGTAGCAAAGACACTTGATATTCTGAAGAAGTATTTCTTTTGGCCTACACTTAAATCTGATGTCAACAAGTACATTCGATCATGCGTGGTTTGCGTCATTGCTAAGCCACCTAATCGATGACAAGGATTGTATACAACTCTACTAGTTCCTAGTCGACCATGGGAATCTATTTCTATGGACTACTTGATGGGTTATCCTACTAACAGACATCAGCATGATGCGATATTAGTAGAAATCGATTTATTTTCCAAGATGGCCATTCTCATACCATGTAAGAAGACCACGACAACGCAGCAGACCGCTCAACTCTTCTTTACACATGTTTGGAAACACTTTGGTTTACCCACAACCATCATTTCCAACCAAGATGCCAGATTCATCAGCATATTTTGGAATACCCTCTGGCAATTGCTAGACACACGACTCTCATTGTCGACAGCTTTCCATCCTCAGACCGACGGACAGACGAAAGTTGTAAATCGCTAGGTAGTACAACTACTTTGCATGTGACAATCACCAGCATCGACGCACATGGGATGAAAGTATTCCATACATCGAGCATAGCTACAATCGTGCTTAGCATAGCTCTACAGGAAATATTCCATTTGAAGTCTGTTATGGATTTCAACCCTCAGTGCCTATCGACTTGATCAGCTCCTCAACATAGTCGAGCAACACCGACTACAGCGAGTGAGAAGTTGATAAAGCAGTCAAGTTCAGAGATCAAATATGTGACATCCAAAAGCAAGCACAGGAAATGTTGCACAAAGCAAGCAAGAAAGCTAAGGCCCAACATGACAAGCATCGTATTCCTCATACATTCCAAATTAGGGATAAGGTCTGGTTACATCTCAAGAAGGAGCTCTTCACAGGCCCATTCAGAAAGCTCAAGCCTTTACGATATGGTCCATATAGTATTCTTCAATAGATTGGCGAGAATGATTTCCAGCTCAACATTCCTGCATGCCTGGGTCTGCATCCAGTATTCAATGTGGATCTACTTCGACCATACCATGCACCCTTGTTGGAACATAACGACTTGAAGACAACAAAACCTAAAGACATCCATCCAGATGTTCAGGAGCGTCTTCCTTGCGACACCATTGTGGGACAACGAGTATGCCATACAAGGACGAACACAATTCCCTTGTTTTAGGTTGCCAAGGCTGTCCAGATCCCATCTCAAGGAAAGTGGTACTCTGTTACTGAATTAATCGACAAGTTTCCTCACCTTCACGAGCAAAAAATGGGGTCCATTGTTTCTTAAGGAAGGAGTTCTGATCTACATCGCAGTTGGAAAGTCATCAACGTTGATGCAACTTCGACAAGTTTCAACTTTGACACGACTTCAGCTTGACAGGTTAGCTCCGACAGGTTCCGAATTCGACACAACTCCGACGGTTCTGGACTTCGACACACCTCGACACATTTGCACCTCTGACATGTTTACCAACCTCACAGTTTGTGACATCGACAAGCAGCGTCGACATGCGACCAGTGACTGTCGAACTTCGACAGATTGTCTCTCTCTCTTCCAGTCAACTGTAACAGTTGAATAGTTGAAACCGTTCTAACTTCTTCTTTGTAACTAAACGTAACGGGTAGGCACCCAAGCGTCTCAAAAATATATATAAGCATGTATAATATTGTAACATACATTAATCAATACAGTAATATATCTGTTTACACCTAATAGAAGAACAGTTCGCATTCCTGCATATTGTCTACACATATTGTGTTTATCTGTGTAGTGTAATCTTGCTTTGCTCATTCTGCTTATTCTTAATTGCTTCCGCCATAACATATCCAACTCTTTCATTCGAACTGTTGTCCCCCTCGTGCATCCTGGAAACGACCCAGATCATTTATGGCGAGAGGAGTCTCATGGGAAGAGGGAGTGGACTATGAGGATACTTTTGCTCCAATCACAAGGTACACTTCCATTAGAGAAGTGATGTATTTAATCATTTGGTTTAGCCCTTGGACATGTTATTACTATTTTGATGTTGTGACAATATGGCACGAGCTACGGGGACTATGGTTTGCACATTATTATTATTATGTTATTATGATTAATTAATAAAATAAAAACAACTGGACGACAGATGCCACAAAAGAAACTACGCGGAATCATGATGTTACGAGCAAGGGGCTATGGGAAAAGTGTTACCTTTGTGTTTGTGTCTATGTTGATGTTATACACCCTTCTTGTGGACTTGGTGGACCCTCTTGGTTGTGTACCCTCACATGTTATGTTACTCCTTGGTTTCATTTATTCCAAGATTAAATTTTTATTTGAGGATTAGAATCCCTCTCTCACCTAGTGCACCCTCATGAGTTGGATTAGTGTATCTCTCTTGGTGTAGCCACCTGATGTGTAACTCCAGTTTACTATTATGGGAATGTAACTCTCATGCTTGTCTCTCTCTCTCTCCCAATTCGAATTGCTCATGAAGGAATTCGATTTGCTTGTGTTGGCTAGTCACACTTGTGTGTTGGTTCATGCTTTGGCTCTTGTGCTTTTTGGCACTTGTGGTTAAATTTTGTTGCTCTTGGCATGAGATACTTGCTGGTCATTGTGCTCCTATGGAGCCTGTGTTGAAGTTGAGTTACTCTGGAGCCACTAGTGTATGTCCTCGAATTGCCTCTAGAGATCTTGGATTGGCAGTAGGGGTGAGGTCCACTGCCATTGGATTTGAGGTTGGACAGAGCTGTGTATTTCCTATGGAGATCCTGGTTTAGTAGCAGAGGTGAGTTCCAATACCTTGGATTTGAGATTGTCTTGGAGCCACTGGAATTTCCCTAGATTGGAAGTGCTACTTTCCATTGGGTTGTTGTTGGACTGTTGTCCTGGAGCCACTGGAAATGCCCTGGAGTGGAAGTAGAGGCCACATTTTCCATTGGGTTGTGGTTGGAATGATTTCTTGAGAGAATTTTTGGTTGAGTACGCTCTTGCTTGTGGCATCATGGTTCTGGCTCGTGGGTAACCATTGCAAAGTGAGTGTTGTCTTGCATTGTGTCTATGGGTAGATGGAGCGTGGCATGGTCGATTCCAGTTGCGTATTTGGAAAAGATAAGTGCTTTATCTCATGTTTATTTAATTTATTTGGGGCTGGTATGGTTTATATATGGATGCACATGAAATGTTTTATGAAATGTATGAGCTATTTGTGGAATAAATTTCTCATGGAATTCAATCTATTTCTGCAAGTAAATTTTGTGAAGGAATTGGAAAGTAGTTTTGGGGATTTTGTGCACAAATTGTTTGAGGAAATGATTCTTTGGCACCTTTGATACAAAACTGATTTATTCCCTTTTCATTATATAATATGTATTTTAATGGTACATTATCCTCATAATCGTTTAATACACTTCTCTTTGATGCTTCTACCTTTTATTCGAAAACTAGTTATTTGATTGGATTGTTTTGCATAGTTTGGAGACTTAGCACATGAAGTGTTTGTAAAAATTAATCAGTGTTATTTTCTTGCTAATGTCTGAAAAATATACTTGAATTGTGTGTGATATTGTGAGGGGAAATCTTCTTGATAGTGTTTGAAAATGTCTACCGAAATTCTAGATCAATTTTCAATTTCTAGCTCATTCAATGGAATTGTTTTGAGTATATTTGTGACTTTGCATAATAAGTGTTTGATGAAATGTTCAAATGAGATATACCTATTTTATGACTGATAAAACATTTTATTTAGAGTTGGAATGGCATTTGAATGATTCTATGAGCTGTGGATTTAATTATTCTAGCGATTCCTAGAATTACTAGTCAATTCGGATGAGTAGAAGTATCTAGTTTTGTGAATTATTTAATGGATTGTATATTTCAGGAAAGCTACAGAAATATGATTGTAGGTGTCCCTTGATATGCTTTCCATGCACTATAGTATTCATATATTTCTCTTTATTTGGCATTTGGAGAGTTAAATTGGAAACTAGGTACATTGCGGTGAAAAATGATAATTAGTTGTGGATTGAAATCTGTGTTTCGTAAAAATGGAATGCTACAGTCATGTGCTTTGTTTGTAACATGTTATTGTGATGTAGGTGGATACTTATCAAGTTTGATCATTTAGTTATGGATGCATTTCATTTTGGTTCATTTATTTAGAACCAACTCCTTGTGGTGAATGTTAACTAGTTTCATCGGAATTGATGGAAAAGATCACCTTATGTGAAATTTGAATGATCTGAAAATAAACCTTTAATTGGTTTTAGGTGCACACTTAAATATGTCGTTAATGGTTGTAGGATTTCTTTTGGGTTTAATGGCATGGTTACAAGACTAGCTGCTTATATTGGAAAACTAGTTAACTAGTCTTGTGGATTCTCTTTCGTAATTACCATGATTAATTATTGTAATTTTTGTAATTGGGCCTTATTTACATGTAAATTAGATGTTATTAAGCCATTGGGATTGATAATCGATGGTTATTTGTTAAACAATTGGATTTGTGATAAGTTTCGTCATTTGCATACTAAATGTCGTAATTAACACCTTAATTACTAGTTAATTGTGATTAAGAATAATTAGACTTTAGAAGTGTTTATCATCTCTGATATGGATTAGATTGAAGTTTTGATGATGTTAGATGATGTTAAAAAGCCTTCACAACCCTTAGATCATATGTTGTATGTGTTAATGAATTTATATTAAATTATTGTTAATTATTGGATTTTGTATCGCAATTAATTTTAGAAAATTAGAAATCAAATGTTTATGGTTTATCCGTTGCACTAAAAATCAAATAATTAGCCTCGGAGAGCTAATGATATGTCCCTGAGATCCTTTGATATCCCTAGTAGACATTACATCAGCATACCATCACGTTTGGAGGGATTCCATGGTGGAGGAGTACACCTCCATCAGGAAGAATGATGTTTGGGACATTGTTCCTAGACTAGAGGGGAAATCGATAATGACTTTCAGATGGCTTTACAAGATCAAGCATGCCATCGATGGTATCATATAGAAGTACAAAGTGAGTTTTATGGTGAGAGGTTTCTCATAGGAAGAGGGAGTGGACTATGAGGATGCTTTTTCTCCAATTGCAAGGTACACTTCCATTAGAGCAGTGATGTATTTAGTCTCCATTATCGGATAGAGGATACATCATATAGATGTGAAGATAGATTTCCTCAATGGGATAATTAAGTAACAAGTGTATATCGAGCAAACTCGGGTCTTTGAGTTCAAGGGGAAGGAGTCCCATGTTTACACGCTGAAAAAGGCCTTGTATAGAATCAAGCAAGCACTGTGAGCATGGTATTATAGGATTGATGGATACTTGCAAAATATATATTTTACCAAAACTGAAGCAGATCCCAACTTATATTTCATATTTGTTGAGGTTTATCTACTCATTTTGGTACTATATGTAGATGACCTATTTGTTAAAGGGTTAGAGAGGCTCATCACAGGGTGCAAGGAATATATGGCAGTTAAGTTTGAGATGAAGGACATTGACATGGTGCATTACTTCTTGGGGTTGAAGGTTTGGTATATACTAGGGGAGATTTTTCTTGGTCAGGGTAAGTATGTAATCAAGATTCCGAAGAGATTTTGAATGCATCTTTACAAACCCATGGCCATGCCTATCATCACTAATATGAATAAGTTCACTAATTCATATTAAAATAAGGTGGATACCATGTCCTATAGGAAGTTGATAGGTTCCTTGATGTAGCTAGTCAACATAAGGCCAAATATGTTTTGCAATGAACACTTTGGCCCATTTCATGGTGGAGGGGAGGCATGAGCATTGCATAGCAACAAAACATGTTCTCGGATAATTGGGGGACACAGTGGAGTATGGGATAAGATATCTTGGAGACGGTGAGGTGAAGTTGCACAGATATACAAACTCGGATTGGGTAGGCAATGCATCAAATAGGAAGAGCACCTCAAGGTGTTGCATCAACTTGGTATCAACAATGATATTCTAGTTCAACCAAAAGCAAAATTTTATGGCACTCAACTCAACGGTGGCAGAGTATATGGTAGTGAGTGCAGCTAGTTGCAAGGCCATTTGGTTTCCCAAGTTGCTAGCAATTTTATTTGATCATGAGTTGGATCCCACTATGATTTACTGTGATAATCATATCTGTATCAAACTCTTCGAGAATCCATTTTTTCATGACAAATCCAAGCACATTGAGATCATATATCACTTCATTCGACGCAATATTCAGAAGGGAGGGGTGAATCTCTAGTATGTACCCACAAATCACTAGGTTGCTAACATTCTTACTAAACCCTTAGCAAAATGGAATTTGAAGCATTCAGAGATAAACTTGGATTGGTGCAAAATTCCTTCCTCTCTAAGAGGGAGTGTTGATGTTTGTAGCTCGGACATAAACTTTCGCACAATTTTAGTGTCAAATGTGCATGAAGTCATCCAAGTCAAATATATTTTATAATTCACATTATTAATAAAGTGAAAGTTTTATATTTAGTTGATCGGATAAATTAAGTGTATTTTAATACATTAGTGATTTAGACTAATCTCAAGCATACATCTCATTGACAGATCGAGGTTTTAATAGATTAGGGTTTCAACTAAATTATAAATGCAAGTAAAGGTACAGGGTTAAGACATTCATTATTTTCACTCAAAGCCAGTTTGGTCAGGTATTTTTAGAATGCCAGAGAGGACCTAGTTCAACAATCAGGCAGAGGACAGTGTGTAAATCCATATAGGACATATATGTACCCTCATACAAACATATTTTTATAGTCGTACAAAACATGCACGCACAACCATACAGAAGGCTTGCACAGTAGGTAGTGATCAACAAGTTGTTTTCTTGGTTGTTTAGGGCAATTTTACTTAGTAAGGTATGCAGATTTTTCCTCATTTGAGTTTTTTTACAAGTGGAAATTTACTTGTAAGCTTTGATTTATTAATCAAAAGTTTATTTGAAGGAGTAAATTATTTGTGTATTGTGCTTATGCTTCCATTGTTCATTTTCTAGACTACTACTATGTCAATAATTTCTTTTCTGCAAATTAAATAATGATTTATTTATTTAGAACATAAGGACAACATTCACCAAGGGTTAAGAAAATTTACAGTTATTAGACCCATTTTATGGCGAAGGGGTAATTATTCGGAAGTCTAAAGGTGTTTCTCGCATATTAGCAGGAATTCCGAGACACGTTGAGAAATGCAGGAATTCCGAGACTTAACATAAGTTTAATAAGGTGTGTAATCATATCTTTAATACGATCAGTCAAGATTTGTGGGATTCCTCAACCACTAATGCACATGAAACGAAGGTTCTATCCAAGTCAACCAGAAAGTGCCATAAGTGCGATTTTAAATCCTGGAAGCACATGGACGAAGCAGTGAACTTCATAAAATCAAAGTAAAGTCATCCACGATGTTTTTTATATGTAACGTGGTGTGCTATTTTAGTAATCATTGGTCACAGTTTGCGTTTCTCCAAAACTCTATGTAATAATCCATTCAATCTGCAATCACACACACAGCCTCTCTGTAATTAGAATTTTATGGAGAGCTAGAATGGCTAATTTGAGAGGGTTTGTATTTGTATGCATATCCCTCACATTGGTTGTTCTATATCACGTGGAATTCGACACATGTCGAGATGAGATCCAAGGTTTGGTGAATGACTGCAGTTCAATACTATCAAGAAAGTCTCATTTTGTTGTGTGTTGTGGTCTCATCAGAAGTGCATACATGGGGTGTGTGTGTCCCAGTATTACTAGTCAAATCGCAGCATTCATCAACGTACCCAAGATGGTTAGACTCATTGAAATATGTGGCAGAAACATTCCTCATCACTCAATCCAGGAGTATATATTTCACACTGCATCTCATTCATAGATGATCACTGTATTGCTTTGCTATATTTCAATCCTTTAATGCTATAGTTATTCATATGTTCTTCAATTCAATCATCTTGTTGGAATAGTAACTCATTGATATTTGTATACAATTTCCATCCCTCTCCAATTTCCATCCCTCAGAGATGAAGAGTTGCTCTCGATTGCATTGACGTCCATCTATTGCATATCATATAAATTAGGTTGAAGAATAAATACTATTTATGAAAATGTTAAGTAGATATTGCTTTATATTATATTTGTGGGAAACCATTACATTACAGTAGATACTGCTTTATATTATATTTGTGGGAAACCATTACAATTCATGGTAGATTTTATCTTCTGTTAGTCCTTTTGATTTCTTATTGGTTTAATTGGCCATTGTTTTAAAATGTATATTGGTAGTTGATGCATGAATAACTAGTATTTGATGAATGGTTACTGGGCAGTTCCCATTAAACTAAAAAAAGGCGGGTGATAACGGGTGATTACAAGTACTCATGGAGAACAAATAACTTATAACTTGTTTGTGACACTTAAATTGTGACCTATCATGCACCAACCATAAGTTAAGTGATTGTGCTAGTAAAACATTAACCAAAAAACATTGTTTGAAATAAAATGTATAAATAATTTTAACATGTGTAATTTGAGATAAAGGTAATTAACTTTTCACTAGAATTTTTCCAATCACTCTATTGAACAATCAAATTATGTTTGAGTCATTATTTAGTAAATCATTATATCATAACTATAATGCCATTATATAAAATGTATTGATGATTTTAACATGAGTAATCAAATTATGTTTGATTAATTATGATCCACATCGTAGTTGGCATTTGTTGTCGGATGCTAACTTCGACCAGTCATCGCTGTTGATACAACTTCGACAAGTTTCGACACGACATAACTTCGACAACTTCAGTACTGCGACATGCTCCGCAACTTCGACATGTTCAACGACCTCATAGTTCGCGACAGCGGCATACAACGTTGACATGCGACCAACGACTGTCGAACTTCGACATACTGTCTCTTTTTCTTCCAGTCGACTGTAACGGTTGAACAGTTGAACCGTTCTAACTTCTTCCTTATAACTGAACGTAATGGCCAGGCACCCAAGCGTCTCAAACTTCTATATAAGCATGTAAATTATTGTAACATACATCTTATCTTGATCAATCTAGAACAGTTCGCATTCCTGCATATTATCTGTGTGTATTTGTGTTATCTGTAATGCGAAATCCTGTTTTTGCTCATTATGTTTATTAATATTCCGCCATAACAAATCTGACTCATTTAGTCGAACTGTTGTCCCCCTCATTCTTCCTGGCCACGACCCGGACCATTGGTATCAGAGCGTACTCAGTTTTTCTTGCTTAAGTTCTGCGTATACACTTCTCTCGAAGTTACCTGACTTATGCCAGTTCAAACTCGCTCGCAATCTCAACAATCTAGGCAGACGCGATCTCCAAATATGACAGAAGAAATAAATGATAGACATCCAGTCGTCGAGATAGCATAGCTTATTAAGCAAGCTCTGGCTCAAAAATGAACTGAAATGTTCACCCAGTTCAATGAGATTCGCTTGCGATTCGCTTCGACATCCGGAGGATCCTCGACGAGAACTCACTCCAATAAAATCAGCCCCTTCAAAGTGAAAATGAATCTCGACATACTGAATCTTGAAGGAAAGATTGACGCAGAATCCGTCAACAATTGGGTGCAACAATTGGAATCCTATTACGCTGTAAATCAACTCTCCGAAGCTGAAAAAGTCACCATTGTGTTCTTAAAGAAGTCAACCTCCGTGCACTGATGTTGGGAGAATCTCTCGACAAAGATGGAGAAAAACGGAGACCCCATTGACACATGGGATAAATTTGTCGAACACATCCGGAAGGAATTTTACCTGCTGAAATACCTCGAGTAGTAGTATAAGAAGTGGAAGCAGCTAAGGCAATGGAAAGACCAATAAGTACAGAGTTACACCGACGAGTTCTATCGACTCATGGCAAGACTTGGCATCCAAGAAGAAGAGAAATTGCTTGTTCTGAAATACACCAATGGATTGTCTCAGTACATCCAGCAGGAGATGGAATTTTTTACTGTCAATATGCTTACGGATGCTTTCCACTACGCAAGCAAACTAGAAACCAAGAAGAAAGGAAAAGCACATTTTGTGACAAAGACGACATAAGGAAGACCACCCAATAAGAAGACACCAGCCGACTACGGCAAGTCGAGATCTTCTTAGCCGACACTGCCAAAGCTTGACAATGGTAAGAAGTCTTTTCACAAGAGGGAACACATCAAGCAGCTTTTGGAAAACTCAAACACAGGCTCTGCACTGCACCAGTACTTGTGTTACCTGATTTGCATCAACCCTTTGAGATTGAGATGGACGCATCGGACTATGCCTTGGGCGTAGTGATCACTCAGTCTGGTCACCCAGTCGCTTTTCATTCTGAGACTTTTAACGACACGGTGAGAAGATATTCGACATACGAAAAAGAACTGTATGCCATTGTGGAAGCTCTCAAGCAATGGAGGCATTAAATCCTTGGCAAGTAAACGGTCATTCTTACTGATCACAAGCCTCTATAGTTCGCTCTGACACAATCAAAGTTGCAGACAAACCGACAACTCAAGTGGATTAATTACCTACAACAATTTCAGTTGGTGATTAAGTATCGAAAAGGAAAGGCTAATGTCGTTGTAGATTGCCGCGGTCGACCACCCATTACTCTCCTTTTGACAGTGATGAGTATGCAAGGTTACGACATGACCACTTGGCAACAATTCTATGAGGACGACAATGACTTCTCAGTAGTCTACCTACAGTTACAGACTAACAAGTTGTCAACCTCAGACTCCGAATACTTCCTGAAAGATAACTTGATATACAAGATTGGATAGCTTTGTGTACCGACCGGTGAGCAACGACAACAACTCATTTGGGACGTGCACTACAGAAAGACCACATGACACTTTAGAGTAGCAAAGACACTTGTTGTTCTGCAGAAGTATTTCTTCTGGCCTACACTTAAATCTGACGTAAACAAGTACATTCGATCATGCATGGTTTGTGCCATTGCTAATCCACCTAATCGGCGACAAGGATTGTACACACCTCTGCCAGTTCCTAGTCGACCATGGGAATCTATTTCTATGGACTACTTGACGGGTTATCCTACTACCAAACATCAGCATGACGCGATATTAGTAGTAGTCGACCAATTTTCCAAGATGTCCATTCTCATACCATGTAAAAAGACCACGACAGCACAACAGACTGCTCTGTTCTTCTTTACACATGGTTGGAAACACTTTGATTTACCCACAACCATCATTTCTGACTGAGATGCCAGATTCATCAACATCTTTTGGAAGACCCTCTGGAAACATCTAGACACGTGAATCTCATTTTCGACAGCTTTCCATCCTCAGACTGACGGACAAACGGAAGTTGTGAATCGCTTGGTAGTACAACTGCTTCGCATGTACAATCACCAACATCGACACACATGGGATGATAGTCTTCCATACATTCAACACAGCTACAATCGTGCTCAGCACAGCTCTACAGGAAAGAGTCCCTTTGAAGTCTGTTACAGATTTCAACCCTCGATGCCTATTGACTTAATCAGCTCCTTGACACAGCCAAACTCCGACACAGATCCCAGTCAGCGAGAACTTGATAAAGTGTTAGTTTTTCATAATTTAATTCATTCTGATCTAGGATCTTAACTAAAAGAACAACATGTACATCATTTTAAGCATAAGAGACAAGATACAAGAGACACAAAACATTTCATCGGGGAAAACCAAGAAGGTGAAAAACCCCACAACTTCCTCAGAGATAGAATAATCACCAATACAAAGATCACCATGATCAAACCCAAGAGATAGATATCTTCAACAGAATGCTCCTCCTCCACTTGTGTGCATTCCTCCTCTCTCTCACTAATGTGAAGTGAGTGAATAATAGAATGTGTAAAATGAGAGAGACGCACTCTCTATTTATACACTAACTTGACTTGACCTTTACTCAACTAGGTCGGCCTCAACTTAACCACTTAACATAATGCTGACTGGGCCGACCCCCACTAGGGTGGTCTAATAACCCTTTGACGCACATGACCCATACAGGGCCGACCCCATCAATGTGGTCTAATAACCCATCAAGTATAAGCTACGACACTTACAATATAACTGACGACACTTCCAATCGGAGGAATAATACATCTCCGTTGGGGATACAATAAAGTACAAATACAATATACAAGTGAATATCTTCTGAAGTTACAAATACATCAACACTCCCTCTTAACTAGGAAGGTATTCTCTTGACACAAGTCATCAATACATATAGGCACAAGTCTTTAATTATGGATTTGGTGTTATACCTCAATATTACACATTATGTATTAGTGTCGCATCCTTGCATTAGCGACCTAAACGACAGTTTCCCTTAAAGATCATCTAAACATCCAGAGTGAAAACCATTGACTGAACACTGAAATCAAAACCTTTTTCTGCCATCTGTCAACCCAACTTAGCCCTATTTGTGAGCACTACCACTCCCTGCATATCTACAGGGGCATGGTAGTCAGTACTACCGCACATTGCTCCTTCTCTGGGGCGCGATACTACCGCGTTATGCTCAGTTATAGTGGCACGGTAGTCTGAAATTAGCCTTTTTGCCTTAGATTTTGGGATTTCGACCTTTGAGGAGATTTTGTTGCGATTACCACCTTTGATTCGATCCTAACTCCTTCTTTGTTTAGCTGGCCTGATCCACTAAACCCTCCATAGATCCACACTTCTCTCTTGTTGGTTAACCTTCCCATGTGCTATAAGAGAGAAGCCTTCCATGGGCCAAAGGGAGGACTTTTTGGGGCATCAAACCTATGATCTTCAAACTTTTGTAGAGATAGCTAGAGGAAGCACTTGGAGCTGGAGGATTGGATTGGATATCAAGCAACCTTTGTAAGCACTCTTCAAGTTGGTAATAAAACATAACTTGTCTTGTTTTCCAAATCATGTATGTTGATTTTGTTTCAATCATATGATTTGTATCTGATATAGATTTAGATTCTAACTCATATTTCAAGTTTCTAGAGAATCGTATATGCTTGTATCTTGGTTTCATTCTGACAGGTTCATTCATGAGGACTTGGAGATTGGAGTGACCATTAGGATGAGCAATTGAATCGAAGGTCAGTTAGATCTCTTCCATTTCTTTCAGCAATATAGTCTTGAGATGTTTGTTTAGATCTAGGAATTCAAGGTAGCATTTGTTATCTTTTTGTCTTAGTTTAGAGTCAGTTAAATTCTACTTTAACCTAAGAGAGTTTCTACCTATCCGTAGGGAGAAATTTCTACAACAAAAACTGGCAACCATACTGGGGACTAAATCCATTTTCTTTGCTTGTGAAGTTTGCTTTCACTCATTGATTGTAAGAATTGGGTTCTTTTACCCTCATTCGCTTCCCTGTTCTCTGCATTAGACTTCTGTTACAGATCAGTAAGTCCTCTGGGTTGGAAACCCTTGAAAAGTCAAAATCTTTTCTCAAAATTCTGCCTCTTTCCCCCTGTTCACACACTACCGCGCCCCCGTAACTGCCTACAGAGTGGTAGTACCGTGCCTTAACCACTGTCTAGAGCGAGGTAGTCTATCAGTACCACGCCTTAACCACTGTTTAGAGCGCGGTAGTCTATCAGTACCACTCCCTGGTTGCCTGAAGGCCCGCGGTAGTTCCTGGAAAGTGTTTTTTCTTGGTTTGTTTGGTTATTTTTTGGGTCTTTTCAAGATTTGGATCCATGTTGGCCCTTTGAGTAAACACTAGTGTTTTGTTTGCATTTTTAAGAGAAATGGGTTCTATTTTGGAAAAAAAAATTCCCCATGAATCGTGCATCCTACAGTCGTTTTGACCCATATTAAGGTTTTGAGATCATTTTTGGTTTGGTGTGTTTGGTGTGTTTGGATTGCTTGGCATCTTATTTCCTTTACATCCTATCTAATGATTGTTGAGAAAGATTTATTCCTTGTCTCCGCTTTAGTCCAAAGAGAAGCTTGGTTTTGTCACTCTTTTGCTATATTCACGAAACTGGAAAAAATATATGTTCTTCTTGCTTTAATTTGATCATTTGCAATTCTTGGTCTCAAATTCATAAGGAGAAGAAAGGCTTGTTTCAGATTCGTGTACATTCGAGTTAAAGATAGAATTGTTGAGTGCTTTTCTTTGCCTTCCATCTAATTGGAAACGTTTGCAGAATCTTTCTTTCTGTAGCTTGGATGTGTCTTTTTCAAGTGTGAAAAGATAAGAAATGGATTAGAATCGTTACGTTTGGTGTTCATATGAATAACTTTTGTTAAGTTTAAACCAAATAACCAAGCAAGATCACTGAAAGAAGCATAATCACAAGATAGACACACAATATATCCTGGGAAACCCTCATGGGGTAGAAAACCCAGTAAAGCTTTCCTCAATAAGATGATCAACCAAAATACAAGATGTGCTCCTCCTTCCTTTGTCTCCTTAGCTGATCTCCCAGACAAGTGCGCACTCTTCCACAAGTGAGTGAGTGATCTAATGAGGAGTTCACCTCCTCTATTTATACTTGACTCTCAACTGACTAAAAGACCTGTTGGGGCCGACCTCACCTGGAGAAGTCTAATAACCCCTAAAATATAACTACAGGGCCGACCCACACATGGTGGGTCTAATAACCCTAGTTAATATCAAACCCTGGAGGAATAAACATCTCCAGATACATAGTAGGATTACCTCGGAGGAATGAAACATCTCCGGAATAAATAATGTACAAATATAATATTCTTAGAAGTTACAATATTCAACACTCCCCCTTAACGAGAAGGATATTATAACAACATCTGTAGGAGCAAGGAGGCATTTACTACATCATCTATATATCATCGAAAGCTTTCTTCAATTCATCATCATCAGTAACTTGACTAGTTACTGGAACATCAACATCGTCATCAGCATCGTCATACGATCATTAGCATCGTCATCACACGATCATCATCATCATCGTCACACGATCATCAATATCGTCATCACACGATCATCAGCATCGTCATCACACGATCATCAGCATCGTCATCACACGATCATCGGCATCGTCATGACACGATCATCGGCATCGTCATCACACGATCATCAACATCGTCATCACACGATCATCGTCATCGTCATCACACGATCATCGTCATTGTCATCACACGATCATCAACATGATCATCAGCATCGTCATTACACGAACATCGTCATCGTCATTACACGAACATCGTCATCATCAAGGAATGATGTAAACCAGTCATGTACCTTTTGAACCGAATTCCAGGGACGATCCAGTCCTATCATGTTCTAGGAGACCTCACGTCTACGGCTCAGTTTACAGGACCAAAGTCCAAGGATGATCCAATCCTTCACCGTGCTTTTAGGACCTACGTCCAAGGATGACTTAATCCTCAACCGTCCACCAAGGACTTCATTCTCGAAGACATACGTCTACGGCTCTTCTTTCGGACTGAAGTCCAGGAATGATCCAATCCCTTCATCATCGAAGACATATGTCTACGGCTCTTCTTTCGGATTGAAGTCCAGGAATGATCCAATCCCTTCATTATCGAAGACATACGTCTACGGCTCTTCTTTCGGACTGAAGTCCAGGAATGATCCAATCCCTTCATTATCGAAGACATACGTCTACGGCTCTTCTTTCAGACTGAAGTCCAGGAATGATCCAATCCCTTCATTATCGAAGACATACGTCTACGGCTCTTCTTTCGGACTGAAGTCCAGGAATGATCCAATCCCTTCATTATCGAAGACATACGTCTACGGCTCTTCTTTCGGACTGAAGTCCAGGAATGATCCAATCCCTTCATTATCGAAGACATACGTCTACGGCTCTTCTTTCGGACTGAAGTCCAGGAATGATCCAATCCCTTCATTATCGAAGACATACGTCTACGGCTCTTCTTTCGGATTGAAGTCCAGGAATGATCCAATCCCTTCATTATCGAAGACATACGTCTACGGCTCTTCTTTCGGACTGAAGTCCAGGAATGATCCAATCCCTTCACATGTTCATCAAGAACATGTATCCTCATCATCATAACATGTATCACCACAACATGTATCATCAACATCAAAAGCATGTACAATCACAACATGTATCATCATCATCAAAACATGTATAACCACAACATGTATCATCATTATCAAAACATGTGTAACCACAACATGTAGAACATGTATAACCACAACATGTATCACCACAACATTTATCATCATCATCAAAACATGTATAACCACAACATGTATAACATGTATAACCACAACATGTATCATCATCATCAAAGCATGTATAACCACAACATGTATAACCACAACATGTATCATCATCATCAAGGCATGTATAACCACAACATGTATAACCACAACATGTATCATCATCATCAAAGCATGTATAACCACAACATGTATAACCACAACATGTATCATCATCATCAAAACATGTATGCATCTATCATCAAAAGCATGTATACATCTAATCATCAAAAGTATCTATCATCAAAAGTATCTAGCATGTATACATCTATCATCAAGAGCATGTATACATCTAACCATCAAAATAAAGAATATAAGAGTCCTAAATCTAAATAATTCTAGGTGAGTAAGTGCAGAAAAATAGGTAACCTCATCATTGATGAGATAGGCTTGTCTGTCTCATACTGTGCTACTCCCCCTTTCGAGGAGGGTTCTTCTGAACTACACCAAGCTTGTCTCGGAAGTGTTCAAACTTTACTCGAGACAGAGGCTTGGTCAGGATATCAGCAATTTGATCCTCAGTGCTTATATACTCTAGCTTGATAGCTCCTTTCTGCACCATATCTCGAATATAAAAGTAACGGATCTCTATGTGTTTTGACTTATCATGAAACACAGGATTTTCAGTCATCTTGATGCAGCTTTGATTATCACACATAATCACAGTGGGGTCCATTTCTAAGTCAAACACTCCAGATAAAAGTTTCCGAAGCCATACTGCTTCACAGCTAGCAGAACAGGCAGCTATATATTCAGCTTCAGCAGTACTGAGGGCCACACTTGATTGTTTCTTGCTGAACCATGAGATCATGGCAGATCCAAGACCATAACATCCACCTGAGGTACTTTTTCTATCTGAGACACTACCTGCCCAATCAGAATCTGAGTAACCATGTAATCTGAGTTCATGACCTCCAAGATAGAAAAGGCCAAAATCTAATGTACCTTTTAGGTACCTCATTATATGCTTTGCAGCTATTAAATGAACCTTTCTAGGTTCTACTAGATATTGACTTAGGGTATTTACAGCAAAGCATATATCAGGCCTAGTATTTGTTAAATACATCAATGATCCAATGATTTGTCTATATAGAGTTATGTCCACTAGTTCTGATGAATCATTAACTAATAACTTTAAGTTGGAGTCCATGGGAGTGGCCATGGCTTTACACTCCAACATATCAAATCTTTTGAGAATCTCCACAGTGTACTTACCTTGATTTAGAAAGATCCCTTTTGGTTCTTTCCATACTTCTAGACCCAAGAAGTAGTGCATTAGTCCGAGATATTTCATCTCGAATTCTGAATAAAGCTTCTTCTTGCTTTCAATAATCTGTTTCTCATCTCCAGTTAGGAAAAGATCATCTACATATAACAGCAATATAACTGGTTCATCATCCATCACCTTGAGATAAAGATTTGGGTCAGCTTTACTTTTGGTAAAGCCCATTCTAGTTAAGAAATTGTCAATCCTTCCGTACCAAGCCCTTGGAGCTTGTTTTAGCCCATATAATGCCTTCTTTAATTTGCATACATGAGTTCTTCCATCATTAACCTCAAACCATTGAGGTTGCTCTATGTATACTTCTTCTTCAATTACACCATTCAGAATAGCTGTCTTAACATCCATTTGATGTAATTTCCACTTCATCATGGATGCAAGAGCCATAATAGTTCTAATTGAAGTATACCTGGCAACTGGAGCAAATGTTTCTTCATAGTCAATTCCCTCCTTCTGAGAGAATCCTCTGGCTACAAATCTTGCTTTGTATTTTTCAATGCTTCCATCTGCGGCATGTTTTGTTTTAAAAATCCATTTGGAAGAAACCACACTTTTATCTTTTGGCTTGGGAACTATATCCCAAACATCATTTTTCATTATTGACTGATATTCTTCTGTCATTGCTTCTACCCATTCTTTCTTCTGAGCTGCCTCTTCATAGCTAGAAGGTAGTTGATCCACAAGATCACACATTAAGGCCATATAGTTGGACACTAGCTTTGGTTTCTTTCTTTCTCTAGTGGAGCCTTCAGGAGCTCCATATCTTTCAGCTCCTTGAATAATATCTCTATCCCATGCTGGTCTTCTTTTCCTGGAAGGTTCTGCAACAGGGGGTTCTTGAGGTTCCAGCATGTCATGATCCTCTGGTATAGCTTCTTCAGGGATGTGAACAGTCTCTGAATTTCTGGGTGATGAATCTTCTTCATAAACTTCTTCAAGTTGACACTTTATGGATTTCTTGAGAGCTGCTTCCTCATCAAAGGTTACATCTCTACTTATTTCTATATGATGGAAACCTGGTATGTAGATTCTGAAGGCTTTGGAAGTTTCACAATAACCAACAAACATTCCCTTCTTACCTGAGGGATCCAACTTGGTTCTCTTTTCTTTTGGAATGTGGATGTACACAGGACACCCAAATATTTTAAGATGACTTACCTCAGGCTTCTTACCTGTAAACACTTCTTCTGGAGTTTTGAATTCAAGAGCACTGTGAGATAATCTATTTTGCACATAAACTGCTCTCTTGGCTGCTTCAGCCCATAAGTACATGGGAAGATCTTGGTCATGTATCATGGTCTTCACAGCTTCCATGATTGTTCTATTTTTCCTTTCAGCCACCCCATTTTGTTGGGGATTGTAAGGAGTAGTTAGTTCCCTTTTAATTCCAGCTTCTTTGCAAAAGTCCTCAAATTCCTTTGAGGTGAATTCTCCGCCATTATCTGTTCTGAGAGTTTTGATTTTCTTGTCTGATAGATTTTCTATTAGAGCCTTGAACTCTTTGAATTTTCCAAAGACTTCATTCTTACCTTTCAGGAAGTATATCCAAGTTTTCCTTGAATAGTCATCAATGAATGAAAGATAGTATTCAAAACCACTTAAGGAAGTGGTGGGCATAGGACCACATACATCTGAGTGTATGAGCTCTAAAATGTTCTTAGTCTTTGTTTCACTCTTTGGAAAGAGGTTCTTGATATTTTTCCCTTTCTTACATCCTTTACATGAGCCATCATGATCAGCTTTTAAAACTGGTAATCCTATGACTACCTTGCTTACATAGGGTAAGGCTTTAAAGTTGATGTGAGCTAATCTTCTATGCCATAGATCACTGGGGCTAGAGATCTCATGTGCAAGGGCAGCTTCTGGATGACCTTTGAGTTTATAGAGACCTCCTTCTTCTTCACCAATAACAACTGCATCTTTAATTGTCTTCCCTTTGGACCACATGAGTACTTGTCCATCTATGAAGGCTACTCTGAAGCCTTTCTTATCTAGTGCTGAAATAGAGAGAAGGTTCTTCTTTAAACCTGGGACATATAAGATGTCTTTCATCTTCAAGGGTGTTCCAGAATCTAGCTTATAGCTAGCTTCACCAATTCCTTTGATAGGATATTGGTAGTCATCTCCTAGAGATACTTTCTGTGAAGAAGACTTTTCTTCAAGATTTGAGAAGGTCTTCCTTTGACCTGTCATGTGCTTGGAAGCACCACTATCAATGAGCCATGTATCTTCTCCAGGAGATACAGATCCAGAGAGTGCAGAGAATAGAACATATTCTTCTGGATCTTCTTTCTTCACCTTACATCTTTTCCTTTTGGGTTTTACCTCTACCTCTTCTTCTTCTTCATCTTCTTCCTCTTCTTCTTCTTCACTATCATTTTCTGCCATATGTGCATGATGTCTTTTGTGGAAGAATTTCTTCCTTTGAGAAGGACAAAATCTGGAGATGTGTCCCAATTTATGACAACTGTAGCATTCTACCGTAGAAAGATCTCTTGCTGAATTGGGTCCTCTTCTCTTGTTAGATCTAGAGAAGTGTTGAGATCCTTTGTGGTCAACTCTCTTGAGATGACTCATTCTTCTTCTTTTGGTATGAGTGGCTAAGGCTTGGTCATCCTCTTTGAGAAGGGCTTCTCTATTTGCAACCCTAGCTTCTTCTTGAACACAATCCTCCCATACTATGTCAAACTTCATGCTCTCTTTCCTGGCACACATGGTTTGTATAAATGACTCCCAAGATCTAGTGAGACCATTGAGGGCAGTCATCACAAGTTCATCCTCATCAAGAGTATCACCAATTGCATCTAGTTGTTCCTTGATTTGTGAAACCCTTGAGAAGTAGTCTTGAATGGATTCTCCTTTGTGCATCTTGGTACTCTTCAATTTAGTCCTCAGATTCATCTTCCTATTGATGTTCTTCCCTTCATACATTCTTCCTAGGGCATCATACATTTCCTTTGGAGTCTTTTTGGAGGCCACTTGGGAAATCAAGTGGTCTTTGATGGAATCAGCTATGATTCTCTTTGCCCTAATCAAATATTTCCTATACTTCTCTTTGGCTTCATCTCCTTCTGGTTCTGCAACTTCTTCCTTGATAAACTGAGCAAGATCATTCTCTTCAAGAATGAGACCAATTCTGTATTTCCATGCCCGGAAATTCTCTATGCCTTCTAGCTTGTCTTCAAGCTTAGTATTTGGAGCCATCTTCTCTTGGGGGAGTCCAAGAGACAGAGTAGACTTACTTGGAAAGTTACTTTTCACTTTTCCGTAAAATGAAACAAAATTTTATCGCACTTTTGGTAGAATTAGGGTTTGACTTTCTCGGAGTTCTACTTAACCAAAAAGTTCTATCTATAGCTTAAAAGAATGCTCTTGATAAGGGCTATCCAACCATGTAATCAGAAATCAAAAATTCCAACTTTTTTCTGAAACCAAAATCTGACGTATCGCACTTTTGGTAGAATTAGGGTTTGCAATTCCCGGAGTTCTACCCAACCAAAAAGTTCGCTCTAGGGCTTAAAAGAAAGGTATTGAAAATGGCTATCCAGCCATGCAACCAAAAATCAAAAATACCAACTTTGGGCTGAAACCCTAACTTCACCAAAGAGAGAGAGAGATAGTCTTACCTTGTGAAAGATGTCCTATTCAGTCTAGCTCTGATACCATGTTAAGTTTAAACCAAATAACCAAGCAAGATCACTGAAAGAAGCATAATCACAAGATAGACACACAATATATCCTGGGAAACCCTCATGGGGTAGAAAACCCAGTAAAGCTTTCCTCAATAAGATGATCAACCAAAATACAAGATGTGCTCCTCCTTCCTTTGTCTCCTTAGCTGATCTCCCAGACAAGTGCGCACTCTTCCACAAGTGAGTGAGTGATCTAATGAGGAGTTCACCTCCTCTATTTATACTTGACTCTCAACTGACTAAAAGACCTGTTGGGGCCGACCTCACCTGGAGAAGTCTAATAACCCCTAAAATATAACTACAGGGCCGACCCACACATGGTGGGTCTAATAACCCTAGTTAATATCAAACCCTGGAGGAATAAACATCTCCAGATACATAGTAGGATTACCTCGGAGGAATGAAACATCTCCGGAATAAATAATGTACAAATATAATATTCTTAGAAGTTACAATATTCAACAACTTTTTCATTGCTTTGGGTTAGTTTTGGGTACATATTTTACTTCTTTCTATCATTTTGAAAAGGAATAAAATTGCATGTGCATTGGGTTGTGCATATTGGGAATGGAAAGAATTCTTCCTTACTTTAGCTAGTGTTCATCGAATAGAAAGGCTCATTTCGATTCATTCTCATTTGCATGGTTTGGGTCGTCACAACACCACCAAGTTTCAGGTCCATTTACCCGATTAAGTAAGACAGCCTCTAAAATTAATCTCCCTAACTAAACCAACATTAACCTCACTTGAGGAAATCAAAAGAATTTGGTAGTTAGGTAGGACACCGGGGGATAAGAATCAAAATAATTTTCCCTTGTCATTTTTCATCTGAGACATAGTCATTGTCTTTAGGGAACTAAAATCCTCTAGTATTTGTTGACACGGTCATACACCAGTTTGTGGAGGGTCCTCCTGACTGTTTCACACTTTCAGGGGTTAAACCGCTGCGAGATTGAGAACTGAACAGACTCTATGGAATGTCGCACTCCACTTAGCCCTAAGGCAACATCGATCATTGTCTTCCTTGTATTCATAGTAATGCAAGAGTGATAAGGCAGAAGTGCCGAAAACCTTTTTCAATGTGTCATGAACGAGGTAGCTTAGTGACTTTTCTTCTAGGGCTCTTTACCCAGGATCCCTTTCGGTAGAGGGATATCCTTCCATTATTAGTCTCTCATTTTGTATTGTTCGGCTTGGATTTCATCACCTTACGAAGGATAAAATTTGTTGAGGTCTCCATCTCTTAGTTAGGAGGTTTTGCTTGCTATCTTGTAGAGGGTCTTTTTCTTTGTAGGGCTGCTTGTTGTCATTTTGTGCGTTTTGTTGTACAACTCGCTTACTGTGGCAGCAGCCTTAGTATAGTTTTTTGAGTTTGCTCTTTTGGCCCGTGAGCCTTGTCTTTTCCTAGCTCCCCTTTCGCACACTCGGTTTCCTGAGGGTTTTTGAGTTCTTTTTAACAAGACTTCATCCACATCACTTAGTTTTGTTCCATGGAGAATCTATCTCCATGCACCCATGCTCCTTCTGGGACTACCAATCCGGAGACCCCTTTTCAAGGGGTACCTTTTACTTTTTCTCTAGTTGGAGATATTGGTCCTCCCTTTATTGCCACGTTAAATCTTCCTGGATTAACCATAAGATTACCGGTATGGTTATTCAATCCGGTAATTCCGATTGGACCCAATGTTTCGAATGTTAACTCTCCACCACGAGAGAGTCAATCCCAAACTAATATTTCCCCTTCTTCGTTGGATGAATCTTCTTCCGTTCCTTCTTCCTCTCCTGATCAAAGCAATAGTGTTAGTAATCGGAAGGATAAGAAGAAGAAGAAAAGGAAAGTTAAGAAGAAGAAGGATAAGGAAGAGACCAAGCGTAAACCGGTTGCCCCTAATGGCACTCATTCTACGAAAACACCTTGTAAGCCCAAGTTCCCCTGCAAAATATGCAAGGGTGATCACCTTCTCAAGGATTTCCCTGGTCTTTCCCGTGTGTCAGAAGTGTGGTCTAAAAACCCCAAACCAATTGTATCGTCGACCTCTGACCATCATGTCGATGACACTCCCTCAACCAGTGACCCCTTGGTGAAGGGTCGGAAGGGTAAAGTCCTATATCCATGTTTGATATGCAAGGGTATGCACCATACTTTCCTTTGTCCAAGCATGGATGAAGCTTCGCAGTGGTTGGAAGATATTACTAGTTCTCAACTGGTGCTTCCAACAAATGATAGTAAGTTGTCCCTCGACCCCCCGCTGGTTGACCAAGTGATCAATTCAGTTTCATATGCAATTGATCCCACTCTCCCTCCCGAGAGTGAAGTGATCGAGTCGCTATCATCCCCACTCGATCCCGCTCTTTCATTGGAGAAATTCCAGACTGAAGCAGTCACCTTGACACAATCTTCGTCTCATTCTTATCTTCCCAGCGAGAGTGAATTGGAAACTACTAATGTTTTCCTTATCGGTTCAGAATGTCCTCAGCAAGGGGAAACCATCATCCCAAGCATAGTTTACTTTTGGTTTTATGCTTGTGTAAAAATGAAACCAACCATCATTTTGAGCAGAGTTCCCTTTATGTGTCAAGCTCGTTAAAAAATGAAATAGGTCACCATGAGCATAGTTCCCTTTCTATGTCAAGCTCGTTAAAAAATGAAATAGGTTCCCACAAGCATAGTTTATTATTTGTTTCAAGCTCGTTAAAAAATGAAACCGACCCTCAAGCACAGTTTACCATTGGTTTCAAGCTTGTGTAAAAATGAAATCAATCCCAAGCATAGTTTACTTTTAGTTTCAAGCTTGCGTAAAAATGAAACTACCTTCGAGCATAATTTCTTTCTGTTTTAAGCTCATTAAAAAATAAAAAGGACCCTTTCAAGCATTGTTATTATCTATTTCAAGCTTGTGTAAAAATGAAATATATCCCCCTTCCATTTGTTCAAGTCTCTCGCTAGAGTTAGGATTTCAACCTTCATTTCATCTGCCTAAGTCATTTGGTCCTGGTTGTCCCTACCCCCCCTGGTGAACACATTTGGATTAGTAGCCAGGATTTTTGGGTAAGGAAGAAGAGTAGTCAGACGAAACGAAGCTTGGGGGGCATGTTTAGATGTTAGCAATCATGCTGGGGGCATTTACCAACCTCTGGTCATCATGTTGGGAGGGAACCCATCAATGGGCCTTAACTGTGAGCAGAGTTTACCTTTGGCTTCAAGCTCATTAAAAAATGAAACCAGTAGTCTGAGAAAATTTCTACTCCTGTGTCAAGCTCGTTAAAAAATGAAACACATACTTTCCCTTTGAGTCGAGTCTCCTCGTAGACTTAGTACCTGAACCTTCTTTACACCTGCCTATACTTTAGGCAAATGAAATGAAGCTTGGGGGCATGTCTTCAACCTCTGGAAGTCACGTTGAAGTCAACTCGATCGCCTCTCCACACCACGTCGGAGCTAAGTCACTTACTTCTAGCAATCATGCTGGGGGCATGTACCAACCTTTGGATTTCATGACGGGAAGAAGTTCACCATTGGGAACATTTTCGAGCATACTTTCCTTTTTAGGCTTCAAGCTCATTAAACCATGAAAATTATCCCGAGCATAGTTCATTTTCTGTTACAAGCTCGTTAAAAAATGAAGCAGACATCATGAGCATTCCTCCAACCTATCTTCGAGCTCGTTAAAAACAGTAAGATGGTGTTTGAGCTTACTTTTCACTTTTTTCGTGCTCTGGTTAAAACATGAAAAGTGGTTTGAGCTTATTTTTCATTTTTTGTGCTCTGGATCCAAACATGAAAAAGATTCCGAGTGCTTTTGATACCATTATCGTGCTCGTTAAACAATTGGAGTAAAAAGGTGTGTCTAACGAGTATAGTTTTATCACTTTATCCAACCTCGCTAGACTATTTATGGAAAAGGAACTCTGCCGAGTTTACTTTTCCTTTGTCGTACTCGGTCATCAACCATGACAAAGTTGTTCATGGAGTCCTCTTTAAGCTCTTTTCAGAATCCCTAAATAGGAAAATATTGCCAAGCGAAATTGATTCGTTCACGCTTGTAAAAGGATTTGAATGATCGTCTCCCTAGTGATAGTTTACCCCTTTTTCGGACTAGGGGACACTAATTACGAAAAATGAATACTCCAACCAATCATGACTAGAAGAGTCCTCTCCTGCATTGTTTTACCCTTTTTTGGGCAATGAGGCTAACTTTACAAAAAAGGACCGTTGGAATCTTCTTTAGTTCTTTTTGGACTCTCTAAACATGAAATGACGACCGAGTTTTCCTTCCTTGGACTCGTTAAAATTCAACATCGAAGGGCCCACTTTGGGACAAACCCCTCCTTTCCCAGGTTCGAAAAACATGTGATATTGGACTCATCTATGAGATGAGCTATACCAAGCATCTGTTATCCTCCTCAAGCTCGTAAAAAAACAAAGAGGTACTCGTCCATCATGTCAGAGGAAAATGGGAAAATGAGTCAAGTTTACCTTGTTGGCAGCTTGTGAATCGTCACCTTTGAACATGGCATGCATCCTCACCTTGTTTGTTTTGGGTAGTTAGTCTTGCTGATAGTGTCATCATTATGATCATGCGTCCTCATTATTTCTATGAGTTCACACTTCTTGTGGTTATGTCTATTCAAGTAGTCCCTGCTGCCAAGCTCTGTTTCATGCTGTTATATGTTCAAAGGGTTATTACCTTGAGTCCAACTCCACTTCATGTCAAACCTTTCCTTTGTGTCAGTACATATTCTATTGTTTCATCGGTCCATACTATCTCTTGTTCTGATTTCGTGTCGATGATGTGGGAATCATTATGGCCCACCTTCGACGAGTCTATTCCTGTCGACACCAAATCACTATCCAGGAAGTAGACTTAGGAGTCAACCACTAGTACCTTGGTACCTGCATGCCTCAATGGCAGGTTTCCTCGTGTTCGACAGTAGGTTTTCATCATTGACCTCTGATTGAATGATCTCTCGGATGCTCAACATCAACTCCTTTATTTGCATTTCGTTGAGATGTACTATAGATACCTTGGGGATCATTGTCATTATTGGTGATTTCCCTCGCATTTGTTAACGGTTCACATCATTGACCGGTAATCAAATGGTTTCTACCATGTTCGACTTCAACACCTTGTGATCACATGGATAGATTCGTATCGTTTGCGATCGGGTAGAAGAACTTGGACACCCTTTTGTCTTTTGTTTACGTCCAGGTTGCAATGGATATTTCCTCTGTATTGTCACACTGATCCACTTTTGTATTGGTCGTGGCTGTGTCATCACTGTCTCATGGATCTACACTTGTTCATAGTAGCCATGTTTTGTCTACATTCTATATCATCTCAGTACTCATGGATCTGCAATGTATTGGTCGGTAGCCATGCTTTGAGTCATTTGTTTCCGAGCATGGGAATGCCCGCCTCGGTGGTATATTTGACATTTTGTTTCTGTTTCAGCTCCTTGTTGCTCCCCTCGATACTATCTCCGAACCATATTTGTAAAGTCTTTCGGCCATCAGTCTCTTCTAACCTCACACTTTAGGGGGCATCTGTTATACCTCAATATTACACATTATGTATTAGTGTCGCATCCTTGCACTAGCGACCTAAACGACAGTTTCCCTTAAAGATCATCTAAACATCCAGAGTGAAAACCATTGACTGAACACTGAAAGCAAAACCTTTTTCTGCCATCTATCAACCCAACTTAGCCCTATTTGTGAGCACTACCGCTCCCTGCATATCTACAGGGGCACGGTAGTCAGCACTACCGCGCATTGCTCCTTCTCTGGGGCACGGTACTACCACGTTATGCTCAGTTATAGGGGTGCGGTAGTCTGAAATTAGCCTTTTTGCCTTGGATTTTGGGATTTCGGCCTTCGAGGAGATTTTTTTGGGATTACCACCTTTGGTTCGATCCTAATTCCTTCTTTGTTTAGCTGGCCTGATCCACTAAACCCTCCATAGATCCACACTTCTCTCTTGTTGGTTAACCTTCCCATGTGCTATAAGAGAGAAGCCTTCCATGGGCCAAAGGGAGGACTTTTTGGGGCATCAAACCTATGATATTCAAACTTCTGCAGAGATAGCTAGAGGAAGCACTTGGAGCTGGAGGATTGGCTTGGATATCAAGCAACCTTTGTAAGCACTCTTCAAGTTGGTAATAAAACATAACTTGTCTTGTTTCCCAACTCATGTATGTTGATTTTGTTTCACTCATATGATTTGTATCTGCTATAGATTTAGATTCTAACTCATATTTCAAGTTGCTAGAGAATCGTATATGCTTGTATCTTGGTTTCATTCTGACAGGTTCATTCACGAGGACTTGGAGATTGGAGCGACCATTAGGATGAGCAATTGAATCGAAGGTCAGTTAGATCTCTTCCATTTCTTTCAGCAATATAGTCTTGAGATGTTTGTTTAGATCTAGGAATTCAAGGTAGCATTTGTTATCTTTTTGTCTTAGTTTAGAGTCAGTTAAAGTATACTTTAACCTAAGAGAGTTTCTACCTATACGTAGGGAAAAATTTCTACAACAGCTGGATCATCGTCACTGGATCACGGAGCATCATCATCATCACTGCTGTTGTACTTGTCATCTCGATCACTGGGATATCTCTGAATTCTTCTCGTCATAGGAATTTCTACAGAGCCAGCCCTTTTTCATGTTGGATGTAGGCCCACCACCTGCAGGTCTTCATCATCACTGGCCATACTGTGGAATCCTCAGGACTTATTACGTGCGTCACAAAAACTCGAAAGAGCATCTCGGGAATTATTACGAGCTTACTTCTCAACCTATCATATATCCCAGGGAAATATTATATGTGACCACCACAAAACCTCGAAAGAGCATCCCAGGACTGATTACGAGCACACAGCTCAACCTATCGAATCTCCCAGGATATTTTACATGCAACTGCACAACCTGTCCATGGCCACAGAGTATCATCCTGATACTCATGATCATACTGATCATGTCATCTCATCGTCCACGAAGCACAAGCCATATGTACATCACACAGCACTTACATTCACCGGCATGGGAAGACACACTTCAACCATCCATGAAAGGCTCAGCACTTATATCTACGCAATGGGAAGACACACTTCAACCTTTTGAGAATGGAATCGCATTTATATCCATATCCATGGGAAGACACACTTCAACCATGCTAGGAATGGCAGAGCACTTATATCACAGCCATGGGAAGACACACTTCAACCATGCTCGAATGGAACATCACTTATATCGCAGCCATGGGAAGACACACTTGAACCATGCTCGAATGGCACAGCTCTTACATCAAAAACCATGGGAAGACACACTTCAACCATGTCAGAATGGCCCCAACCCTTATATCTGCACCATGGGAGGACACACCTACCACCATGTGAGAATGGCTCATGTGCATCCGTGTCTTCAGAACTCATCACACATGGTCCAACTGATCATGCAATGCATCCACCTGATACATATCATCACATATGATCGTTCTGATCATCATCATAGCATCATCCTGATGCATATGATCCAGAGCATCATCCTGATACTCATCACACATGATCATCCTGATCATCGTCCTGGTGCATATGATCCAGAGCATCGTCCTAATACTCATCACACATGATCATCCTGATCATCGTCACTGCATCATCCTGATGCATGTCATCATACATGATCCAACTGATCATACAAAGCATCCAACTGATGCATATCCAAAGTAGTAACTGGAGCATTGTCCTGATGCTCATCACACAATGCTTACATCCACATCCATGGGAAGGATCCTCCTCTCACCATGCTTGGAATGGCTCCTGCAAATGTGTCCATCACTTCTTCCTAGAAGTATCTTCAATCCGAAGAACGCCAAGCCTCTCTATGAAGTACTCAAACTTCACTCTGGCTAGTGGTTTCGTCAACACATCCGCAACCTTCTCATCCGTCACAATATACAGGAGCTTCACTGCTCCTCTCATCACCATATCCCTGATATAGTGATATTTGATCTTAATGTGCTTTGACCTGTTGTGGAACACTGGGTTCTCAGACAGCTTCACACAACTCTGGTTGTCACAAAAGATACCAGTAGCCTCCAACGGGAGATCAAATAACTCAGACAGTAGCTTCCAGAGCCATACTGCCTCACAACTAGCCGAACAAGCTGCAACATACTCTACTTCGGCTGTACTCAGTGCTATGTAGGACTGCTTCCTGCTAAACCAAGAGATCACACCTGATCCCATACTGAAGCAACACCTAGAAGTGCTCTTCCTATCTGCAGCACTACCTACCCAATATGAATCAACATAACCCTGCAGGTTAAACTTTTGATTCACATCATACTTGAGCCATAATCAATTGTACCCTTCAGGTACCTCAGAATGTGCTTTACAACAACCAAGTGAACACCTCTAGGATCCGTTAGCAATTGGCTCAATGTGTTCACCGCAAAGCAAATATCTGGTCTTCGTGTTTGTCAGGTACATCAAGGACCCAATCATCTGACGATACACAGTGACATCAATCGGATCAGATGAAGCATCACACAGAAGCTTCAGGTTCGATGCCATAGGTGTGGCCATGGCCTTGCATTCCATCATCCCGAACCTCTTTAGGATCTCTATTGCATACTTTCCTTGTCCAAGGAAGATTCTATCTGCACTCTGCCACACCTCCATGCCTAGAAAGTAGTGCATCATCCCAATTCCTTCATCTCGAACTCGACAGCAAGCTTGATCTTGTAGATCCACTTGGAAGTCACAACAGACTTCCCTTCTTTTCTCAGGACCACATCCTAGACATCATTCTTCATGATCGACCGGTACTCCTCAATCATGGAATTCTTCCATTACTGCATCCCAGATCCTGGGAACTTCAAATTCTTCAATATCTTCAACATATAGTTTTTATTTGATCTTCATTGCTGGAACAAATGTTGTAGTACTTTTTGTAGGTGATGGTACACGGTATTTCCTACAAGACAAGTCCAATTGCATGATTACAAACTTCTCATAGTTTTTCAAAAACACATTCTTATGCATAAAGACATATGTGATACATTCATGCAATTATCTTGGCCAATGTTTCAATACAACATTTATCCATATTCCGTAACTTTCTAGATGCCTTCCATCTCTACCAAAACATTGTTAAGAGTGTGCACAACTCCCAACATGTCAGCAAAGAGGTTTCATTCTAGATAAGTAGAAATGGAATGTTGTACAGTACCATAGGCCACTTATCCATTATTTGCATATTTAGTAGTATCTTGTTCATTAATGCAACTTTTCTAATATGCATGATACATATCCTAAATCTAGGAACATAAGTATGTATATGACTGGACAACATCATTTAAGTAATCGTGTATACAGGAATTGACAATTCAAATACTTATCTTTGTTTGGTTGTAGGGTGGACTCCTTCATGATCTTTACTTCCTGAAGTGCTCCCTCTTGATCTTTGCTTCTTTGTAGGAACTTTTGGAGTGTGCTCCCTCTTGATCTTTTCTACCTGGATTACCTGTCCTTGAACTTATATCCATCCTGGACCACAATGCATGCTTAAGTGTGCACTAGTGTCATCCTCAAGATCTCGTACACAATGTCTCAATGATCTAATTTCACCAATGAAATAACAGCTTGCATCCCATATTCGTTAGAATTCTTGACAAAACCTGCAAGTTCCAAAATCATGAGAAACTTTGATCAAGCAACGATTACGTTTCATTTAATCGCTTTACTACTCATTACAAATTTTCCTTTAGTTATATCAGTGATGTGGTGGTATGTGTATGTGTAACGGTTTAGAATGAAAGAAGATTTAGCTAGGTTTATTAGAGGATGTATACTTTGTTGTACAAGCAAGCCAAGTAGTAGAACAAAAGGTTTATACCATACCTTACCTATACCTACTAGAACTTGGGAGAGTATCCCCATGGATTTGTGAGTGGTTTTCCATGAACAAGGAAGGGGCATCATTTTTTATATATATGTGGCAATCGAGAGGTTTAGTAAGCCTTGTGAATTCTCATGCATTGAAAAAATGCCTTCAAGGGGCAAGATGCAACAGTCATTGAAAAGGTCTGGGTTCACTTTGGGATACCAAAGAACACCATCTTAGATAAAGGTACCATATTCCTTACTACCCTTTTTACTACCCTCTGGGAGAATATGAACACTAAGTTGAAGAAATATATAGCTTTCTATACACAAACAATTGGGTAGACAAATGTAATGAATAAGACATAGGTTCAAATTTTGAGGCTTTACAAAAACAAATATCCAACGAACTGGGATGAAATTTTGATTTATATTCATCTATATTATAAGAAATAAGTCCACACTTCTACTAGTAAGTCCCATTTTAAAACATGCTTTGGATGTTTTCCACCCTCACCCTCATATGTTGTATATGGATAGCAAGGAGGAAGGAGGGAAGAAACCACAAGAAAAGCATTAAAGGCTAAAAATTTCATTGATAAATTTAGGTAGATCCATTTGCAAGTATGAGATACAATTAAGAAGTCATAAGAAAAGTACAAGTCCTACATGATCGACACATAATTCAGAAAACATTCAAGGTGGGAAACATGGTTTTCTTACATATAAACAAATAAAGGATATTGAGTGATGGTAAGAAGATCAAATCTCTATGGTACAAACCTTTTGAAGTATTGAAGAAGGTGGATGATACTGCCTATAGAATCAATCTAGCCCCATATATGTGCATTTAATTAGTAGTGAATGTGGAGAATATGAAACTCTATGAGGCTTCCATGTTGGACCAAGAAACTAACGAGCAAGTCCTACCTACCATAGAGGAGAAATTATCTCTACAAGCTTAGCCAAAGTTAGTAGAAGATATATTTTTCTAAAATAATTATGGATAGTAGATGGGGGCAACATGAACTCTAACAGTTTGGATTGAAAGGACAACTTCCAAGCAAAGCCAAATGGTACTCTGAGGAAAAGGTAGAGGAAAATTTTCCTCGCATCCTTTAGTAAAATAATTTGGGGACCATAAGCCTCTCTAAATGGGGAGGTATGATCCATAATGGATCATTATATAATTTGTTATCTATTTGGTACTTTTTGGGTAGAAAATTGATGTTATTGTTGGTGTTTATTGATCGGACGAGGACTTTTCCTCAGATTTAGTGTCAAAGGTACGTGAAGTCGTCCAGGTCATATCTATTTTGTAATTCACTTGATTAATAAACAGAAAGTCTTATATTTAGTTGTTGAGTCTAATAAAGTGTATTTTAATACATCGTGATTTAGACAAATCTAAATTGCACATCTCATTGAGAGATTAGGGATTTAGTAGACTAGGGTTGTATCTAAAGTATAAAGGAAAGTCAAGATAGAGGGTTATGACATTCATTATTTCACTCAAAGATAGTTTGCTCGGGTAGATTTATAGAACAAGAGAGGATCCAGTTCATCAACCATGTAGAGGACAATGTGTAGGTCCATACATGATAGATCCATTATTTTCTTAGTTTTTTAGTGCAATTTGCCTTAGTAAAGGGTGCAGATTTTACCTTGTTTGAGTGTATTATACAATGGCTACTTTTTAGTAGAGGTTTCCTTCTAAGATCTAACTTATTAATGAAAAGATTATTTAAAGGATCTATATTATGTTTAACCTTTCGATGTTCATTTTCCATCTATATGTGTGACTACTGCTATTTGAAGAATTGAATATATGCAAATTAAATAGTGCTTTGTTTATTGAGAACATAAGGACAACATTCACCTAGGGTTAAGAAAATTTACATGGTATTAAAGCTACTATGATTCAAAATATTAGAAGAATAGGAGTTTGTTTACATATCAGATATGGTATCAACTAGTCTCGGTTTGATGATAGATTGGATGGTGCCTTGAATTTCCTATAATGGAAAGTCAGGGTAGATCTTCGATTAAAAGAGAATGATATTTGGGATATCGTCAAGGATGTCGTGGCTTTTATGACAAATCCATGATCATGGATGCTAAAAAATATCATCTAATCCCTCACATATTCGAGAAGAAGATGGAAAATGACATGTTCGATGCCCTAATTAGCCTTTACCATAACAAGAACATTAACAGGAAGATGAAATTGCATAACAAACTCAGATCTGTTTAGATGACCATATCAGATACCATCAGCAATTATCCAATGAAGGTCACACAGATTTGTGGCCAACTTGTTGTGGTTGGGGAGAAGGTTGAAGACAAAGAGCTACTTAATAGGGCACTGAATGTTCCCATATCAAAGGGAAATATTTGTCTAGGGTGTTTGTGATCAGGAAAACATTCCCTCGTGAGAAAGACTATGATTTGGTAGAATCTAGAAGGAAATTTGGATGGATTCAAATTCTAGCAAGAAAGGAGGTGACAATGACCATGCCCTAATTAGTCAAACAAATAATGATAGAGGTAAGGACACATCAAGGGTAATATGAAGAATGAGGAGTCAGCCTCACAGTCAAGGAAGAAGGACTTGAGTAAAATCAAGAGCTTCGTATGTAATAAGAATGAACAATATGTATCACAGTGTCCAGAGAAGAAGGGGAAAGGGAAGTAGTAGCCTAAGATGAATGAGTTTGCATCCAAATTGAAGAAGGATTTCTTGATGCTATCTTTCCTTTCTTCCAACAAGTTATGAAGAACAAGTGGTATGTGGATAGTGGAGCATTGGGGCATATAACATCAGTCCACGAACTATTTTAAAGTCTAAGGGAGCACATCTCAGGAGTTCAATTTAAGATTGGTGATGATGCAAATTATTCAGTAGTAGGAGTTGGGACCATCCCTTTCCCATTCCAGTCAGGTAAATCTTTAGACTTTGATGATGTGTTATTATTTGTAGGTCATCGGAAGAGTTTGCTTTCAATTTCGGTCATGGAAGATAAGGGCTATATAGTAGATCTCAAAAACCAACAAGTCCTCATCAAACCAAAGGAGTCTATCCCGAGATCAAATTAGGTAATTGGTGTAAGGAAATGAAATAAATATAAGTTACACGATGAACATGTTCAAGCCCTAGTACATAGCACAAATAACTTGTGTGAAGTATGGCACAAGAGGACGGAGCACTTGCATTACTGATCATTTCCCATTGTAAGGGATATTGCCACAAACCTTCCAGAGTTCGGCATTGAGCGGCAGAGTGTTTGCATAGGGTGTGTGTTTGGAAAGCATGTTAAGTTTTCTTTTCCAAGGAGTGACAATGGGTATAAGGTAATCCTAGATCTATTGCATTCGGATGTGTGTGGACCAATGTTAATAGAATCAATCACAAGAAGCATGTACTATGTCTCCTTCATTAATGACTTCTCTCGCAAAATTTGGATCTACTTCTTAAAGAACAAGGATGATGCCTCTAGCAAGTTCCAGGAGTGCAAAGCTCTTGTGGATAACCAAATAGAGAAAAATATCAAATTTTTGAGATCAAACAATTGGGGTGAGTATACCTCCAATGATTTTGATGATTTTTGCAAGGATGTAGGAATAAAGAGGGAGTTCATTGTTTCGTAAAACCCTCAATAGAATGTGGTTGCATAGTTGAATAATTGATCCATCATAAGAACTCTAAGGCCATGATACATGACTAGGATTTGTCGATGTTTTATGCGAAGAAGCATGCAATATAACAATCTACATCATGAACAAGTGTCCTCATAGGATTTGGGGGGACAAGCCACCATAGGAGACATTCATTGGTGTGAAGGCAAAGGTGAGTCATTTCTGCATCTTTGGATTTCCAATTTACATCCATATACTAGTGGAGAAGAGGAACAAGTCGGAACCCTCCAATAGGAAGGATTTGTTTGTTGGTTAAAGTGAGACTTCAAAGGATTACAAGATCTATATTCTAGGGGAAAGAAAGACAATTGTAATTATGAATTTAAAGTTTCGGTAATAATTTACATCCAAGAAGTCCCATGAGCCTATTACAGTTAGAGAGGAGGAGGAGCAAGAATATCTAAATATTGAGCGAGGGTCACTAGAGACTTCCAGTTTGGGGCAGCAACCTTAAGGTGCATAGGAGGATCCACTACCTCCTACCAGATCTATCAAGAGACCTCCATGTTTCATGCACACATTGATCGATTCTCATGAGCATGTTGAGGCTTTTATGGGTTCATTTAAGGAGAGTATACCTCCGACTAAGTTTCCAGACTAAATGGAATTTATTAGCAACACCGTATATTTGTATCCTTCTAGTTTTTAGGAGGTAGCATACCATCACGTTTGGAGGGATGCCATGGTGGAGGAGTACATCTCCATCATGAAGAATGATGTTCTGAAAATTGTTCCTAGACTAGAGGGAAATCAGTAGTGATTTTCATATGGCTCTACAAGATCAAGCATGCCATAGATGGTATCATATATAAGTACAAAGCGAGATTTATTGATCCGCGTCGCAGTTGTCAAGTCATCGATGTTGATGCAACTTCGACAAGTTTCAAATTCGACACGACTCCAACTCGACAGGTTAGCTCTGACAAGTTCCGAATTCGACACAACTCTGACGGGTCTCCACTTCGACACACCTCGACACATTCGCACCTCTGACATGTTCACCAACCTCACAGTTCACGACATTGACAAGCAGTGTCGACATGTGACCAATGACTTTCAAACTTCGACAAACTCTCTCTCTCTCTGTCTTCCAGTCAACTGTAACGGTTGAACTGTTGAAACCGTTCTAACTTCTTCTTTGTAATTGAACGTAGAAAGCAGGCACCCAAGCGCCTTAGAAATCTATATAAGCATGTATAATATTGTAACATACATCAATCAATAGAGTAATCTATTTGTTTACACCTAATAGAAGAACAGTTTGCATTCCCACATATTGTCTGCGCATATTGTGTTTATCTGTGTAGTGTAATCCTGCTTTGCTCATTCTTCTTATTCTTAATTGCTTATGCCATAACAGATCCGACTCATTCAATCGAACTCTTGTCACCCTCGTACTTCCTGGACATGACCCGGATCATTGGTATCACAACAGACTCAAATCAAAGCATTCAGTTTTCGTGCTTAAGTTCTGTGTATACACTTCTTCCGAACTTACCTTACTTATGTAGATTCAAAATCACTCGCGATCTCAACAATCCAAGTAGACGTTACCTCAAAATATGACAGAAGAAACAGACGATAGACATGCAACCAACGAGACAACACAGCTTATTGAGCAAGCCCTGGATCGACAACAGACTGAAATGTTTGCCTAGTTCAATGAGATTATCATGTGATTCGCTTTGACATCTAGAGGATCTTCGACGAGAACTCACTCCGATAAAATCAGTCCCTTCAAAGTGCAAATGAATTTGGATATACTTAATCTTGAAGGTAAGATTGACGTGGAATCCGTCAACAATTGGGTACTACAATTAGAATCCTATTACATTGTAAATCAACTCTCCGAAGCTGAAAAGATCACCATTGCATCATTAAAGATGTCAACCTCCATGCACTGTTGGTGGGAGAACCTCTCGACAAAGATGTTGAAAAGTGGAGACCCCATCGACACATGGGATAAATTCGTTGAACACATCCGAAAGGAATTTTACCCACCTAAATACCTCGAGCAACATTATAAGAAGTGGCAGCAGCTAAGGCAATGGAAATACCAATCAGTACAGAGTTACAGTGACGATTTCTATCGACTCATGGCTAGAATTGGCATCCAAGAAGAAGAGAAATTGCTTGTTCTGAAGTACGTTAGCGAATTGTCCCAGTACATTCAGCAGGAGATGGAATTTCTAACTGTCAATAAGCATGCAGATGATTTCCACTACACCAACAAACTAGAAAAAAAGCAGAAAGGAAAATCACGTTTCGTGACAAAGCCGACATTAGGATGACCACCCGATAAGAAGGCACCAGTAGACTTCGACAAGTCGAAATCTTCTTAACCGACACCGCCAAATCCAGACCACGAAAAGAATCCTTTTCACAAGAGGGGACGTAGCAAAAAACCGTCGACCTCAAAATGGTGCGATTACCACCACTCATCTTGGCATGATACGTCTGAATGCAAATCTCGGAAGACATTTTTGGAAAAAGTGTCGACCTCCGACGCGTTCGACAAGACGGTGGAAGAGTATGATCCAAATGCAATGACCCTTTTGACCTCGAACACTCCAACAACCTCGACTATCATTGAAGAGGAGGAACAAGAATGCCTATTCCATACATGGATATGGATCCAGAACAGCCCATTGCATATGATTGTCACCAATGGGAGCAAGAAGAACTTCGTTTCTGAAGAACTTGTGAAGAAACTAGGTCTTGTTACCACTCTGCATCCTCATCCTTACAACATTGGTTGGATGAAGGATGGACAGGAACTTCAGATCACTCGACAATGCAAACTTGCCTACTTCATAAAGCCTTTTGAAGATGAAGTACTCTGTGACGTGGCACCACTCTTCGTAGTCAATGCCCTGTTTGGGAAACCTTACCTCTGGGATAGACATGGAATTTATCAGTCACGGCCTCATAAGGTGATTTTAAGAATCCAAAATTGATGGTTTAGCATACCAGAGCGTCAACCTACATTGACATTTGCACTGATATATTCCAAACAAAAAAAGAAGCTCATCAATCATGCTCAGAAGTTCGCATTAATCATGATCAAGCCGCAACATTATAAGAAGACTACAGCAACGAGTCGAGTCACCGACCAATGCAATTCTCGACAGAAGCAGTAAGTCGATAATATTCTCGATGAGTACCAGAACATCTTTCAATATCCAAACAAAGTACCTCAACATTGTCAGGTAAAAAACTCCATTGAACTTGTCCCTAGTTCTTCTTCGCCTAACGCATTTGTTTACAGAAGATCCATTCTTGAAAATTAATAGATTCGCAGACAGATCCAAGAATTAATTGACAAAGGTCATATCTAACCCAACTCCTCTCCTTGTGGAATTCCGGTCGTCCTAGTGCCGAAGAAAGATGGGACTTGGCACATGTGCATCAACTACAGATCTCTCAACAAAATATCGATGAATAATCGTTACCCTCTGTCGTAGATAGATGAGCTCATCGACTGTCTGAAATGTGCTAAATTCTTTACTAAGCTCGACCTCAAATCGGGATACTATCAGATTCCAATCAAGCCCTCATATGTGTGTAAAACTTCTTTCAACACCAAGGAAGGATTGTTTGAATGGTTAGTCATGCCTTTTGTCTTAACCAACGCACCTACGACCTTCATGCAATATATGGATAACCTTCTTCAACCTTTAATCGGCAAATGGGTTATTGCCTATCTCGACGATATATTGATTTTCTTTCGATCATGGGAAGAACATGTCGGACATCTTCGACAAGTCCTCGACACTCTCCAACAACATCGGCTCTATCTAAACATGGACAAGTGCTCTTTTGCGATGACCAACATCAAATATTTGGGGTACGTAATTGACTCTGCAAGCATTCACATCGACCCAGAAAAAGTACAGATACTCAAAGATTGGGCCATTCCTAGAATCATTCAAGAACTAAGAATTTTTCTTGGTTTGGCGAATTTCTATCGACCATTCATACTCGGCTTCAGTCACATAGCCTGGCCCTTGAATCAATTGACAAAGGGAAACGGGAAAACTATCTTCCAGTGGACAGCAACACAACAAGCAACTTTTGAACAGCTCAAACACAAGATCTGCACTGCACCAGTACTGGTGTTACTTGATTTGCATCAGCCCTTTGAGATTGAGACGGACGCATTGGACTATGCCTTGGGTGCAGTGATCACTCAGTCTGGTCACCCAGTCAGTTTTCATTCCGAGACTTTTAATCGCACAATTAGAAGATACTCGACCTACGAAAAAGAACTTCACACCATTGTGCAGGCTCTCAAGGATTCGAGGTATTATATCCTTGGCAAGGAAACAATCATTCTCACTGATCATAGGCCTCTACAGTTCGCTTCGACACAATCAAAGTTGCAAACAAACTGACAACTCAAGTGGATTAACTACCTACAACAATTCCAATTGGTGATTAAGTATCAGAAAGGTAAATCTAACGTTGCTGTCGATTGCCTCAGTCGACCACCCATTAATCTCCTTCTAACAGTGATGAGTATGCAGAGATACGACATGACCACTTGGCGGCAGTTGTATGAGGACGAAAGCGACTTCTCAGTAGTCTACCAATAGTTACAGGCTAACAAGTCGTCAACCTCAGACTCCAACTATTTCCTGAAGGACACCTTGCTATACAAGCTTGGAAAGCTTTGTGTACCGACCGATGAGCACCGATAGCAGCTCATTTTGGACATGCACTACAGCAATACTACAAGAAACTTTGGAGTAGCAAAGATACTTGCTATTCTGCAGAAGTATTTCTTCTGGCCTACACTTAAATATGATGTCAACAAGTACATTCGATCATGCATGGTTTGCACCATTGCTAAGCCACCTAATCGACGAGATGGATTGTATACACCTCTACCTGTTCCTAGTTGACCATGGGAATCTATTTCTATGGACTACTTGACGTGTTATCCTACTAATAGACATCAGCATGACACGATATTAGTAGTAGTCGATCGATTTTCCAAGATGGCCATTCTCATGCCATGTAAGAAGACCACGACAGTGCAACAGACCGCTCAGCTCTTCTTTACACATGTTTGGAAACCCGTTGGTTTACCCAGAACCATAATTTCCGACCGAGATGCCAGAATCATCAGCATATTTTGGAAGACCCTCTGAAAATTGCTAGACACACGACTGTCATTGTCGACAGCTTTCCATCCTCAGACCGACAGACAGACGAAAGTTGTAAATCGCATGGTAGTACAACTGCTTCGCATGTGACAATCACCAACATCGACACACATGGGATGAAATTCTTCCATACATCCAGCACATCTACAATCATGCTCAGCTTAACTCTACAGGAAAGATTCCATTTGAATTCTGTTATGGATTTCAACCCTCAACGCCTATCGACTTGATCAACTCCTCGACATAGCCGAGTGACACCGAATACATATAGTGAGAGGTTGATAAAGCAGTCAAGTTCAAATATCAGATATGTGACATCTAGAAGCAAGCATAGGAAATGTTGCACAGAGCAAGCGAGAAAGCTAAGGCCCGACACGACAAGCATCGTATTCCTCATACATTCCAAATTGGGGATAAGGTCTGGTTACATCTCAAGAAGGAGCACTTCACAAGCCCATTTAGAAAGTTCAAGCCTTTGCGATATGGTCCATACAGTACTCTTCGACATATTGGTGAGAATGCTTTCCAGGTCGACATTCCTACATGCATGGGTCTACATCCAGTATTCAATGTGGATCTACTTCGACCATACCATGCACCCTTGTTGGAATAGAATGACTTGCAGACAGCAGAACCCGAAGACATCCATCCAGATGTTCAGGAGTGTCTTCCTTGTGACACCATTATGGGACGACGAGTATGCCATACAAGGACGAACACAATTCCCTTGTTTCAGGTTGCCAAGGCTGGCCAGATCCCATCTCAAGGAAAGTGGTACTCTATTACTGAATTAATCAACAAGTTTCCTCACCTTCACAAGCAAACAATGGGGTCCATTGTTTCTTAAGAAAGGAAGTATGATCCGCATCACAGTTGGAAAGTCATCGACGTTGATCCAACTTTGACAAGTTTCAACTTCAACACGACTTCAACTCGACAGGTTAGCTCTGATGGGTTCCGAATTCGACACAACTCCAATGGGTCTCGAATTCGACACACCTCGACACATTCACACCTCTGACATGTTCACCAACCTCACAGTTCGTGACATCGACAAGCAGTGTCGACATGCGACCAGCGACTGTCGAACTTCGACAGACTGTCTCTCTGTCTTCCAGTCAACTGTAACGATTGAGATATTGAAACCGTTCTACCTTCTTCTTTCTAACTAAATGTAATGTGCAGGCACCCAAGCATCTCATAAATATATATAAGCATGTATAATATCGTAACATACATCAATCAATAGAGTAATCTATATGTTTACACCTAATAGAAGAACAGTTCGCATTCCTGCATATTGTCTGCACATATTGTGTTTATCTGTGTAGTGTAATCTTGCTTATCTCATTCTGCTTATTCTTAATTTCTTCTGCCATAACATAGCCGACTCTTTTGTTCAAACTATTGTCCCCCTCGTGCTTCCTGGACACGACCCGAATCATTTATGGCAAAAGGGTTCTCATGGGAAGAGGGAGTGGACTATGAGGATACGTTTTCTCCAATCGCAAGGTACACTTCCATTAGAGAAGTGATGTCTTTAATCATTTGGTTTAGCCCTTGGACATGTTATTATTATTTTGATGTTGTGACAATATGGCACGAGCTGCGGGGACTATGGTTTGCACATTATTATTATTATGTTATTATGATTAATTAATAAAATAAAAACAACTAGACGATCGATGCCACAAAAGAAACTATGCGGAATCATGATAGTTACAAGCAAGGGGTTGTGGGAAAAGTGTTACCTTTGTGTTTGTGTCTATGTTGTGTTATACACCCTTCTTGTGGACTTGGTGGACCCTCTTTGTTATGTACCCTCACGTGTTATGTTACTCCTCATTGGTTTCATTTATTCTGAGATTAAATTTTTATTTGAGGATTAGAGTCCCTCTCTCACCTAGTTCACCCTCGTGAGTTGGATTAGTGTGTCTCTTGGTGTAACCACATGATGTGTAAATTCAGTTTACTATTATGGGAATGTAACTCTCATGCTTGTGTCCCTCTCTCTCCCAATTCGAATTGCTCATGAAGGAATTCGATTTGCTTGTGTTGGCTAGTCACACTTGTGTGTTGGTTCATGCTTTGGCTCTTGTGCTTTTTGGCACTTGTGGTTAAATTTTGTTGCTCTTGGTATGAGATACTTGCTAGTCATTGTGCCCCTATGGAGCCTGTGTCGAAGCTGAGTTACTCTGGAGCCACTAGTGTATGTCCTCTAATTGCCTCTAGAGATCTTGGATTGGCAGCAGGGGTGAGGTCCACTGCCATTGGATTTGAGTTTGGACAGAGCTGTGTATTTCCTATGGAGATCCTGGCTTAGCAGCAGGGGTGAATTCCACTACCTTGGATTTGATATTTCCTTGGAGCCACTGGAATTTCCCTAGATTGGAAGTGCTACTTGCCATTGGGTTGTTGTTGGATTTTTGTCCTGGAGCCACTGGAAATGCCCTGGAGTGGAAGTAGAAGCCACATTTTCCATTAGGTTGTGGTTGGAATGATTTCTTGAGAGAATTTTTGGTTGAGTACGCTCTTGCTTGTGGCATCATGGTTCTGGCTCATGGGTAACCATTGCAAAGTGATTTTTGTCTTGCATTGTGTCTATGGCTGGATGGAGCGTGGCATGGTCGATTCCATTTACGTATTTGGAAAAGATAAGTGATTTATCTCATGTTTATTTAATTTATTTGGTGCTGTTATGGTTTATATATGGATGCACATTAAATGTTTTATGAAATGTATGAGCTATTTGTGGAAGAAATTTCTCATGGAATTCAATCTATTTCTGCAAGTAAATTTTGTGAAGGAATTGGAAAGTAGTTTTGGGGATTTTGTGCACAAATTTTTTGAGGAAATGATTCTTTGGAACCTCTGCTACATAACTGATATTTCTTCCCTTTTCATTATAGAATGTGTATTTTAATGGTACATTAGCCTCATAATGGTTTAATACACTTCTCTTTGATGCTTCTACCTTTTATTCGAAAACTAGTTATTGGAGACTTGGCACATGAAGTGTTTGTAAAAATGACTCAGTGTTATTTTTTTGATTATGTCTTAAAAATACACTTGAAATGTGTGTGATAATGTGAGGGGAAATCTTCTTGATAGTGTTTTGAAAATGTCTACCGAAATTCTAGATCAATTTTCAATTTCTAGCTCCTTCAATGGAATTGTTTTGAGTATATTTGTGACTTTGCATAAGAAGTGTTTGATTAAATGTTCGAATGAGATATACCTATTTTATGACTGAAAAAACATGTTATTTAGAGTTGGAATGGAATTTGAATGATTCTATTAGCTGTGGATTTAATTATTCTAGCGATTCCTAGAATTACTAGTCAATTCGGATGAGTAGAAGTATCTAGTTTTGTGAATTATTTAATGGATTGTATATTTCAGGAAAGCTACAGAAATATGACTGTAGGTGGCCCTTGATACGCTTTCCATGCACAACAGTAGTCATATATTTCTCTTTATTTGGAATTTGGAAAGTTAAATTGGAAACTAGGTACATTGCGGTGAAAAATGATAATTGGTTGTGGATTGAAATCTGTGTTTCATAAAAATGGAATGCTACAGTCATGTGCTTTTTTTGTAACATGTTATTGTGATGTATGTGGATACTTATCAAGTTTGACCCTTTAATTATGGATGCATTTCATTTTGGTTCAGTTATTTAGAACCAATTCCTTGTGGTGAATGTTAACTAGTTTCATCAGAATTGATGGAAAAGATCACCTTATGTGAAATTTGAATGATCTGAAAATAAACCTTTAATTGGTTTTAGGTGCACACTTAAATATGTTGTTAATGGTTGTAGTATTTCTTTTGGGTTTAATGGCATGGTTACAAGTTTATTTTGTCCAAGACTAGCTGCTTATATTGGAAAACTAGTTAACTAGTCTTGTGGATTCTCTTTCATAATTACCATGATTAATTATTGTAATTTTTGTAATTAGGCCTTATTTACATGTAAATTAGATGTTATTAAGCCATTGGGATTGATAATCGATGGTTATTTGTCAAACAATTGGATTTGTGATAAGTGTCGTCAGTTGCGTACTAAGTGTCGTTAAGTGTCGTAATTAACACCTTAATTACTAGTTAATTGTGATTAAGAATAATTAGACTTTAGAAGTGTTTATCATCTCTGATATGGCTTAGATTGAAGTTTTGATGATGTTAGATGATGTTAAAATTCCTTCACAACCCTTAGATCATATGTTGGATGTGTTAATGAATTTATATTAAATTATTGTTAATTATTGGATTTTGTATTGCAATTAATTTTAGAAAATTAGAAATCAAATGTTTATGGTTTATCCGTTGCACTAAAAATCAAATAATTAGCCTCGGAGAGCTAATGATATGTCCCTGAGACCCTTTGATATCCCTAGGAGACATTACATCAGCATACCATCACGTTTGGAGGGATTCCATGGTGGAGGAGTACACCTCCATCAGGAAGAATGATGTTTGGGACATTGTTCCTAGACTAGAGGGGAAATCGATAATCACTTTTAGATGGCTCTACAAGATCAAGCATGCCATAGATGGTATCATATAGAAGTACAAAGTGAGTTTTATGGCGAGAGGGTTCTCATAGGAAGTGGGAGTGGACTATGAGGATACTTTTTCTCCAATCGCAAGGTACACTTCCATTAGAGCAATGATGTCTTTAGTCTCCATTATCATATAGAGGATACATCATATAGATGTGAAGATAGATTTCCTCAATGGGATAATTAAGGAACAATTGTATATCGAGCAAACTCGGGTCTTTGAGTTCAAGGGGAAGGAGTCCCATGTTTACACCCTGAAAAATTCCTTGTATAGATTCAAGCAGGCACTGTGAGCATGGTATTATAGGATCGATGGATACTTGCAAAGTATGTATTTTACCAAAACTGAAGCAGATCACAACTTATATTTAATATTTGTTGAGGTTTATCTACTCATTTTGGTACTATATGTACATGACCCATTTGTTAAAGGGTTAGAGAGGCTCATCGCAGGGTGCAAGGAATATATGGCAGTTGAGTTTGAGATGAAGGACATTGACATGGTGCATTACTTCTTGGGGTTGAAGGTTTGGTATATACTAGGGGATATTTTTCTTGGTCAGGGTAAGTATATAATCAAGATTCTGAAGAGATTTGTAATGGATCTTTACAAACCCATGGCCATGCATATCATCACTAATATGAATAAGTTCACTAATTCATATTCAAATAAGGTGGATACCATGTCGTATAGGCAGTTGATAGGTTCCTTGATGTATCTAGTCAACATAAGGCCAAATGTGTTTTGCAATGAACACTTTGGCCCATTTCATGGTGGAGGGGAGGCATGAGCATTGCATAGCAACAAAACATGTTCTCGGATAATTGGGGGACACAGTGGAGTATGGGATAAGATATCTTGGAGATGGTGAGGTGAAGTTGCACGGATATACAAACTCGAATTGGGTAGGAAGTGCCTCAAATAGGAAGAGCACCTCAGGGTGTTGTATCTGCTTGGGATCAAAAATGATATTCTAGTTCAATCAGAATCAAAATTTTGTGGCACTCAACTCAACGGTGGCAATGTATATGGTAGTGAGTGCAGCTAGTTGCAAGGCCATTTGGTTTCCCAAGCTGCTAGCAATTTTATTTGATCATGAGTTGGATCCCACTATGATTTACTGTGATCAAACTCTTCGAGAATCCAATTTTTCATGACAAATCCAAGCACATTGAGATCATATATCACTTCATTTGAGGCAATATTCAGAAGGGAGAGGTGAAGCTCTAGTATGTACCAACAAATCACTAGGTTGCTAACATTCTTACTAAACCCTTAGCAAAATAGAATTTGAAGCATTTAAAGATCAACTTGGATTGGTGCAAAATTCCTTCCTCTCTAAGAGGGAGTGTTGATGTTTGTAGCTTCGACATAAACTGTCACACAATTTTAGTGTCAAATGTGCATGAATTCATCCAAGTCAAATATATTTTATAATTCACATTATTAATAAAGTGAAAGTTTTCTATTTAGTTGATTGGATAAATAAAGTGTATTTTAATACATTAGTGATTTAGACTAATCTCAAGCATACATCTCATTGAAAGATCGAGGTTTTAATAGATTAGGGTTTCAGCTAAATTATAAATGCAAGTAAAGGTAGAGGATTAAGACATTCATTATTTTCACTCAAAGCCAGTTTGGTCAAGTAGTTTTAGAGTGCCAGAGAGGACCTAGTTCAACAACTAGGCAGAGGACAATGTGCAAATCCGTATAGGACATATATGTACCCTCGTACAAACATATTTCTATAGTCGTACAAAACATGCATGCACAACCATCCATAAGGCTTGCACAGTTGGTAGTGATCAACAAGTTGTTTTCTTGGTTGTTTAGGGCAATTTTCCTTAGTAAGGTATGCAGATTTTGCCTCATTTGAGTCTTTTTACAAGTTGTGGACGTTTACTTGTAAGCTTTGATTTATTAATCTAAAGTTGATTTGAAGGAGTAAATTATTTGTGTATTTTGTTTATGCTTCCATTGTTCATTTTCTAGCTAAATATGTGACTACTACTATGTCAAGAATTTTTTTTCTGCAAATTAAATAATGGTTTATTTATTTAGAACATAAGGACAACATTCACCTAGGGTTAAGAATACAATAAAACCCATAACCCTAACCCTAGAAAACTATGACGTTATCTCAAATACTTAGCCACTAGGAAAGGAATCGGTTTTATTGTATTCTTATGGTCATTGTTCTAGGTTCCATTATATTTGTAGGGTGATTGTTCCATAGTTGAGCAGAGAATTTGGGAGTGGGAATTTGGAGTGGAACACAGGAAGTAGAAGATCTTGTAAACCATATTGGCCACAATGTTCAATACAACTCCATAGTGAGTACCTCTTTATTATTGTATTTTCATTTCACAACTGAGACAAAAAGAACAAAGCATATACATCACCTTTGAGCTAGGTTTTCCCAAGTTATATATTGTATTCATTGCATGGATGGTGTATTATTTTCTTAGCTTATTTAATTTTATTTTCATTTTTTCCAGTATTTCATGTATTAAGCTAGTAACAATTAAATCTAGATATACAAATTAATACACTACATAAGTAGGGATTTTCGTAATATAGTAAGATCTGTTGCGATTAACTGTTCTAGTAGAATACTTGTGGTAGTTTACAGATGAATGTCATGCCCCGCTTTCAACTAGTATTGTTACCTAGGATTATTATTTAGAGGGTGTTCTCAATGTATGGCCAACCCGATATTGTTGATTAATACATATTTAGCAAATTTATGTTTAAAGTTCTCTTGGTAGATATGATCGTTTATCATATAAGATGTGATCATTATGTATGAATCATGAACATATCAAGACCCACTTGATGCTATCGAATATTCTAATTGGCTCATAAACTTATGTGTTGATTTGATGATGAATACATATGCCATGTGTGATTGAAATGATATGTTTTACAATGTTAATGAGGAATTGCTAAGTGTGGCAGGAAAGAACTGCAAGTATATAGACTCCAAAAATGAATCAAGATACCCTAACCCAATATGGGGTCAAGAGACTAGTTGACTTAATTCATATGTTAAATGGTTAGAATTTATATTAATTTTGAATAGTGCTATTTCATATGTGTTTCTAGATGTATATAGGAACATACATTGTACTATTGAGAGAGGGGGAATATCATTCCCATTCCTACCTACTAGCACTATTGTATTTAATATCACCTTTCAACATTAGTTGTATGTTTAAAACATCGAATAAATATTCGAACTCAATATATATAAAACATCAATAAAACATTGAGAAAAGCCATTATGCATGCTCCTCTAGGAGATGATTATTTTAATGTAATGCGCTCTATGTTTATCGAGAAAATGTTTACACATTATCGATGTTATAATTGTCGAATAATTGATATTCAACCGACAATATACAAAACAAGTATTTTGTCATGAGACATTGATTTACTAATGTTTAGTCAACACATAGTGGATGTTATCTAACATAACTATGTTGATTAAGTTTTTTTTCAGTGAAAACAACCATACTATTGTTATTCATAGGAGATATTATTGATTAAGTTACATTACGATGCACCAAAATATGTTGATGAAACATTAGATAATAGACATTACTCTAATTTGAATCAAGATTGTTTGCTTTAAATATTTGCGCTTTGCATCCGAGCTCTGTTGTTAATGTCATTTTCTAAGAGGTGGATAGTTTGGTTTTCAATGTAGCTGGAAGCTTCTTAGAGGAGGTTGGATCTCTGGCCTTAGATGACCCTTGGTTTGGTGGGAGTTGTTATGTTTTTTACTGTGGTTTTTTCTTTTGGTAGTTTTCGATGGGTGAAGGGTTAAATAAGGGCTCTTCTCTCGGGGTCAATATTGGGTTTATACACTCTCCTTCATTTATTTCTCCTGTTGGTGACAAGAATTCGTATTCCTTGGTACTCATCGAGAGTCTCTCCATTATTTTTGACACATGAGGAACCATCTAGGGTTTTGTCATTCTTCCTTCTCCAGTCACTCACGATGCATCTAAAGGTTTAACTGGTTCAGTATTTGGTCAAAAGGATGATTTTACTATTGCATATCAGTTGGCAGAAGAACAAGAATTGTGTGACATGGAAGGCCTCCCAGATAAATCTTGCTTTCGGAGAAGATGAGATATTGTATTTATCTAAAACTGCTCTTGTGGGGAGATTTGAGTTGCCTCCACTTCGACTGTTTTTCTGGGGTACTCGCCTAGATGCTTCTCTATGGAGAAGGGCTAATTATTTGGAAGTCTAAAGGTGTTTCTCGCATTTTAGCATGGGTGTGGTTGTGGGATGCTACGACCATCATCGTAAAGAGATGGTCACCCTTTTTCAATGCCAGAAGATAGAAGGTTTATCTCCATCCTACCAGTGCTTCTTTCAGAGCTCTCGTATTCGGATATTTTTCAAAAAATTCGTTCATCTCTCAGGGTTTACCTCTAGGCTGACCACAATTTCCTTGAGACTGGCATTATGACGGTAGAAAATATTTTAGAGGATATGCATATAGTTACTTTTCGGTGCAATAGATACCAAAAGTATGGACATCCTGTGCAGGATTGTTCTCGGCCTTTCATTAGGAAGTTCTAGGAGAGAAACTCTGGGGGGATTTCCCTAAATATGGTTCAACAATGGAAGGAAAGGGATCCTTTAATGGAAGATGAGGATCTCAAAGATTCTTTGAAAGAGAGCATGCTTCTCTAGATAAACACTTTTCCATTCGATGGGATCTTATGGATCTGGTTTCTTCTTTTCCAAAGGTTTGCAAGGTGGATTTCTTCAAGGACCCTTTTATATCAAAGGAGATAGAGATCTCTCTAGTTCATTTGTTTGAAGCTAATTCTTCAAGGGATCCTCTATAAGGTATGGTTTTGTCAGTTATTACACAAGGTAAGAAGATCTTGACTCTTGTTTCTGATATGGTTTCTAGAGGGGTCTGTAGTCTTTTGTTTTGGTAATAAGGCTTCCATTTTCTCTTCTAAGATTTTGGGTAGAGACTATTTAGATGTTTCTTGATCTATGGGGTTCAAGTTGATGGTGGAGAGTGTTTACTATGGGGATATGGACTTGCATCCTTCGAATTTGGTGCCTAGTAGTTCTATTTTTTCGAATGGAATCCATGCCTCTTTAGAAGCGATTCCGTCCTTGCTCTTGGATTGTCCTTTCCCTATTTACTTTTCACTATTGGCATTGGTTTCATCATTTTTGCTCTTTAAGAGCAGTCCTGGGTCTCCTCCAATTTTGAAAGCTTTATGATGTGCATCGAAGGATTTTGAGCAAAGGGAACCTGAGCCCTTATTAACCCTTTCCTCTTAATTGGACAAACTTTATCCACCTCTGCTCCTAGGGCATCCTACTCCTATTTTAATAAATGTGTCTAGTCCGTTTTTGGTGAAGGATTTTGCTTTGATGAGGGGAAATGACTCTCCTTTTTCTTGTCGTCTTTCCTTGGAACCTGACCAGACTTTTCATGATCTGGTGGTTGTTTATGATTCCTCTCCGACAATGGGAGTCAACTCTCTCTCTTGACTTGGATATTGTTTCCCCCCCCTAGTGTTAGCTTTTCACCCTATTTGGATCTCAAAGTGGTTTTTAGTGGTACCCATCTAAGTTCTTTGGTGGGTTCTTCTACACCATCCCCTATTCATGTTTCTAAGGTTTTGGAGGTCGAGGGGATTTCACTTGGTATTGATTTGGTGTGTCGGGGGATGGTTGGATATTTGTTGGCTCTGCATTTAGAGGAAAACCCTCTTGTTAAGGATGGAGCTACTGTCTCAGACCCAAAGACGTCAGAATATTATCTAAGGATGAGAATCCTTCTTAGGGGTCTGATGATGTTGTTGTCAGGTGGAGGGTTTCTTCAAAATTATTTGGGATCCACTTCGAGGCTCAAGGGATGAAAATCCATCATGGATTCAACTAGAGAACAAGCAATTTTGGTTGTAAGGGTGTGTTGATAGAAGACTTTGAAAGGGACTCTTAGAGCAAATTCTCCCTGGTATAAGGTTACTTAATGTCGTTGATGTCCCTCAATTTTTTAGGGTTAGGGATGCCCTCCAAGAAGATGGCCCTTAAGAGAGTTGGTTTCTATTCACCACTTAGGTGTGTTGATGTTACACGAAACTCTTTCTTGTGGAGAATCCATTTTGGTTTACCTAAGGCTTTTACTTCCTGGTTGGGATTTTGTATCTCATGATGTTATTGGAAGATTGAGGGGTATCATTACAGGATGGATTTCTAATACACTTCTTTGTACTAATAAATGGTTGGTATTTTATGGATGGGTACTATGTTATTCTCTAACGAATTCAGATAGCCATTCACAATTTAAAGTTTTTATGATCCCCATATCCACGGGATGGTCTAGTACGGGAATCTTTTTAACTTAAGCCTATTAAATGCAAACAAAATTATTATAGGGGGAGATCTGAATTTCTCCATGGGTGAAGCTAAGGTCTTGGGCCAAAATGATCACAAAGATCCTCTTTCAGATTATTTCGCCAACATGTTAGAGGAGCTTTGTTTATTTGATATTCCCCCTATTAGTTTAAGACCCACATGGAGAAATATGTGTGTTGGTCATGGCAGGATAGCTAGGAGGTTGGATAGATTCATTGTTAATGAAGGTATCTTGAATTTGGCACCGAACATCAAGCAGTGGGTTGGAGAAGGAGGTGAGTTGGACCATTTCCCCATTTTTCTAGCGATGAAGTTGGCCCCAGATAAGCCACACGCCACACGGTGCTTTTATGTTTATTTCCAATTAGTTGGAAGATGATGGTTATGTACAGTTGGTGAAAAGACTTTGGATCCCATATGCAACCAATAGTCATGACTCTGGAGTTGTTCAGTTCTTAAACGATTTGAAAAGGATAAAATCTCATACAATGGCTTGGGTTGTTCAAAGGAACAAGATTCAAGGTATTGAATTTAGTAGTATTGAAGATTAGTTGGATTCTTTTCATGCTATAAAACTTGAAGATTTCACACTTGCATACCAAAAAAGGACTATAACTAAACTTGAATATAGGAGAAGAAAGATCCTTCTTGAGGAAGAGGCCTCCTTGAGACTTTAGAGCAAGGCCATTTGACTAAAAAATGGTGATGGAAATAGTAATTTTTTCACAATTATGTTAGACACCAGAGGAACATTAATACCCTTTGGCAGATTGAGAATGAAGAAGGGGAACAAGTATCAAGTTTCAATAACATTGCAAGATTATGTGTGAATCATTTAAATTCCCTTTTGAAGGAAGATATACACGATCCTATTGGCCAGACGATGAGACTATTAGCTCACTATCCATCCTTCATAAATGAGGGACAGAATGTGGCTTTAAATGAGGAAGTGCCACTTGCAGAGCTCAAAGAGGTAGTGTCTTCCATGCAGACGGACTAGAGGCTAGGGCCCAATGGGTAGTTAATAGAAATTTTTTATGGGTTTATGGATATTTTTAAGGTGGAATTACTAGCAGTAGTTGAAGAATCAAGGAATACAGGGAGGATTATGTTGGACTTCAATTGAACCTTTACAACCCTCGTTCCAAAAGTTGAAAAGGGGGTCAGTTTGGATGATTACAGGCCCATCTCATTGTGCAACTGTATTTATTAATTGATAGCCAAGGTAATTGCTAGAAGGATTAGTGGCATTCTATCCAAAGAGATATTACAAGAGAAATTTGCTTTTTTAGAAGGAAGACAAATCCACGATGCCATTGGCATAGCCCATGAAGTGCTTCATTCTACCAAATTGAAACATTTACCAGTTTTTATTGTAAAGGTAGACTTATCCAAATCCTACGAGCGAGTTAATTTGACTTTTATAAGATTGGAACTTCTTCATGTAGGTTTTGATATCCAGATGATGAACTGGATATGTTCTTGCTTCCAAACTGTTTCTTTTGTAGTCTTTGTTAACGAGTTTGCTTCTCCTTTCTTTAGACCTAGAAGGTGTTGAAATATTGTAACTTCTAAGAATATTATATTTGTACTTTATTATTCCGGAGATGTTTGATTCCTCCATGAAGATCTTATTGTATATCCGGAGATGTTTATTCTTCCGTCGGATTGTGGTAACTTGGGTTATTAGACTTCCCTAGTGGGGGTCAGCCTTGTATGTGTTATGTGGGTCAAAGGGTTATTAGACCACCCTAGAGGGGTCGGCCCAGTCAGTTGTAATGGGGTGTTTAACCTAGTTATTAAGTTGGGGTTGACCTAGCTTGTGTAAAAGTCAGTCAGGAAACTAGCATAAGTAGAGGAGAATGTTCCTCACTTATCACACACTTCTATCACTTGGAAAAGTAGCGCACTTGTGAGAGAGAGGTCTTCTATGGAGGAGGAGGAGCTCATGTATTTGTTTTACATATTTGTATTTTCTTTTCATCTATATTGAGGAAGCTTTGCTAGCTTTTCTACCCCATGTGGGTTTCCTAGGATAAATCTGTGTCTCTTGTGTTTATGATGTGCTTGTTGTTTCTTCAGTGATCCTGTATATCCTATTGTTGTGAAATGAAATGTAATGTTGATATTTTTTGTCTTATAATATTTAAACTTAACATGGTATCAGAGATAACCTGAAGGAAGGAAAGGTATGGCATTTACGACACTTGCTTCACTTACGACAATTTGAAGGTTAGGGTTTTATATAGAAAAAACCAGTCATCGTGGAACTTTCGCTATAAATCAATTTTGGAGAAGGTTCAGGATATGAAAAGTTTACAAGTAGAATATAACATCCCCATGTACCTTGTGTCCAAAGGAAACCCTCATATTCACTGTAATTTGTGAGTTATGATCAGTACAAGTTAGGGTTTCTGCCTCTTCCAGATCTCAGTCATAATCAGGTGACCTAGGAAAAAAGGTCATAAATTGGGCTAGGAAGCTCCAAATGAAATTTAGTAAAATGTGACAGGTAGTGAACAGACTGTACTATCGCAAGAAACTTTTTCAGAGGCCAAATCTGAACCAATGACACATGGAACTCCGTACAAATTCGATCTCTTGTTTTATCCCATAAACAGGTGACGTTGCGACACTTGGCATAAATATTTCTCAAAGAATCCAATTGAGGTCAGACCTATCGGCATGGAAATATGACAGGTCAGGCTACCATAAAAAAAGTTTGCAGACCTTGTGGATCAAAAATTTTGTAGTTACAGTAGAAACAATCAGGTACATATTTCTGTCAAAACAGAATTATTTTTTAGCACCTTCATTCATGGCTTCCAGAATTTAGGGTTTCGGAGAAAGTTGAAATTTTTGAAATCGGAGTCCACGGCGAAATTCTACTCAGGAAAATCAAAATTTAGAGACCAAGATCGAATTTTTTGGTTGGGTAGAAGACCGGGCTTGATCAAACCCCAGTTCGAGATTTTGATCGGAAAGGTGGAAAATTAGGGCTTTAGCAAAAGTTGGAATTTTTTAAGTCTGTGACCACGGCTGGAAGCTCCTCAGAAAAATAAGAGTTTAGAGCATTGGATCGAACCTTTTGATTGGGAAGAAGGGTGGGCTTCATCAAACCCTAGTTTGGGATCTTGTCCAGAAGATCCAGAAGTTTCGAAGGCAATTTTGAGGCGTCAAATTTTGGAGATTTCAAAATCGAAGTATGCTAGTTTGATCAGCGCAGCAAGACACATCCTTTCATACATTCAGAAGTGTGAAAGTCAAAGTTTGAATTTTTAGGGTTTCTCTGACAAACCCTAATCGAGCTCCAGATCCAGTTTCAGGGGGAGATGAGGCTAAGGCCTTCCATAAGAAGACTTCAAGAAGTCTCGACAGGTATGACTTAATAAGATACAGGTATGTGTTGAAATCTGTTCATGGTTAAGTTTATGATATGTTTGTCTTCATTTTATTGAGGTTAGTACAATTATGATTATTTGGTAATGAATGCATGTGAATGATGGAAGGCATTCATTGATTAAGTTTATGACTCTTATGATTGTACTAATGCACTTGTGGTGTTGTATGAGGATGATGTTGTCTGCTAACAAAAGACAGGTACATCAAGAAAGACAAATCAAGTTCTATGACCATGATGACATAAATACAAAGACTTATCCATAGTCTTTAGAAGCTCTACTTACGAGGTATGTATGATTTATTTCTACTATGCTTAACTTATGAAGTTACTATCACAAGGTCTCCAAATCATTGAAGAGACTAAAGATATTGTTTGGGTATGTTAGAAATAAATAAGCATGTATTTAATCCAGGTATGTCTTCCTATGTTAGAATCCTACTTTGTGCTAGGATCTTAGATACCCATGTATTGAATGATCATGACCATACATATTCAAGATTATTTAGAATTATAATGTTTTGATAATATTGAGATTCTACTAATGAATGTATGTGTGTGTATGAGATCATGAGGATGACACTAGTGCACACTTGAGCATGCAAAGTGGTACATAATGAATAGAAGTTCAAACGACATATAGAAGATCAAGCGGGAGGCAACCACACAAACAAAAAGATAAATATTTGAGTTGTTATTTGAATCTCTGAAATAGTAAATGATATTGCTTGTAATATGCATATTTGTATTTCTAGAATATATCGTGCTGAGTGTAAACACTCATATAGCATTGAACAGTATACTACTAATATGCATATGATTGATAAGTTGGACAAACATTCCATTGTTGATTGTCTAGAATGAAACCTCTTTGCTGACATGCTGAGAGCTGTGCATGCTCTCGATAGTATGTTCTGGTAGAGATGGAGGGCGTCTAGATAGCCACTGTATGCATACAGGATATGGAAAAGTGTTGTGCCAAATTATTGGTCAAGATTGTTGCATAACTATGAAAATCATATTTGTATGCATAATAGGTTATCATGTCAACATGATTTGATGATTATGAAGTATTACTAATCATGTACTTAATTTTGATTTGTAGGAAATATCATGAAGAATGATGAACACTGAACAAGTGATGGATGTTCAACAAGAAGACTTACAAATCAACCATACTATAGCAAGCTCGTGGCTAGAAGATTCTCTTAGAAAGAGGAAGAGGATCATGATGAGATGTTTGCTCCAAGTGGCTAGATAAGACCATTCTCTTAATGGTGTAATTGAAGAAGAAGTGTGAATTGGGCTTTGTATGGGTACTCAGGATCGATAGTCATTTGATGAGCTTAATGATCACCATGGGTAATGTGGATCTCAATCTTTGCTACAAGGTTGAAGATGGTTTCTATATACAGATGACATGGATGCAAGAAAGAACTCACCACAGAGTTCGAATGATATTGAAGCTCATATCAGTAGACCCATCTGACGAGAGATGGCACGGATAGATCTACATAATATCACTCAATGCAGAATGTGAATGATGGTCAATCACAGAGGGAGAATTGACAGCTTCTTGACAAATCTTGGGCTTTACCAGAAGTAAAGCTGATCCTAACCTTTACCTTAAGGTTATGGATGATGAACCTGTCATACTATTATTGTATGAGGATGATCTCTTTCTGACGGGGAATGAGAAACAGATCATGGAAAACAAGAAGAAGCTAGATACAGAGTTCAATGATCTCGGATTGATGCATTACCTCCTAGGACTGGAAGCATGAAAAGGCTTAGAAGGAAGCTTTCTCAACCAAGGAAAGTATGTAGTGAAAATCTTGAGAAGAATTGATATGTTCGAATGTACAACCATGGCCACTCTCATAGGTTCCGACTTGAAGTTGTTAGCTGATGACTCCTCAGAGTTAGTTGATGTGACTCTGTACAGACATATTATTGGGTCGTTGATGTATCTGACGAATACCAGGCCAGATATATGCCTTGCTGTGAACACCTTGGTTCAGTATCTAGTGGAAACTAGATGTGTTCACCTAATAGTTCCAAAGCATGTGATGAGGTACCTAAAGTGTACGATAGAATTTGATCTATGTTATCTTGAAGATCATGACTTCAGATGGCTACACAGATGCTGATTGGGAAGGAAGTGTATCAGACAGGAAGAGCACATCGAGAGGATGTTATTGTCTGGGATCGGCCATGATCTCGTGGTTTAGCAGGAAGCAGTCTAGTGTGGCTCTTAGCACAAGCGGAATATATGGTTGCTGGCTTTGCTAGTTGTGAAGTAGTATAGCTTTGAAAACTATTATCATGACTATTTGACTTAGAGATGGATCCCACTGTGATCATGTGTGACAACCAGAGTTGTATCAAGATGACAGAGAATCTAGTGTTCCATGATAAGTCAAAGCACATAGAGATCCGATATTTCTATATACGGGATATAGTGCAGAAAGGAGCTATCAAGATCGAGTATGTGAGAATTGATGAACAAACTGCTGATATATTGACCAAACCTCTGTCTTGATTAAAGTTGAGTATTTACGAGACAAGCTTGGTGTAGTTCAGAAGGACCCTTCTCGAAAGGGGGAGTGATGTGGTCACTTATGATGAGATTGCCTGCATCGACAGTAAGGTTGATTATGTGGATAACTATATTGGTGATGCCAACAGAGAGGTTCATGGATGATCCTTAGACAGGGTCTAAGTTGACGAGGGGATTGCATCATCCTTGAACACATGTTCTAAAAGGATCCGTAGACATATGTCTCCGAGAAAGAAGGGGGATTGCATCATCCTTGAACACATGTTCTAAAAGGATCCGTATACATATGTCTCCAAGAAAGAAGAGGGATTGCATCATCTTTGAACACATGTTCTAAATTGATCCATAGACATATGTCTTCGAGAATGAAGTCCTTAGTGGACAGGTGGGGATTGTATCGTCCCTGGACTTCGGTCCCTTGAATTGATCCGTAGACAAATTTCTTCGAGAATGAAGTCCTTAGTGGACAGGTGGGGATTGTATCTTCCCCGGACTTTGGTCCCAGAATTGATCCATAGACAGATGTCTTCGAGATTGAAGTCCTTAGTGGACAGATGGGGATATTATCTTCCCCGGACTTCGGTCCCAAAATTGATCCATAGACAAATGTCTTTGAAAAATTGATGATAAGACTGCATCGTCCCTGGACCTCGGTTCAAAAGGTACTTGAGAGGACTGCATTGTCCATGAACAGTGGTTCAAAAGGTACGTGAGAGGACTGCATCGTCCGTGAACCTTTGGTTCAAAAGGTACGTGATAGGACTGCATCGTCCCTGGACCTCGGTTCAAAAGGTACGTGAGAGGACTGCATCGTCCGTGAACATTGGTTCAAAAGGTACGTGAGAGGACTGCATCATCCGTGAACAGTGGTTCAAAAGGTACGTGAGAGGATTGCATCGTCTGTGAACCTTTGGTTCAAAAGGTACGTGATAGGACTGCATCGTCCATGAACAGTGGTTCAAAAGGTACGTGAGAGGACTGCATCATCCATGAACATTGGTTCAAAAGGTACGTGAGAGGACTGCATCGTCCCTGAACCTTTGGTTCAAAATGTATGTGATCTAGATTGCATCGTCCATAGACATGAGACTTGTCTTACAGTGATAAGGAATGATCCTCCTGGAAGTTGATTGGGATTGCATTGTCCCTAGATATGAGACTTGTCTTAAAGTGATAAGGAATGATCCTCCTGTAAGTTGATTTGGACTGTATCATCCATGGACCTATGTCCTAAAGTGAGCAGGATTGATCATCCTATAATTGGATCGAGTGCATTACAGAGTATGCTGTCGATCAAGATGATGATCCAGATGCTGTAGATCGAGATGATGATCCAGATGCTATAGATCGAGATGATGATCCAGATGTTGTAGATCGAGATGATGATCCATATGTTGTAGATCGAGATGATGATCTAGATGCTGTAGATCGAGATGATGATCCAGATGTTGTAGATCGAGATGATGATCCAGATGCTGTAGATCGAGATGATGATCCATATGTTGTAGATCGAGATGATGATCCAGATGCTGTAGATAGAGATGATGATACAGATGTTGTAGATCGAGATGATGATCTAGATGCTGTAGATTGAGATGATCCAGATATTGTAGATCGGGATGATCCAGATGCTATAGATCGAGATGATCCAGATGTTGTAGATCGAGATGATCTAGATGCTGATGATCGTGTGATGATGATGTTGATGTTGCTGTAGCTGTTCGAGTGCCACAGAAGATAAAGACTCAGTATTGAAGATGTTGATGTTCCAATATTGAAGATGTTCCAGTAACTACTTGAATTATTGATGATGTTGAGAAAGCTTCCAATGATTTATAGATGTATCATGTATGATGTTGATGACTCCTTGCTCCTGCAGATGTTGTTATAATATCCTTCTCATTAAGGGGGAGTGTTGAAATATTGTAACTTCTAAGAATATTATATTTGTACTTTATTATTCCAGAGATGTTTCATTCCTCCGTGAAGATCTTATTGTATATCCGGAGATGTTTATTCCTCCGTCGGATTGTGGTAACTTGGGTTATTAGACTTCCCTAGTGGGGGTCGGCCCTGTATGTGTTATGTGGGTCAAAGGGTTATTAGAGCACCTTAGAGGGGTCAGCCCAGTCAGTTGTAATGGGGTGTTTAACCCAGTAATTAAGTTGGGGCCGACCTAGCTTGTGTAAAAGTCAGTCGGGAAACTAGTATAAGTAGAGGAGGATGTTCCTCACTTATCACACACTTCTATCACTCGAAAAGTAGTGCACTTGTGAGACAGAGGTCTGCTATGGAGGAGGAGGAGCTCATGTCTTTGGTTTACATCTTTGTATTTGCTAGTCATCTATATTGAGGAAGCTTTGCTGGCTTTTCTACTCCATGAGGGTTTCCCAGGATAAATTTGTGTCTCTTGTGTTTATGTTGTGCTTGTTGTTTCTTCAGTGATCCTGTATATGCTATTGTTGTGAAATGAAATGTAATGCTGATATTTTCTGTCTTAGCATATTGAAACTTAACAACAAGGTCTTAAGGCAAGGATGCCCCCTTGTTCCTTTACTCTTTCTTTTAGTTGTGGAGGTGTTGAGTAGAGCAATATTTCATGCTAAATATAATGGTTTTCCTAGAGGGATCGGGACTGGGGGGTGTATCTATTTTCCACTTATTGTTTGTTGATGGTATTTACTTTTCACTAATGGTTCCATATGAGATATTACAAAAGATATATTATATTTATTTGTTGAAGCTACAAGGATGGATTATAATGATCATAAATATTCTTTATCTTTAATTCACTTGGATTGAGAGATGGTTGACTTGATATTGTCACAAGTTGATTATGCTCTGATGGATTTGTGGAATGGGTTAAAGTAGATTGGTTTTATTATAAAACCCAGTGATTATCTTCTTAGGGATCAGACATGGATTATTGGCAAAGTGGAGAACAAACTACATATGAGGTGTAACAAGTGGCTCACTGGAGGTGGCAGGTTTGTTTTAATGAAGGTTGTGTTAGAAGCCATACCAGTATATTGGGTTCTAATGACCTATGTCCCTCCAGGCATTTTAGAAGCTATTTGAAATCTTTGTTATAATTTCTTTTGGAAAGGGAAGAATGATGATAATTCATATCACTAGGTCTCTTGGAAATGTTTGTCTCTGCGAAAAGAATCTAGGGGATGGGACCTTAAGTATCCTTCATATTTTGCTAAATCCTTGACAACAAAGGGAATTTGGTGAATTCTAAAAGGTGAGGGTTTATGAGTAAGAGTTGTTTCTCATAAATATATATATCCATTAACTACAAAGGAATGGTTTAGGGAAAGACATAAGTCTATTATAAATGTATTTTTCATGTGGAATCCTATCGTATTGGCCTTTGACGTTATAAGGGAATGGCTTGTATGGGATGTGGGAAATGGTAGAAGGGTTAGGTTGGGTCAGGATCCTTGGAATGTAAGGGCATATTATTACAGACTTCCTACTGTCATGAATGAGCATTTAGCTAATCAAGGATATCTTTTCCTTCATTGGATTCAAGACATACAAAAAACCACTCCCATAAGATGGATATGGATCAAGGATAAGGTTATGGGTTTTGAGGGAGATGAAAAGACCTTATGGTAAGGCTAAATAAAGTCTCTACGGGATAGTCACATCTATTTGGTGAATAGAGAGAACTCATTGATTTGGATTAAGAATGATGCTGGTGGATTTTACGCCCTGAGTCTAGGTTACAAGGCCATTAGGGAAGAGAAGGATATTACTGAACCACCTTGGTGGATTTCAAATATTTGGAAGATCAACTGCCCGATGAAGGTAAATTTTTTTCTTTGGTTGGTATTGTCAGGAAAAGTCCCTGTATGTACAACCTCATTAGTAAATTGGGATGTGGCCTGGGAAAGTTCCCTCTTTGAAAGAGTGATAATGAAAAATTAAACCATATTTTCATTCATTGCCCATATATATCTAGCATGTTGATCTGAAGATGACATGATCTACTAACACTTGAATTTGCATGTGAATTCTTAAACCAGTTAACTTAGAAAAAGGCTCCAAATAACAAGCTTATCAAAAGCTTAAAAATAACTGAAGGAATATAAATGAACAAATGATGTAAACCATAAGAATGTGGATAGTGATGATAATGGAGTTCGTCCCTGATGGACTACTTCTTCGGGTCTAGCTCCAATGAGGACCAATCTTATTAGTCTTAAAAAAGAATGCTTACACAGGTACAAAAATGTCTTCATACTTCATGTTGATTCAAGAAGAGACTTAGGATTTCAATCATAAAGCCTCTCACTCTCAACCTCTCAAGAGTGGCTAAAAACAAGTCTCTCACAAAGCAAAGATTACAAAGCCTTTACAAAGGCATAATGGTATAAAGATCCATTAAAAATGGATAAAAATATGGCAAATCTCCATAAAAATACACTTTTGTTTTAAAAACAAATAACAGATCCGAAAATAATATAAATATATGGTTTAAAAACCATATACAAATATGAATTTGTTTAGTTTTGACCCAAAAAGAAAGCGCACCCTTATTGGGGGTTAAAACCACCCAAAAACTAATTTAAAAGTATTATTATTCGAATCCCTAAACAAGTGGAGTTTGTGGTGCAATGGTTAAGGGGCTTGGCAATGGGGGAGGAGGTCATGGGTTAAAACCCGCGGACCTCTCCCCATAATACGATTTTGTTGACATGCAATATTGGCATATGGTGAAGGCTTGGACTATGGTTTGTGGTGCCAAATATATGTTGTGGTTTGTTAAGTGTTGTCTCTTGATTCCATAGTATTTGAATATAATGTAATACACATAGGGCCGAGGGCTTATTGTTAAGTGTTGTCTCCTAATTCCATAGTATTTTAATATAATGTAATACAAATAGGGCCGAGGGCTAAGCCCTCGGCCCGCCCCTTTTGCAAAATAACAAACTGTATTGTTAAGAAACAACCGACGGAGATCACGGTTATGGGGACAGTGCGATCGGGGGTTCGATCCTCCCCAAACCCATAAATTTTGGAAAATAAAACAACACACATGCCAATCAGGTTGCCACGTGGCACGCCCGATTGGTCCACCTCATTTTCCACTGGAATGCCACTTCATCTGCCACTAGATTTCCACCTATACTGCCACTAGATCTAACCTGCCAACTGTACATGCCTACTAGATTTCCACGTCAGTTCTGTACATGCCACGTGTCACCCTTACATTGGTGCCATGTGGCACCCCTTTTTGCCACTTTTACCTGTTTTGTTGAAAGTTCAGAACTCAATAACTTTCACGTCTGGAGTCTGTTTTGCATGAAATAAATGTCACCAGAAATCTCTCGTCAAGCTCTATGCAACTGCAAGCTTCTGTTTGCAATTTGAAGACTTTAATTTTAATCGATCTCGGAGATCCTCTTGGATCACATGTGGACCTTTGCTTCACAGTTAAAGGGTATCCTTTTCTAATGGAATGGTTTGGGGATTCATGAAACTCTACAAGGCTCGTTACAAAATGTGGATTTTTCAAATTTCCAAGCTTTACCAGCTCTCATTATTTGGGTAGTTTGGTTGACCAAGTAGAAGGATCTCTTTCAGGACATTTTCATTCCTCCTTTCGTATATGCTTCAAAAAGTTTAGCAAGTTTAGACCATTTTCCTTAGTTGGATGATCCACCAAAACAAAGAAGGATTATAGAGGAGAATGTTGAAAAATCTGGTAGATGGGCTTGTTTTGATGGTGCCTCACAAGGACAGCTAGGTATGGGTGGAGGTGGGGGCTTGTTTTTCTAACTAATTCTCATTGGTTCAAATTTTCAGTAGGCTTGGGAAGGTCCACAAAAAACTGAGCAAAATTGATGGCCCTAAAGTTGGTTTTCATGTTGGCCATTTCAAAGGGTGTGCAGAAATTTCAAGTCTTCTGGGACTCAAAATTAGTCATTGATTGGATGAAACTTAGGAGATCTCTAAAGAGCATCAATCTGAAGCCCCTTAATGAAGAACTCAATAGAATTGCACAATCCTTCTAGGAAAGAAATGATAGGGAATACCAGCTATCAAATATGGGACTACAAGTGGGGGATAGTATTTGGAATTTATGGGAATCATAGAATGATATCATCAATGAGTTCGATCCAGGACCACATTCTAGTTAGGAAATCATAAGTATTAAAGTTACATCTGCAGAATGATCTGATACAGGAATTATTCTTCTTGGTTTATTGGTTCTAAATATGTATATTTGATGGATCTTTTTGGTCGATAAATAGTCAAAGGTCCTTTTTTGATACAAGAGCAAACAATAAAATGTATATGAAAGAACCTATTTCAAGTTTTTTCAACTTATGAAAATACCATCTGAAATATGATAATGTATAGATGAAGGTTTATATGTAATTGCCTAACAGGCACATAAATACCCAGGATAGACCCAGCTATTGTTTCACACAAGATTCAAACCTATCTTGATGCTAAACCAGTCCGACAAAAGCTATGACCGGTACACCCTAGGAAAACTGCGGCGATTAAGGCAAAAATTGAAAAGCTCTTGAAGGTCGGCTTTATCTACCCTGTTCCATTAACAGAATTGGTCTCAAATGTCATCCCTGTAGCTAAGAAGCAGGGCACCATTCGTGTCTGTGTTGATTATCGGGATCTGAACAAAGCTTGTCCCAAGGATAACTACCCCACTCCCTTTATCGAACATATCATAGACAATTGTTCCAGAAGTGTCATCTTCTCGTTCATGGATGGATTTTTCGATTACAACCAAATTGAGATCCACCCAGTTGATCAACATAAGACAGCTTTCATCTGTCCTTGGGACACGTTTGCTTATCGCAAACTCCCTTTTGGCCTTAAAAATGTTGGTTCCACATTCCAGCGGGCCATGTCGTACGGTTTTCATGACGTGAAGGACTTTGTGGGACCTTATCTCGATGATATCCCCGCTCATTCGTAGCAACGTGAGTACCACATTGATCATTTGATGGTCGTTTCCTCAGATGTAGGCGATATAACATCTGCCTGAACCCTCACAAGTGTATCTTCTGTGTCGAGTCTGGAAACCTCCTCGGTTTTATCGTCTCGAAAGATGGGATCCGCATTGATCCCTTAAAGGTGGAATCCATTGTCGCTCTCCCACCTCCCACGGACATTACGAAACTTCAAAGTTTGCAAGGGAAGGAAACCTACTTACGGCGTTTTGTCTGTAATTTCGTGCAAAAGACGCAGGGTTATATGAGACTAATTAAGAAGGACGTCCCGTTCATTTGGTACAATCAAGCGCAACATTCCTTTAACAGTCTCAAACATGCCATTACGCATGCCCCTGTGCTCCAACCACCCAATTACTACAAGGATTACATACTTTATCTCACTGCATCTTCCACCGCGATCGCCATGGTCTTGGTATAGGGGGACAATAACTCCCAGGAGCATGTGATCTACTACCTAAGTAAGGGTCTTATGGACTCTGAAACTCGTTATTCGCATGTCAAGAAGCTCACTCTCACGGCAGTCATTGTCGTCCAAAAGTTCTGTCACTACATCTTGCTCCGCACCACCACCATCATCGCCGACTCAAACCCGATGTACCATGTTTTAACACGTCAAGTGCTTGGGGGAAAGTATTCATGCCGGATCGTGATACTTCAGGAGTTAGATCTCCTCTTTGAGAAGGCCAAGTATAAGAAGTCGTTGGTGTTTTTCGAGCTCATCTGTGATCTTCCCCATGTCGATGTAGAATCTGAGCCCAATGATTCTCTTCTGGATGAATCATTGTTCTTCATCAGCATGTCTGACCCATGGTATGGAGATATTACCTTATATCTTCAAACCCAATGTTTCAACCCCCAATTGTCTCGTGACAATCGTCGTCAAATACGATACCACAAAAAGTATTACCTAATCATCAGTGGTACCTTGTACAGTCGTGGCATTGATTCTATTCTTCGACGCTGTCTGACATATGAGGAGGCTGAACACGTCTTGAATGAGTGCCACTCGAGGGCTTGTGGCGGTCATCTCTTTGGGATGGCTACAGCCCAGAAGATACCATGCGTGGGATATTATTGGCCATCTATCTTCAAAGATTGTATTGAGGTCGTTAAAAAATGTCCCCCATGCCAACATTTTCAAACGAAAAAGCGCACCCATCTAGCCCCGTTACACCCGGTGATTTCCATTGGCCCCTTTGCAAAATGGGGCATTAACTTCATGCACTGTAATCCTACCTCAGTTGGGGGAAATGGTTACATCATGGTATCCATGGATTACTTTACAAAGTGGGCCAAGGCTATGCCTACATACACGAACGATGGCAAAACCATCGCACTCTTCATGTTCAATCATGTTATCTCACAGTTTGGAGTCCCTCAAGCCATAGTCACCGACCATGGATCTCACTTTCAGAACCATATGGTCAATGAGCTCAGCGCCAGATTGGGTTTTCGTCATGAAAACTCAACACCTTACTACCCGCAGTCCAATGGACAAGTAGAGGCCATTAACAAGGTCTTGAAAACCATGATTCAACGCATGGTGGGTATGCATAAGTCCAACTGGCACAACATGCTCTTTTCCGTGCTATGGCCATACCGTACTTTCGTTAAGACTGCCACTGGATTTACACCGTTCTAGTTAGTTTATGGATTGGAGGCAGTCCTACCAATGGAGTGCGAGATACCATTGCTCAAACTCACAATCAAACTTCTTCTGAACACCACTAACGAGGAATAACGTTTTTTTTATCTCACAAAGCTTGACGAGACCCGCCATGATGCTGCTCTTACCAACGAGGCACATAAGAAGTGCATCAAGGCACAGTATGATAATTCAGTCCAACCCCGCGTCTTTAATGAAGGTGATTTGGTCCTCACATACGACTTAAGGCATGATAAGTTGGGGGCAGGTAAGTTCGAGTCCATGTGGCACGGACCGTATATAGTGAAACGTGTTATGGAGAAAGGGGCCTACAAATTAGAGGAATACGATGGGATATCTTTGGGTGAGCCCCACAATGGACTCTACCTGAAGAGGTATTATGCTTGATTCTTTCACGCATAGACATATTGTATACATTGTACATGGCGTGTGTGTTTTGTGTGGTGTGACTCTTTTTTTTTAGTGTGTCTATGTCTTGTTTTGTTTCTTATACCATGTTCTGTCTGCATGTGCATATGGAAACTTGCTATGGATTCGCGAACGACACCAGCCGGCATACCCGTAACCTTTCTTTGGAAGCTTGGGTACTATATTCTCCCACCAGCGAGCTTATCAGCTCAGGATGAATTTGTCTAGGTTTCGCAACCAATAATGCTGCGGAATATCAGACAGTCATTGGAACCCTAACCGACGCTCTTTACTTGGGTATGGACCACGTTTTTATCTATTTGTATTCGCAACTGGTGGTCTCATCTTAACCGGATCTATGCTATCCGTGACCCCACTCTACTCCATATCTACAGATGATTCCGTCTCCTGGAAAGGTCCTTTGAATCTATTCAGTACCTACACATTCCACGAGATATGAACACAGTTGCCGACTTGATGGCCAACTTCATTCTAGATTGGTACATTGCACACACATAACATTTGTATAAAAATATAAAAGCATACATAACCTATAAATCATCCATTGTATAAGCAAACATGTAAACAATATCACATAAATCATCCATAGAACACATAATGTATAAAGCCGCCGAAAATGTCTGTATATATATAAGTCAAAATGATGGTGCTGATACAAAAGCTGAAGCATGCTAGCTTTCAGTAGGTCTCTACAAAATGTAAAGCTCATAAGCTTTCAATATACATAAGTAGAACATGAGCCTAAGGCTCAGGTCACCTAACCCTAGATCCTGAAGCTCTCGGCTGCTGCCCATGAAAGCAGACCACGTCCCTCGCCACTTTGGCCATTAGCGTGCAAAAACGGTTAGACACCCTGATAGCGTACTTCTGGTAACTCCGAGGTAGATCACGAACACCCAGCTTTGGGATATCTAGGTTCAGCCTATGGAGGTTCTCATAAACCTCCTCTACCTCCTCGATATCATATCGCGTTGCAGTACCCACAACCGATACCTCTCCTCTCCTCTCGATGAGAGAAACTTCGACTAGTCGTGATGGACCCACGTCTGCACACAACACCAGATTATCAACACTACTCCAAAAAAAAATCATAAAATATATAAAATGAAAAACACAAAAGTTGTTTTTCTTACCTATGTCACCCCATTGTGCTCCCTTGGGGAGCACCAAGTCGGGATCACCTCTGAAGTATGTCCCGCTGTAAGGGTAATCCTCAATCATGAGGAGCTATCCCTCTAGCTAAGTGAAGAACCCTGTGCCATATCCTATGATGGGCCCCCCGTGGCCATAGCGAGCCATCACCTCTGCACATCAAGTCATATGTGGATCCCTGGCATCTCGGTCATCCAATTCCACCTGTGGACACAGATGAGGTACCTGCTCCAGTAAGAAAGATATCACCACGAACCCATATCCAAACTGTTTCAGCTCCCCACGTAGTCATTTGGTAAGCTGAACCCAGAGGGTTGTAAGGAGTCCCTTACACCAGTTGAATACCTTGGGAGCCATGCACTCCTTTTTGTACATCAACTGAGTCTTGCTTTCAAGGTGAGCAGACTGACTCCCCGCCACCCTCACCAGAGTGAAGAGAACGGCATGCAAAGGATGATCTCAAATCCCCTTAATGGGAATCTTCCCACTACTAGCCACAGTATCTCTAATGCAGTACTGAGTAATCAGGTCATCTATGGTCTGGTCACCTCCTCGTGACCTAGTAAGAGATACAGGTTCTCCCCTCCGGGATAATCCTGTGAGAAAATAGATGTCCTCGACTTTGACCAACTTCTCGGAATTGAAATTTGAAAATAGATTTGGATGTCCCATTAGTAGACAAGCGCGCACACCAACTTTTGAGAAATTTTGAGATATTTTATCCCCATTTAAGCCCAAGTTTACAGAAAATGCACGGTCGAGTTTCGGCTTTGACCAACTTTTCAGAATTGAACTTTGAGCATAGATTTGGATTCCCCATTGGTAGACAAGTGCGCACGCCAATGTTCGTGACGTTTCGAGCTATTTTTGCCCCCTTTAAGCCCAAGTCTACCGAAAATGCACAGTCGAGTTCCAGCTTTGATTAACTTCTCAGAACTGAAATTTGAGAATAGATTTGGATGTGCCTTTGGTAGACAAGCGTGCATGCCAACTTTCGTGACGTTCTGAGCTATTTTATCCTCCTTTAATCCCAAGTCTAGCGAAAATGCACGGTCGAGTTTCAGCTTTGACCAACTTCTCGGAATTGAAATATGAGCGTAGATTTGGATTCCCCATTGGTAGACAAGTGCGCACACCAACTTTCATGACGTTCCGAGCTATTTTCTCCCCATTTAAGCCCAAGTCTAGCGAAAACGCACAGTCAAGTTTCAGCTTTGACCAACTTCTCGAAATTGGAAATTGAGCTTAGATTGGATTCCCCATTGGTAGACATGAGCGCACGCCAACTTTTATAACGTTTCGAGCTATTTTCGCCACCTTTAATCCCAAGACTAGCGAAAACGCATGGTCGAGTTTCGACTTTTACCAAATTCTCAGAATTGAAACTTGAGCATAGATTTGGATTCCCCATTGGTAGACGAGAGTGCACGCCAACGTTCGTGACGTTTCGAGCTATTTTCGCCGCATTCAAACCCAAGTCTAGCGAAAATGCACAGTCGAGTTTCGGCTTTGACCAACTTCTCGCAATTTAAATTTGAGAATAGATTTGGATTTCCCATTGGTAGACAAGCGCACACGCCAACTTTTGCGAGGTTCCGAGCTATTTTCACGCCTTTAAGCCTAAGTCTAGCGAAAACTCACGGTCGAGTTTCGACTTTGACCAACTTCTCAGAATTGAAATTTGAAAATAGATTTGGATGTTGCATTGGTAGACAGGCGCGCACGCCAACTTTCGAGACATTTCGAGATATTTTATCCCCCTTTAAGCCCAAGTTTACAGAAAATGCACGATCGAGTTTCGGCTTTGACCAACCTTTCAAAATTGAAATTTGAGAGTAGAATTGGATTCCCCATTGGCAGACAAGCACGCACGCCAACTTTCGTAACGTTCCGAACTATTTTCACCCCCTTTAAGCCCAAGTCAACCAAAAACGCACGGTCGAGTTTTAGCTTTGACTAACTTCTCAGAACTGAAATTTGAGAATAGATTTGGATGTGCCTTTGGTACACAAGCGCGCACGCCAACTTTCGTGACGTTTCGAGCTAATTTATCCTCCTTTAAGCCCAATTCTAGCGAAAATGCATGGTCGAGTTTCAACTTTGACCAACGTCTAGGAATTGAAATATGAGCATAGATTTGGATTACCGGGAGAAGATATCCCGTAGAGTGCATTTTCGGGATTGACTAGTCCTGACACAGGGTTAAGATAACCTGGATACACTTGACTCCATGGTGGTTGAATGACATTGGATGGTCCCTCAACATGGAATAATCCCGTGGTGGAAGGTCCGGCAGGTAGGGAAGCTTCAACGGAAGGACCGATGGGAACTCCTCCTCCAATATTATGGTTAAGAGACGGGGGTTTCCCCATAGCAACAACTTGTTGACCACTAATCAAAGGTTGACCCAGCATGGGTTATTGATTATCTAGTATAGTATTAACATTACCCTTAAGGAAGGTAGGGGGTAAAGAGTATCCTCCCCACGAATTTTGGGGTGGGGGAGGAGTCGGTAATGTAACCGTGGTAGTAACAGGTGTGTTGGACTGTTGTCCTTCAACAGGTTGAGTCATTGGAGGTATAGAACTGGTCTCCTGTCTAAGGGGTGTACTCGCAGGAAGTGACAGTTTACTAGATTCATGAGTGGTCATGTGGTGGGTGGGTGATTCCGCTGAATCAAAAGATAAATAACGACTCGGGAGTGGCTAATATGGAGGTAACGTCAGGTCTTCAACCCTTCATAAAAGACTTTGTCTCTGAAAATCCTCACCCATAGCACATAATCGAGTCATACGATCACGATAAGGTGCTAGAGGGTCTTCAGGAGTAACCCAACTGAGTGGGGATGCAATGGAAAAATGAGCCACTTTGTGGCCTAGAGATGATGTCCAAAAGGCTGCAGCTGGACCAACAGCTGATACAGGGTCGTCTTGGGGGGTATTTATCCATTCCAACGATCCACGCTCTCTCGTTAAAACAGGAGGTAAGTCTTGTGAAGTGGACGTTTGCACCTCTTCACCCTGTGGGGGGTTGGAGGCAGGTGAATCTCGACGGAACATGTGTGCTCCAATATTCCAAGTAGGTTTTTCTACTTTAGGTGACACGACCGTGACGTGTGGGTCCATTCTTACCTTCGAAATTACCTCCTGGTTAAGGGGATATTTGGGTGGTAAGTTCAAAATTCTGCGGGATCTTCTCCAAGGAATTTCAGCTAGAGTGATTGACACAACGTTTCTCCTAAGGGTAATCTAAACAAAAGAAAAGCAATCCATCAAAACTACACAAACTAAGGTTGCAAGCAAACTTATGTGATAGGTGTGGATTCAAAAGTATGGAACCTCACAGGATTTTCAAGGCTTCGCAACTCGCTATATACCACAGGGTCCAACAATAAAATGTGACAAGGAGTATTGGGACCGTACCCTTTCCTAAATACCCGACTACCTGGATGACACGTGCGTAGTAATCTCTCCGAGTGCTATTCTCAGTGTATTGTTCTGCCAAGATGGCCAAATGGATAGCTCAGTTGGTTTCAGGAATCCTAATGGTGTCTCCCGATATACTCAAGGTATGTGGGAGCTCAAATCCATAGTGGTGTTGTCTAATGCACAACCGTACGGCACGATACCTTCCTATATACTACCGAGTACGTGAAACAACTTTCGATATACACCAAGTACGTGAAGTTCCTTTCAATATACCCTAAGGTACGTGAAAGAGCCTTTGATATACCTAGTTGGTACGTGAAAGAGCTTCGATATACCAGTTGGTACGTGGAAGACTACAATACCCCCGGAATACAGTGCTAACAAGTAACGACAGCTGCCACGTTTTACAATGTCAGAACACGTCTCTAACTTAACACACAAGTTACTAAATTTTTTACCCTAGTTGTACCATTAATTTTATCTGGACGGTTAGGTGAATGCATGGGGTGAGTACATAAATGTAAACATAATGCAAGCCCTAACTACATGAAAAAAATGTACTTTTATTTTGATGAAATCTATATATGGGAAGGAGAAATATTTTTCCAAATGGTTTTACCAAAACAACAAAATGCAACACAATCCCAAATCTACCAAATTTGACAATGAAAGTACTCTTTTTCGGTTTTTTTTCCAAGCAAAACACAAAAATACACAAGCATCAAAAACCAAATCTAAGCATTTTCTTTTGTCTTTTTGAATAAAAAAATGAAGCTAAGTGATGAAAAGAGAGAACTTCTATCTAGAGCACACTAACTTTTCCAATTTCACTATGATAGCTTAAAAACATAAAAAACCAAAGATGCATATAATTTTTCAAGCATGGAATCACTTTTGCAAAAACTTGATCTCACTTGATTTTTTCAAGAAAATGAATGGCTCATAATTCCCGAAAAGCACAATTGATTAATTTTTTCTTCTCAAACTTTTCCAAAATTCTAATGAATGATAATTTCCAACTCATGAACCAATTTCCACGACAATTTTCAAATGCACTTGAAAACAGTAAAAATGATGCACTTTGAATTTTTTCCAATGATATGCAAAGATTAGAACTTGATAACAATAATGTTTTTAAGTGTGAATTGCTGAAAAGAAAAATTATTTGTAGCACTCCAAACACTCAGAAATTCTCAAGAAAATGACAAGCACTCATATGAACTAGAACACTCAAGACACTCAACAAACAACCGAATGCAATCAAATCTAAATAACATGTGCAAAAGAGGTCTGGGATCGGATCCAATACAAAGATCAGATCAGGTGAGGAGAGGAGGGAATACAAGGTCAAGTGGATGAAGGTGGGGGAGACCAAAGTGTCCACCACTACAGAAACTCAAACTTGTCCAAAATGGAACCCAAAACCACTCTGAACCAAGCTAAACAAAACCAAACACTAGCAATGCAACATCAAAAATGTCTTTGAATAGAAGATACAGTGCAGAGGAGGTCTATAAAGAAAACCAAAATCAAAGGTTGGTGAGGAGAGGACCCAAGCATAAAACTTGACTGCTCGTCGCAGTCTCTAGTCAGAAGTAGAGCGACCGTCGCAGGTGGCAAACAGGTGAACTGCAACAATGTCTCAGGATGTCAAACTGTGGTGTGCGACATCGTCACAAGTTGCAGAGTAGCAGACTGCGCCTGACAGGGGAATGTCGCTATGGATATATTACCTAGGTGCGATGGGAGAGATCCCTATGCAAGGATGAAAAGATCTCCAAATATGATCAACCAAAAGGCTTGACAATCAAACATACAGACTTTAAGGAATTCAACACACTCTTCAAGAAGAAGATCTGGTGGTGAAATGGTTAAGGAGGCAAATGAAATGGCTCACAAATAAATCAGATAAAATGACTTTCAAATTGAAAACTTAAAAGAACAATGCATGGAATGTCCCCAACGGAGTTGCCAAACTTGTTACCAGACAATCTACAGAAAACAGACTTAAGGAGTGATCTCCCTAGCTCAATGTAAGTCTAGAACAAGTGAAACAGAATATGAAACTGCTTTCCTAGATCTAGTTAAAGATTGAGTGATTAGATGTCTTACCTCTATCTTGTAGATATTTCTCCTTGATGTTATTCCAAGCTCCACGGTCGTCGGATCTCAGCTGCAAGACTTGTCAAGACATACATAACAATACAAGCAAGTAAAATGAATCTAAACAGTAATAGATCTAAGTAAACGGTTAAGCAAGTAAACTACACAAAACATCATTAACACAACAATATTTGGTGGAAAGAGTTTATATTATTGTATTAAAAGAGGGAAGTACAAAAGGGTGATGATTACAGCCAAAGCTTAACGTCGCAATCCTCCTCCAACAAGCCAATGCCGAAGCCTCCAAAGGAAGTATAGGTCTCCCAAGATATGAGTAGATATCTCCTATGCTAATTTCACCAGCATGCAAGTGCTATAGACTTCCTCCCTTTGGAATGGGAATGAACTTCATATATATAGGACTAAGAGGATAGGGTAGGTTGAAATATAGTGGGAGAGGGTTAAGGGATCTTCCCAAAGGGATAGGGAACCGAATGCCATCTCCCCTATAGGTTAGGGATAGAGATCCACATCACACACCTTCGAGAATTGGCTCGCATATGCCCTTTATCCATTTAAATGACGTCGTCACAGGCTGCAGTAGGACAACCTGCAACGTCGCAGGTTGCACAAAGGTGACATGCGACGACTTCACTAAACCCATTAGAAATAGGGATGTTTACACTGAGTATTATGATGGGAATATTTAGGTGTAACATAATGCGAACATAATAATGGAAATCTCCATATCCCTCCTAAAGTGGAGATTCCTCTTCTTTTTAGTTTCTTTGAATAGGTTGCATGTCTTGAAGTGGCCCCTTTTTTAATGTTTCATCCTTAAAATAACATTTCCCTCCTTCGGGATGATCCTTCCCACTAAAAAACTTCTTTACAAACTCCATGTTAGCCCTTATAGGCCAGAGCTTCTTCAATGTAGGCCTCTTTCCTTGTGCATGTATCAAGATGTGGCTTTGGGAACACCCTAAATGAATCAAACTTTAGTGCATTTCTAAAATATCCTTAAACATGTATTAAAATCCACCATAGTTTTTAATAATGCCACATGGTAGTTCGATATGTAGGGTTCTCTCCAAAGTGTGCACATTCTTAAATATTCAAATCCGTAAAGCACCATGAAACCCCTTTTGAAAGGAGATATCCTCTATAAATGTGCAAGAATCTACAAAAAAGAAAGAAATAAAGGATTATAATGATTCAAATTGCCATGCATATTCATCATAAATAAGTTTTTTCCTCATCTATGCATGTTTTCCAATATTATTGTAATCAACCCAACGTTACCTAAACTTAAAACACATTAATAATAATAAATAATTCCTAAAATGTTACATGCATAATGCTTATGTGCATTCTTATAACCAATGCACAATAATGCACAACAAATACATAATAGACATAAGTATTTTAGTGGAAGCATAGAATATTCTATAAGACACATAACAAAAAGAAAACATATACACATAATGGTTTTATGCATAATTGCAGAAGCATAAGTATTTATGGGTATGACATAATTATCATATATATAATTTTGCACCATTTTTAATACACATATTAGATTTTCCATTAATATACACCAAAAATAAATTAAGGATTTGAAAGTCAATATTTCCAAACTTGTCCTTATAAATTCATTCTTAAGAATTGCACAATAAACATTTTGTTGAGAACTGCACAGTAAAACATGATCAACTGCGCAGTATGAACTGTCCAATAGGGTTCACATAAATTAATTAGGATAACAATCACCAAACTATCCAAAACATGGAATGTAATGAAAAATTCCTTACTAATTTAATCCATGGTATTTTGCATGCAACCCATACAATTCCAATACTTGTAAAATAAAAACAAATACCATTCATTATTGGCCCATAGTATTTGTAAACATGAACTAGGCTAAATTTAAACTTCAACATAAACATTTAAACTTCTTTGAATAAGAAAAATCCTGCGGTTTTTAATTACATAATAACATTCCATGTAAGGCACAATTAACAAGGTTGAACTTAATTGTAAAATATAACAAGCAAATTTCTGGTTTTCATAAACAATAATACCACTCAATGCAAGGCACAATAAACAAGCCTTAACACATGGTAATTGTTAACAATTTACCTATTAAGATAAAATGGATTTACCTATGAAGATAAAATGGGTTGAGCCCATATTTGACATAAATATTTAAACTTATTTGAATAACTATTTCAAACGTTTCATTTAACTCTTTTAGGAACTATTTTCTCCCAATTAAAAATATTAATTACGTAGTAAGAACTGTTGTCTTAAAAACTATTTTCTTCTAATTATATGGAAAATAATAATTGTAAACTCTTTGAAATAATTTGAATAAACATTTCATTTACGAACCTAGAAATTAGCAATTACATATGAACATAATTTTTAAAAACTTATTTACATTACATATATACAAGTCTTCAATATAAAAAGGGATATTATTCCTGCATAACATGTTCCATCTCCCAAGTCGCTTCTTTAGGATTGTAATGGATCCATTGAAGTTTTACCTATCCTATGACCCTATTCCTAAGTGTCTTAACTCTTCTGTCTAATATGCAGACTGGATGTACTTGGATTTCCCTTTCGGGTTACACCTGTACCATAGACTAATCAAGTATGTGATTAGAATCATAAACATACTTTTTCAATAATGAAACATGAAAAACATTGTGTAATTTAAATGTAGGAGGTAGATCTAGCTCATAGGCTGCTGATCCAATTCTGCTTAGGAACTCAAATGGTCCACAAAATATGGCGGCCAACTTCTTGCAGTTACCCAAACACAATGAAATTTTTCTACCTATGACCTTTAGGAACACTTTGTCCCCAACCTAGAACTCTCTATGCATTCTATTTGTATCTACATAGCTCTTATGTCGGTCTTGAGCTACCTTCAAGTGTTGTTTGATCCTGGTTACCTGTTGTTTCATGTCCTGGAGAATTTATGGTCCAACCATTAGTCTATCCATTGGCGTGTCCCAATTCACTAGAACATTACACTTCCTACCATATAGTGCTTCAACTGGACTCATCTTCAATGATGCTTGGTAACCGTTGTTGTAGGAAAATTCCACTAAGTATAGGTAGTCTTCCCATTTACTAGGCTTGTCCATTAGATACATTCTGAGCATGTTCTCAATGATTTGTTTTACTCACTCAATATATCCATCCGTCTGTGGATGATAAGCTGACTGAGGTTGAGTTTGGTTCCAAATTCTCTGAACAACCCTTTCCAAAAGTTTGAAGTGAACTTTGGATCTATATCCAAAACAATTTCTTTTGGAATACCATGCAACTTGGCAACTTACTTCATATATATTTCTGCAATATTGGTTGCCTTAAACGTTGAATGAACAGGTATAAAATGAGATAACTTTGTAAATTTGTCAACCACCACCATAATAGAGTCGTGCTACTATTACTTCAGTGTACTTGATAAATTTGTAATGAAATCAATGATTACCACATCCCACTTCCATTCCGATACTGACAATGGATGGAGTAAACCAATAGGATGCTTGTGTTATTCTTTTACTCTTTGACATTCCAAGCATTGCGCAATAAAACTAGCCACTTATTTCTTCATGCTTGGACAATAGTACTCTTTATTAACTGTTTTCAAAGTCTTTTGATAACCAGGGTGACCTGCATAATGTATGTTGGAACACAAAAAATCTGGGGGTTTAATGACATTTTGGCGTTATTGAATTTAAAAGAAGTAAAGTTTAAGGTATAAAGAATAAAGTTGAGCCTTATACACCCACTTCTAAGCCTTGAAAATCTACAATATGACCATCAGCTGTGACCAAAGGCAAAAGCGAGAAGGCGCTAAAGCATTGACGAAGTTCAAAGGTATAAGGTAAAGTCCAAACAATTAAAGCATTAACGCAAATCAACAACGGAAGTTAGGATCGGGTCTCATCGACGAAACATATACATTCCGGATTTGTAAAGTGCACGAGCCCTAAAATTTTAAGGTGGTAGCAGAATTCAAACCACTCACCACATGGCCATTCCTCGAGGAGTTTGCTACCTAAAGAAATCTCGATTAAACCGCTTTCCTCCAGCTCCAAAACCAATTTGGCCCGATTAAAAGTGCATTTGGAAAATAAAATTTTTATTTTATTCTTGTTTCGAAAGGAAGCTGATACAATGAAAACGCACTAGCATTCTCTGGATAGTTGAATTTGAAGACATTTTTACCACTCTCCCCGCCATAGGTAGCTCTATAACCTTTGAAAACTTTAATTTTTCCTTCCATAGAGCAAGCTCAGAAACCTGCTTTACTTTGTAAAGACCTACATGAGAAAGAGGAAGTTATAGTCGACAGAGAAGGAGATACTTTACACCCTGTTCTCTCTGTCAGTACTGTATCTCAGTCTAAATTGAAATTAAATGAACTAAAAGTCTCAGGGAACTGATATTTTGAATTTTTTGGGTCTTTCCTCTACCATTTCAGTCTTGAGAAAACCCTCGATTTCCTTGAATTTGTCGGCTAGTGTGCAACCAATTATTCTCAGTCTTAAAGAGTTATTATGAATGTCAATGGGTCCAAAATTATCTGTCGAGTAAATTAAAAAACCATTAGAGAGTCCTTAGGGTTACCTGAGTCTTATCCCAAAAACCCTAAGTTGTTCATAGAATAGGAATTGATTAGGGTTTATAGAGATTGTAACCCTGAGGAAAAAGAGAAATTTTTATCCAAAGTATTAAATCCTGGTTAGTCAATTGAAGGTCTTCATTTCCCATTTGGTGTCAACATTTTCTAGGAAGATGTACAGTTAGTTTTGTCTTTATCATAGTCAAGTTTTAGGTTATGATGATGAGAAGTTTGTTGTTGAGTTCATGTTAGGATTCCTCATGAGGATTAGTTAGGATTCCTCATGAGGATTAGTCAGTCATGGCAAGTCCATTGCCTTAATCTTGATGAATTCCTGGCTGAGATGATTCATGCCCAGTTGGTGAATTTCCACGCTTTGAATCATTTCATATTTCAGGCATACTTCTTGTGTATGTTCATATACTCCAATGAAGCACATTTGCAATTTTTGAATACTAAATTTTCCTCGGACCCTCCAAATCAAATCAATATGTTTGATTTTGTTTACATCATTATGTCAGATATCTACATAACCATTTTCAATGCTGAATTACCCAGGGTGCTAGAAGATATGAAGAACATGTTGTAATTGGCTCCAGAAAACAGAACTGGGGATTGGTTTTTATACAAAAATCATACTATTATCATGGTTTATGGATTCATTGAAGCACCTTATCTTTTACTAGCATTTTTGTCTCCAAGGATTTTTTCCCTTGAGTTTGTTAGGCATAGACTACATTCAGAGGATGAGCACTTCCTTACATTCAGATGATGAGAAGTTTCTTTGTTGAGGTCATGTTAGGATTCCTCATGAGGATTAGTTAGTCATGTCAAGTCCATTGCCTTAATCTTGATGAATTCCTAGCTGAGATGATTCATGCCCAGTTGGTGAATTTCCACGCTTTGAATCATTTCATATTTCAGGCATACTTGTTGTATATGTTCATATACTCCAATGAGCATATTTGAAGTTTTTGAATACTACATTTTCCTCGGATCCTCCAAAGCAAATCAATATGTTTTATTTTGTTAACATCATTATGTCAGATATCTACAGAACCATTTTCAATGCTGAATTACCTAGGGTGCTAAAAGATATGAAGAACATGATATAATTGGCTCCAGAAAACAGAACTGGGAATTGGTTTTTATACAAAAATCATACTATTATCATGGTTTATGGATTCACTGAAGCACCTTATCTTTTACTAGCATTTTTGTCTCCAAGGATTTTTGCCCTTGATTTTGTTAGGCAGAGACTACATTCAGAGGATGAGCACTTCCTTAGCAAAAGTTTCCTTTTAAAATTGGACCATTTGTCATCAAGCATAAAGCAACCCTTTCTATAGTAGAAACATTATTACAAGCAATGAATTCCCATATTACTGAGAAAATTAACTATGATCCCCACCAAATCATATCTCAAAGAAGGAAAGAGAATAGGAATAAGGCATTTGAGCATCAAGTGGTAGAGGGATTGGATAAGATTGCTATCTTGTTAAGTGTTAATCAGAAGCAACCAAATACAGTAAGAGGTTAATGCAGGTCAAGCAAGCTCTCTTTCCCTATTAGTTCAAACACCTGTAAAATCAGATTTTTTCAACAAAAGGACTATTTCAGAGGTAACTAGCATGGATGTTGATAAAGAAGTATCCAGTAAGAAGATTAAAGTGGATCAACAGGAGGATATTGTTGATGTGGAAGAGCGGATCTTGACTCATTCAGGAGAGAATGCTTTATTTCAACAACCAAAAGTAAATGTGCAACAATATCCATTCTCTGAGATGCAGGATGATGGAACTAGTTCCAAATATAAATCAAGAGTTGACTTAATTTCACAGTATGAAAAGAAGAAAAAGAAGTCTCTTGAAGAGACTCAAAAACTATTCCCTCAAGTTAGGAAATTATCAGAAGATAAAATCTCCTTTGTTGCTACTAAATACATGGAGAAGAACACGTTAAAAATTGTAGTTGTGAGCAATGATAAAGTGTAAAAAATGGAAGTTAAGTTGGATCAAATCAATATACCTAACAAAATTCAACTTCACAGGAAAACATGTGAGTTTCTTTATGTTGATATTTTTCAATCAACTCTAAAAATTTCAAAATTGTAGTTAGTAATATGGAAACTAGAGAGTCAACTGAAGCAGGAGAAAGTAGAAAATAAAGCAAATAAGAACCAAATAAAGAGATTGCAGGAAGATATTGTGACTCTCATAACAAAACCAAATGATGTGCAACCTACTAAGAATATCCTTGATGAGAAGGAAAACACAATTCAAATGTTGAAAGAAAAGTTAAAGGTTCCAAGCACCCAGCATGTACAGGCTCCAGAGCTCACAACATTACAACAAGAAAAGGATTCTATCTACCAAGAGATGATGGATTACAAAGGAAAAGCTATGAAATTACAAGATGAGAAACAAGATTGGGAGAAGGAGAAGTTTGAATTATTATCAAAGGTTGCAACCTTGAATTCAATGTTAGCAAGTGAACCTTCTCCAGTGGTTGAAAATCCAACAAATGAACCTTACACAGAGGAATTGACCTAGGCTATGTCACAAATTACCTTGAAGGATAAATAAATCAAGGAATTAAAGGAAGAAAATCAGAAGCTGAAAGAGGAGCTAGTTTATAATACTGGAGAGAAGAATAAACCTCAAAATGAAAGAAAGCAATTGCAAAAGAAAATCAATGAGCTTAAAGACAAGATGATAGGTAAAATACCCCTACAAGGAGCTAAACATCTTATTTGGGATTCATGAACTATAACAACTAACTCTAGATAATGAATAGTATAGTTCTTTTCATGCTCCTTCAAATTTCCTAATTCATAATATATTACATGCCCATCTTGCATCAGAACTCCACCAAGTCCTTCTAGAGATGCATCTATACATACCACATATTCTTTGTATGTATCTGAAATTTTTAATATTGGAGCACATGTGAGGAACCCTTTCAAGAGTCTGAAGTTGTCTTCACACTTTTGGTTCCATATGAATTTCGCACCCTTCTTTTGTAATGATGTAATCGGATTTGCAATTTGAGAGAAAGCTTCTATGAACCTTCGGCAATAACCTGCAATCCCCATAAATGATCTTACTTCCGTGACATTTCTCGTAGTAGGCCATTCTTGTATGGATTGTATCTTTGTCAAGTCCACTGCTACTCCCTCTTCAAAGATAATATGACTCAAATACAACAACTGCTTCTGATAGAATGAGCATTTGCTAAGTTTGGAAAAAACAGGATTTTCTCTCAGGATCTGTAAAGTAATATAGAGATACTCTTCATGATCTTCTTCATATTTGGAATACACTAAAATATCGTCTAGGAACACTATAATGAACTTGTCCAGAAATTATTTAAACACGCCATTCATTATACACATGAATGTGGTTGGGAATTTGTCATTCCGAAAGGTAGGAATGCATATTCATAATTCCCACACCTGGTCCTAAAAGTTGTTTTGATGATGTCTTCATCTTTTATGCACACCTGGTGATACCCAGATCTCAAATACATCTTGTAAAATACTTTTCCCCTCTCAACTGATCAAAGAGGTCATCAATCCTCGGTAGTAGATACCTGTTCTTGATTGTAGCTTTATTTAGTTACCTATAATCCACACACAATCTTAGTGTGTCATCTTTCTTTCTTACAAATAGATCTGGCGCTCCCCATGGTGACACACTAGGCCTTATATAACCCTTCTTTAACAACTCTTCCAGTTGTATTTGCAATTCTCTCAATTATGGGGTGCTCATTCTGTAAGGAGCTTTTGATGCTAGCATAGTTCTAGGAACCAAATCAATTGTAAAGTCAATGTCCCACTTTGGTGGTAACCAAGGTACATCTTGGAACACATCCTCGAATTCCTTCATCACTAGATGTTCATTTAGGCTTGGTTCTTTTTCAGTTTCCATTTCCTCTGCATGTATAGAATACAACTGACACCCTTTCCTGAGACATTTCTTCATCTACATAGTTGAAATTTGTCTTATGGAAATTGGTCTTGGAATGTCTTTTATTTGAACTATATTCTTTTCCTCATCCAGGTAAGTAATAATTTTATCATGATAGTCCAAAACTACAAAGTGCTTTTCCAGCCAATCTATTCCAATCAACACATCATAAGAACCAAGAGGAATGATATCCAAATCAACTTTGGTATGAAACCCATTCATTTTCAAATAATTTTTTTTAACCATGGAAGTAATTTTCCTTTTCATCCCAGTAGCCAACTATACCATTCTATGTTTAGGCAGTTTACTACTCACTAAATTGCATTTTTTGACCAAACTAGCATTTAGATAACTGTAAGAAGCTCCGGAATCAATCAAAATTGAAATTGGTAAATCATTTATTTTACCTTCAATTTCAATCATTGTAGACTGTCGATCTGCCTGACGATTATCCAAAGGTGTGTAAATACGAGGAACACTTCTAGTAACATCACCCACAATAGAAGCTTCTTGCACATTATACATACTAGCATCTTTATTTCTCATATCAGGACATTTTTTGAGGTAGTGGTCACCTCCACATTTCCAACATTTAACTTGGAATGGTTTCTTTTGTCTTGCAGACTCAACCACCCTTTATCGACCTTTCAAAATGGGTTGTTTGAAAGAGTTATACTAATCATTCTTAAAATCAAGAGGCTTAAACCCCTTTTTCATATGATCCTTCTTATCCTGTAGTTTACCCTTCCAAACTTATGCACATCATGTCTGCTTTTACCTTGTTCATACAAACATTTAACTTTCCTAATGCATTCCTTTAAGGTTTGAGGTTCATCATAAGCTATTCGGTCCTTGTAGAATGTTTGTAAACCACTGAGAAATCGTTGAAATTATCCTTTTCATCCTGGATGAATTCAACATAACTTAATAACTCCATAAATCATTTCTCATATTCTTCCATAGTCATACTTCCCAATCTGAGTTCAAAGAATTCTTGCATTTTCTTATCATAGTATTGTTGGGACAGGTATTCACGCTTGAAACATTTTGAAAACTCTTCCATGAAATGTTCCTTTCATCCATATTTTATACCTGCTTCATATGCTTCCACCAACTATAAGCTTTGCCCTAAATATTATATATAACAATACGATCTTCTTGATTATCAGAATATTCATGTAATTGCAAATATTTCTTCATTTCTAGAAGCCAAATCTCTGTAACTTCTCCATATTTTTCCCCATCAAAAGTGGGAGGTTGAATTTTCCCAAGTGCACCCTGTAATGTATTCCCATCACACTTTCTCTTCTGATGCCTTCTAGGATGAATATCATGCCATATTTAAGGTTCCTCATTCCCATGATGAATTTCAACTGTTTGATATCAGAAATGCAACCCCTTTTTGCTTACATCCTTATCTTTGGAATGTTGATATCTATTAGGAATTCCTCTATTCATCGATTCTTATTATTCCCTTATTATGATGGAAGATACTTGTTGCATCCGATTTTGTAACTATACGAGATTATGTATCACTTGTCGATTTCTCTAATTTTGTTGTTCCAAACTCTGTAGAATCTTTCCATTCTCAATCTGTATGTCCTTCAAAGTTTGGAACACTTCCATTGTTCTCATATACTGCTTGCATAGTACACTAGCAATATGCAAGTTCAATGGTCTGAAAATTTGTGTTGTCACTAGCAATTTGAAATTCATCCATGATTGTTAGTTTGCATCATTTTACATTTGCATATCTATTTTATCTTTCAAACATGCAATATTCAAATCAAAGAGATAATATGAGACCCTAAATGCTCAAGAGTTATTGCCTCAACTTTGATACCAATTTGTAACGAACCCAACGTTACACTAAACTTAAAACACACTGATAAAAACATAAAAATTCCTAAAATGTTACATGCATAATGCTTATGTGCATTCTTATAACCAATGCATAATAGACATAAGTATTTTAGCGGAAGCATAACATATTCTATGAGACACATAACAAAAATAAAACACATACACAATGGTTTCTTGGATAATTGCATAAGCATAAGTATTTATGTGTATCACATAATTATCATATATAAAATTTTGCACCATTTTTAATACACATATTAGTTTTTCCATTAATATATGTATCATTCCAGACCAAAAATAAACTAAGGCTTTGAAAGTCAATATTTCCAAACTTTTCCTTATAAATTCATTCCTAAGAATTGCGCAGTAAACATTTTGTTGAGAACTACGCAATAAAACAATATCTTAGATAACTGCGCAGTAAGAACTACGCAATAAGAATATTTCATGGGAACTACATAATATGGATCACATAAATGGAACACAGGAAATTATAGCTATATAAATAGACAATCAATATTCCAACATATTCATTTAAACTTTATGTGTAGTAAGAAATGCGCAGTAAGAATTGTCTTAGGAACTGCTCAGTAGGGTAGTAAGAACTGCACAACTGTGCAGTAATAATATTTCATGGGAACTGCGAGGTATGATTCACAGAAATGGAACAAAGGAAATTATATCTATATACATAGACAATCTTCTAGTGCATTAAGAACTGTGTAGTAAGAACGGTCTTAGGAACTGCACAGTAGGGTTCACATAAATTAATTAGGATAACAATCACCAAAATATCCAAAACATGGAATGTAATGACAAATTCCTTACTAATTTAATCGATGGTATTTTGCATGCAACCCATACAATCCCAATACTTGTAAAATAAAAACAAATACCATTTATTATTGACCCATGGTATTTGTAAAAATGAACTAGGCTAAATTTAAACTTCAACATAAACATTTATACTTCTTTGAATAAGCACAATCAACCTATGGTTTTAATTACATAATAACATTCCATGTAAGGCACAATTAATAGGGCTGAACTTAAACTTCAACATAAACATTTAAACTTCTTTGAATAAGCAAATTCAGCCTATGATTTTTAAATGCAAAATACCATTCAGTGCAAGGCATAGTAAACAAGCCTTAGCACATGGTAATTGTAAAATAAAACAAGCAAATTCAGCCTATGGTTTTCAAAAACAATAATACCACTCAATGAAAGACACAATAAACAAGTCTTAGCACATGGTAATTGTTTACAATTTACCTATTAATCTGAAATGGGTCAATCCCATCTTTGACATAAATATTTAAACTCCTTTGAATAACTATTTCAAACATTCATTTAACTCTTTTAGGAACTATTTTCTCCCAATCAAAAATATTAAGTGCATAGTAATAACTGTCTTAAAAACTGTTTTCTTCAAATTATATGGAAAATAAGAATTTTAAACTCTTTGAAATAATTTGAATAAACATTTCAGTTACGAACCCATAAATTAGCAATTACTACAGGAAATAAATTTCCCAGTTTTCCACCCAACCTTAGGCAATTTTACTCATTAATCTCTCAACAAAATGCCACCCCCAAGATAAGACTCGTGCATTCACCAGGAAGACATCTCACCAGTCCCATAATTTCTGAATTTCACACTTGGGAAACAAGAAATTGGCTTAACTCCAAAATTCATGCCAAACAATGCATTTCACCTCCTCAAATTCATTCTGACATAACAAGAGCGAGATACATCACTGTTATCAATTCTCATAACTTCACCAAGTCATTTTCCTACACCATTTTCCATAATTAAAGGGATGACCAGAGGCACAAATGGACATATTTTCAGAATTACCAGTTTCAAAATTGGTTTCTCTCTCAGATTTCAATTTCAGATTTTTTTTCACTAGGAAAAATTCAAACCCTATTTTATCCAAACTCCTCTCACACCAGGCTTGGGAAAATGTTTCAAATCTTGGTTTGCATGTAAATCTCTTCCCATTTGGTCTCCCCCATGAGCCATGTTTCACTTTTTAATTAAAAACTAAGTACTCCCTTAATCACACTTAATTCACCATTATACCTGAAAATAAATTTAAGTTAATAAAAGGGGATTTTGACTCAAGTCATGAAATAAGGTACCTTTAAGGACTTGAAGGTTTAATTGGGTCATTACATGGTTTTACCCCCTAAGACATTCTAACCCCTTTACTATCTCCGGTGAATACATGAGTCCCCTGTTAAAGAAATGTAATTGCGGAAGATATTCTAGATATACTTGTCTGTTGTATTATTGTATTCCTCCTTCGGGAGATGTCCTTGATGTAATTGATAATGTAAGAGTCATTGAAAGAGTCAATGTAAACCCTAACTGTTAGGTCGGCCTAGAAATAACTAGAAAAAATATTTTATTGTAAAGTGTATAGGTCGGCCCAGTTAAGTGAGTCAAGCCGACCTAATTAGTAAAAATTTCAAGTCACTTGTTAAGTATAAATATGAGATTGATTTGCTCATTTGTATAACTCATCTCACTCACTCAAGTTCGCATATGAGAGAGAGAATCCCGCAAAAGTGAAGGAGAGAAGTTGATTTTGTCTTGGGGTTTTATCTTGTACTTGGTGAATTCTATATTGAGGAAGTTTTGTCTGGGTCTTCTCCCTTGTGGTTTCCCTGAGAGAAATATTGTGTTCTTTGTGTTTGATGTGCTTGTCTTTCTTTCAGTGATTAGATTGTTTAATGTTATTATGATAAACGAAGTGAAAAACTAACATGGTATCAGAGCAGGCCTGAAAGAAAACATTGTACAGCCTCCGCAAGTGCAAAAAATAGGGATTCTTATTCCAGTAGCTCTATCCATAGATCAGCTGAAAAAGAGGGTGCATCTAACTTGCCTCACTAGGGCGCATATTTCTGTCGAAGCAGATTTCATTTCCGAGAATTTTCTTTTTTGGGTCCACCACTACAGCCCAGAGAACTAGGGCATCAAGTTTTTGGAACATATGCTCATAGATTTGGGAGAAAGAGTACTTTTCTCAACTCGCCTTGAGGAGGTGCATCTTTTCAATCCAGTCAGTTCTTCAAGATCCCGAAGTTGGAAAATTAGGGTTTCTCTGTCAAACCCTAAGTCAAGGTAGAAGCAGTTTTCAGAATGACAACTTTACTGTTAAGCACTACATCCATTCTATTTCCATTTGAGTTTCTCATATTATCAAAATGACAAAAAATACCAAGCTTGATGAGAAGCTTGAAGGAGCTGAGAACTTCAGGGCATGGAAATATAGAATCATGCTCATTCTTGAAGAACATGACCTAGAAGGTTTTGTAAAAGAGGGACTTTGTTAGAAACCCATGTCTTTACTTTGTTGGTATATTGTTGTTGGACGTATATGCTTTGTAAGTCGTCTCGTAGTATTTGTTGATCCATAGTTTATATTAGCCCATAGTATTGGACGCATATGCTTTGTAAGTCGTCCCATAGTATTATATGTCCCATGGTTTTGACTCATAGTATTGGCGCCTAGACTTAGCCCATGGTTTGTATTGACACATAGTATTGACCCATGGTATTGATGCCTAGACTTAGTATATAAGTGTGTGTTGAGGCCTATGAAGGCACCGTGAAGTTAATTGTATTGAGCTTGCTCAAAGAGGTTGCCCCCTCGAAGTGGCTCGTGATCAATATAAAAGTGATTCTGAGTTCTATTATTTCTGATATCTCGTGTATTTGCATTAATTAATTATTGCAGGTTCATCACATCTGGTATCAGAGCACTTTCTTGGGCTCGTTGGGTGGAATTTCTGCCAATTTTATTTTTTCGCATCTGTTGCAGCTTCGGATTTGGGAATAATCCCTATCTGCTTAACTGTGGGAAGTACTTGGGCATAAGCCCTAAAACTCATTGTGAGGAGTACCACAGGAACCCCAAAGTAGCTGGCCCATTGAGAGGACCTGCCAGCGAAAAGGGCAACGACCCCTACCCGATTGACTAGTTCCCACCCGTGAGGTAAACCAAGAGCTGTCGTTTGTGGCAAAGTGGTTATCAGTTTTACCTGAGCCGTGGAGTGAGGGGTACTGCCCCAATACGCAAGTCGTCAGACAGCATTGGTGGCTGAGTGAAACACCTGAACTGTTAGGAAGCCGTACATACCTGGGGTCCATATCTATTTTCAGTTGAACTGTTGTCGATCACTTCCGCTCCAGATCTAGCCATTTCCGATTTATTCTGAAATTCATTCCAGATCCAGCCATTTTCGATCCCTTCCGCGCCACTGTTGCCAATCCATTTCTGAAAAAAAAAAAAAAAAAAAAAAAAAAAAAAAAAAAAAAAAAAAAAAAAAAAAAAAAAAAAAAAAAAAAAAAAAAAAAAAAAAAAAAAAAAAAAAAAAAAAAAAACCAGCCATATCTCCCTTGTTTCAACTCTGTTTTCCCTGAAACTTCACTGACATCCCTACAATCCCATTCTGCATATTTCATTCCTGAAGACCCTATCCCAAATTCCACTTCCCAAGACCAGAAATCCCACATTTGTCTATTTTTAGGGTTTTCCATAACTTCTTCAATTTTCACCCAGTTTCCTTCAAATTTTACCATAGAGTTCCCGCTTCTGAAATCCCCATTTTTTGCTTCCCTTTCCCTCAAAAAGTGTCGAAAACCTAGTCAAACACCAATTACCCCTTCGAGTTTTTCCCAAATCCAAATTTCCCCTTACTAAATAAGCTTGTGTTTGTGTTTTTCTATCCATTCCCCTCCCCCCACCGAAAAAATAAAAATAAAAAAAGTACTGGTTATGGTTGTGACTCGCACAAGAGCAAACACCATGGAGGAAGCACTTGCAGCCATCCAAACCAAACTCCAAGATCTAGATGAAAAATTTATCAGCCTCCATCTTCAGCATTCAGCCATGAATAATAACCGATAGCCAGAATCTTTTGCAGCCACCAGGTTCTCTTCTTCTAGCAATTTTCGTGGGCCGAAGCTTGATTTTCCTCGCTTCAATGATACTGATCCGACTGGATGGATATACCGAGCAGAACAATATTTCAGTCTGCATAATACTTTTGATGTCCAGAAAGTTCCACTTGCATCCTTTCATTTGGAACAGGAAGCCCTTCAATGGTACCGTTGGTACATCAAAGCTCATCCCGAGCCAAACTGGACAGATTTTTGCCAACTCCTTTTGCCACGATTTGGTCCTAGTGCTTTTGACGACTTCATAGGATCACTCACTAAACTTCACCAAACTGGCACAGTGAGAGAGTATCAGACGAAATTTGAGAAACTAGCCAATCACACAGAAGGATTGTCTGATGAATTCTACATGAGTTGTTTTATCAGTGGTCTCAAGGATGAAATTCGCTCAGAGGTCAAAATCTTTTGTCCCAACACAATGATGTAAGTCCTAGGGTTGGCTAAGCTGGCCGAGGACAAGTTCGCAGCTCAACAACGCTCCAAACCCACCTTTGTTCCCTTCAGAAATATGGGTTCCCAACGACCTCCCATCATGCCTTCTCCTCAACCAACTCCTATCAAGCAATTGTCTGAAACAGAGATGCATGCACGCCGAGAAAAAGGGCTTTGTTATAATTGTGATGAGAAATTCACTCGGGGACATAGATGTGTTCAACAAAAGCTCTATCTCTTGGATGTGGATTCTCTGCCTGCCTTAGAACTTGATGAAGAAGCTCCAGATACAGTAGATGATCAGGTCGACTTTCAACACCCGCCTGTTGACACCCCATCTCAGGATGACCCACCCGAGATCTCTCTCCATGCTGTAACCGGCGTCACCGCCCCACAAACAATGCAAGTCAGGGGATACTTCAAGAAGCTCCCTCTTACCATACTCATTGATTCTGGTAGCACTCATAACTTCATTGATCCTTGGATTGCCAAACAGGCTGATTGTTTTGTCCATCCTTGCTCCAACTTTGAAGTCATGGTTTCCAATGGGGGCACCCTACCTTGCAAGGGGAAGTGTCACAATGTGTGTATCTCTATGGAAGATTATAACCTCTGCTCTCACATGTTTGCCTTGTCCTTAGGCGGATGTGATGTGGTTTTGGGCGTTCAATGGTTACGCACAGTTGGCCCCATCTTATGGGATTTTGCTGAACTTTGGATGCAGTTTTCAGTCAATGGGGCACAACACAAATTTATGGGCTTACAACCAGGGTCTCTCTGTGTCATCAGTTCACATCGCCTGGAAAAAATACTTAAGAAGAATTCACATGGTGTCATTGCTCAGCTCCATTCCATTCAGATGCACCCATCAACAGTCTCCACTACTTCCTTGGATAGATATGCAGGTGTCTTTGCTGAACCAATGAGCTTGTTGCCTTCAAGAGACCTTTCCGGTAAGAATTTAGCTGCATCTACCTCTCAGCAGGAAATGATGACTATTTTGCATATAGTACAGAAGTGGCAGCCATCCCTATTGGGGAATTATTTCTGCATCAAGACTGATCTCCAGAGTTTGGAAACTTTCTTGGAACAACGGGTCTCCTCCCCAACACACCTGAAATGGGTTATCCAACTCATGGGTTATGACTATGCGACCACTTACTAGAAGGGTAAGGACAATATGGTTGAAGATGCTCCTCCTCCCACATTTGATGACCCAGTTTCTCTTACAGCTATTTCTTTGCTTGTTCCAAATTGGTTGCAATCTATTCAACGGGGCTATCTCTTCTATGAACTCCATGCTTCTTCATCAGTAGGGCACTTTGGGTTCCTCAAAACGTATGACCAGGAACAATGTAACTTCTTTTGGTAGGGACTCAAAAGGACAATTCAATGGATGGCGGTTGACTGCGATACTTTCCAGGTCAACAAGGGTGAAACGACCCTCCTTTCGGGACTGCTCGAACCCTTGCCCATCCCTCCACAGATTTGGACAACTATTTCTATGGATTTCCTAGAAGCGCTCTAGTGGTATAGTACCACATCTCAAAGGACACCATATGAAGCAGTCTCTGGATAGGCACCACCAGTTCTTCTTCCATACACCTTTAGCAGCTCCCTAGTTGAGGCAATTGACTCAATTCTTCGAAACCGTGATCAGCTTCTTCTCATTTTGCAGGACAATTTTCACATGGAAAGAATTTGACTGAAACAACAAGCCAATCAACACCGTTCTGAGCGCACTTTTCACATCGCTGATATGGTTCTTCTTCGTCTACAGCCTTCCATGCAATCCTCCCTGAAACTCCAAAGGTGCAAGTGGCTCGGAATGCAACCCGAGGATGCTATAGGGGACCCACTCCTTCAGATTTTGTATCAATTTCCACATCTAAAGCTTTGAGGACAAAGCTTTTTCTAAGGGAGAGGGGATGTTAGAAACCCATGTCTTTACTTTGTTGGTATATTGTTGTTGGACGTATATGCTTTGTAAGTCGTCTCGTAGTATTTTTTGATCCATAGTTTATATTAGCCCATATTATTGACCCATAGTATTGGACGCATATGCTTTGTAAGTCGTCCCATAGTATTATATGTCCCATGGTTTTGACTCATAGTATTGGCGCCTAGACTTAGCCAATGGTTTGTATTGACACATTGTATTGACCCATGGTATTGGTGCCTAGACTTAGTATATAAGTGTGTGTTGAGGCCTATGAAGGCACCGTGAAGTTAATTGTATTGAGCTTGCTCAAAGGAGGTTGCCCCCTCGAAGTGGCCCATGATCAATATAAAAGTGATTCTGAGTTCTATTATTTCTGATATCTCGTGTATTTGCATTAATTAATTATTGCAGGTTCATCACAGACTTACAGAACCAGAAGGAGATGAGGCCAAATCAATACACAAGAAGAATATGATCAAGGCTAAGAGGATCATAACTGATTATATCAAATATCACTTGATTCCTCAAGTGTCCTCAAAGAAGACTCGAAAATAAATGTTTGATGCCTTGCCCAACCTGTTTGATGGAAAGAACATTAATAGGAAGATGACCTTGGGAAATAAACTCAAGGGTGTGAAGATCCTAAAGTTTGAGACTATGCACTCATACTTCTCCATAGTATCTCATATCAAAGAACAATTAGAAGCTATTGGAGACATGATAGAAGACGTTGAAGTTGTGATGACCACTCTGAATGGTCTTCCTAGAGATTGAGAACCTTTTGTTCGTGGAATATGTGCTAGGAAGAAATTAATCCAGTTTATACAACTATGGGAAGAGTGTGTGCAAGAGGAATAAAGAATAGCAGTAAGAGAAGAGAAACTCAATGATAATGAAAATCAAGCTTTGGAAACCCATGCCAAAAGAGGAAGGAAAAGATAGAATGAGGTACGTACTCATGACCACTCTCCCAGAAGACCTGAAAGATATCAAAGAAACAAGAGGGTCAAGAAATACTTCTCCTCAATTGAATGTTACTCTTGTCACAAGACAGGAAACATTGCAAGCAATTGTCCATTCAAATCTGGACAATCCAAGAAGCAAAAGAAAATATTTCATGCTCATGTAGCTAAAGATAGTGAATATGATGATGAAGACAAAACCAGAGAAGACAAAGATTCCAATGAAGAACATGTACTAATATCAACCCTCACTGGTTCAGTATATCATGGAAGTGACACTTGGCTAGTGGAAAGTGGAGCCACAAAACACATGATGGGATACAAGGACTCCCTTTCACATCTCATGCAAAAATATTTTCCACACAAAGTAAAGCTTGGAGATGACTACCAATATCCTATCAAAGGAATGGGAGAGGCTACTTACAAATTGGACTCTAGAAAGTCCATCAACATGAAGGAGGTACTATATGTTCCAGGTTTGAAAAAGAACCTTCTTTCTATTTTAGCATTAGATAAGAAAGGTCTTAGAATTGCATTTGTATATGGTGAAGTTATTATGTGGCCAAAGGGGAAGAATATCAATGATGGAATATTCATTGGGGTAGGAGAAGGAGGACTCTATAAACTGAAGGGTAATGTAGATTCAACACTGATGACTAGTACCATGAGCCCCTGTGAATTATGGCATAGAAGACTAGCTCATGTACATTACAAAGCTTTACCAATTGTGAGTAAAGTGGTGTCTGGATTACCAGAAATCCAGGTTGATCATGAAGAGGTGTGCAAAGTATGTGCACAAGGAGAAAGTACGAAGAACCCATTTCCAAGCAGTGATAGCAAAGCTAAAGGCATATTGGACATTGTTCATTCCGACATTTGTGTACCTATGTCTACCACTTCATTAAGTGGGTATGTTTACTATATTTCCTTTATTGATGATTATTCCTGCAAAACATGGATTTATTTTCTAAAGAATAAAAATGAAGTTTTTGAAAGTTTAAAGAGTTCAAGGCTCTTGTAGAAAACCTCTCTGAAAAGAAAATCAAGATACTAAGGACAAATAATGGAGGGGAATACACTTCAGGTGATTTCAAATAATTATGTAAATAAGCAGGGATTAAAAGGGAGCTTACCATTCCCTATAATCCAAAACATAATGGTGTAGCTAAAAGGAAGAACCGAACTATCATGGAAGCAGTGAAGGCCATGATCCATGACCAAGACCTACCCATGCATCTATGGGATGAAGCAGCTAGAACCATAGTTTATGTACATAATAGAATCTCTCATAGTGCTCTTGGAAACAAGACCCTTGAATAAAAATTTTCCGGTGTGAAGCCTAAAGTCAATCATCTAAAGATATTTGGGTGTCCAGTATTTATTCACATTTCAAAAGAGAAGAGATCAATGTTGGAATCTTTAGGAAAGAAGGGAATTTTTATGGGTTACAGTGAGCAATCAAACGATTACCGTATCTACATCCCAGGATACCGCCAGATTGAATTTAGCAGGGATGTTACATTTGATGAAGACACAGCCTTCAACAAGTCTAAGAAGACTCATGAGGATGAAGAGGAGAATGAAGCTCCTAAATTTAAAGAAAATAATAATGTACCAGACATAAATATTGAAGAAGAACCTATTCCAGAGGATCATGACATGACAGAACCTTAGAGACCCGAGGAGACACCTCATGAGGTAAATCCATGGAAGAGAAGACTAGCTTGGGTACGGGAAATAATACAAGATGTAGGAAGATATGGTGCCCCAGAAGATACCGGTAGAGAAAGCAAAAGACCAAGGCCATATTCCAGTTATGTAGCCTTGATGTGTAACCTTGTTGAAGAAGAACCTACATGTTTCGAAGATGCATCAAAGAAGAGGGAATGGTTGGATGCTATGAATGAAGAATACCAATCCATCATAAAGAATGATGTTTGGGATGTTGTACCAAGACCGAAGGACAAGTCAATAGTTTTTTCAAAACTGATTTTCAAAACAAAACATTCAGCAAACGGAAGCATTGAAAAGTACAAGGCAAGGTTCATAGCCCGTGGGTTCTCTCAGAAGGAAGGAATTGATTATGAGGAGAATTTTGCTCCTGTGGCTAGATACACCTCAATTAGAACCACCCTTTCCTTGGAAGCTAAGATGAAATGGAAGTTACATCAGATGGATGTAAAGATAACTTTCCTAAATGGAAAAATAGAAGAAGAGGTATACATCGAGCAACCAGGAGGATTTGAAACAGATGACAGAAAAACACATGTATGTAAACTGAAGAAAGCATTATATGGGTTGAAGCAAGCACCCAGATCATGGCATTGAAGAATTGATGGTTTCTTGATGAGCTTGGTATTTACCAAGAGTAAAGCAGATTCTAACCTTTATTATAAGGTCATAGATGATGAACCTATGATATTTCTATTGTATGTGGATGATTTGTTCATGATAGGAGAAGACAATCCCATCACTGAATGTAAGAAGAAGATTGCTGCAGAATTTGAGATGAAAGACCTTGGGATGATGCACTATTTTCTAGATCTTGAAGTATGGCAGTTCCCAGATGATATTTTCCCGAGTCAAGGAAAATATACTATTGAGATCCTAAACAGATTTGGGATGTTGTATTGTAAGGCCATGACTACTCTGATGGTGACAAACTTGAAGCTCTTGAATGATGCTTCATCAGAGATAGTCGATGTTACGGTGTACATACAAATTATTGGCTCATTGATGTATTTGACCAATACTAGACCAAATATATGTTTTGTTGTAAACACCTTGAGCCAGTACATGGTAGAGCATAGACAAGTAAACCTAGTTGAAACAAAACATGTGATGATGTACCTAAAAGGTATGTTGGACTATGGACTCAGATATGCTTCGGATAGTGAGTTCAAATTGTATGGATATACAAACTTAGATTGGGCTGGAAGTGCCGAAGATAGAAAAAGCACTTCAGGATGTTGTTTTAGTTTGGGATCAGGTATTGTCTCATGGATCAGTAGAAAGCAGCCCTGTGTTTCTCTCAGTACAACAGAAGTTGAATACATCGTAGCATGTTCAACTTGTAGTGAAGCAGTTTGGCTTCGCAAGATGTTGGCAGGATTGTTCGATGTAGAGATAAATGTGTCTGATATTCTCCGTGACAATCAGAGTTGTATCAAAATGACAGAGAATCCATTGTTCCATGATAGATTCATCGCATATCGAGATCAAGCTTCACTATATCTGGGATATGGTGCAAAAGGGAGATGTAAAGCTCAATTATGTTCCTACATAGCCACAAGTTGTTGATGTGTTGACTAAGCCTCTGTCTCGCATAAAGTTTGAATACTTTCGAGACAATATTGGTGTGGTGCGAAGGGACCTTCTTCGAAAGAGAGAGTGATGTTATTCCAGTACTTGTGACTGATAGTGTTATCCTAGTACTTTCCGAATGGTGATGTTATTCCAGTACTTGCCGACTGATAGTGTTATCCCAGTACTTTATGACTGGTGATGTTATTCCAGTACTTCCCAACTGAAGATCAATGCTTTCCAACTGATGTTACTCAAGTACTTTCTGGCTGGTAGTGTTATCCCAGTACTTGTCGACTGGTGATGTTCTCTCAGTACTTTTCGACTGAAGATCAGTACTTTTCAACTGATAGTGTTATCCCAGTACTTTCCGACTGGTGATGTTATTCTAGTACTTTCCAACTGAAGATCAGTACTTTCCGACTGATGTTACTCCAGTACTTTTCGACTGGTAGTGTTATCCCAATACTTGCCGAATGGTGATGTTATTCCAGTACTTTCCGAATGAAGATCAGTACTTGCTGACAGATAGTGTTATCCAAATATTTGTTGATTGGTGATGTTATTCCAATACTTTTTGATTGAAGATCAATACTTTTTGACTAATAGTGTTATCCCAGTACTTTCTGACTAGTGATGTTATTCCAGTAATTGCCGACTGAAGATCAATCCTTTCCGACTGATGCTACTCTAGTACTTTTCGACTGGTAGTGTTATCCTAGTACTTTCCGACTGGTGATGTTATCTCAATACTTTCTAACTTATGATGTTACTCCAGTACTTTCCGAATGGTAGTGTTATCCCAGTACTTTCCGACTGGTGATGTTATCTCATTACTTTTCAACTGATGATGTCACTCCAGTACTTGCCGACTGGTAGTGTTATCCCAGTACTTTCCGATTGGTGATGTTATCTCAGTACTTGCCAATTGATGATGTTACTCCATTACTTTTCGACTGGTAGTTTTATCTAAGTACTTTTAGACTGGTGATGTTATCTCAGTACTTGTCGACTAATGATGTTACTCCAGTACTTGCCGATTGGTAGTGTTATCCCAATACTTGCCGACTGGTGATGTTATCAAGGTACTTGCCGACTGATGATGTTGTTGTTCTAGTACTTGTTTACGGATGATTGACATTGTTGTTGTTCCAGTATTTAATTACCGATGTTTGTTGTTCTAGTACTTGTTTACTGATAATTGATGTTTTTGTTCCAGTACTTACCGACTGATGATTGTTGATGTTCTAGCAGTTCTTGCTGTTGATGACAATGCTGATGGTGATATTCCAATAGATGATGATGATGATGATAATAGTTATGTTCCATTAGATGATAATGATGATGCTAATGGTGATGTTCTAGCAGATGATGATGATGATGATGTTGATGGTGATATTCCAACAGATGATGATGACGATGTTGATGGTGATATTCCAACAGATGATATTGATGTTCCAGCAAATTCTTGCTAACGACGATGATGATGTTGATGATGATGTTCCAGTAGATGATATTGATGATAACCCAGACATATGATGATGTTCCAAAAAATTCCTACGAAATATAGAGATTCACAAGTCAATTGGACAACTGTTGATGCTGTTGATGTTTCCCATAGAATACCTTGCTAGTTAAGAGAGAGTGTTAAAGAAATGTAACTACAAAAGATATTCTAGATATACTTGTCTATTGTATTATTGTATTCCTCCTTCGAGATATGTCCTTTATGTAATTGATAATGTAAGAGTCATTGAAAGAGTCAATGTAAACCCTAACTCTTAGGTCAGCCTCAAAATAACTAGAAAAGAATGTTTTATTGTAAAGTGTATAGGTCGGCCCAGTTAGGTGAGTCAAGCCAACCTAATTAGTAAAAAGTTCAAGTCACTTGTTAAGTATAAATAGGATATTGAGTTGCTCATTTGTATAGCTCATCTCACTCACTCAAGTTCACATAGGAGAGAGAGAAGCTCGCACAAGTGAAGGAGAGAAGATGATTTTGTCTTGGGGTTTTATCTTGTACTTGGTGAATTCTATATTGAGGAAGTGTTGTTGGGGTCTTCTCCCTTGTGGTTTCCCCGAGAGAAATATTGTTTTCTTTTTGTTTGTTGTGCTTGTATTTCTTTCAGTGATTAGATTGTTTAATGCTATTATGCTAAACAAAGTGAAAAACTAACATCCTCAATCTCTTCAGCATACACCTCAGCACAACCAGTTGTGGATTTTAATATTAATAATTGCAAAAATACAATATGTTTAGCCTTGAAAGCATTCATAACAATAATTACAACTTGGCATCATCATACTAGGGGTTTCAAACTAGGGTGGTTACAATTACACCCTAAAAGGTACTTAGAACCTCTTAGAAGCATGAGATTCCTCTAATAACTCATTATTTACCCATTTTTTGCTCAAGCAAGTGACCAAGTTCCACATTATGCCTCTAAATATGTAGAATATGCCTAATATAACATGCAATGCCACTTTCGTATGCCTCCATAGATATAATTCATGCATTGAGAACCATGAAGACACCCTAAGCACATTTTATAATGGAAAATCATGCATCAAAATATAAAGACAAGTGCCCCAAAGTTAATATGTTTACAAATGTGCAATAGTGACTCCAAATATGCAAATCAACATTGAAACACTTCCAATCGCACGAAAATGCTTCAATATGTGAAGAAAACGTAATCACATGGATCTCCATCACTATATCTCTCATGCATGATAAATAAGATGATTCTCAAACTAATGACTTGAACCAAGATCCCAAATTTCACATCTCCTAGTGTGATGCTACTGTGAGGAATGTATTTGAAAATCCAAAATGAACTTGTATTTTCAAAAAATAATAATATAGAAGGTTCTTTCCATTTGTTATAATGGGTCCCAAGGAATCATCATATTTCCTATGAAGACCCACTAATACTAGATCTACCTTGTGGAGATGGAGAGCATTCTTATACTCATCATGAAGTGTAGATTGTCAGGCTCTAGTTTTCCCACTAGAGGATGACATCCCCCAAAGATGAGTATTGAACAATATCAACATACAACTCCTAGTAAGTTTCCCCATTAGAATTATCATGGATTGTAAAGTATGAGGAATTCGAAGGGAAATAACATATTGCAATGAAAATGTCTTATGGAATACAAGACATGCCACTTACCTAAATACAGATGAATCTATCAAATCCTTTCAAATCAACCATGACTCTATTGTGGAGAGAATCCCAAGTCAAATAATAAACACAACATGAATATCAAACACTGCTTGATCTCCAATTCTCCTATCTAAAAGCCAATAAATAATGGTAACCTAGGAGGTCAAGGATCATTCTAATGGGACTAGAATAGGTCTCAATCAAAAATAAAATATTTGAATGTATGAGTGAATTGTAAAGTGAGCTCAAGAAAGTTCATAAATCTTCATTATAACTCCAACACCCAACTAAAATCCCCCATAAACTACTCACTCCCCATTGGGGCCATAATTTGGTAAGCCTAGGATGAGTCAACCCTAAATAATTACTCAAGGTCCCTAATGATGGCCCATTTTCTATCCTTCCATGTTGTTACAACTTGTTCCCTAGGTTTCTTGAGCTTGACTACCTAAGATTGCATGATATTAGCATTTAGGAAAATCTCACGAGGAGGGAGCAAAGGTTCCTCTTACCTTAAGAGACTTGCTTGAGATAGAATCGATATTAATTCTTATATGTGTCCAATTTGTAAATAACATAAATTCAAATTTAAGTCTTTATTTTTATCATCTTGCTTACATGTATCTATCACACAATTTTCACAATTTCCTTAATATTTTAATTGTTTATTTTTATATATTATTTATAATATTCTCTACTTATCTTGCTCTTAAGCAACTTGGTTACAATATATATTTTTATTTAATTTGTTTATAAGGACTTTGGAACTTTTGCAATTGTTAGTGGACTAACATACTAGGGGCCTTCCAGTTAATATCATTCCCATAAGTTTACCTTAATTATATTAGGTTAAGATGGTGCTTTAAGGAAACTATCAAGAGTCCATTTTAATTCAAAACTTGTTCTCTCTCTTATGATGTAGCATTGCCATGATAGTTAAAGAAAAGGAAAACCGATACAATCAAATTAAATAGGTCTTTGTTGAACTTTACTTATTACAGGGTGCCATTACACCCAAAACCACGTGATCTATTGTCACATGAACCATGAACCTGCAAAAATGTAAGCATATGATAAGAGAATTTGAAGAATGTAACTTTTTTTTCAATAAAGTTATGATTTTTTTTTCCTAACTAATTATAATGTGTATTTGAAATCATCATTTTCATCCGTCAACATGTCACATTTTTTAAAACAAATTTTTGGCATAGCGCGAATAGTTATCCATATATACGGGTCATTCAATGTGGCCAAAACAATACATCAATGATAAATTTATATGCATGTGTAAATTCTTCATCTACACTATTTTAGCATGGTTATTGAATTAATAAAGCTATGTGCACTTGGTTCCTTTGCAACTTCCATTATTATATCGTGAGAAACCTCATATTTCTCGTATATCTCTAGTCTCCCATATTAATCTCCAAGTTGGTAAAGATATTTTGTAGGTGCAAGGTTTGCAAAACTTGTGTTATATTTTAAGGGCAATCATCCCATGTTCTATTGAAGATAACTAGATCATTGAGGTACACAACAATATATTTACCTCTAAAGGTGGATAAACATAAATCATAAGGTGTATGATTTTTGTCAGAGTTTGTTAAGTCAAAGGACTTCATCAATCATTCATAATTCATAAAGTTTATTACTAGCATTTGTTCCTTGAGGGGCAAAAATGAATGCTAGTAGGAAAAGAGAAAAGTTAAAAGAAACAAAAACATAGGCACAGGCAACGAAGGATACTGGTAGGAAAAGAGCAAAGTTTGTAACAATCTCAGATTACAAAGACATAGGCACTCAACCCATAACAAAAAATAATGTTAAGTTCATCAACACAATGAGCCAACTACAATTGTTTTTCTCACAATCTCTGTAGTAGTAATCTCAACACTATAGATTACTACTTTATCTGGAATATATAAGCAATTTGAAAAAATATTTCTGCAATAATATCCATGAAAACAATGATTATAATAACTCCTAAACTGCACAAACTACTTGTGAACAAAATTTTGCTTTCATGCCATGTGTTGTAACAATAAATTTAGGAATCTCCATACACAAGTATAGGTATAGAACTCTTCATGGACCAGCTCTTGATAGTGCCACAATCTAAGTTGTAAATGAATCTTCGTTATGCTTGCTTCAAGAATGAAAGATACAGTGGGAAACCCAAATATGTTTCTTTCTTCTCATTGAGGATTTCAAGTCCACAATAAAAACTTCACATCCTTCTCAACCATGTAAAGGTAAACAGACCTGTCACTACATGAACTAATCTTCTGAAAATTACTAATAAACCAAGGAAAATAACTGGAGAGTCGAATTCTTAGAAGTTTAGGAAAATGAATAAAGAGGCTTAAAATTAGCCATTTCCGCTATCATCCTTTTTGGAAAAATTTAAGCCTAGATATAGTTATAATCTATAGTGTTGAGATTACTATTACAGAGATTGTGAGAAAAGCAATTTTAGTTGGCTCACTGTGTTGATGAACTTAACATTATTTTTTGTTATGGGTTGAGTGCCTATGTCTTTGTAATATGAGATTGTTACAAACTTTGCTCTTTTCCTACCAGTATCCTTCGCTGCCTGTGCCTATGTTTTTGTTCCTTTTAACTTTCCTCTTTTCCTACCGACATTCATTTTTTCCCCTCAAGGGACAAAGGCAAATGCTACATATATTAAACATTTAAGAAATGAAAGAACCCAGGCGGATCACTTTTATGCTTATAAATCAAATAAAGTAGAGGTTTATAAGATATGAATATAAAAATGTGTGTGTAAATAAATGTGAGGGTTTGAATATAAACGTGCATGAACATAACAATGGGTATATGAATATATAAAATGTTTTTGACTTATGAATGTAGAAATACTTATACTTTGTGATGACTTAAAATACTTATAATTTGAAATATAGCCATATGTTATATAATTGAAGAAATTATGTTCTTTAGATAATAAAAGAGAACAATATAATATATGATGTGTCTTATGTTGTAATTTCAAATATAGCTATATGTTATATAAGTGAAGAAATTATGTTCTTTGATAATAAAAGAGAACAATATATTATGTGTCTTATGTTTAGGGTAATATGTATATAAAATGAGTTGAAAATTAAATGAATATGGATTTCGTTATATAGTTATATAAGGACGAGGAATGGTATGCTATTTAAAAGATATATAATGCATTATTTATAAATCTTTTTTATTTATTTTATTATATTAGCAAGTTAAATGTATGTTGAATTATGGTCAATTAAATCAATAAATAATAGAATTAAGGTATATGAGAATTATATTTGAATGTGCATGGTATTTTGGCATGTTACAAATATGTTATTACAATTTATAATCTATGTGATTGTACGTTACAATGAGGATTCAATGAGGATTGGAGGACTTCCTTTAGTTTAAAAAAAAAAAAAAAATTACTTACTTGTCGACACATAAATAAGGAGGGTTCCTGCAGTTCATTACCATCTGAATTCTAACTGAGTATATCTGTGTTCTTCCTCCAGTTAAGCTGCTACTAAACACTGTTTTCGACGCTGTTGAAACTTGATGAGTAGATCTACGCTTTTTCCCCAGCTAAACAGCTAGTAACCACAGATCTCGACCCTGCTAGACTTGCATTATAGAGCCACACCCTTCCCTTTCGAGTAGTAGGTTGGCCTTGATCTCAATTAGTAAACGCCAGTCACTTATATTGCTAAATCTTAGAATGGATCTACGCAGTTCCCTTCGATTAGAAGGCTTATTTGTGATATAACTGAGATTAAATTCTTATACTTGCCAATCTGGAATCGTAGATCTGCGTTTTTTTATAAAATCTGAGAAAGAATTCAGATCATCATTGACTTCTTGGTTATGATATATATTATAGTTAGTAAATAATACAGCTGAGATTAAATTCTTATATTTTCCAATCTGGAATCATAGATCTGCATTTGTCATAAAATCTGAGAAAGAATTCAGATCATTATCGACTTCTTAGTTATGATATAGATTGTAGTTAGTAAATAATACATCTGATATTAATTTATTATATTTGTTGAGCTGGAATTATAGGTCCACGCCCTTTGTAAATTCTGGGAATGAAATTAGATTGATATGGAATTCTAAAATGTGATAGAAATTATAGTTTGTAAATGATACATCTGAGATTAATTTATTATATTTGCTGAGTAGGAATTATAGGTCCACACCCTTTGTAAATTCTGGGAATGAAATTAGATTGATATGGAATTCTAAAATGTGATAGAAAGTATAGTTTGTAAATGATACATCTGAGATTAATTTATTATAATTGTTGAGCTGGAATTATAGGTCCGCGCCTTTTTGTAAATTCTGGGAATGACATTAGAGTGTTATGGCATTCTAAACTGTGATATAAATTATAGTTTGTACTGGATACATCTGAAGATTAGAATTATTGTAATTAATAATATAGAACGAATTGCGTCCTTATAAATTCTGAGAATGAAGATAGATTGGTATGGAATTCTCTGTAGTTGGTATTTGATAAATGGGTCACTAAATTATTATATTTGCTAAACTTCGAAGAAGTCCACACATTTATCCTGCAGTGAGTAGGTATCTCTTAGATGGATAAGGTAGCTACACCGATATCCAGCTCGAGTTGTCAGTCATGGTGCCCCGAACAAATGGTCCAACCCAACGAAGAACCATAATCCACCTAAGCATGGGGCCACTGCCTTGTCTATACAACATAGCTGCCCTTACACGTGCCCTCCTGCATGCCCTAGGTTGCTGTCCAAGTGGTGTAAGAAACCAAGCCCTAAGTTTCTCGACACTTTGCTGTTTTCTTTTTTTTTTTAAATAATGCTTACAGTGTTTCGATGACCTCTTTTCTCTTTGGAGTCGAGGGATGGCTTGTCTCTCCTTGCCTCCACGCTAGGACCTTGGTGTCCTCCACTCTTTATCAAATGGCTGGTTTGAGGGGATGCAACTCTGCTTCCTTGGTGGCTAGTTGTGTGAGGGCACGCAACTCTCCTCAGACATGAAAGGGCTGGTTTGAGGGGATGCAGCTCTGCTTCCTTGGTGGCTAGTTGTGTGAGGACACGCAGGTCTCCTCAGACATGGATGTGTTGTATATACCAGTGGTTCGATTTTGGTGAGTAAAATTTGGCTTAATATGCTCTGCGAATATGTGGCTTTGTTCTCGACTCGTGGCCTTGGGTTCCAGTCTTGGCGCTTGGATATGAGTGAATGTTGGAGGAAAGGACTTTGAAGGTTAGTTGAGGACCATATATTTTTTTGGAGAGTAGGAAGATCCTACTGTCACAGCATTCTGGGCTGACTGCTCGACCTGAGCTTAAAGTGTTTACTCTCGTACATCTATGGGAGTTATTGTTGGTTTTTTTTTATCAAATGAGTTTGAACCAACAATATTTTTGTGAACAGTGGTACCGTTAGACTGGTGGGCGCCTTCACATACTCAAGCGCGGGATCGTTTGGGCTGTGGACGGATGGTATGTGCTCAACGCTCACAACTCTGGCTTGAATATGAGGCAATTTTCATGTTTTATGTTTGAATATATTTGGGTCTGTGTGTATAGCTTGGAATGCATAAGAGAGGATAAGAAAAGACCTTGGAATGCATAAGAGAGGATAAGAAAAGACGTTGGAATGCATAAGAGAGGATAAGAAAAGACGTTGGAATGCATAAGAGAGGATAAGAGAAGAAGCAATAACCATGACTCTGAATGCAAATTGGTCATGGAACTCAGTGCTTGTTTGAATCTTATTTTAAATTCTTCTTGGTGCATTTAATTTAAAATGACATGGGGAGATCGCTTGGATTTCTTGGTTTGTGGCTTTTGTTGTTGTAAGCCTGCTCTGAATTACGGGGTTGGTCGAGGGAGAGGCCGTCCAGTACACGGTCGAGCATGTGAAGAACCAAGCCCTAGATGTTGCAGGGCCTGATGGTGCCTTTGTCTAGGGTAACAGTGGATGCGGCTGGAGAGGCCGAGGTGGTGGTAGAGGCGGAGGCGGTAGTGGATATGGTGGAGGCCCAGTGGCCAATGTATAAGGACGTGGGGGAGTGGATTGACGATATTCTATCTGCGTTGTTTCGGGTTGAAATGGAAAACAAGTATTGTATCCGCTACGCTAATTACATGTTTTCCAGTATTTGTTGGTCTTAAAGATTCAAAGGTGAATTACTTTACCCCAGAGAATAAATTAAAGCACATACTTAAAAGCTTAACTACTGTCCTCTATACAGTAGGATTTAAGGCTAATTTTCTAGTTAGAACAGAGTGATAAGATGCCTGGGCGCCTCTTGCAGCTGAGGATACCTCCAGGAGATAATACAAGAAATTACTACAATATCATAAATGGCGTCATTGCCAGGGATGCGCATGTAATAGGCACGTAATAAGGAAGGTAATTCGTGTGCCCATCGTCCACCCCGCTTGCGCTTGCAAGTGCAGTGCCTCTGCCTTAGCTACAGGTACTTATGCCCTTGTAGATTTTGTAGGATTTAATGCTTAGCCATCTGATTGCTCTTTGAAATTGGATTTGTCGTCTTGTTTACAGCTTAGTGGTATTCTTTTGTTTTTTTCTGGCTTTTGCAAAAAAATGAATTGTGCATCTCTGAGAGAGCACAGCTCAGAGAGCGCCCCTTCCTGGCAGGTTCGCGACGTGTTGAGAACAAAGATTTGACCAAAGGAGGCTCCATTGTAGGCTTTGCGTGATATTTGATGGCCTGGTGGATGATCAACACATGGCACAAGGTTTTTTTATTTATTTAAAGGAGTAGGTGATTTTATTTTAAAAGCAGTTGCGTATTAAACTTTGGTTTGTAGGTTTTGGTTTTTAATGCGTAGGGGCCCTCTAAATTAGAGCAAGAAAGCGGGGATTTTGTGCTTAAATTGGATTAAAACGGATAATAAGCAAAGCAGGCGGAATTTGTGCTTGGATTGATTGTCGTTTTGTCGTGCAGGTGCAGGCAGTTTGTTGTTTGGAGTCTTTTGGTTCCTAGTGAACAATACGATTTCAATTCGCGGCAACAATGACGGAAAATCGTGGCTTTGACGGGAATTCTCTGGGAAAAAACTGAGTCAATACAGTGGTTGTCGTTGGGTATTCTGAGAATTATGAGCGACGGGGAAGAGGAGAAGAAGAAGAAAATCAATTATGTGTCTCATGTGGTCTGCATTCTGCCGTCATCGACGGACGCCGGGGACCCGTCGTTGCTGCAAATCCCGACATTCGGTCGGATGTCGACGGGGATTTTGCCGGAAACAGAGGACATGAAGAAACAACGGCAGCAGGATAAGAAGAGGTCAAAGAACTGGACGCGTCAGGAGACTCTCCGGCTCATCAGGCTACGTGGTGCTGCAGCGAGAGAGCATATGCCGCGACGCCCAGCAGTGCAGGGACAAGTGGGAGAAATTGACGGCCGAATACAAAGAATTCCGTGACGGCATCAAGACGGCACCATCCACGTGGCAAGATTCCACTCGCTCTATGAGCGAGGAATCTAGCCGACGTGGATGGTTAACCATCTCCTTGTGAAACGCCTATGGCATAATTAGTCTTGAATGTGGTGTTTGAGAAATCTCGAGGGTCGAATGTAATTTGATGATAATTGAATTTTAGATTATTTTTGGTCAAGAACCTTTCCCCCCTCAAAGAGTTGAATTTTAGATTATTTTTGGTCAAGAACCTTTCCCCTCTTTGGTGCAATCACATTAGGGGATTCATGGTAAAACTTTCCTTAATATGTTCTTTATATAATAATTCTAGAATATATATGGTATAGAGGTTCATTGGGAAACAAAGTTTCAATATGTTCTTTATATAATAATTCTAGAATATATATGGTATAGAGGTTCATTGGGAAACAAAGTTTCAATATGTTCTTTATATAATAATTCTAGAATATATATGGTATAGAGGTTCATTGGGAAACAAAGTTTCAAGGATTAATGAATGTTGTTATGTCGAGAAGTTCTTTTTACATCTTAATATGAAGAATAATAATAAGTGTAATTCTATGCTGGAGTTGATACATAACACTTTAATAAAATAATAAAATATTAAATAAATAAATTTTTTAAAGTATTGATTCCAATTTAAATTTAAAAAATAAAGAAATATATATTTCAATTAATTAAAACTAAAATAATTAATAAAATTTGGATATTTTTTGCTATGTGATATGGGAGTTTGAGTCATCGTTAAGCCATGATTTACATAAGGGATTTGAACACATACTAGATATTTACATATTAAAGCAGTATATATCATCGATCTTAACTCTGGATCTACAAAGCACTGAGAGGGATCAAACCCCTTGAAGTGCAAAATTTGAGAAAAAATTTGCACTTCAAGAGATTTGATCCCTCTCGGTACTTGGTAAATCCAGAGTTAAGATGGATCTATAATGGTATTATATTTAATGATTTTGATGAATTCCATTGGTCATTGACATTGCCACTAGCATAGATCCATCCTAAACGTAGATCTATCAAGCACCGAGAAGCATCCAATTTCTTGAGGTGTTATTTTTTTAATGACTTTTTATTTTGGGCTTAAATTTTTATTTTCGATTTTTTTAGTTATTTTTTATTTGGTTTTCATTTTTTATTTTATGAGCCAATATACAAAATTTAATTACTTTTTGTTTTTGGTACATAACATGACAACGTTATACATTATGTTACGTTACACATCTCCCCATATTAGGTTGTAGAGCACCTCGATACTCTCCGTGCAATCATCTTGTTCCAAAAAATATTTTTATTTGTTTATATTTCACTAGTTATGGATAAATTTTCACTAGCACCACAAATTTTCAATGAGTTCTAGGTGAATTGGCATGAAAATGAATTTTTGTGTGTGTTTAATAATTTCATGGCACTTCTTTTCTGAAATTAGATAAACTTTTAGTTTAGGTTATACCTCAAAAATCCAAGATACTTTGCCGTCTTGACTCCACGAGAATGGTTGTTCAAGTACTAATCATATCATAGATATCATGAGGTTCTACATAATAAACAACTTCATCCTTGAGTGGATATGTAATGTATTGGAATGTGTGTTGTTATGTTGTACACAATTATTTACTCGAAATGAGTTGACCAATGGTACAATGGTATAAGGCTACAATTGTACTATGCATAAATAATATTCTTTTGACTTGAATTATTCATCATAAAATGAAGATATTATGAATTTATCAATTGTTTTGAATGCAATATGCACTTTTTCTTCCTCTATTCCATTGACGTTAAATTGTAGAGTTTATAAGACCGAAGTCCCTGGGTGGCTGGGGTATTAAAAGACTGAAGGAATTCAATTGGGCACTATGTGCCAAGAGTTTGTGGAGGGCTATTTTTGACAAATGACTCTGGGGTGCAACTATTAAGGCCAAGTATATGAGGGGTCTTGGTTTCGTACTATGGTTTTTCTTCTACTAATGTCTCGATGATCTGGCGCAGTCTCTTGAAAACTTTGCCCATTATAATCGCTCTCTGTGCTGGGCGGTTGGCCGTGGAATCCAAACCTTTGTTGGCATAGACCTGATCCTTGGGCTCACTGGGAATTTTAGGCTTTCGGTGGAGCTCATTCATGAGCTGCATGGGCGTGGTTTGCATGTTCTTAAGCAGATGATGATACACTCTGATGGTTCCTCTCCTCGTTGGATGAAGGCGACTGATTTATCTCTGGTTGGTCCTTTGGGGAGTGAGTGGGACGATTACTATTGTAGGCTGTGTGAAGCCGACATTATGTTGAATGAGGACCCTGACTGGTTGTTGTGGGCTTATAATCCTACTCAGGGCTCTGTAACGGCTGAGTTGGCCTACAAGATGATGATGGAGGATTTGGATGACGTTTCGACATCTGATATTCGTAATCTGCTGTGGAGGAGCAAATTACCACTTAAGGTTGCATGCTTTATTTGTGGAGGAGCAAATTACCACTTAAGGTTGCATGCTTTATTTGGCTCTGTATGGAAAACAAGATTTTGACTTGGAAGAATCTGCAGGGACAGGGTTTTCATGGTCCTGGAATTTGTCTCTTATGTATGTGTTCCTCTAAGGATGTTGACCATATCTTTGGGAGTTGTCATTTTTTTCAGGAGGTGTGGGTCATGGTCAGAGCTAAATGGACTCGGCTCCCTGCTTGGTACTGTGAACATTTCTCTTCAAACTTGGCATGTTGTTTCGAGAGCATGGGTGGAGTAGTTATGGTGGCCCTGTTTACTCTTTGGGAGGTATGGCGAGCACGTAATGCTCTGCTGTTTCGTGGTTTCATCCCTCGGATCGATTTGGTTGTAGGGCGGATTATGCATGGATGAATTTTATGGATGTGGCTCCCTGCAAAGGTGTTGGGATGGAACAGCCTTGTCTGGATGACAGTTTCTCCTTTCCTTTTGGCTTCTTTGACGATGTCGCTCAATCCGGGGACTATCCGGGGACTATGGTGCTGGTATGGTCATAAGGCTCGCTGCGGATCACCATTTTCATCTCTTCATGAAAGCCGAGCGGGGTTCGAATACTAGGACCGAGCCGGTGGCTCTTTGGGATCTTCTCCAATTTGCTTTGGCTTTGGGTATCTCATTGACCCACATTTTTGGTGAATCACAGTGTATCATTGACTAGGCTCGGGGGAGGAATTTTTTGCGTCCACTCCTCCTTCGCATTGGATTCAGAGGACTCAGGATATGATTCTACAGTGTGCGGAGCTATCTTTCTCCCACATCTTCCGGTGCCACAATGCGGAGGCCGGCAGGATCTCTAAGCTCTCTTTGGGGCCGATGGACGGTCTTATTTTTTATAAAGAATATCAGGTTGGGTTGCTGCTTAGCGACTCCTCTCTTGAGATCTACTAGTTAAAGCGGTCGATGTTTCTTTTCTTCATGTGCAGCTCCGGGGTGGTGGTGATACTTATCCTTCTTCCATTGACAGTTTTTTGGCCGATGATGTCTGATTTTTTGCTGCTCGCATCTATGGCGTGGTTCTCCCCTATTGATTGATAGGATGGGTGCTGGTGTTATCTTTGTTTTTAGTATGGATCTGCTGTAACAACAGAACCTAGTTTTTCTGATATGGAGCGGTGATCCCATCTGAAGTGTTTTTTGTTGTTCGCTCCTTCGGAGCGGTGCTCCATTGCTGATGGATGGATGGGTGCCGATGTTTTCTTTGTTTTGAGTATGGACCTGCTGTATTACCTGAACCTAGTTTTCTGATATTCTGATCATGCTGAATGGTGTCATACGAGATGATTGCGCTTCTTGTAAATGCACTGTGGTTGCTGGACACATCTTTTTCTTATTAATAAGAGGTATTTTTTTCATCTTGAAAAAAAAATTGCAGTCGACATTGAGTGCACAATTATAATTGCAATGTTGAAGGATTCAAGTTTAAATGTCACAATAATTCTTCCCTTATCTTGCATTAGCATATCTTTAATTTGCACCAAAAGGGACATTTGGACTTAGTGTAATATGACATTATTTTGTAGAATTCACACCACTTACTAGTATGCTTATGGTGCTTTTGTTGACAATGACTTGCGCAACCTTCTTTATTTTGAGAAGATTACTGATTGTCCAACACAATTTTGTCTTGATAATAATGATAGTTGTTCACCAACACAAAAACATGATTTTCATATTTGCCTTTAAGCCAATTATGTATCACCATCAAGGTTGCCAATTATGATTGAAAGACTCTCTAATTCCTTCATAGCACAAAAACTCTTCTAAAATTATCCTTGCAATTTGGAATTGCATAATAAGCACCATTCCAAACTCCATGAGTGAAACTTTTCGTTGCTAACTATTCTAAATGTTATTCCCATAAAACAATAAACTCAAGCTTTCACACCCTTAATGTTTTAATTATTTGTGATATTTTTTTTTATAAAAGAAGTTACGACACCTATATAGCCTAGAAGACAAATGCTAAATTCCATAACAATAAAAACAATCAAAAAAATGAAGTAGGTTTCTCAATTCCGTAACCATATTGATCTCCATCAAATCATCCTTATGAAATATCTTCACCTTATGCTTGACTAATGCAGCCATCCTTCGAATTTTGATAGATTTCTCTGCATATGAACAATGAAAAACTTAATTGAGGCCCTTTATCGAAGGGCGATGCTGGATGAACTGAAATCCTTCAAGAAGTCACAAGATAAAATGATTAATAATTTAAGAGAATCGCAGATCTAAATAAGTTGTCACAAAATGATCAAAGTGACTGTAAAAACACATACTTATAGACTTCTATCCTTTTACCACAACCTCGAGGAATTTTTTCTCCAAATGATGAGCCTGACTTAGAGGCTGCTTTACTAACACAGCCATCCCCCGATTTTCGACAGATTTCTCTGCATATGAACAATGAACAACTTAATTGAGATCCTCCATGGAAGGACGGGTGCTGGATAAATTGACATCCTTCTAGAAGTCACAAGATAAAATGGTTAAGAGAATCGAAGAACTAAATAAGTTAGCACAAAATGATCAAAATGACTGTAAAACCACATATTTATAAACTGTTTTTCTCTTACCACAATCCTTAGGCAAGTTTTTTCTTGATGATGAGCCTGAATTAGAGGCCCATAACGTTGAGATGAAGTACTTGACTAATGTATCCATACTCCGATTTTTAACAGATTTCTCTACATATGAATAATGAATAACTTAATTGAGGCCCTTCATGGAAGGGCAGTGCTGGTTAAACTGAAATTCTTCGAGAAGTCATGAGATAAAATGGTTAAGAGAATCGAAGATTTAAACAAGTTGGCACAAAATAATCAAAATGACAATAAAACAGATACGTGTAGACTGTTATTCTCATACCACAATCTCGAGGCAATTTTTCTCCTGATGATGAGCCTGACTTAGAGGCCCGAAACGTCGAGATGAAATGCTTGACTAATGCAGCCATCCTCTGATTTTTGATAGATTTATCTACGTATGAACAGTGAACACCTTTGTTGGTTATGATACACCTTCATCCCTTGTGCAAAGGCAATCGATCTTATGTTATCCTATACTTATCAATGGAAGACATTCCTGATTGTGGTTACCAAGACTTTTCCACCCTTGAGATGGTTACTTCTTTGAGGTATGGTGCTTTTCAAAAATGAAATTTGTCATCCAACTTTGTTGGTTATGATACACCTTCATCCCTTATGTGAAGGCAATCGATCTTATGCTATCCTATACTTCTCAATGGAAAACATTTATTATTGTGGTTACCAAGGCTTTTCCACCCTTAAGATGGTTACTTCTTTGAGGTATGCTGTTGGTTTTCAAAAATGAAATTTGACATCCAATCATATACATTAAGAAAATTAATGAAATATGAAATCCTTGTTTTTTTCAAATATAAAAGCACAAAAAATCATAATTTCTAATTTGAAAGGAGAGGAAATTATGTTATGCATATGCATATAGCATTTGAAGGAGAAAAAACAAGAGAATAACTCTCTTTGAATAGTTCAACAAAATGCCTTAAGGTCCTTTAACAATGATTTAAAACTCAACTCTAACATTTCATTTATACATCATATATGATCAAAATCCTTATGAGAAATTTTCAAAAAAATATTACAACTCTTAAAATCTTCATCATAATTTTCAAATGCCAACTAATAATAAAAGTCTATAAACTATGAACCGAAATAATAGAGAAACCCAAACCTTGTATAAGACTTATATCATCAACTAAGAGCAATAGAGAATAAAAAATAAAACAACTTTAAAACTATGTTGATGCCATATTTAGAAACAAAAGACAAAAATATTTATTTCCCTGACAATTGTGTCATCCCTAGCTTCCTTCACCAACCAAGTGTCAACAATGATGGATGCCCTAATTTAAAAGGGGATCAACCTCAAAGTTTTGCTCTTTATATACATGAAAGAAATTAATTAAGTTAAACAATTCATTCATTTTATCTCTTCATAAATGGGAATTAAAACCAAATTCCTCATCCCAAAATTTCCATGCAACCAATTTGTTACTACTAATGAGTCCCTAAAAACCTATATCAAAGGAAGACCCTTATTTGCTAATAGTTTAAAAGTAGCTAATTCATGCTATAAGTTCAACATAGTTGTTTGAACCCCCTCCTAGAGCTTCCTTGAAACTTATAGTGTGAGTTTCAAATAGGAATAAGATGCTACTAGCCCTAAAATGAGGTGGATCGATTTCCTTGGTATCATCAAAATACCCCCATTCTCCTGAATTATCAGTAAGATCATGAACCAATTATATTAGAGGCTTTGTTTATGTGTTGACCATATAATTTTGAAAACAATATCTGATTTGGGAAGCATATTTGAATGGTGGAATGAACCTACCCCAAATATGTTAGCATTCTTGGATAACCAGAAGCCGCGGGACACAATCAATAGAAGAACCTTGTATTCATTCTTTTAACTATTGATTTTGTTTCTAATTCCTCAAGAAATATGATTAGATCCCATTTCTAGTTTCCCTTGATAACACTCACATTATCCATTTCATCCCATATAATGCAAGTGTATGAATATGATATTAGCGAATGATTAATTGTTTTCACCTCCCTTTGGATAAAGTACACCTTCTAGGCCTATGTCGATTCCTTTTCTGTAGTACCTCCAATCTTAAGGCTTTACCCATAATATACAACCATATAAAAATCCTAGCTTTCAAATGGGCCTTATTTTCCATAGTTCCTTCCACCACCACTAATTATCTCCATGGAATTCACTAGAAAACATGCATTTATATCCTAACCAAGGAGGATAGTCCCCAAAATCCAGGTTTTTTAGATTATACGAACTCACCCTCTTCCTATCTATTACAAACATTACTTACCTTTAGTTTTTGTATATATTCCTACCACCACTCACCTTCTAGACCTTCTAAACCTCGTAAACATATAGATTTTAATTCTTTCTACCAAATAGTAGTAAGTTTTGGGTATGTTGCTTGAGACAAATTGTAGATAGCCAATCCTAGGAGGGAGAAAATAAGATTATTAGGAAAGGTATATGTATTTTCACTTCCCACCCAAGGGGTACTAATCTATTCCTCTTACCGATTATGTGCGCAACCTATAAAAATGTGCGATCATGTAGAATGTGCATACTTTGTTTATTTGATTTATTAAATAAATGGCGTTTTTTAAGAAATACCTGAATTTTTCTTAGAAGTTGTGGCATTTAAAAATGAGGGTTACTAAGCACATTGTTTTACCAATTGCATTCCCAACCTATAAAAATGTGCGATCACGTAGAATGTGCGATCACGTAGAATGTGCATACTTTTTTTATTCCATTTTTTTTTTTTAAATTTGTGTTTATTAAGAAATAATGTAAATTTTTAGAAGTCGTGATTTTTAAAAATGAGGGGTACTAATCTCGGGTCCTCTTTTCAATTGCATGGGAAACCTTTAGAAATGTGTGATAATATAGAATGTGCATACTTTGTTCATTCGATTTATTAAATAAAATACTTTTTTTTAAAGTCATGTTTTTTAACAAATAATGGAATTTTTCTTAGAACTCGTGATTTTTAAAAACAAGGGGTACTAAGATCTTCCTCTTACCGATTGCATGCACAACCTATAAAAAGGTGTGAACACATAGAATGTGCATATTTTGATTATTCAATTTATTAAATAAGTGGTGTTTTGTAGACCACATCAACGTTTTATTCATTACCTACCCTCCAAAATAGTTTGTTTCCAACAAGAGGAAATAATAAAACAATGGATTTCCAAAATATAGACACATTATAAACACTCTTAGAAGGCCTCCTAATCTAGTATTCTACATTATGGGTTCAACATATTTATGTATAATGACTTGATTCCAAGTTCCATCTTTATTGATATAAGCTTCCATAAGTTCATGGCTATTGAGGCCTTCCCAAAATGTTTAATATTTTTAATCCTCCAACCACCATGTCCTTTGGTTTAGCTATGTATGGACTTCCATGTAACTAAAGGGATTCCTTTTTTCTCAATTTTCAATCTATATAAATATTAATCTTTCAATTATAATATTTTCCATAACAAATTGAGCAAATGAGTGTTAGTAGACTAGAATTGCTTCCAACACAAACTTCACCAAAGTTAGTTTCCCTCCCCACGAAAGTCATATGTTACACAACAAATTTATTAATTCTTCTATTTTTCTATGAGCCATTTCCAACCATGAAATACATAATCATTAGTATTTAAAAGGAACCCAATAGCTTTGAATCCAACTTGAAACTCAATATGTTAATATAGAAAAAAATGAAGAAGCAACATAATTTGTTCCTTTTCCAACTCATGAAATGAAATGAAAAATTTATGCACATTTACCATCATTCTAGTTTCTATGATGTATAAATCTAATATTTCCTTTAACTTATTTGAATCTCTCACAAAACCATCACATAAAAATAAAAAATCATCCATAAACGACATATGCGTCAAGATAAGTGATCTCCCTAACCTGATACCTTTCAAAATCCCTATTTGTATGGACTCCATAATTTACCTAGTAAGGCCTTTAATAATGATAGAAAAGAGCAATGAGGACCATGAAAACTTTTTTCTTATCACTTTTCAACACTTTCATCTCATGCATACTTAGTTTTGTAGACCCATTTACATCTGACAAGTTTTATTCCTTTCAGAAGAAGTACAAGATCCCAAGTATCACTCGCTATTTATTATATTATTTGATTTTTTATTTATTTTCTTAATTTTATATTATAAAATAAAATAAAATAAACTAAAAATGAAAACTTAAACTTTAAAAACAAAATAAAAAATAACATAAAACAAACTAAAGCCATAAATACAAAGGATAGGGACAAAATTTTAAAGACATAAGCCTTTTGTATTAATTTACACATGTTACTCCTTTTATTTGTTTTGTTTATATAAAGAAATAATGATAAAATATTAAATTACTAAATGATAAGTTTATATATTAATTATTTTTATTTATATATTAATTATTTTTATTTGTTTTGTTTATATAAAAAAATAATGATAAAATATTAAATTACTAAATGATGAATTTATATATTAATTAATTTTAGTAAGCAAATAACTATCTCCAATGTATTAATAAATTAATATTAATTAATTAATTAATATATTATAATTAAATATAATATTTAATTAAAATTATATAATAAAAAATTATTAAATTCAAAATATTATTATTTAATTATAATATTATAGTATATTAAAAATATTATATTCATGCTTAAAAAAATTTAATTAAAAATATTGCTATTTAATTATGATATTATAATTATATATTATAATAATATAGTAGAAAATAATGATGATTATCACTTTAGTTAATCATGGTTGCATGGTTGACTTTAGTGAACCATGGGTGAATTTTGGTAACAATTTTTAAATTTCTTACTTTAATTTGACAATAGTCAACCATGGTTAACTTTAATGTGAACTGTGTTTGACTTTAGTTGAGCATGGTTGACTTTAGTTTGACTATATTTAAACATGGTTGACATTAGTTAACCACATGGCCATAGGTCACAATGCAACATGAAATTTTCTGAACATCGAATGCCACATTATTAATGTGTCACATTTTGGGCATTGTTGAAATGTGACATAACCCTTGGTCAATGTCGCAATTTGACATAGTCCTTGATGAACATCGCAATGCAAGATAACCCTTGTTAAACATCACAATGCGACATAACCCTTGATGAATGACAAATGTCACATTGTTAATGTGTCTCATCTTGAGTTGTGTTGGCATATACCGAACACTTTAGTGAACTATGATTGACTTTGATTAACCATGTTTGACTTTGGTTAACCCTAGTTGACTTATTTTCTTATTCACATTTTATATCTTATTTAACAATGGTTGAATTTCAGGAAATGGTTAATAAAATAAAACAATGTTAAATTTTTAAAATGTCAAACATTCCATCTTTGTGAGATTTGGACAAATTAAAAGGTATTGAATTATATAAAGAAATTGCATGAGATTGCAATTCTAATATAAAAGGTATTGAATTATATAAAACCAGCCTAGATCCAAATCCTAGGCTTTATCAAGTGCCGAGAGGGAATCAAATTTTCCGAGGTGCAAACCTCTCCTTGAATTATTCCATTTATTTTTATTTTTTTTAAATTCGTGTTTATTAAGAAATAATGTAAATTTTTAGAAGTCGTGATTTTTAAAAATGAGGGGTACTAATCTCGGGTCCTCTTGTCAATTGCATGGGAAACCTTTAGAAAGGTGTGATCATGTAGAATGTGCATACTTTGTTCATTCGATTTATTAAATAAAATACTTTTTTTTTAAAGTCATGTTTTTTAACAAATAATGGAATTTTTCTTAGAACTCGTGATTTTTAAAAACAAGGGGTACTAAGCTCTTCCTCTTACCAATTGCATGCACAACCTATAAAAAGGTGCGATCACATAGAATGTGCATATTTTGATTATTCAATTTATTAAATAAGTGGTGTTTTGTAGACCACATCAACCTTTTATTCATTACCTACCCTCCAAAATAGTTTGTTTCCAACAAGAGGAAATAATAAAACAATGGATTTCCAAAATATAGACATATTATAAACACTCTTAGAAGGCCTCCTAATCTAGTATTCTACATTATGAGTTCAACATATTTATGTATAATGGCTTGATTCCAAGTTCCATCTTTATTTATATAAGCTTCCATAAGTTCATGGCTATTAGGGCCTTCCCAAAATGTTTAATATTTTTAATCCCCCAACCACCATGTCCTTTGGTTTAGCTATGTATGGACTTCCATGTAACTAAAGGGATTTCTTTTTTCTCTGTTTTCAATCTATATAAATATTAATCTTTCAATTATAATATTTTCCATAATAAATTGAGCAAATGAGTGTTAGTAGACTGGAATTGCTTCCAACACAAACTTCACCAAAGTTAGTTTCCCTCCCCACGAAAGTCATATGTTACACAACAAATTTATTAATTTTTCTATTTTTCTATGAGCCATTTCCAATCATGAAATACATAATCATTAGTATTTAAAAGGAACCCAATAGCTTTGAATCCAACTTGAAACTCAATATGTTAATATAGAAAAAAATGAAGAAGCAACATAATTTGTTTCTTTTCCAACTCATGAAATGAAATGAAAATTTTATGCACATTTACCATCATTCTAGTTTCTATGATGTATAAATCTAATATTTCCTTTAACTTATTTGAATTTCTCACAAAACCATCACATAAAAATAAAAAATCATCCATAAACAACATATGCGTCAAGATAAGTGATCTCCCTAACCGATCTCCCTAACCTGATACCTTTCAAAATCCCTATTTGTATGGACTCCATAATTTACCTAGTAAGGCCTTTAACAATGATAGAAAAGAGCAACGAGGACCATGAAAAAAAATTTCTTATCACTTTTCAACACTTCCATCTCATGCATACTTAATTTTGTAGACCCATTTACATCTGACAAATTTTATTCCTTTCAGAAAAGGTACAAAATCCCAAACATCACTCGCTATTTATTATATTATTTGATTTTTTATTTATTTTCTTAGTTTTATGTTATCAAATAAAATAAAATAAAAATGAAAACTTAAATAACATAAAACAAACTAAAGACATAAATACAAAGGATAGAGACAAATTTTAAAGACATAAGCCTTTGTATTAATTTACACATGTTACTCCTTTTATTTGTTTTGTTTATATAAAGAAATAATGATAAAATATTAAATTGCTAAATGATGAGTTTATATATTAATTAATTTTAGTTAGCATATAACTATATCCAATGTATTAATAAATTAATATTAATTAATTAATTAATATATTATAATTAAATATGGTATTTAATTAAAATTATATAATAAAATATTATTAAATTCAAAATATTATTATTTAATTATAATATTATAGTATATTCTAAAAAATATTATATTCATGTTTAAAAAAAAATTAATTAAAAATATTGTTATTTAATTATGATATTATAATTATATATTAAACAATATAGTTTAAAATAATGATGATTATCACTTTAGTTAATCATGGCTGTATGGTTGACTTTAGTGAACCATGGGTGAATTTTGGTAACAATTTTTAAATTTCTTACTTTAATTTGACAATAGTCAACCATGGTTAACTTTAATGTGAACCGTGTTTGACTTTAGTTGAGCATGGTTGAATTTAGTTTGACTATATTTAAACATGGTTGACTTTAGTTAACCACATGGCCATAGTTCACAATGCAACATGAAATTTTCTGAACAAATTCTTACACATAAATAAATATGTCATAGATCCATCTGCAGCATGCTTGATCTTATAGATCCACTTGGAAGTCATAACAGACTACCCTTCATGTCTTGGGACTGCATCCCAAACATCATTCTTCATGATCGACTGGTACTCCTCGATCATGGCATTCTTCCTGAATCTTGGGAACTTCAATATCTTCAATAGATAACTTTGTTGCTGAACAAACATTGTAGTCCTTCTTTTGTAGGTGATGATATACGATCTTTCCTACAAGACAATTTAATGTGCATGTTTAGAAACGTCTCATAGTTTTCAGATCAAATTCTTACACATAAATAAATATGTCATACAATCATGCAATTATCTTAGCCAATGCTTCAATACAACATTTATCCATATCCCGTAGCTTTCTAGATGCCTTCCAATCTCTACCAGAACATTGTTAAGAGTGTGCACAACTCCCAACATGTCAGCAAAGAGGTTTCATTCTATATAAGTAGAAATGGAATGTTGTACAGTGCCATAGGCCACTTACCCATTACATGCGTATTAGTAGTATACTGTTCATTAATGCAATTATTCTAATATGCATAATACACAACCTAAGTCTAGGAACATAAGTATATGCAATATTGAACAGTATTATTTAAACAATCAAATATACAAGAAATGACAATTCAAATACTTATCTTTGTTTGTTTGTTGGGTGGACTCCCTCTGAATCTTTGTTTCCCTGCAGGGACTACTGGAGTGTGCTCCCTCTTTATCTTTGCTTCCTGGATTACATGTCCTTGAACTTATATCCATTCTCGATCACTATGCATGATTACTAGTATCATCATTGTGTTATCCTCTAGATCTCATACATAATCATATTTGACCATAGAACTCTTTTGGTTAGTCATATCATCAATCAAAGTAAGAAGAATAATATGCCTAAACCCATGATTACTAACTTCAATGAATAATCATTATCAATCATGCCATGTAAACTTATATAAGAGATCCTAAGACAAAGTAGGATTCTAACTTTATATAGGAAAAACATACCTGGATTAATATGTTAGCTGGTTATGTCTAACATACTCACATGATGACTTCTTGTTCTCTTAAATGACTTGTGCTAGTAACCTGCATATCTCATAGGTTAATCATTATAGAACCAAGTTATACATACCTCGTAAGTAGATCTTCTATGGGATCCATGACAATGGATGAATGCTTGTCTTCATGTCATGATGGTCATATGTTCCTAAACTAGAACATGATTTGTGTTTCTTGATGTACCTTTCATGTTAGCGGACAACATCAACCTCATACAACACCACAATGCATTAGTACAATCATAAGTGTCAAAACCCTAATCAATGAATATTTGCATTCATAATTTTATTAAGGTGATACGACAAGTCTAAAGTTAATCAAGATTGTACTAAACTTAATGAAGACAAACATACCATAAACTTAATCATGAACAGATCTTGAAACCTACCTGGATAAGTCATACCTATCGAGATTGCTTGTAATCTTCTTATGTAAGGCCTTAGCCTCATCTCCCTCTGAAACAAGAACTTCTTCACTTATGCAGGTGACCAATCCATTCTCTTCTAGGATTAACCAAATCCACTTGATTTGCAGAAACTGGCTCTGGAGCTGGATTAGGGTTTTTCAGAGAAACCCTAAAAATTCAAACTTTGAATTTCAAACTTCTGAAAGGATAGAAAGATACGCCTTGATGAGCTGATCAAGCTGGTATACTCAGAATTTGAAAACTGCAAAGTTTCACCCCTCAAAATTGCCTTTGATAAATCCCACCCTTCTACCCAACCAAAAGGTTCGATCCAAAGCTCTAAACTTTGATTTTTTTGAGGAGCTTCCAATCATGGTCACAGACTTCAGAAATTCCAACTTTTGCAGAAGCCCTAATTTTCCACCTTTCCGATCAAAATCCCGAACTAGGGTTTGATCAAGCCCGACCTTTTTCCCAACCAAAAAATTCGATCTTGGTCTCTAAATTTCGATTTTGATGAGGATCATCCAGCCGTGGTCTCCGATACAAAAAATTCCAACATTCTCTGAAACCCTAAATTCCCGGAGCCATGAATGAAGGTGCTCAAAATCCAATTATGTTTTGACAGAAATATGCACCTGATTTTTTCTGGTGTAACTCCAAAATTTCAGATCCACAGGGTCTGAAAATTCTTCCTGTTGTAGCCTGACCTGTTATATTTCCAACCCCATAGGTCTTACCTCAATTGGATTCTTTGAGAGAGAGTTATGCCAAGTGTCACAACATGACTTGTTTATAGGATAAAACAGGAGAGCGAACTTGTACGGCATGCCACGTGTCACTGGTTCAGTTTCGACCTCTGAAAAGCTTCCCTGAGATAGTACAGTCTGTTCCCTACCTGTCACTTTTTATGAAAATTCATTTGGAGATTCCTAGCCCAAGTTATGACATTTTTTCCTAGGTCACCTGTTTATGGCTCAAATTTGGAAGAGGCAGAAACCAATATTGTACAGGTCATAAATCACAAAGTACAACGAATTAGAGAGTTTCCTTTGGACACAAGGTACATGGGGATCTTATCTTCGACCTGTAATATTTTCATATCCTGAAACCTTGCCGAAATTATTTTATAGTGAAAGTTCTACGATGACTGGTTTTTTCTATATCAACCCCTACCGTCGCAAATGCAACAAGTGTCACAAATTCCATACCATGCCTTCTTTCAAGCTAGCTCTGATACCATGTAATGGGTAAGTGACCTATGGCACTAAACAACATTCCATTTCTACTTATCTAGAATGAAACCTCTTTGCTGACATGTTGGGAGTTGTGCACACTCTTACCAATGTTCTGTGCACACTCTTAACCACATAACATAATGCTAACAGGGACGACCCCCAATAGGGTGGTCTAATAACCCTTTAACCCACATGACTTATACAGGGCCGACCCCAACAAGGTGGTCTAATAACCCATCAAGTATAAGTTACGACACTTACAATATAAATGACGACATTTCCATATAGAGGAATAATAACATCTCTATAGGAATACAATATACATATATGAAATAAATTCCGAAGTTACAAATACATCAACACTCCCTCTTAACTATGAAGGTAGTTCTCAACACAGTTCTTCTAGCACAAGTCTTCTTCTCTAGATCATTGTCATTGGATAATCGTCATCAAATCATAATCATCGTCACTGCTGCCGCTATCTCAATCAATCTCTAAATATACTCGTCATAGGAAGTTATACAGAGCTAGTCCTTTTTCATACTGGATGTAGGCCCACCACCTGTAGGTCTTCATCATCACTGGCCATACTATGGATTCCTCAGGATTGATTACGTGCATCAACAAAACCTCGAAAGAGCATCCCAGGCATTTTACAAGCACACAACTCAACCTATCGGATCTCCCAGAATCTTTTACATGTGACTGTCACAAAACCTTAAAAGAGTGTCTTGCCAAGCAAGATCTCTAAAGAGCATATGAGGCCTTTTTCATCCTGTCCAGATCTCCAGGACTTATTACATGTGACCCCTACCAAAAAACCTTAAAAGAGTGTCTTGCCAAGCAAGATCTCTAAAGAGCATCTGAGGCCGTTTTCATCTTGTCCAGATCTCCAGGACTTATTACATGTGGTCCCCACAAAACCTTAAAAGAGTGTCTTGCCAAGCAAGATCTCTAAAGAGGATTTGAGGCCTTTTTCATCCTGTCCATATCTCTAGGACTTATTACATGTGGTCTAGCAAAACCTTAAAAGAGTGTCTTGCCAAGCAAGATCTCTAAAGAGCATCTGAGGCCTTTTATGTGACTAGCACAACCTGTCCATATCTCTAGGACTTATTACATGCTACCCTTGCACAACTTGTTCCATGGCCATAGAGTATCAACCTAATACTCACCATACATCATCCTGATGTACACATGGTCATCCTGATCATCATCACTGCATCGTCCTGATGCATGTCATCTGGAGAAACATCTTGAAGCTCATCATCCATGATCATCCTGATCATACAATGCATCCACCTGATGCATACACAGGATCTACCTGATACATATCATCATACATGATCCACCTGATCATACAATGTATCCACCTGATACATATACAAATACATGATACACCTTATCATACAATGTATCCACCTAATACATATCATCATACATGATCTACCTGATCATGCAATGTATCTACCTGATACATACACAAATACATGATCTACCTGATCATATCCAGCATCCAACATGATGCATATACATATACATGATCCAACTGATCATATCTAGCATCCAACATGATGCATATACATATAAATGATACAACTGATCATATCCAGCATCCAACATGATGCATATACAGAGCAGTAACTGGAGCATCGTCCTAATGCTCATCATCCAATGCTTACATCCACAGCCATGGAAAGGATCCTCCTTTCACCATGCTTGGAATGGCTCCAGCAAATGTCTCCATCACTTCTTACTCGAAGTGTCGTCAATCTGAATAACACCAAGCCTCTCTCTGAAGTACTCAAACTTCACTCTGGCTAGTGGTTTCTTCAACACATCTGTAACCTGCTCATCCGTCGCAACATACAGGAGCTTTACTGCTCCTCTCTGCACCATATCCCTGATATAGTGATATTTGATCTCAATGTGTTTCGACCTGTTGTGGAACACAGGGTTCTCAGATAGCTTCACACAACTCTGGTTATCACAGAAGATACCAATAGCATCCAGTGGGAGATCAAATAACTCAGATAGTAGCTTCCGGAGCCATACTGCCTCACAACTAGCCGAACAAGCTGCAACATACTCTGCTTCGACTGTACTCAGTGCTACGCAGGACTGCTTCCTGCTAAACCAAGAGATCACACCTGATCCCGTACTGAAGCAGCACCCAGAAGTGCTCTTCCTATCTGCAGCACTGCCTGCCGATTCTGAATCAACATAACCCTGCAGGTTAAACTTTTGATTTGCATCATACTTGAGCCCATAATCAATTGTACCCTTCAGGTACCTCAGAATATGCTTTGCAACAACCAGGGGAACACCTCTTGGATCCGTCAGGAACTGGCTCAATGTGTTCACCACAAAGCAATAATCTGGTCTCGTGTTCATCAGGTATATCAAGTAACCAATCATCTGACGATACACAGTGACATCAACCGGATTAGATGAAGCATCACACATAAGCTTCAGGTTCGATGCCATAGGTGTGGCCATGGCCTTGCATTTCATCATCCCGAACCTCTTCAGGATCTCTACTGCATACTTCCCTTGTCCAAGGAAGATTCCATCTACACTCTACCACACCTCCATGCCTAGAAAGTAGTGCATCATCCCCAAGTCCTTCATCTCGAACTCGGTAGCAAGCTTCCTCTTCGTGTCGACAATCAATCTATCCTCACCCGTAACAAACAGGTCATCCACATGCAAGAGTAGAATCACAAGATTGCCTTCCTCAACCTTGTAGTAAAGGTTGGAATCTGCTTTATTCTTGGTAAAGCCCAAACTGGATAGAAAGCTGTCTATCCTACCATACCAAGTCCTAGGATCTTTCTTTAAGCCATACAATTCTTTCTTTAACTTACACACATATGACTCCTTGTCATATGTCTCAAAACCGAGTGGCTGCTCCACATACACTTCCTCTTTGACTACACCATTCAAGAAAGTTGTCTTGACATCCATCTAGTGTATCTTCTATTTCATCACTGCAGCCAGAGAAAGTACTGATATGATGGAAGTGTATCTGGATATAGGTGCAAAAGTCTCTTCATAGTCTATTCACTCTTTCTGAGAGAAGCCATGAGGTACAAACCTCGCTTTGTACTTTTCTATGCTACCATCTGTAGCATGCTTGATCTTATAGATCCACTTGGAAGTCATAACAGACTTCCCTTCATGTCTTGGGACTGCATCCCAAACATCATTCTTCATGATCGACCGGTACTCCTCGATCATGGCATTCTTCCCACATCCTGGGAACTTCAATATCTTCAATAGATAACTTTGTTGTTGAACAAACGTTGTAGTCCTTCTTTTGTAGGTGATGATATACAATATGTCCTACAAGACAAGTTAAATTGTATGTTTAGAAACATCTCATAGTTTTCAGAACAAATTCTTACACATAAATAAATATGTCATACAGTCATGCAATTATCTTAGCCAATGCTTCAATACAACATTTATCCATATCCCGTAGCTTTCTAGATGCCTTCCAATCTCTACCAAAACATTGTTAAGAGTGTGCACAACTCCCAACATGTCAGCAAAGAGGTTTCATTCTAGATAAGTAGCAATGGAATGTTGTACAGTTCCATAGGCCACTTACCCTTTACATGCGTATTAGTAGTATACTGTTCATTAATGCAATTATTCTAATATGCATAATACACAACCTAATTCTAGGAACATAAGTATATACATTATTGAACAGTATTATTTAAACAATCAAATATACAAGAAATGGCAATTCAAATACTTATCTTTGTTTGTTTGTTGGGTGGACTCCCTCTGAATCTTTGTTTCCCTACAGGGACTACTGGAGTGTGCTCCCTCTTGATCTTTGCTTCCTGGATTACCTGTACTTGAACTTATATCCATTCTCGATCACTATGCATGCTTACTAGTATCATCATTGTGTTATCCTCGAGATCTCATACATAATCATATTTGACCATAGAAATATTCCGGTTAGTCATATCATCAATCAAAGTAAGAAGCATAATATGCCCAAACCCATGATTAGTAACTTCAATGATTACTAACTTCCATTTCTCTACATATGAATAATGAATAACTTAATTGAGGCCCTTCATGGAAGGGCGGTGCTGGTTAAACTGAAATTATTCGAGAAGTCATGAGATAAAATGGTTAAAGAGAATCAAAGATCTAAACAAGTTGGAACAAAATAATCAAAATGACAATAAAACAGATACTTGTAGACTGTTATTCTCATACCACAATCTCGAGGCAATTTTTCTCCTGATGATGAGCCCGACTTAGAGGCCCGAAACGTTGAGATGAAATGCTTGACTAATGCATCCATCCTCTGATTTTTGATAGATTTATCTATGTATGAATAGTGAACACCTTTGTTGGTTATGATACACCTTCATCCCTTGTGCAAAGGCAATCGATCTTATGTTATCCTATACTTATCAATGGAAGACATTCCTGATTGTGGTTACCAAGAATTTTCCACCCTTGAGATGGTTATTTCTTTGAGGTATGGTGCTTTTCAAAAATGAAATTTGTCATCCAACTTTGTTGGTTATGATACACCTTCATCCCTTATGTGAAGGAAATCGATCTTATGCTATCCTATACTTCTCAATGGAAAACATTTATTATTTTGGTTACCAAGGCTTTTCCACCCTTAAGATGGTTACTTCTTTGAGGTATGCCGGTTTTCAAAAATGAAATTTGACATCCAATCATATACATTAAGAAAATTAATGAAATATGAAATTCTTGTTTTTCTTTGAAATATAAAAGCACAAAAAATCATAATTTCTAATTTGAAAGGAGAGGAAATTATGTTATGCATATGCATATAGCATTTGAAGGAGAAAAAACAAGAGAATAACTCTCTTTGAATAGTTCAACAAAATTCCTTAAGGTCCTTTAACAATGATTTAAAACTCAACTCTAACATTTCATTTATACATCATATATGATCAAAATCAGGTGGCTACGTTTGCGCTAACCACACCCAGTAAGGAACTCTAAAAAGACTAACAATAGGGGCACAGAGACAAGTATTATCACCCTTGGGATAGGAATTAGTCCTGTGCAGAAAGGAGCCACCATATAAAGGCATCCTGCTCATGATGATGCAAACTGTGCCATAAATGGCCAAGTCCCCTGAAGATCTGAGCCGACCCTTGAACATACCTTCACCATTACAGAGAATAAGAATGGCCATGATGAGAAAATATTGGAGCCTGTACAAATCCTTCACCTGGATCACGAAGAGACCAAAATCGTACTTCACCTTCATTCCCATAATAACTAAACTGTGGGAATTATCACGTCTCATCCTTAAATACCTCATCATCAGTGCATCATCGGAGTGACCACCGCATTACGCATGTCACTTCCCTGGGACACGTGTTTCTCACCCTCCACCATGTGGCTTCTGCCAAAGTCCTCTGCATCTAGTTGTAAGCACTTGGGGGCCCAAGCATCGTTCTAGAATTCCGCCATGTGACTGGATGTGTGGCCACCACCCCCATCAGCACCCAAATTTGCCAGATAGTCAGCCACCTTGTTGGCCTCCCGTCTAACATGGTGAAAGGACAACTGACTATTGGTGCGGACAAGGTGACTCAGGATATCTAGGTGATGAGAAAGCCTCCAGTTGGTAGTCACGTGTTCAGTCAGCTTTCCCTGTGCCAGCCCTTTGGCCATGTGGATGATGATTTTCGAGTCTCCCTCTATAGTGGCAGGGAAAAAACAACCTTGAATAATCTACTGCAGGCCATGGAAGAGACCATCGAACTCTGCAGAATTATTCGTATCATGGCCAAGATAGCCAAAGAACACTTGAATAATAACCCCATCCACATTTCTACAGACCCTGCCATATCCAGCAACCCCGTCCACGCGATGCCCCGTCAAAATTAATTTTAAATTCCTTCTTCCCAAGCGGAGACCAGACATTGGGGCTGGTGGGTCTACAGATCTTGTCTCGCCTTCGCAATCCAAGCATGTCCTCCCTGCCAAGACCCCAACCCTTGGCAATTAGCAGGTCCTCCTCAAAGATATTTTTGTCCTCGTGAGTCCATTTTCGACTTCAGATATTTTCATGAATGTTACAAACTAAAGTCTCTCATTCTTCCTCCTTTTGGTGACTCTTGTCCCTGAATATCCTCCCATTTCATTCTTTCCAAAGGTTCCAGCAGAGCATCCCAGGGAACATCTGCCAAATTAGGGGTATGATTAGATTACTAAAAGTTTGGATATTCCAATTTTTCAACGTACGATCAGGATGGCCATGATCCCGATCACTTCTTCCAAAAGTCATGGCACCTCTGTCCCAAAGGAAAGAGGAAAACTCACACTCATCTAGCAGGTGGTTGATAGTTTCCTCACTATTCTTGCATAAGGGGAAACATGAGGGGCCTTGAATTCTTTGTTTCTTAAGGTTTTCTCCTGTCATGACTCTTTTCCAAATTATCAACCAGCAAAAAATGGTAGTTTTTGGCCAGGGGTTCATTTTCCATAATTTTTCCCATGGGGTATCATTAGTTGCTTCCCGATTTGTGTGCATGCCATACACTTCCTTTATGCTAAATACCCCTTTTTGCTGATATCCCCATCGAAGCTTATCTGGACCAGTTCTTCTACGGATGTATCTTTCTTGGGGAAATTCCCCAAAATCTCTACCATCGTCTTCATTAAGAATACCAGTCCACCACTATTGGTCTAACCAGGATCTGCAAGATTCCTTGGGCTGATTGGACCATAAGTGACACACCTTAATTCTTCCTTCAGATAGACCATGGTCTCTAATATTCTGCCACCTATGATCATTCCCTAGTTTAGGGAATTGATTCCAAGAGTCATCCTAGAAATTGGCCAGCTCTCCATCACCAATTTCCCAGAATCTATGATCCTAGACCAAATTTCTCCCTTTTAGAGCCTTCAACCAAATATGAGAGACCATAGTATCAGCATTGAATCAGATTAACTGGTTGGTTTGATGGTTCCTGGCATACTTGATTTTCCAAAGCTTTTCCCAAGGTTCATCGTTGTGGTTACACCAGCGCCACCACAACTTAGAACCCTGGATGTCACTGACCACTTCTGGATCTCTGAGCCCTAGGCCTCCCTGTACCTTAGGCCGGCATAATAAGTCCCATCTAATCAGGGAGAATTTTGATTTGGACTCCCTACCACCACATAATAAATTGCGTTGGATGCCTCTAATCTCTCTGAGAACCGATTTAGGCATAGACAACACAGAAAAAAGGTAAATAGGCATAGCCTGCAAGACGTATTTGACCAACGTTAACCGGCTGGGAAAGTTTAAAGGTCTATTAATCCAGCTGTTGAGTCTGCTCTTAATACGGTTCAGAAGGTCCTACCAAGAGATCCCCCGGAGGGTGCCCTCAAAAAGTGGATCCCCCAGGAATTTAGTAGGGAGGGAGCCTTTGGAAAATTTGAGGACACGGATGATGTTGCGTTGAGTAACACTAGGAGTGTTGAAAAAGAAAATCCGAGACTTATCAGAGTTAACTTCGAGCCCAGAGGCCTTAGCGAAAAGTTTTAGACCCGTTTTTGAAAGCATGGGCTTCTTGGACTGAAGGGTGCCCCATTAGCATGGTATCATCAACAAATTGTTGGTGCGTCTGTTTAGACATTCCGTCATGGAGGTTCAGGTCTCTGATATCTCCTTCCACAGAGAGTGACTCAATAAGCCAGTCTAGCCCTTCCGCCATAAGAATGAAGAGAAAAGGGGATAGGGGGTCACCTTTCCTGATGCCATGGGACGATTGGATAAGCCTAGTAGGAGAACCATTAAGCATAATAGAAAAGAAGGGAGTTGTCACCAGATTCATGACCCAGCTAACCCAATCCTCTCCAAAGTCGTAGGCCTCCAACATGCTTTGCATATATTTCCAGTTTAATTTATCATAGGCTTTTGCAATGTCAAGTTTGATCATCATACCCGGCTTCTTGATAGATTTCAAGGAATGAATGGTTTCATGGGATAAGATGATACCATCAAGGATCTGCCTACCCTCCACAAAGCCAAATTGCTCCGGGCTTATCAGAATTGGGAGCAAAGGTTTCAAGTGATTAGCAACCACCTTCGTAATAATTTTGTAGATAACATTACATAAAGCAATCGGACGAAACTTGCTAGGCACCTTAGCCCCCTCTTCCTTGGGAACTAAGGTAAAAAAAGTGGCATTGAAGGCTTTCAGGACACCACCACTTCTTCGGGATTCTTCCACAATGTCCGCAACCTCATGTTTAATTAAATCACAAAAGAAATGGAAAAAATTTAGTTGTGAAACCATCAGGGCCAGGGGCTTTCCCTAAAGCCATCTACTGCATGGATTCCTCAATCTCCTGGAGGGTAACAGGTTTGTTCAGAAGCTCGTTATGCTCGTTAGTGACCAGTCTAGGGATATGCCTGGTAATCCTAACAATGGAAACGCTTCGGTCCGTCCGATCCTCCTTAAGAATATCTTCAAAGTGGTGGACAAGTTCATCTTCAATGTCCTGCCGAGACTCAACCTAGCTTCCATCAGCTTTACAGATCTTAAAAATCTTGGATTTGTGACAGTTATGGACCATCGTATTGTGGAAGAATTTTGTGTTCCTATCCCCTTCTTGGAGCCACTGATTTCTAGATTTTTTCCACCAAAAAATCTCTTCCTGTTTTTCTCTAGCTTCCAATTGAATCATCAGATTATATTCATTCTCCTTGAGCTCATCAGTCCACCCTTTTTACATCCCCCTTCTATGCAGAAGCTCCAGTTCTGCCACCACCTTCACTTTGTCCTGAAAATGTGCCCAAAGTCAGATTTGTTCCAAGATTTTATTTTGGCTTTGAGAGCCTTTATTTTCTATTGGAATTGAAACATCCCAGTCCCCCTAGGAGGAACAATTTCCTGCCACCACTGGCCCACCAACTCTTTGAAATCCTTATGTTTTAACCAAAACTGTTCGAACCTAAAAGGTTTGAACAGAGAAGCATTGGGCCATTCCCATTGGAGGAAAATGGGCCAATGATTAGAGCCAACCGACGGAAGGACAACTGCGTTGGCCTCTCCCTCATCTCTTACCAAATCTTCCGTTGTCAGGAAACGGTCAATTCTAGAGGCTACCAGATGAGTTCCCCCCGTTTGTTGTTCCAGGTATACAAGCCATTGCCAGTCTCAATATCAATGAAGGGGATTTGCTAAATGAAATCTCCAAAAGCTTCCTAGAATTTATCCAGGACCCTCCTGCCCCCTTTTTTTTCTTCAAGAGATGTTATCAAATTAAAATATCCCCCTAAAATCCAAGATCCAACAGAAGCTTGGTCTCTCAGCCATGATAAGTGTTGAAGAAAAACATTTTTCTGAGGGAAAGCACTTGTCCCATATATATTTACTAGCCTGCCAATGGATCCAGACACCCGATCAGTAAACTGAGCACTCAGGGAGAAGCGGTTATCCCACCAATCCGAAAGACACAAAGAATCTGGTTGCCAGAAGACCGTTTGTCCTCCAACAAGCCCTAATGCATCAATAGCCATAAATTCATTGCCTCGCCAGATTTTTTGCTTTGCTTGCTCCAGAAAATGCGAACTACACTTAGTCTCTTGGATAAAGATGATATCTGGTTTTTCTTGTTTAATCTTTCTAGCCAGGGTTTTAATCTTCTTGGGGTGATTGCACCCTCTAATGTTCCAAGAAATCAACTTCATTGATTAACCTTATTGACTTCAGAGAAGGATACCAGTATTGTAGGATACTGACCAAACTCAATTAACTTCACACCTATCTCTGCAATCCTTTGTTTATTCATCTTCCTGCCTCTTTTCAGATCTTCTTCAGGAAATTTCCTCTTACTTCCTTTTTGTGAATCTGAGGCTATTCCTAATTGTCTGGGGACTTTAGCATTGATGATTTCCGCCTCGATAATTTATAGTTGTTGCCGAGTAACAATTGTTTCCCTTTCTTTTCACATTCTCTCTCGGTCTCATCAAGATTCAGTGCTCCTAACTCCATTTCCTCTTTATCATCTTCTACCATAGGCGCCACTTGGTTTACCCCATTCTGATGTTGCTCAACTTCCTCGATAACGCCCTCCATATGGTCTGAATTTTCTTCACCCTTGTTCTTTCCATTCTCCATTTCTTCCTATGGATCTTCCAGGATCTGGAAAGGGTTGGAAGTTTCAATTCCTTTTCCAAGATTCTCCTTGAATTCCTTGTTATTCCCTGACGTTTTATTTCTCCTCCTGTGACGAACCTGCGTGAACCCTTCCTTATCCGTTTCACCAGCCTAACCACTTTTGGGAGAAGAGGAGAACGGCTTTACCTGAGGACAATTTCTACCAAGATGGCCATATTCATGGCACCGGCGACAACGAAACGGAAGCTGTTTATAATCCAGAGGTTGAATCCATTCCTCATCCTCCCAATTTAGACTGATTGCCTCGGAAAGCTCCTTCGACAGATCCATGTAGACACATATATGGGCATATGCAGTGTATCTTTGTTGTTTAGTCTGGTCTGCAACTTTAACAAATTCGCCTAGAGTGTTGCCAATATCCTAAAGAATCTCCATATCCTAGTATTCACATGGCAGGGAGAAGAGCCTGATCTAAACTGGAGAAACCATAACATCGTTCGTCTCCAGATTAAACCTTTCCTTCCATGGTCTAAGATACAGTACAGCCGAAAAAAAGAAATAGGGGCCACCTTCCAGAATTCTATCCCGATCTGCAACATTGAAGAAGATAATGGTGAAAAAACCCTTAGCTCCCAATTGCAAATCGTAATGCCCCTTAGGTTTCCAGGTAGTGTTGATCCAGTTCACAAGATCCAGTTCTTTGGGCCACACCCCCACAAACTTACCTATTAGGGATTTCTCTTGCCATTGCTCTTGTTTTATCTGGGTCGACAGAAATTTCATCTTTAGATATTATGTGACCTAAGTACTATATTTTATCTTTATAAAAGTCACATTTACTGAACTTAGCATAAAGGTGATGTTCTCTTACAACTTGCAGAATTATCCTTAAGTGTTCGTTGTGTTCTTCTTTAGTTTTAGAATAAATTAAAATATCATCAATAAAAACAATTACAAACTTATCTAGGTACTTGTGCATAAAATTATTCATTAAACACATGAAGACTGCCGGTGCGTTAGTTAGCCCAAAAGGAATAACTACGAACTTGTAGTGCCCATAACAGGTCCTGAAAGCTGTTTTAAAAATGTCTTCATCCTTTATCCTAACTTTATGGTATCGAGACCTCAAGTCTACCTTAGTGAATATCGTTGCTCCGTGTACTTGATCAAATAGATCATCAATGTGGGGCAAAGGATATCGATTTTTAATAGTCATTTTATTAAGTTGACGGTAGTCTATACATAATCGTAAGGTATCATCCTTCTTTTTAACAAATATAACCGGTGCTCCCTAAGGAGACACACTAGGCCTTATGTAGTTCTTTTAGCTGAGATTTTAGTTCATTTAATTCCAGAATGTTCATTCTGTAAGGAGCCTTTGAGTTTGGTACCACACCCGGTACTAACTCAATGGTGAAATCTAGTTCCCTTTTCGGAGGTAGTCCTGGAATTTCTTCTGGGAATACATCAGAAAAGTCCTTAAGAGTAGGTATGTCTTCCAATTTTATCTTATCTTCCTTATATGAATGCTCGTCATTAATCACATTTACAACAAACATTTTACACCCTTTTCTTACAACTTTCTTTACTTGTAAAGCATAAATTTGTCTAACAGATGTTTTCCTAGGAATTCCTTTTATTGTTTCAGTTTTCCCTTCATTATTCAAACAAGTAAAAGACTTTTCAAAATAGTCAAGTATTACTCTATGTTGTTCAAGCTAGTCCATGCCTATTAATACATCATATGACCCTAACGGAAAAATATTCAATTTAACTTGCGTCTTCAACCGACTCATAAGCAAATCACAACTTTTAACAAACTCTACAACTTTTCTTTTGGTGCCTGTTGCTATTTGAACGAACCATGATTCATCAAATTTTTCTACTTTTCACTAAATCAGGTGATATGCAACTCAAACTTGCACCTAGATCAATTAAAATGGAAATAGCTTTGTTTTGTATCATACCTTCAATCTCGACCATAGAAGTTTGATGGTCTGCTTGTCAATTTTCCAGTGCTGCATTAATCCTAGGCATTTATATTGCTACATCACCAACTGTCGGTTCCGCTTGCATGGTGTGAATGTTGTTGACTTTCTTTCTTTTGAGTGGGCAGTTAGTTCTAGTATGCGGTCCATTACAGTCATAACATTTTAAAGGTGGCCTCTATTCATTATTCCTGGCATTATTATTATTGTTATTATTATTATTAGGTACATTTCTTGCAGCTGTGTAATTCTGTGGTGCATTATCTCCGTAATTATCACTTTGAAAATTTCTGTTATTAAAATTTTTCTTGATATTTCCATAATTCTGATTAAAGATTTTCTTTTTATACTCGAAATTACTAGATTTGTTATTTCTCCAGCCAGATATTCCTTCTCTTTTTTTGTTTTGATCGAAACAGAAGTTAGCCTTTCTCATGGCCTCTTCCAGAGTTGAAGGGTTGTCATACTCAATTTTTTCCTTTATGTTAAAAGGTAGACAACTCAAAAACCTTTGTACCTTAGGTTTTTCTTCAACTAAGTAAGGTACATACCTTAACAGACTGAGGAACTTGCTACTCAACTCCTTCATACTCATAGAACCCAATTTTAAGTAATAAAACTCTTTTGCCTTATCTTCATAATACTATTCGGACAAAAACTTTTTCTTAAATAGTTTCTTAAATGCACTCCATTTTATATTACTTTCTTTAATGCTTTTAACTCTTTTAAGATCTTGCCACCAAATATCTGCATTTCCAGTCAGATTGTATATGGCCATTTTAGCTTTTAACTCAGATGAATAATCATAAATCTGAAAATACTTCTTCATACCAGACATCCATGCTTCGGGTGCCTCACCCTTTTCATTTTCACCATTAAATATTGGAGGCTTTATCTTCTTAAACTCTCCTTAAATTTGTTCAGAAGGCTTATGCTTTCTTTTCTTAGGACTGCAGTCACTGTCACTGTTGTCCCATTCATAATTACGTTTTCTGTTATAAGTTTTATCATCAGATTCAGAAGATGAATCACTGTCACTTTTATAATATTTTACCTTCTTATCTCTGTGTTTATAGGACATTGTTCCAGACTCATATTTCATTTCTGTCCTCTTATCTATTTCACCATTATGACAATTTTCCCGTAAAATCTGATTTAGTTCCTCTTGTGCCCTTAAAATTCTTTCATTCTCTTCTTTTACAGTTTTTATTTCAGCTTTTAAGTCCTTAGCTGTACGTAAAAGTTCAGATGACTGATCATTCAGTTCTACATAAATTTATTCGTTATTATTATGTTCACTACGATGAGATCTGTCCTCTGCGGATTCTTCCGGTATTTCCATACCTGCAATAAAATATCAAAAACTGTTCTATACAAAAGCAAATTTAAACAAAAGTTAGTAACTAAGTTTTTCTGGTTTCATTTTCTGTTTGCGCGTGTGAGACTATTTCAGGCCTAGAGTTTGAAATCGCGCTTTGATACCACATGTAACATCCCAAAAATTCGTAAAAATTTAAAAAATTTCTAAGCGGTCTAAAAGCCATGAAATGCTATGCAGAAGTATGACGTTCAGCAACTATGTTAACTGTTTAATTAAAAGGGACATTTACAGTCTCCATAATTTCAATTATTATTTAAGTAGTCTTAAAATAAATGGTGTCGTAACACTTAAGTAAGTATTAGTCCATAGGGAGATTGTATTGTAATACCTTTAGTTAGCGACTGCAATTTGATAATTGATCTGTCTCCTTTATTGTGGTAAATATTAAATGAGCACTATTATGCTTTTGGTTGACATCGTAATACTTACTTTATCAGTCATCTTTTCTGCAATAAATAAAGGGCCAAAGGTCTTATAACGAGCGAAGTTGTAGCTATAGTTATGAAGTGTCGTCCTTTTATATTAAAAAGGTTGTGACCACCTTACATTCTTTTGTAATTTTATAATGATCTTTTGATGGTTATTTATGATGATAATCACCGCTGTCGTAAGTATAATTATTTATCTTAAAACAATGTTAATCCTAGGCAAGTAGGATGTGTTTGAGTTTTAAAGAGTTGACAAGGGGATGCTGGTACAAACCTGGGCTTACTTAGCTTTCATTAATGCACACATTTGTTTGTTTGGCCAGACCACAGGTCTAACTATACCCTATTAGGGTCTAAGATCAGGTTTCTTGTGTTTAAGGATTAATATAGCCAAAGTTCCAAATGATGGGATTAGCATTCTTGTTCTAGATTAAGCTATGTGGTGGTGTTCCTAGTCTATACTTATGTGATTGTATTTAACAATTGCAAAGGTAATAGCTTATGCTATTGATATGTTTATAAAGATTGGCGGGCATGTTTATACCCAACTATGGGAAGAGTGGGTCTTGCTATACACCTGACACTATATTAATATGAAACCAAAATACATGTTGTAACTATGCCAAAGTGGGTTTTTTCGTAATGAATTGGGTGGTAGTTGGAGTATTTATGAACTTCACATGGCTTGGAAGTTAATGGTCCTCAGGTTTAAAAAAACCCTACTGCTAAGCACTCGGGGCTTGGTCTCCTTTGCATTTGTTGAGCTTCATCATGGAGGAGAGAGGGCAGGCCCTCTCGGCTTCCAGGGTTTCACCTTCTGCTTGTTACCAAATAATAGTTTGTTACAGTGTTTGTTACTATGATTGTTACAGTTGTATGATGGTTCTTAAATGCTGCGAGGTCGTGCAAAGAAACCACTGTTCAATTTTTCTACTCGACCGAGGTTCCATTCCTGTGAGGTATGTTAAATGATAATCTTTTCGCTATTTTTGCAGTGCATTCTTCAGTTTTATAAAAATGGCGTTTAACATCGCTACAATTTATTGGCGGGGCTTCAGTTGAAGCATACGGTTCTTGGTCCTGTGCCAGGGTTGGAATTTGCCTCCAGTGGTGTAACAACCACGATAAGCCTCGGTTTTGAACCCAGAGTCTCCTTTGTCAACGAAGGGAGATAGCTTCAGTTTGTAGGTTGTTCAACTGTAATGTTGTTTGTTTTGTAATGAAGGCTGTGGGCAGAGTTAGGGTATGTCAGGCTTTAAGCCTTGCTTGGGCTTTCGTCCACTAATGATGTTAGTTTTAAGGGGATGAGGTCTATGGATAGAGCACCCTTGGCAGTGTTCTTCCTTTTGTAATACTTTTATGGATTTAAAGGATACTAGTTTCTCAGTTATATTCTTAAATTTTTGTCCTTTAAATGTTGTATAAGCACTGTGTAAATAAAATTATATGCTCATCGGTTTTGGAAATGATAATATTTATAACTTTTGGAAATTGGATGTTATCATTTATATGTCTCGGGGTTGAACCCTGGAGCTTTCAAAATGTTAGGGTTTGGACTTTGATTGTTTTGTTATATTTATATAAATACTGGGCAACTTCTCCATATGAGATTTATACGCTCGTCTTGGTTTATAATACTGTGTAATAGATGTTATCCGAAGGGAACTCGAACCCTGAGTTAGTAGTTTGGAAACTGTGTAACATTATTAATGTAGCTATTTGTTTTAAAGTTTAAGGTTTTCGAGCCTTCGATCAAGCCACTACAGGTCTCGGTCCAGTATTTTAATATTTCTCTTTTCAATGTTTGAAAGTATGGAAAAAAATGTAATGTTATTAAAATGTAGTTCGTTGTGTTTTTAATTTGATTACTGTTTAAAAAAAACAAGATAGGAAGCTTGGGGGAGCTCATACGTTTTGAACATGAAACATGTTGTGGTTGTAATGTAAAATTCGGCCAAAACTGGGCATTCATCCTCGACGAGGCTTGAACCCGTGGCCTTTCCTTTATTTGTATTTATAACATTTTAAAAGTAAGGAACCCTACGATAATAAAAATAAGTGAATACTTCAGGGTTTATCCCATACTACGTTTGTTTGTGATATTATATTGTAACTCTGACTGTATAATAAAAGGGTTTAACTTTTATGATAAGTACAAATAGTTTCAATATATATAATGTGTAGATATTGTCGATAGTATATGACGTGTTAATTTGATAGGGAAAAGTAATCTCTAATATAATGTATACTCAGTTATAAAATTAGTAGTTTATCCAAGATGTTTTTACTTGCACTAAAGCTCTTACTTGATACTTGGTTTATGAAGAAGATTATGTAAATGTTAATCTGCTTACAGAAGTAAATATATGATATGTATATTTCATTCTTTATGTAAATAATAATCTAGCAAATGTACAGGTATTATTACTGTAAAACTTCGTAGGGTTTATGGATTTGAATATTCAGCTAATTCAGATTAATGTCTGAATTCAGAGATAAAAAAATGTTTTGACAGTGTATGACTCTGTTATCAGTTTATGAAGCTTATACTACTTTTATAGATGTAATTCGAACATAGCATCATTATATATAATGTATTTCTGGTCTGTGCTATTTATTCTAAGAACTTTGCTATTTAGGAATTTTAACCTAGCTATCCAACAGAACTACTTATGTAATCACAGTAATGATTTTTGATAACAACATAAACACAAACTACTTTACTTTTCTTCATTACTTAGAGATCATATCCAATCTATGTTAATTAACTTTTCCCCCTGTACTAGAGTACATTGCTGAAATGCGAAAGGGAAAATACAGGGAGACATTTTCATTCATTCTAATCATAAATATGATCATTCATAATATTGATAAATAGTTTAACAAAACATAATCTATTTCTTTCTAACATGTCTGATATAGATGAGCTATTCATAGAAAAACATATAATACATTCAACAGTTTTCAGAAAAAGATAAACAAGTTATAGGAATGAAATGAAATAAAAACAAGTAGAACCTGATAATGTAGATAGGGTGGACAAACACCCAAAGAGGCTTGTTCCTCCCAACCTTCTCCAGAAGAAGCAGCCAAATCACTTGCTCCCTTGGACCCCCGAGCCTGTTTACTGAACCACTAGGTAGAAGACTCTGTGTAGAAGAAAGGCACTCATGTTGTACTTCAACAATCAATGGAGACTTGCATACACCTCAAAAACCTCTACACTCAGCAGGAAAACTCTGCACTTAGCAGAAATAAGACAAACTTACACTCCAACTCAAAACATAGCTTCCCCTCATCGAATCTCTTGTGTGCATACAGCATAACCACAAGGTAAATTTTCTCGTCAAAAAAAGTGTGAGCCTCTGCTCAATTCGATGGCTTATAAAAGATGCCTAGGTCTTTTAGTGGTCAATTTTCAATAAATGAGCCTCAAGATCCAGTTCCACATTCCAGGGAACTTGACCACAATTCAAGGGATTTGTCCCATAACAACAGCTAGTTACTGAGTTCATGATGCTGCCACTTGTACATTTCCTTCTACCCCAGATTCCATTCCACCTAGTGGGTCAGTAAACACTCTTTCAATAGTCTCTTTGGGTGAGTGTCTCCTATTTTATTTTATTAAATAATAATATTATGCAATATAGTCATCCTTGACCGCTTGATCAAATATAAAACTTTACAATAAAATTTAAGATAATGTTTTTCCTCAAACATAAAATGTCTCAAGTATTGGGTATGTTACATCTGCTTAGTTTCATGAATAATTTTTTTTATTATTGATTGCATGGGTGACCTTTGGTCTAAGTTACCAAGTCCCAGGTTGTCTAAGTTTGGATTAATGGGGGGTGTTAGGATAATTAATAATCCAACCTTTGTCCACCTTAGTACTTTTTGGTTTTTCCTAGTATTGGATGACGTTGTTGACCCCCTAATGGTGTGCAGATGTCATCTAGGACTAATTATCCACTTGAAGCGCCCTCCATGCATGGATTTAGGCCATGCAGAGTTAGTTCCCTAGATCTTAGGAGCTAACTCAGTGATCTGGTTCAGTCCACCTGATTTCATGACTACAGTGGGGGGTTTGAGCTCTGATTGCCACTGATTGTCAACTAATGTGCCCTCTCTAGCCTGTCTTGCATGAGAACCTCACTAATGTGCTGTTAATGATTAGTTAACAAATAGTAGCTTTAGTGAACTGACATTTAGTTGAGTGTGTAACTATCGGCGCACTGTAGTGGGGATAAGTCCTATGTTAGACTAAGATGGATTTGAATTCCTCTTGGGTAATCGAGTTTCCTCATTTTTACTATATTCTTTTACTATACATATTAATGGAATATGACACACATTTTTTATGCACATCTTAGTTTCTTTGCATGTTGATTTTACTTCTCAATTCTTGTTATATTTCATTGTAATTCTTCTACCTTGCTAATTATGTCACTGTGAGGTATTCTCAATCTCAATGATTTGTTGTGTTCCAGAATTTCACAAGAAATCTCCTCAGCAGTTAAGGAAATAGTCAATTTAGGCTCCATCTCAACACTCAGATCGAAGGGAAACTCAACATTCAAGACATCGGGTCAGTCAACATCATAGTCGTTAACCCCAATATACTAAAGGATCAGATCAACAATTTTGGTTGTAACAAAAAATAAGACAATAAAAAACAAGTAGAATCGGTTGCAACATAATCAGTATTACAAGCTATAAAGAGAAGAAGCTACATCAAAATCGAGATCGACATTTTTATGAGCATAGTGTAACTCCTCCTATTTTTGTTTTGATCAAGAGTTATTAGAGAATGCAACCATGGACTTTTATGTAATTGGGATGGGTGGATTTAAACTTTTTGTCTTATTATTCCATAATCCTTCTTTTGTTTTGTATCATTTTGTTGTAAGTTCATATCTCTCATCTTTTGTATAAATGCTACATTGATACATAATGAAAATCCCATGAGGTACCCTTTCATCCTATTATTTGGATCATGTGATGTGGTAAATGATTTTTTTTCTACTAATATGTCATGAAATGTTCATGATATGTTACATTGAGTAAAATATGTTTCCCTTCTAAGTCTCATTTTTATTTACATTTGCATTTTATGTCAAACTGCTGAATTATTTAATGCCCAACACGTTTTCTTCCAGTATTGGGAATAAAATTTACTATTCACAGTACCTTGTTTCCATTTCATCCATTATGTCATTCCATATATCATCAAATCTATCTATCTGATATTTCAAGAACAATTCCCACCTAGTTTGTTACATCTTATGATTCAAATGCTCATAATCTAATAACTCAAGCAATATACAAAGGAAAATGCAATATGTTTCTATTTCTCAAATAGTAAAACTCAAATACAAACAATTACAAATTTATTGATGACTTGGTATAGTTCCAAAGCAGTCTTTGAAAATATCAGGGACTAACAACTACCATCATTTAGCTCAACTTCACCTATAGATCTAAATGCAGTGAAAACTATATGATCACGTACCTCTTTACAATTTTGTACTAAGCACACCTATCAGGTTGTAACGTCCCCATTCAAATAATTGCATAGTAAGACAATCCCACCATTCCTACTAGTTTCCTAGGTTGGATGGGCACATGTGGAATTGTAATAAGGAAGATAATAAATGATGTTTAGAAATTAGAAGGGTCAATTATTTAATAAATAGGTTGAATAAATAAATTCAAGAGAAATTCTAGGTGGCAAGTGGTTTTGAAGACATATGGAGGATGTGGGACCCACACTAGCTTGATTTCTCAAGGACACATGGCATCTCTCTCTTGCCAATTCGAATTTATGAGAAGGTGAACACTCTTGGGTGAGTTGGTAAGTCATAACACATGGCATTGAGCAGCTTAGGTCGAATTGGGATGGATTGGTAACCTCCATGGAAGATAAAGAGTCAAATTGGAAGTTTGTGGACACTTGGGCTAGATTCCCTAGCCCCTATGACACCAATGATGGAGCATCTATGACATGTCACGTCCCCTCCCATCATACCAGCTAGATGGAGAGGATCGTGAGGCTAAAACCGGGCATCTAGACCCATAAATTTTTAACCAAGCATTCACATAATTAAAAAAAGATATGGGATGTATAATTATAAGAAAAACGCAACGGAAATAAAAAATTACACACCCATTATACATTCAGTATATTCATGCCATTCATCAATCTAAACAAAATCAAATTAGCAAATGAGACTGCTTATCTTAAACTAAGTAATCCCTGAGCAACCAGCTACGCTTCTGCAACGTTCCAACCAACCGTAGGCCAGTGTGCTCCTTAATCTCTCAGCACCACTGCCACCCCCGAGCTGGGCATGATCTCCACCAGGAACTAGGGAAAAACAGGGTCTCACATAACCATAGGTACACCAGAATCAGCCATACCCACCCGCAGTTGGGTTTTCTGAGGCTGCTAGGAGATGGATGCATATAACAGCAAAAGTGTAAGTGTTGGGCATGAGAAAATGCTTCTATAATGAAGTCCCCAACAATGGGTTTCTAACAGTTCCAGAAAAACATGGGCAACCAAAACGAAAAGGAGAAAATGGGAAATCAACCCCAGGAGAGCATAATCGTTTTCAGAAGAATGCTCATGGGCATTTCGTGGGCAGAAACGGCCTCCCTAACCCCAAAAATCGTGGCTCTCTTCTCCCATCCAATGAGCTAACCAAAAACGAGTTTGCAGGCATGGAATAATGCAGAAATGGTGAAAAACATGAAGGATAAAACCCCAACATGCTCAGACTGCGTGAGAGGAAGAATGCCATGGGTGAAGAATGGCTTTGGGCCAATTTCGTGGGGGTTTTCTTGCCTAGCCAACCAAAAATCGATTTCCCAGGTTGTTGTCTTGCCCATACACGAAAATTGACAGCCATACCTCTCCCATCCCAAGGCATTAATTGTCTCAACCAATTATTGGAAGAATTAAATGATTGGGTGCATGAGGCCAAATGGGTAGTTGAGAGTTCATGGGTTTCCTCAATGAAATGGCTTAACACCATGGCTCAAGGGTTTGGTTATTTTCCCTCCCTATTCCTTGTAAATATCATGCCCCCATCTCTTTGTTGCATTGCGTAGCTGGTTGTGGGTATCTTTCATTAAATTCGTATTTACATGATGTCTTATTTACATTGTGCCCTTCTAGCACAAGAACCATAGGCATCTATCTCTTTAATTTCCAGTACATAAAATGCTAAATCAGTGGTGGGGCCTTGGCCTTGAGCTCCTCACCATGATTAAGTTACAATATTTACATCATTCATGATTTAATGCAAGGGGGTCAAAATGGGGACGTGACATACCCCTCCCCTTGGAATAACACCGTCCTCGGTGTTCCAACACTTCGGAAATAAATACTCACTTTACATATGTCCAAAATTCACAAAATGTGGTAGGTTTGTCTTGCATTTCACCTTTTTAATTGGGTTTTTCAGGACTAAGTACTTTGGTCTTTACAACCTGCTCTTGTTGGCTAGGACCTTCTAGCTCTGCATGAGGACATCGTTCCAAAACAATTCCTTCTTTTTCTTTTCCTTCCAACTGGTCCACGAACCTGGGGAATTTACGGTCGCTACCTCCTTGATATTCTCTTGTTGGGCTGTCACGGAGGCAATGATTTCCTCCACACCCCCAACATTTCATTGGCGGCTTTACCTTTTCCCGGTCCATTTCCTTTGACTCTTCCCACCTGGGACGTTTCTTGATCGGGCGATTGGATGAATGCTTCTTCATTGACCCACTTTCTTTTCCCTTGTTGATTGCTCCCAGAATGCTTTTTACCTCTTTTTGCAGACGAATAGAGTCCTGCAAAGCCTCATGGTTTATCTCATTCTGTTGCCTCTGTAGCTTGAGCATCTCCCCAAGATTTTCTTGGGTCTTGGAAATTGTTTGAAGAAGACTTTCAGCCAATTCTAATAGCCCTCGGTCTGCTGCCATGGTCAATGGGCACAAGTGAACACACTTTGCTTACTAGCAACACTTTCCTGTGCCGGCTGCAACCTATTGTTTCACTTTCTTACCTGTGAAATTCATCATGGGAATTCTTTGTTAGGACAAGCATAACATAAACATTAAGATTAGTCAATTATTTTCCTAATTGACATGGAATGTCCATGCTTTATTCATGGTACTTCCACACTTTTCATGCTTTCCAAACATACACACGAACTCATTCATGTTCATCCTTTCACAGGAAATTTACTATTTCATCATCCACAATTCATCTCAAGCAATTACACACAATCTATTTTCAGCCATGATATGCACTCAACAATCTTTTGTTTTATAAATGCATCAATCAAAAGAAAAGAGAAGAGTAGGGGTTTCTCCCTCTTAGTCTTGTTCTATTATGGAGCTACACTATCACTGTGGTTTCATGCTCCTTAGTCTTTTTCACTTCAATGTGAATGCTTTGACTTTCCTTTCTTGGCTATGACACTTAGTGTCTAAGGTCTGCAAATGGATTTCAACTAGGGAACCCTTCCCCATTGTCGCTTACAGAACCTTTGGCTGCTAGGACCCACATAGTTCCACTAGCACCATCTTCCATTACTGCTCATACTGAGCTCTTTAGGACAGTCATATGTCCACATGCATCCCCTGGATGCTTTCATAGTCCTTGCTTCCAGCAATACCTATACTCAAACATTGAGTCAATTCACATGTTTAGTGTATTTTCATAGGGTTTATTTCCAAATGAGAATTTAAGAAATCATAATTAAATCATATACACATGTATATTCATAAGCAAGAAGTTGCAAGATAACCAAATACTTATCTGTATTGTGTGTTTCCTCGCTACTCCATAGGTTTCCTTCTCTGCTTTACAAGCCTTGGATCACTTGTGGGGTGGATGCTTGGCTAGCACACATGCTGCTCCACAACATCATCCGAATAGGCAATGCCAAGCCAGTGCGCCGATTGGGTTTATCAGGCATCCCAAAAATTAGTATGCTAATCCAGTATGCCGACTGGGTTTATCAAGCATTTCAAAAATCAGTATGCTAAGCCAGTACGCCGACTGAGTTTATCAAGCATTTCAAAAATCAGTATGCTAATCCAGTACACCGACTGGGTTTATCAAGCATTTCAAAAATCAGTATGCTAAGCCAGTACACCCACTGGGTTTATCAAGCATACAATAACCATTTCCAAGCCAGTTCTCCGACTGGGTTTGTCAGGAAATAACACCCTTCACCGATACCTCCACATCATGCAAGTAACCAATGCCAAGCCAGTACACCGACTGGGTTTATCAGGCATCCATCAACCTTCCGCCACAACTCCCAAATAACCAATGCCAAGCCAGTACACCGACTGGGTTTATCAGGAATCCAACAACCATTCGTCAAAACTCCCAAATAACCAATGCCAAGCCAGTACGCCGACTGGGTTTATCAGGCATACAAAAACCATTCGTCACAACTCCCAAATAACCAATGCCAAGCCAGTACGCCGACTGGGTTTATCAGGCATACAACAACCATTGCCAAGCCAGTACACCGACTAGGTTTATCAGGCAATATGAACAACATAATATGATTACGTGGCTCCCTCTCTTGTGCAACCAGTGGTTCCCTCCAGGAACTCCATAGGTGACTCACTTGACTGCAGGTTAGCATGGCCCCACAATACCCACTCACACTACACAAGGATGATACCCCTTTTCTGCAACACAGCTCCCCAGGCCTATCCATCCCTTCTAGTGTCCTTTAGTGCGAGCGTAGAAAGGTTACCACTGCCCATGCAGTCCTCTTGAGCACCCTTTCTTCACTTTGCCTCTTACGTGCAACACCAAATTGCATCTGTGTAAGCTGATAGCACAAGAAGGATAAGCAGACTTATCAGTATTGTTGCTCAAAAATCGTAATCATATTTCATATCATTCACTATCAAGTATTGAAACACCAGGAATGCTTCCATTCCCTTAGGGTGTAGTCAATATTGAAAACCCTAACATGGCCCAGCACCAGAAAAGGTGTGCACCCCCCTTCCGATGTGCGCCATGTAGGTCCTAATCATACTCAAGCAGTCTGCAATGATATAAATAAGATAGAGCATGCTATGCGTATTAACCCTAATAATTTAGACATGCATGTTCTTGTCTAGGGTCACAGAATACTCATTCATTTTGTAGATGTATCTCACATGCCTTCTAGGCATAGTTTTACCACCTCACTTTCATGGTTTACCGACATGCGGTTTGGCTGAGACATTATCAATGGTGTTTCACCCAAAACCCATTTCCAAAGCATGGGATCCTTCCCATCTAGTTCGGCTTCTGCAGGTCATCACACATGGCCTTCCTGCAATGTGTCATCCTGGCACACTTCATCAAATAGCCAAACAGTTAGCAACATTTAGCAATAAGCTTCAAATATGATTGTTTCATAACCAATCAATAACATTAATAATTAAATTCAGCATGAATTTTACAATTCTGTCTCCTACAGAAATTGGTTTGCTTAGCAATGCGGCTATCCTCATAGTGTTTGGCTCTTGTTCACGGTAGACTCCAATCTTCATCATGGACTTATCCATATTTGCCATGCCCAAAGCAATCTACCTGAAATCTGAAACTTCAATCAGCCAAATGCTTCGTAAGTTTCTATGCATATAATAATTTCATTGTCGCCACAGTCACGGAAGCATTTTAATATCACCAAAACCATCTACTTCCCGTGAATTATTACCATACTAGAGTTGCATGGTTCGATTTTCACCATTTTATGCAATTATTCTCTTGTTCTTAAGATTGATAATAGTTCATCATTCCATCTATTATCTAATTGCAATGAACCATACTTCACACTCATGCACTTTCATGATGCATCTCATCATGTGCACCTATATCTATGCATGCACATTTACATCACTCACATAATCTTTTAATGTGTATTCCCTCAATGTATAACCACGAGATTGTGCATAATATCTTAATGCACATTTCCTCAATGCTACCTTGCATTAAGTTATGAGTACTATGCTTTCAACATAATTCAAGCACAGTTGAAGGAATCTTACCAAATCCTCTTTCCTCATTCATGCAATTTATGCACCAATAACCATTACCTGTATGGCCGTCGTTTACATCACTTGATGTTACCTGATCAGTTGGCCTCTTACCAATGCTACACATTCCTTTTTGCCAACTTTATGATCATAGATTCGTTGCACCATCCTTTTTGCATAAGGTTGTTGGCTTCATGCAACAACATCCTTAGCACATTTACCCATGCTCTTTGTTATCTCTGGTCCTACAACCAATACCAACATCAATAGTGATTATCAACCACAATATTCTCCATTAGTAGTTCATTACATATGCAGAATTCATTATTCTACCAATATGCAATATCCCATTTATGCACAAGCATTTCTATATGCACTATGCAATGTTTGTTAAGATGCCATCTAGTGCATATACATCTATGTGATCCTTTACATTTTTTTTTTTTAACATTTTTATGCCATATGAAAATTTCATAACCATAAATATGATAACAAAATAGAGGTTTAAGGAATTCTTCCCTTTTCGGTCCCGCATCGTAACATGGAATTCCTCTTCCATATCATGCAATTGTAGAAATTGCCCATATTGACAACAAAATTTGTTTGTCAAGACAGCCGCTGGCACTCTTCTGCACTAAATATCCATGATAGATGTAGACCTCATTCAAACTCTGGTCATGTATCATTGTTCCCTGCTAGACAAGCTTTCCAATGCCTTTCTCCATGCTCCATTCTGACATCAGGTGCGGAAACTACATCTCTTCAAAAATGACAACTTTCACTACAATTCTGCCCCTTTTACACAGTTGCATTTTGGTCCAGAATGCCAACTTTAGACACCTGTGGAAGAAAATCTATGAGGAATCACAATAACTTTTATATCGGGTGAAGTTGGTCCATATAACAAGGAACACTCAGCAATTCACGGATTTTAATTCCGATGCACCATTCATCTTCTATGAATTTCTGGGTTTTGCTACTTCTCACTTTTCACATTTTTCCAAAATTCCAAATTTTGGGCCAAAAATGGCTATCTCCTAAACGATACATTTCTGGGAAATCTTTGTCTAACAGAAACTGTCCGTCTTAATGAGAATATGAAATGTCTAGTTCAGTAAAAAAATTTACTCCCACATCTAGGGTCACTTTTACTGCCCACAAGCTTTTCAAAATCCCGAAAAAGTGGCCCGGAACAGTGCTTTTTGGTCTTCTTGCTCATCCCGACTTCACATCCTTTGGATTTTGGCTCCAAGATTCTGAAATTAACATCGTGTCTGCTTCATGACTACCTCATATCAATTTCGACTCAAACCGACCTTCTGTCAAGCCTCGGAACTCTGTCCTTCAAAAGTCACTATTATCCAATTTCTGTCAAATCGGAGTGTAATGGGCTCGGGGTCTTCACTGGTTCTTTCATGGCCTTCGTCAATGGCCTCCAAGCCCCACAGGAATCATTTCATTATGAGTTCGGATGCTCCTCCTATCAAAAAAACAAGTTTTAGTCACTTTATTTTTTTATTTTTTTTTTCGCTGTGTGCCGCCGTTGGGGGCTAGTTCGTTGAATCCTGTCGCATTGGCGGTTCACTGAACACTCCCAAAATTGCGGGGCGGTTGGCTGTGGCCTTCCGCAATTGCGGGGCGCTTGGCTGAATCCCTCCGCAATTACGGGGCGCTTGGCTGAAGCCGTCTGCAATTGCGGGGCGCTTGGCAGAATGCTTCCGCAATTGCGGGGCCATTCGCCGAAGCCTTCCGCGGTTTCGGGGTGATTCTCAACTCGCCTCCGTTGCGGGGCAGTTTGCCGGACGCTTCTGAAATTTCGGAGAGGTACGTGGAAACCTTCCGCAATTGCGGAACGATTCTCCGAAGTCTTCCGCAGTTGCGGAACGATTCGGCGAAGTCTTCCGCAGTTGTGGAACTATTCGGCGAAGTCTTCCGCAGTCGCGGAACGATTCGCCGAAGTCTTCTGCAACTTCGGAACGACTCACCGAACTCTTCCGCATTTCGGAACGATTCGCGGAATCCTTCCGAAATTTCGGAAGAGAATTCCTTCCACAAATTCCTTTCGACGTCGACACTTAGAAAAATTTTCACTAAAAAAGAATTTTTCTCCGCTGTTTCGGAGCGGTTCGCTGAATTCTTCCACAATTGCGGGAAGGTTCGCGGAATCTTTCTGCAGTTTCGGGACGACTTCCCGAAACTGACTTAAAACAAAAATTTCCAGAAACAGACTTAAAACAAAATTTTCAACCTCTTAAGAAAAAACTTTTTCTTGTAATTGCTATCAGATTTGGCCCATAGAGGCCCAATGCTGCAACGCAGCTCTGATACCATTCTGTCACGTCCCCTCCCATCATACCAGCTAGATGGAGAGGATCGTGAGGCTAAAACCGGGCATCTAGACCCATAAATTTTTAACCAAGCATTCACATAATTGAAAAAAAGATATGGGATGTATAATTATAAGAAAAACGCAACGGAAATAAACAATTACACACCCATTATACATTCAGTATATTCATGCCATTCATCAATCTAAACAAAATCAAATTAGCAAATGAGAATGCTTATCTTAAACCAAGTAATCCCTGAGCAACCAGCTACGCTTCTGCAACGTTCCACCCAACCGTAGGCCAGTGTGCTCCTTAATCTCTCAGCACCACTGCCACCCCCAAGCTGGGCATGATCTCCACCAGGAACTAGGGAACAATAGGGTCTCACATAACCATAGGTACACCAGAATCAGCCATACCCACCCGCAGTTGGGTTTTCTGAGGCTACTAGGAGATGGATGCATATAACAGCAAAAGTGTAAGTGCTGGGCATGAGAAAATGCTTCTATAGTGAAGTCCCCATCAATGGGTTTCTAACAGTTCCAGAAAAACGTGGGCAACCAAAATGAAAAGGAGAAAAAGGGAAATCAACCCCCGGAGAGCAGAATCGTTTTCAGAAGAATGCTCATGGGCATAAATGGCCTCCCTAACCCCAAAAATCGTGGCTCTCTTCTCCCATCCAATGAGCTAACCAAAAACGAGTTTGCAGGCATGGAATAATGCGGAAATGGTGAAAAACGTGAAGGATAAAACCCCAACAGGATCAGACTGCGTGAGAGGAAGAATGCCATGGGTGAAGAATGGCTTTGGGCCAATTTCGTGGGGGTTTTCTTGCCCAGCCAACCAAAACTTGATTTCCCAGGTTGGTGTCTTGCCCATACACGAAAATTGACAGCCATACCTCTCCCATCCCAAGGCATTAATTGTCTCAACCAATTATTGGAAGAATTAAATGATTGGGTGCATGAGGCCAAATGGGTAGTTGAGAGTTCATGGGTTTCCTCAATGAAATGGCTTAACACCATGGCTCAAGGGTTTGGTTATTTTCCCTCCCTATTCCTTGTAAAGATCATGCCCCCATCTCTTTGTTGCATTGCGTAGCTGGTTGTGGGTATCTTTCATTAAATTCGTATTTACATGATGTCTTATTTACATCGTGCCCTTCTAGCACAAGAACCATAGGCATCTATCTCTTTAATTTCTAGTACATAAAATGCTAAATCAGTGGTGGGGCCTTGGCCTTGAGCTCCTCACCATGATTAAGTTACAATATTTACATCATTCACGATTTAATGCAAGGGGGTCAACATGGGGACGTGACATGACAACTATGAAAAATTGCATACCTGACCTCTAAAATCTAACCATTATGACATTTCAGCCCCAAAAATAGGCTCAAGGAAGGCTCTCATGGGAGTTGGAGAAGCCAAAGAGACTCAAACTCAAATTTGGGAGAAGATGGAAGGTTGGAACTAGGAGACAAGTGGCAAATGGGGAATATTTCCTAAGTGGAAATATCTTGAATCTATGGAGAGGATTTCGACCCTTAGAAGGATAATTTTTCTTATAAAATGAAGAAATCAATTATGAGAATGGCTTTTGATGATTTGAGAAAAATTGCATTTGTGAAGAGAGAGTTAGTGGATGACTAGTTTCTTGCCTTAGCCAATTTCAAGGGTGAAAGATTCCCATCCAAGTTGGTGTTTGGAGAGGCAAATTAGGTCTTTAATGGAGCTTTAATGGAGTCTTATTTGAAGGTATCAGATACAGGGCAGCTTGTGGATTTTTTTAGTGCAGCACCATCTCTCAACCATTTCCAGTTTTGAAGGCATATTCATGCTCCTTGAGGGAGGGCGGTTTTGGTGAGCTCTTGTGCTTCTTGGGAGAACTTATCATTATGTATTTATGATTGTAATAGATTCATATCCTATGTTCTTAATATTCAAAAAGTCTCAGGTCAAAATACCCACTAGTTGTATGCAAAAATGTTGATTAATGAGCAAACAATGTCCATTTCCCCACTACATTGATGTATATCATTATAATGCTCATGATTTCGAATGAATGGATGATTCTATGATACATTTGTGATTAATAGACTGCCATGGATGTATTTTACAAGTTTTATGTACTGTACGTGAGCATTTGAAGTATTTTTACTCGGTTTAATTACATTGGGAGAAGAAATAGTGCCATTTCCCCAATGGTCGAATTGGGGATTTTTGCAGCTGAACGGGAGAGGGTTGGAACAGACATAATAATCAATTAATGGTAGATTGGGAACCTTATTAACATAATTAATACATACCATACCTCTTTTCATAAATTCGAGGGAGTTTGGAATCACTTGGGAAGCCAATTTTAGTACTTACCCTAGGGGGATTTGAACCCCAAATTACTAGTAAAATTGCATACTTGGACCAAGATCTTAAGAGAGTTTGCAGAGGTCTTTTGGTGGCCATATATCATCCCTGAACATCATACTTAAGTCTTAATATCATTCATTAACCTTCCTTGAATATTTGGGACCATTTGGGGCAAAATTGGGATGTAGGCATCAAAACTAGTCAAAGGTCAAAATTGGGGAAAAATTAGGGAAAAATTGGAAAATTGGGCATTTTCATAAATTTTTGAAAAAGGGACATTACAAGTGGTATCAAAGCATGTTATTTGAACCTTATTGTATTAACAAGAATCCAAACAAATAAACCACCACCCTTTGAATCAATAGTTGAAGAAGTTTTGGTTGAAGAAGAGATAGTAGCAGAAAAAGAGTTTTTTTCTAAAACAATGGGTAGAGAGGAGGAGGAAAAATTAAGACATAGGGGGGAATTTATTGAAGCCTTAAAACCATGTTTTGATGGAATTAACATGGGTATACTATAGATGAGTAGACAAATGATGAAAAGTTTCGAATTGTTGGGTAGCCAACTTTCAGGCAAAGGGATGATAGGAGATAACAGTGGTTCACATTCAGGGGAAAAGATAAAAGGGAGTGAGCATATTTTTTCAAGCACAGGACCACATAATAGACCTGATGAATTCCAAAACACACAAAGGCATACTGCACCTAAATTTCTCACACCCAAAGAAGAGCCCAATATTGAGGTGGATTATAAGAAACTAGCAAACGATTGCAATGATTTGAATGAAGAGTGTAAAAAAGGTGTACCATTCAGTGACTACATTGATGCTATACAAAAAATGAAAAGGAGGGAAGACAATAGGAGTCCATTCCAAAACAATGAATTAAATAGTGCTATTGGAAAAATGTCACTTCCTACTTTTGATGGTTCTTTTCAAAATTCTACTAACACTTGGGTGCAAAAATTGGATGTGTATTTTCAGCTGAATCCTATGTTGGAAAATGATGCATTAAAATGGCCATTTTGCATTTGGAAGGAGATGCTAATGAATGGTGGTTCCATGGCCTAAGAACCTTGGGTCATGATCAGGTTAAAACATGAGGAGATTTTGTTGACAGGTTACTAGAGAGATTTGAACAAAAAGATCCAGAATTGCCTTTCAAAGAACTAGCTCAACTTAAACAAACTGGGACCCCTACTGAATATATGTTGGAATTTCAAAAATTATTAGTCAAGGTGGCTAATGTATCTATGGGAAGGTTGGTATTGTTGTTCACTGAAGGTTTGGCTGAACCCTTAAAAGGTTTGGTCAAATCCCACAAGCCAACTACATTAAAAGATGCAATGAGCTTGACTAGGGATCTCCAAAATGTGCTTCCTAGAACGAGATTTCCTCCCAAGCCTAACTTTAGAATTGAAAAGAAACCTTGGAAAAGAGATGCACCTGATAAGAAGCCATGGCAAGAAGATGAATATGGAAAGGATAAGAAAGAGGAACTAAGCAGGGAATATCTCAGAAGGAATAAATTGTGTTACTCATGTTTCCAACCGTGGGCACCAGGACATAAATGTGCTAAGGGAAAGGCCCAATTCATTGAAGTATTTTGTGATGAGGGATATGAAGGGGGCATGGAGGAAGAAGGACATACTTTAGCCCAAGAAGAGGGATATACTACAGCAGAAGAAGGGAAAAAAGAGGTGAAGCATCCCTCACCCACCAAAGTGAGAATGGTAGTACTTTCAGCAGTACCTTGATATCATACAATCCGATGCAAGGGTGTGGTACTAAGACAAAGAACTTCAGTTTTGGTAGATGGAGGAGCCACACATAACTTCATTGATGCAGACATGGTGGAGAAAAGGAATATACCTATTGAACCATTCGATGGCTTCACAGTTGTCCTTCCCAGTCACAACAAAATGAAGTGCAAAACATGGATTCCACAGCTGCAAGTCACCGTAGGTAACTATACTTTTGTTGATAGTTTTTATGTCGTTGATGTTGCTGATACTAATGTTGTTTTGGGAGTACAATGGGTGTATTCAATAGGAGAGCATATAGTAAATTATCGAATTCCGGAAATGAAATTCCAAGATTCAAAAGGAATACTAAGGGTTGTGAGAGGGCAGCACACCTATCCGAATTAGGTAGTTTCTTCCCACAACATGAAGCACCGGAATAGAAAGGTTTTGGGAAAAATTACTCATGGAAGGAAACCTGATAGAGGAGGGACAAGTTTGTAGCATGGTAAATTGATATTGCTTGAGGGCAAGCAATCTTGGGTGGGGAGGACTATAATGTCCCCATTCAAATAATTGCATAGTAAGATAGTCCCACCATTCCTACTAGTTTCCTAGGTTGGATGGGCACATGTGGAATTGTAATAAGGAAGCTAATAAATTATGTTTAGACATTAGAAGGGTCAATTATTTAATAAATAGATTGAATAAATAAATTCAAGAGAAATTCTAGGTGGCAAGTGGTTTTGAAGACATATGGAGGATGTGGGGCCCACACTAGCTTGATTTCTCAAGGACACATGGCATCTCTCTCTTGCCAATTCGAATTTATGAGAAGTTGAACACTCTTGGGTGACTGGGTAAGTCATAACACATGTAATTGAGCATCTTAGGTCGAATTGGGATGGATTGGTAACCTCCATGGATGATAAAGAGTCAAATTGGAAGTTTGTGGACACTTGGGCTAGATTCCCTAGCCCCTATGACACCAATTATGGATCATCTATGGAAACTATGAAAAATTGCAGACCTGACCTATGACATCTGACCATTATGACATGTAATCCCCAAAAATAAGCTCAAGGAAGGCGCTCATGATATTTGGAGAAGCCAAAGAGACTCAAACTTGAATTTGGGAGAAGATGGAAGGTTGGAACTAGGAGACAAGTGGCAAATGGGGAATATTTCCTAAGTGGAAATATCTTGAAGCTATGGAGATGATTTCGACCCTTAGAAGGATAATGTTGGTTATAAAATGAAGAAATCAATTATGAGAATGGATTTTGATGATTTGAGAAAAAATGCATTTGTGAAAAGAGAGCTAGTGGATGACTAGTTTCTTGCCTTAGCCAATTTCGAGGGTGAAAGATTCCCATCCAAGTTGGTGTTTGGAGAGGAAACTCAGGTCTTTCATGGAGATTTAATGGAGTATTATTTGCAAGTATCATCTACAGGGCAGGTTTTGGATTTTTTTAGTGCAGCACCATCTCTCAACCATTTCCAATTTTGAAGGCATATTCATGCTCCTTGAGGGAGGGCGTTTTTGGTGAGATCTTGTGCTTCTTGGGAGAGATTCACATTATTTAATTCTGATTGTAATAGATTCATATCCTCTGTTGTTAATATTCAGAAAGTCTCAGGTCGAAATACCCACTAGTTGTATGCAAAAATGTTGATTAATGAGCAAACAATGTCCATTTCCCCACTACATTGGTGTATATCATTATAATGCTCATGATTTCGAATGAATGGATGATTCTATGATAAATTTGTGATTAATAGAATTCCATGGATGTATTTTACAAGTTTTATGTACTGTACTTGAGCATTGAAGTACTTTTACTCAGTTTAATTACATTGGGAGAAGAAACAGTGTCATTTCCCCAAGGGTCGAATTGGGTATTTTTACAGCTGAATGGGAGAGAGTTGGAACAGACATAATAATCAATTAATGGTAAATTGGTAACCTTATTAATATCCTTAATACATACCATACCTCGGTTCATAAATTCGAGGGAGTTTGGAAGCATTTGGGAAGCCAATTTCAGTACTTACCCTAGGGGGATTTGAACCCCAAATTACTACTAAAATTGCATACTTGGACCATAATCTTAAGAGAATTTGCAGAGGTATTTTGGTGGCCATATATCATCCCTGAAAATCATATTTAAGTCCTGATATCAATCATTAACCTTCCTTGAAGATTTGGGACCATTTGGGGCAAAATTGGGACCTAGGCATCAAAACTAGTCAAAGGTCGAAATTGGGGAAAATTTGGAAAATTGGGCATTTTCATAAATTTTTGAAAAAGGGACATTACACAGGTCAATAAATATCCATATTATTCCTAAATAAAATAGTATCCATCACGATAATTGGTTAAAATGGTACTTTGTTTGGCCGAATCTTCCCTAAATTGTCTAGAAAAAAACAACCAAACCAAACACATTTTACAAATCCATAAACAAAGATGTAGGAACTTTAGCTACTTAGATTTGTAAGATCCATACAAATATAAGGCTCATGTTAACACAAGTGTTGATCTCCAGATTGAGTTCGTCTGAGACTTGATTGTGCACACAATACACATATGCTTTTATCCATGAAAGGACAACAAACATGTGCAGGACGACATAAGAGCTTCCAATTATTTGCTACTAAACAAGGATTTTTATGGAAATGGAAATTCTGATCAACCATAAATTAAAATAATAGTACTAATGACAAAATACATAACCATAAATGTGAAATATTGAGATTTCCCTTTAGCAATAGTGTTACACCGTAATATTCCACCCTGTGAGCATCAGCATTCTTTGGCCTGTAGGATCCATTTCACTGACTCATGTTCACTTTATATCCTTCAGCCCTATTTTTCCCTATTTTTATTCCTACCCGCCTGTTGCATCCTTATAGCATGCCTACCCGCGAGTTGCCGCGAGTTGCATCACTATAGCTCGCAGGTATTGTTGAGCACCCAATATGCAGATAGATTATTACCAACATACAAAGCATACGAGATTTATTGTCAACCCGAGAAAGTCTTTTATTTCAAAGGATAAATGCATACATAGTCTATGCTTAAACACCAAATCACTATAATTGAAAACTTTTATCCTCTAACAACTATGTCCATCCCAAGAATCTGTGTAATCCCATTCACCTTCTAAATGCTACAATTTCAATTTCTTTCTACCATGTATCAACAGGAAATGATATAAGATTCAAACGATAATTGCAAATAAAAAAAAGAAGTCCTATTCACATCCCAGAACAAGTAACTCACCTATTCAATCTGATCACTCTTGAAAGCCATAAGCATAAACTGAATATTAATCTAGAAATTCAATTGCAAAGGATTGAGTTCAACTACTCTAAGAAATTGAATTATAGGAATGAAAGTCAACAATCGTAACAGGAAAGATAAATTGTAGGGATTCGTGGGATAACAACTAAACTGTAGGATGAACAAAGCTGTGTGCAACTATCACATGAATTGCATAAAGAAAGTTACCTACTCAGTCGACTGTCACTCTGTACCACTTACCAATCTCAAGAAAATGTAATCCTAATTATACTGTGAATCCACACTTACTACTGTTGCGTACAAAGGAAATATCATCAACAAACATCACACAATAATGAATTCAAAAAGTCCTACTTTAACTCAGCAATCTCTGTGGAAGGCGGGCCCAACCTTCACACAGAGATGCCGGCTGAACAACGTAAAGCTCCTTTAACTCAAAAGTAACTCTTTATATTAAAGAAAGGATGATTACACAAATTGCTTCCTCTGCAAATGCAATGAATGAATCCTCCGTTTTTCAACCCCCTGGGTCGAGACAACTCCCCATATTTATACATGAAGATCATAACATCCGATCCTATTAACAGGTAGCCATGAAGATCTCTGATCTTCAGGCGCCCTAAATAATACTAGCTGTTACAAATGTGGCATAGTGAAGACATAGAAAATGCAAGAAAGCTGTTGATTGGCCCAGGAGTGGCGTTCAGATCACGATTATACTCGAGCAGCAATATACTAAAGATATCCAATTATAGCGCATTCTGTTACAGCTACCCTGTCACAGCTCTGTCTAGGATGTTGCATTAGAACCACGTGCCTTAATTGATGATCGGAGCACTGAGGATCCTTTTGAGCGGCGAATATCCCTCCTTTCAAGACTTGTTCAGCCCCACCTTCGTGCAGTCCACTTATCTCAAACTACCTTCATAAATCATAACATGTTAGAACAATTGAGAGATACACAGCCTTAATTATCACAATCATAAGCATTAATAAGATAAAGCAATGATCAGTCATACCTTGGCATCTTGGGGGAATAAAGTGAGGGCAACAGGTCTGATTAGCATGCTAAATGGTGTAGGACAGGGGAAGAAAAGGTGATCGAGGATGGTTAAAAGGGGCCAATTCTAGGCTCAACATCTCCCCCCAACTATCCTATTGCATGTCCTCATACAACAACCTGCATCATTCAGAATCTGAGTCCTTCACTGATCTCTATTCATGGAAGGAGGAAAAGTTGTAGGGAAACTCAGGCACCTCATCTGTCTTTAAAAAGACTCTGTGAGTAACCCAATACTTTCCAGCATCGCTGCTCCTCTGCCCTAGTCAAGGAAAAATCCATATTATACGATTTTTCTGGCCACCAAATGAGGGGGAATTTGAATTTCAAACCCAACCAATTAACTCCACTCTCCCTCATACTTCCCACATAGCCCTTGACTCTGGAAAGTGCTTTCTTGAAATTCTTGAAACAGTAAGGATCTCGCCTTCTAAGTGCAGAGGAGGCAGCCTACCATCTATGCTTACTCCCTTCCAATGCTACCTACTGGTGTCTGGAAATGTAGTTGGTGCAAGTGGAGATCACTTCTTCCTGCAATCTCATTATATGTTGTGCCTGGGGAGGACTTGAAAGGAAATTTCTGTACCGTGCCAAAAGAATGCCAGGATTCTGAATCCACAAGTTAGTGTGAGCTTCATTATGAGAAAAGGTCTGAAAAGACCTTTCCCACTGAGAATGATTGCTCACAAAAGAGGCAAAAGCTCTTGGCTGAACCTCCCCTGCAAATGGAACAGGGTTTGAGTGGCGGTCTAGAGGGCAAGCCATCTCGTGCAAATATAATTCACACAGCAAATTCTGCTCCTCAATATTGCTTCCAATGAATGTCTCCAGGAATTTTGTTGAGGTTGTGATTTCGAACGACCTCCATTCTTGTACAGCCTTCAATTTAAAAAAGACAAATTGCTCAAATAGGAATACCGGATAAGAGGAAGAGGGCTTCCTGGTGCCCATGAGTTCTTGAGAGGGGGCGTACATCAACTCTTTCTCCTACTGCATGGGTTGAAACTTTTTCAATTTTCTCAACTTGTTCTGCAGCTCTTCCTCCTGAACTCTGTGGGCCATACATTCCTCAGCCCACTTCTCTTCCAGTGCCTTAATAATTTTTCTATGCTCACTCAAAGCAATCATGCCTCTCTGGTGTTCCTCCACTTGGCTTTTCCATTTGGTCACCTCCAGCCTCAGGGTTGAGATTCCCATTGTGAGGTTCAAAATTTCCTTTTTATGATGCTCTTCTTAATCCGAGTCCAAATCAATGAAATTTCTAAGAGGTAGAAGCACTGGTTCTTATGGGACAGTGTCTTCCAGCACATCTGAGTTTACCATGAGAGTTGTTGGTTCTTGTGTAACAGCAACATCCTTTAGACTCTCTTCAGCAACTACATTCATTACTTTTAGAGACACTGGTTCTTGTGTAACAGTGTCTTCTTCTTGGATAACCTGCATTTATGAATTTGGTTCAAGAGTTGCTGGTTCTTGTGTAACAGCAACATCCCCTGAATTCTCTTCAGCAGCTACATCCGTTACTTCTAGAGACACTGGTTCTTGTGTAACAGTGTCTTCTTTGTCCTTCTGCCGCTGAGATTGGATATCTTCCTCATTGTGCAGCTCCTCCTCAAGGATTTCGGTGTCACCTGAGGATTGTGTATGTACCTGTTCATCCTCGCTCCACTGTGTATCAGGAATGATATCCATTCCAGGGTTATCTTCTAATTGAAATTCAGGAGTCCCTGCTGCAGCCTCCAAGGATGTTAGTTCTTGTGTAGCAACATCCTGGCTTGCCTCTTCATCCTCCTGTTGTTGCAATTCATCTCCTATGAGCTCTGTGTCATGGGAACATTCTGGGGTTACAGTACAAAATTCTTCATTAAGCTCCAGAGTGTCCTCCATCCCAGGTTCTTCTCCCATCTGCTCGGCCGATTGGACAAGTATACTCACGCTTGCTGGTTCTTGTGTTACAGCACCCTGTTCAAGTTCATCAATGTCTTGCCTTTGTGGCTCAGCTTCTATAATCTCTGTGTCGTGGGAGCATTCTGGGGTTTCAGTACAGAGTTCTTCATTAAGCTCTAGAGTGTCCTCCATCCCAGGTTCTTCTCCCATCTGCTCGGCCGATTGGACAAGTATACTTAGGTTTGCTGGTTCTTGTGTTACAGCACCCTGTTCAAGTTCATCAATGTCTTGCCTTTGTGGCTCAGCTTCTAAATCTCTGTGTCGTGGGAGCATTCTGGGGTTATAGTGCATTCTTTGTCCCCATCATCATACATGATTTCATCCTTTAGCTCCTCTGTCACAGGATCGGTGGCAACTTCAGCAAGGATGGTTAAAGATGTTGGTTCTTGTGTGACAGCATCTTCTTTTTCTGCAGCTTCCTCTATTGTGGGTGCGGGCTGTTGTGCTGTGCAGGTATGAATTATAATATTGTGTCCTACCTCCTTGAATATTTCTCCACAAGTGGGACAGATCACTTGTTCATCTTCCTTGCCAGGCTCGGTAGAGTTCGATTCCTCCAGTTGGTCTGCAGCCTCCACCAATGTATACAATTTCCTTTCACCTTGTTTTCTACAGGTTTCCTTCCAGGTTTCCAATTCCCTTCGAAGTATTTGGATGTCCTCTTTTAATAGTGTGTTCTCAGCCAGAAGTCCTTCAATTCTGGGTTCTTCCTCAACTGGCCTTTGTGGAGCATCCATTGGTCTCGGTACAAGGATTAAGAACTCAACCTGTGCCTCTAAGGTTGCCCATCTTTTTCTGGCTACCTCTACTGCTGCAGCTGATTTAGTTCTTTTTCTTCTTATTGGTGAGGTTATGTTAAATTCATTGATTGATCTCTTTATTCTCCTTTGTGGTGTTTTCTTTTGTGGAGCTGATATATCGGGATTCAAAGCTGAGGTCGAAGGAATGTTTTCTTGCTCCTTAGGCTGTTCTTCCTCAATTAAAGTTCCTCCTCTCCACTCAGGTGAGGATTCAATGGTTACCATCTCAATATTTTCTTCTATTGCCCTGGCTCTATCACCTTCAGGTTCAATTGTCGCAGTATTTAGTGCTGCTCCAATTTCACCTTCTGCTGTCAGAGCTGCCCTGTTGTCTGGGTTTTCCACAAGGTTTTTATCTACACTCTCCCCCAATGGCTCTGCTTGTGCCCCCAGTTGCTCTTCTTCTGATGCAGCTTCATCCCCCCCCCCAACTTCATTGGAGGGACTCCGGTCCTCCTGCTGTGGTTGAACTTGTTCCTATTCTATTGGGACACCCGGCAAAGGAGCGGGTTCCTGAGCTTGAGCTGGGAATTGCTCCCAGGTTATATTATGCTGGGCAAGGGTTCTTAAAATTATTAATTTGATAAGACCATGGTGGGTCAGGGAGGCAAGTGGGTGCTTAGCATCTTGGACAAATGCCGCCATATGACGCAAGTCATGAAGTAGATAGTATGGAATGTTCAATAAAGTTCCATGGCGGAGATGAGAAAGTAAAGGGAGTTCAGAATTATAAACAGTTTGGTATCTACCTTCACAAGTGATGTACTTCTTGAGAAAGACAGCAACCTGGTCCCATGGCCGCGGCAATGAGTGAAATGCGATCCCTCTTCTTGATGATTGAACTTGCTCCCCCTCTAGTAAAAATGCTTCCCGTGCGGTCGTCGTGGGGACTCGTCGTCTAAACCATGCCCTTCCCACCTGCGGGATGGCAGTAACCTCGGATATAATGGCCTCGGAGACTTCTATGCGCAGCCCCCACACCTCGGAGTGATTTTTTGTGAGATTTAAAGCAAATTGCAAGGCTGCTTCCCGATTGAATCCATCTAGTCGCTCAAAAAATTCAATCCAGCCGGCGGCTTGAAAGATGGCAAAAACTATAGGATTTTTCCTGAGTTCCTGTGTATTCAAAGGTTCATGACGAGATGGAATCCCCATGGTCCTGGCTGCAGACTGAGGTTGCTATCCCGCAGATTACAGAATCCGAGAATGGAGATTTCAGCGCAGAGGATGCACGAATCGCTGAGCGAAGATGTTGAGGAAATGGGCAAATTTGGAAAGTTCAGCACAGAAAAACGTTCGAAATTTTATTCCGAATTGGGGAAGGTGGCGGTTATTAGTGTTTATGTCGTACAAGGGAAAGGGTTAATTAGGCCATAATGGTGATACGAATAAAGGTATGACTGATATTGTTAAATCATATCAACACTTAATCACGTGATAAATCAAAGCCATACCTCATGAGACTGTGCGTCAGATATCCTGCGGAGAATGGTGGAATGTGCGGTTGGTGACGTTGCGGAGCCGAACTCGTGCACATTCATTAATCTGATCATGATGACCAGGATAATGCAATAATTCCTTCCGCCAGTGAAACACAAACCATCACGTCCTCGGGGTCGAAATTATGAACAAGGCGGTCATTGTATGGCCCAGTTCGTCGGCACGAATAGGATGAATCAAAGCCATAGCTTAGCAGGTTTGAAGCAATTTTTCTGTTAACACATGAGTTACCAGTACAAGTTCTGAAAAACGATCTTTAATGCTGGAGACATCCACCAAATAGAGCGGAATTGCAGTTGCCAGGAATGATAATGCAGCCGACGAAAAAGATGTTACAGCCGCCAGGAAAGATTCACGGCGACCGGGAAAAGGATTTACGGGATCGGGAAAAATCACGGCTGTCAGGGAAAAGTTTTATGGCCGCCGGGAAATATGTCGCAGCCGCCGGAAAAGATGTTGCAGCCGCTGGAAAAGATGTTGCAGCCGCCGGGAAATGGTTCACGGCTGTCGGGAAAAAGGTTTTATGGCCGCCGGGAAATATGTCGTAGCCGCCGGAAAATGGTTCACGGCTGCCGGGAAAAAGGTTTTACGGCCGCCGGGAAAAAGGGTTTTACGGCCGCTGGGAAATATGTCGCAGCCGCCGGGAAAGATGTTGCAGCCGCCGGGAAATGGTTCACGGCTGTCGGGAAAAAGGTTTTACGGCCGCCGGGAAATATGTCGCAGCCGCCGAAAAAGATGTTGCAGCCGCCGGGAAATGGTTCACGGCTGCCGGGAAAAAGGTTTTACAGCCGCCGGGAAATATGTCGCAGCCACCGGAAAATTTATTTTAAGGAAAAGGGAAATGCAGCACAGGAAGGCATAGGAAGACGACTCTCATTTGACAGGCCCAATCTGGTCAATCCCCTGGCGCTTCGCTGCAAATTTTTGAAAAACAATAGCAAACGAGAAGATCAAATGCAAAGGGAAAAAAAACAATTATACGCTACAGCAAGAAATTTTTTATTATTATTTATGTACAGTGATTCAAAATGCGATTTACAGTTTTAGGATTGGCAAAGGCAGAGAGAAATTCCTGCCCTAGTGCCAGCTGATAATCTAGATTGGCGGCAATTTGCGAAATGAATGCATCTTTCAACATAGGCTTACGATACAGTCACAGTCTGTGGCCATTAGCAAATAATGGTATGCAGTTTTCATTAATGGTCACGAAACGGACATTGTTGTTTTCAAATACCCTGTCGACCAAGTATGGACCTAGCCACCTTGTACGTAATTTACCTTTAAAATCCCTTTTGAACCTGGAGTCATATAGTAACGCCCAGTCTCCCTCACAGAATATTTTCTTTTTAATAAATCGGTCATGCCAATTGGATCTCTGTTGCTGAAGCAACACAGTCTGGTCCACTGCAGCTAACCGCTTATCATCCAATTCGTTTAGTTGATTCAATCTTCTCTTCTGGGCTTCTGTTACATCCAGATTCATTTCGGTGGTTGTCTTTAGGGTTTTGATCTCAAACTCAATTGGAAATATGGCACTCTTTCCATACACTAAATCATAGGGAGAGAACCCTGTGGTGTTGCGCCAAGTTGTGAGATATGCCCATAGTGCTTCTGGAAGCCTGTCAGCCCAATCCTTTCGATGGCTCTTAACTGTTTTAGTAAGGATTGCTTCAATAAATTTATTAGTACTTTCCACCTGACCATTGGCCTGGGGCTGGTAAGGTGAATCCACCCTATGCTGCACATGATACTTTCGGATCAAGGATTCAAATTGGTGTGACATGAATTGTAGCCCCCCATCGGTAACTACTTCCTTCGGTACCCCAAAGCGGGTAGAGATTTCACTGTAGAGAAAATCAATCACCGCCTGGTCGTTAGCCTTAGCCAAAGCTACAGCCTCTACCCACTTGGTCATATAATCAATACAAACCAGAATGTAAACTTTCTGTCTAGAAGGAGGGCTGATAGGGCCAACAAAATCCAATGCCCATCTATCAAATGGTTCAACTACTACTTGAGGTTGTAGAGGCATTTGATCTGTTTTATTAGGCTGGACCATCCTTTGGCAGCTGCCACAGGACTGAACATACCTTTTAGCGTCCCTGAATAGAGTCAGCCAATAGTATCCCATCCACAGCGCTTTATGCCCTGTTCTTTTGTCTGCAAAGTGTCCCCCACAAGGTCCATCATGACAGGCTTTCAGTATGTGAAAGATCTCATCTTCCCTTACACATCTCCTAATCGCAAGATCGGGCCCTGTGTAGAAGAGATGACCGTTGAGCCAACAATACCTGGCACTTTGCTAGATGATTTTTCTCTTTTCTTGTTTAGACATGTGTGGCAGGAGCTTTCCTGCAACCAAATAATTAGCGACGTCTGCATACCAGGGGGAATGAGCTGAAAGTGCGAATAGATGTTCATCTGGAAAAGAGTCCTCAATAGGCAAACTGTCATCACTGTTAGTAAAACGAGATAAAAAGTCAGCAACAACATTTTCTTTCCCAGGTTTATCTATAATGGTAATATCAAATTCTTGCAATAACAAGAGCCACCTGGTCACTCTTGCATTGGTGACAGGTTTGTTCATTAAATACTTAATGGCAGAGTGGTCAGTGTGCACAAATGTAGGATACCCAGTAATGTAATGTCGAAATTTATTAATAGAGTAAACAATAGCGAGGAATTCTTTTTCGGTAACAGTATAATTAAGTTCAGCAGGGGCTAAGTTTTTACTAACATAATAGATGGCATAAGGTACTTGACCATCCTGCTGTCCTAGTACTGCTCCAATGGCGGTATCATAAGCATCTGAAGAAATGTGGAAGGGTAGGGTCCAATTAGGTCCCCTTAGGATAGGCGCTGTGGACAGCTTTTCCCTAAGCTTATCAAATGCTGTCTAGCATGCTTCACTCCACACAAACTGTGCATCCTTCATTAATAGAGAGAACAAAGGAGAAGCAAGTTTGGAGAAGTTTTCTATAAACCTCCGGTAATATCCAGCATGTCCCAGAAAACTTCGCACCTCTTTCTGAGTTGAAGGGGTCGGTATATTTTTTATCACCTTGATTTTTGAAGGGTCCACCTGAATGCCATTGGCAGAGATGAAATGCCCTAATACCACCCCCTCACTCATAATCATATGGCACTTCTCAGTGCTTAATGAGAGCTGAGTCTGTTCACAGCGAATTAAAACCTTGTTTAAATTTTCCAATGCTTCCTCAAAATCCTTGCCATAGGGAGTAAAATCGTCCATAAAGAATTCCATACTATCATTAACTAATTCAGAGAATATGCCAATTATAGCTCTTTGAAACGTTTCCGGTGCGTTACATAAACCAAAAGGAAGCACTCTGTAGGCAAACGTTCCCCAGGGACAAGTGAAGGTGGTCTTATCCTGGTCCTCGGGAGCAATCTGAATTTGGTTGTACCCACTGAACCCATCTAGGAAGGAGAAGAACTTCTTCCCTGATAGGGTATCCAGTACTTGGTCAATAAAGGGCAAAGGGAAATGATCCTTTTGCGTGGCTTTGTTCAGTTCCCTATAATCAACACAGACCCTCCATTTACCATTTTTCTTAGGCACAATTACGAGTGGGGAAACCCACTCACTATCTGAAATAGGATATATAAATCCTGCTTCGAAAAGTTTCTGGATTTTTTCCTTCACTATATCCCTTAGATTAGGGTTCATGCGCCGTTGGGGTTGACACACAGGTCGGGAGATACTTTTAATATAAATATGGTGGGTGCACAGGTTAGAGGGAATACCCCTCATGTTTGTATACTCCTAGGCGAACGCCCCCTTGTGTTCTTTCAAGACACTAATTAGGCGCCTCTATTCCTCTAAGGAGAGACTAGGATTGATATTCAAAGTTCTTCCAGGCTCTACCTCAATAGGAATACTTTTTGAACTTTTCAAAACGGGGATTATGTTTGTGTCGCCAACTAGTGCTTCTTCCGTAAGATTTTCTTGTTCTTCCTTACCCAGGGTAATGTTCAGGATTTGATAGACCTCTCTATCCACTGAAGCGGGTTCACTAATAAAATTACTAATAGTATCATCTTCTGTTTCATTTTTAAAAGTTAAGGCCTTCCCTATAGTTAATAGTGGCTGAACATCCTCCTCCTCCTCCTGCTCTATCCAAAGGGAAGTTTGAGCCTTTAGACTTGGCCGAGCTGGAGGATATAGGGTGAGGCTTTTAGTCTCCGTACCATTAGATATAGTCATGGACCCCGATCGACAGCTGATGTAGGCATCAGCTATGGTCAACCAAGGCCTCCCCAGGATCAATGGGTGTCCCCCCAGCTGCGATTTTGGTTGTAATACCAAAAAGTCAGCAGGGTAATCCCATGAATCTACTGAGATGACAAGGTCGTCCAGAATCCCTTCGATTCTAATGGTGGATCTGTCCCCCAATTCTAAAATGGTAGGGTTCGGTCTAAAATTAGTGAGTTCAAGCTTCTTTACAGTCTCAATTGTTATGACATTGATCGCTGCTCCTAAATCGACTAGCACGTTGGGTATCTGCATTTGTCCTACATGTACAGTGACAGTAGGATTTCCAGGGTCGTCATACTTAGTCACAGGGGTTTTTTTGTTATCAAGGCAGATAAATTCCCTATGACGTGAACAGTGGGAGGATCTCTGGGTTTCCTTCCTGGTTTCTTAGTGCACAGGTCCCGAATGGTTCTAGCATAAATAGGCATGTCTTGAAGAGCTTGAAGAAGGGGGATTTTGACATAAAGATTCCTTAACTCTCCTAGGAGGTTAAACTGAGGTTGCCCCCCTATTCTTGGTAGCATTAGTCTCTCGGGGTATGGTGGTTGCCTTATCAGCTAGGTAGGCTGCGTAATATCTGTTTTGTTGTTTGATGTTTCAGCCGTCCCATCTAAGGGATTCTCAGCATCTTCAGTGATAGGAAATGTATCGGATGGATGTTGTGAACTCCCTCCTTTATGCACAGAAGGTGGAGCATCTTCTGTAATTACGGGTTCTACTATTTTCCCAGATCGTAGACGAATATCATTACAAGGTACAGGGGAAAGGGAGTAGGCTGGCATATTGGCATTTTCCAATTGATGGACTGTTTTATTATTCGGGTTAGGATTAGGTTGGGCAGGCAGCTGAGGTCGTATTGGTATATTAGGGACAGAATTATTCTACAGCTGCAGCTGCGACTGCTGAGGTGGGTATTGAGGATATTGAGGGAATTGAGGGTACTGAGGAGAATATGGTGACTGTTGAGGTGGAGGTGGTTGAGGAAACTGGTTCCCGGGATGAAAATTCCTCCATCCAGGAGACCACGACGTAGGTTTATGTGGTGGCTGTGTCCAGGGATTCCATGAGTTATAATTTTGCATTGAAGGTTGGGAAGGATTCCACTGAGCATAATTTGAAGGGAATTGTGCATTCACATTTTGCATGTTATTATTCCAATTGCTCATATTATTCAAAAATGGAAACGAGTCCAAAGGCATACCTTGATTTCGAGGCTGCCAAGGTTTCTTCTGTGCAATGAAATAGGATGATTCCACCTCTGGAGTTGATGCATGCAGAACAGCCTTCACTTGGGGAAGTGAGGGACATTCTTTCATGTAGTGGTTCATCTCACACAGCTGACATACTTCTACTTTATCAAGCGGGCATTCTCTCAGCGGATGATTCTTTCTACATCAGGGGCAGAACACACCTAGTGTGAGATCCTCCACTGCCTGTTTTTGTTTTGCCTTCAGGACATCGATCTCCGAAGAGATGGAGCTCATCATTTCTGTTTTAAAATTTTCAAGGAGATTGCCTATCTCTGCACGGGTAGCTCCTCCATTGGACGACTTCTGAGTTATGTCAAAGACATCACGTTCTAGCTTACCCCGTTTGTCCCGCTTATTGTTCCTGGAAGACCCCCTAGAGTATCTCTTACATAGTTCCACAATCTTCCCAAAAGGTTCTTTGGAGATATCTCCCTTTCCTAGCAGGTTTAACATGTCTAAACAATCATCCCTGATCCCACGAAGCAAGATTATCTTGAGCACGTCCAGCCCCATGTTCGTCTGCCCGGCTCTTTGCACATTGTACAGCAGCCTTTCTACAAAATCCTCCATACTTTCGTCCTCCTTCTGCACCATTTTGAATAATTCCTCTCTTTTTTCCTTGGTGTTGCAATATTCCTGATATTTCTCCAGGAACACCTGTTTCATCTTATCCCAATTAGCAACAGTTCCTCCCCCAAGGCTCATGAACCAGCGTAATTCGTTGTCCTTAAGGGTGGCAGGGAAAAGTTTTAGCTTTTGGGCATCGGTGATATAATCATAGCTGCGATAGAGGATATCGAATTCAAAAAGGAATTCGTCTGGATCTTCTGCCGCCCTTCCATGGAAGTGAGGCAACACCGATGGTGAGATGTTTTTCATAGGGGCTGTCCCTTCTGGCTACTGAATCGGAAATTGCAGTGTAGCCATCATTCCCTCAGGCGGGGAGTGATTTTCATGATGATAGTTTTCCACCATCGCCTCTTCCTCGTCGGACTCATGTCTATTACTCATCTCCTCTTCTGTTTTCTCCTCTTCGTTCGTTCCTGCGTTCTTTTCCTCGTCCTTGTTTTTCCCTTCATCCTTGTTTTGTTCCTTGTTCTTTTCCTTGTTTTTCCACTGATCAACAAACTTCTGGTGGAACTGCGTCCACTCTTCTTCAGTTACAACCTTCCCGTAAATGTGGTAGATCGGACCTCCACCAGCAGGTCCAGTTGTAACAGCTGTGTCTTCTTCAGCAGGTATATTCAAGGAAGTCGCGGCTACTCTTGTATTCTCCACCGTGGACCCTGACTCTAGCGCCCCAGGATCAGCAGGGTTTCTTCTGATAGGAGTTTCTTGATGACGAGCCCTGGTGGATGAATCAGTTCTGTCAACAAGATCGTCGATGAATGTCCTTCTGCCCAATGGTGGTCCTCGACCGCGACCCAAGCCACCTACACTGTTAGTATTTTGTGGGGTTTTGGGAGTTGGGAGGTGATCGCGTTTTACCCTCCTCGTATTCATGCGACCCGAATCATTTCAGCAAAGAGAATAGAAAAGACTGACTAGAAACAATTACCAGATGCAACTAATGATAGTGTTTAATTTTTATCCTTCCCCGGCAACAACGCCAAAATGTCGAGCACCCAATATGCAGATAGATTATTACCAACATACAGAGCATACGAGATTTATTGTCAACCCGACAAAGTCTTTTATTTCAAAGGATAAATGCACAGTCTATGCTTAAACACCAAATCACTATAATTGAACACTTTTATCCTCTAACAACTATGTCCATCCCAAGAATCTGTGTAATCCCATTCACCTTCTAAATGCTACAATTTCAATTTCTTTCTACCATGTATCAACAGGAAATGATATAAGATTCAAACGACAATTGCAGATAAAAAAAAGAAATCCTATTCACATCCCAGAACAAGTAACTCACCTATTCAATCTGATCACTCTTGAAATCCATAAGCATAAACTGAATATTAATCTAGAAATTCAATTGCAAAGGATTGAGTTCAACTACTCTAAGAAATTGAATTATAGGAATGAAAGTCAACAATCGTAACAGGAAAGATAAATTGCAGGGATTCGTGGGATAAAATCTTAAACTGCAGGATGAACAAAGCTGTGTGCAACTATCACATGAATTGCATAAAGAAAGTTACCTACTCAGTCGACTGTCACTCTGTACCACTTACCAATCTCAAGAAAATGTAATCCTAGTTATACTGTGAATCCACACTTACTACTGCTGCGTACAAAGGAAATATCATCAACAAACATCACACAATAATGAATTCGAAAAGTCCTACTTTAACTCAGCAATCTCTGTGGAAGGCGGGCCCAGCCTTCACACAGAGATGCCGGATGAACAACGTAAAGATCCTTTAACTCAAAGGTAACTCTTTATATTAAAGAAAGGATGATTACACAAATTGCTTCCTCTTCTAATACAATGAATGAATCCTCCGTTTTTCAACCCCCTGGGTTGAGACAGCTCCCCATATTTATACATGCAGATCATAACATCCGATCCTATTAACGGGCAGCCATGAAGATCTCTGATCTTCAGGCGCCCTAAATAATAATAGCTGTTACAAACGTGGCATAGTGAAGACATAGAAAATGTGAGAAAGCTGTTGATTGGCCCAAGAGTGGCGATCTTTTCAGATCACGATTATACTCGAGCAGCAATATACTAAAGATCTCCAATTATAGCGCATTCTGTTACAACTGCCCTATCACAGCTCTGTCTAGGATGTTGCATTAGAACCACGTGCCTTAATTGATGATCGGAGCACCAAGGATCCTTTTGAGCGGCGAATATCCCTCCTTTCAAGACTTGTTCAGCCCCACCTTCGTGCAGTCCACTTATCTCAAACTACCTTCGTAAATCATAACATGTTAGCACAATTGAGAGATACACAGCCTTAATTATCACAATCATAAGCATTAATAAGATAAAGCAATGATCAGTCATACCTTGGCAGCTTGGGGGAATAAAGTGAGGACAACAGGTCTGATTAGCATGCTAAATGGTGTAGGACAGGGGAAGAAAAGGTGATCGAGGATGGTTAAAAGGGGCCAATTCTAGGCTCAACAAGTATCAAGTAAAATGGTAAAAATCACTAGTTTATTACTTTTAACTCCCAGAAAGCGGTCATTGGGTGACCTTTGGCTCTCCATCTACCCATGTAACGCCTCGATGTGTCCTTTCACCCACCTTTTAGAGGACTATATATTGAGCACATATGGCTTATGGACGGGGGGAGAAATAAGAGCAAGAGAACTCTAGTGGATTTTTTCCATATCTTGAGTCTACACTCATTGATCCTTGTAGTTGTGAACCCTTTATGTTCACCTTCCAAACTCCTATCTAGTTTGAGTTTTCCATTCATGGAGTATTGAAGTGGTGGATGCACAAGTGGATTGATCCAGATCTTGGTTCAGATTGGTTGCCGGCAAGAGTTCGTATCACTTTGTACTTCTTCTTGTTTATTAATAGAAATACTCATATTCTCGTCCATTAATGTTGTAAATGTTGTTTATCTTACCTTGAGTTGCATTTACTTGTTATATCATGCGCCATTGCTATTGATTATGTTAATGCCATTTATATATTATATGTACTTGTTGTATATTGGTTGTCAAGACTAATTTGCAGATTCAAGTGCATGGATTGAAAAGCTCCAACGGGGATCTACATCAAACGTTTGGATCAAGGTTGGTTATCTTCTTCCTTATCTTAGCATTGTCATTTATATAGCATAGTTCTGGGAATTGAGTTGATTTCTGTTAGTCATCTGTCTGTTGTGGTACACTCCAAGCCATAGTGAGTTTTCTCCGACACAGAAATGGCGACTCCGCTGGGGAAAAGATCCATCTTGGGGATTTTTATAGCATTAGTCCATAATTAGAGTTGATGTTTGTCGAAGCTCTGTGTCACTTATCTTCCATTGAGATACACTATAGAAAACTTGCTTTTTTTGAGCCATTGGACTCTCTGTTTTCCATTTTACCTTTCCTCACCTGCAGGTTAGCTTAGCTCTACTCGCGTACACCCGCCTCTGTTTACTCTACTGCTCATGGGTACCCGTAAGTATTCCTTCAACAGTAGCGTACAACTTCGGATTTTGTTGGTTTATGACCTTTGGTTGTTGCTGGGTTGGTTTTGGTTGATCCTGAGTCTTTGTTGGCCTGTTTCTTGACTGTTCCATGCCTTGGTTGTGACCAGAACTCTTCGTTTCTCTTGGTTGAGCCTTGTTGGTTTTCTACCCATCTTTGGATTTGGCCTTGTTGGTTTTTTCCTTTTGAGCTCATTCCTTTGGATGAGTCTTACTATTTAGTATCTGCCTAGTTGTCTTAGTGATCTCCTTGGCATATCAGTGACTAGGTAGTAGGATTTTGCTTGCATTTTTCATTTCCATATATTAAAAAATACAAAAATACTTAGTTTTTGCATTTTCCTTTTGTTTATAAGAAAAAATACAAAAAAATAAAATTGCTTTTATGTATTGCATCTTGCATTGAGTGCTTTCTGCCTTCATTTAGATTCTGATTGTGCATTGAAAGAAATATAAAAGGATTGCATATTTATTTCGAAATCATTGGTTTGATTGTGCATATTAGGGGCATTGTTTATTGGATAGATGAGTCTAGGATTTGGCGATTTTTCATACCATTAAGTCTTACACATCACTAGTTTCACGATCATATCCCTTGAGTAATCACAACCATTAAAATCAACGCTTAATCTTAAAATTGATTAGACTGATTTTATTTATAGGGTACACCAACTAGCATAGGTTTAGAGTCTTGGAATAGATCATTGTGAGTTAACAATCCAAGACTACTAGACGAAACATTAGGTGTCTAAACAGGGAGTGGAGGAATCCATGGTATAGATCGGTGTTCTCAGGAAGCTCTACTCAAGCCAGATTTAAGCACGAAGTCACCGGAGGTTGGTTGAAGGGATATCCCTCTGATACCGGCTGAACGTGTGAGATATTTCCAAGATTTGTTCGTATCTGGGGGTACCCGAGGTTTGTCCTCTTGTGCTTCGGGATTAGCTACCCTGCCCATACGACGGATCCCACCTGCAACTGTCCCCCTGAGCATTGGTTATATTGCGGTGACCATAGTTACCTTACCTAAGTATTGCACAGGGTACTTGCAGTGGTTATACTGTTTGTGTCCTGATTCAGATAGGGATTGGACAACACAGTTGTGTTTGTGCAGTGGACTTGACCCTGTACACGTAGTGAAGCCTGGGTGTCTCTATAACTGATTCTGTTACCTCCGGCTATAGTTTGGGAGTCTCAAGCCTCTCCTAGGTGAGACATACCAGCTCTTGTGTTGGGAGCTCATTTAGCCACTCTATTTGTCTTCTCTTGGCTGTAGTTTCTCTAGGTGTGTGCTTTTGATTTACTATTTTTGATCGATAGTTGGCCTTTAGGGGACGTTTCGATTGTATATTCTCTTCGTAGATATCATGGCGCGGAGCCCTACTCTCTGCCGGTCCCGTCGGTTGGATGGTTTAAAGTCGGCCAAGCTTTCATGCTGTGTTGCTAGAGGATGTCGGAGGGCTCCCTGTGAGTCTTTGGATTCTTACGAGACTTACATCCAGGACGTCATGACTACTACACATTCCGATACTGAGGAAAAACCTTCGACTCCATCGGGTAGAGTTGACCATACTTCCGATCCCCATACTCCTCATGAGGAGTGGGGAGGTGATCCACCTGAGACTCAACCTGTTTCTATTTGGCCTAATCCACTTGAAGGAGATCCGTTCGATCCTTCGAATCCGTAAAAGTATCTTTACGGAATGCCAACCTTACCCGAGGAAGAAGAATAGGACGACACGTTCATTCCTTTGTTTCCACATAGTTATAGTCACGGGATGCTAGAGTTACATGATGACACTAGCCCTACGATCAACCCGACAACACTCTCTTTTGGTATTCCTAGACATAGTACCGTCGAACCTTCCACTACGTTTGGTAGTCACGCTGGCACTAGTCATAGTGTTAGCCATACTATACCCACTGGGGGCACTACCCTCGCTAGGGGCACTACGTTGTCCACCCACACACATAGTGTGGGGACTGGTCATGTTCCTCCTAATAATGCTAATGTTGGAAGACGACCACCTCCTAGGATTTCCCAACCTAATAGGAACATTGTTCGAAATACGACTCACCATCCACCACCCAATACACGTGCCGCTACTCGTCAACCCAGGACTACTTTTACGGATGATAATGTTCCTCCCAACCACGGGGGTGGACACATACCGCATACTTTTGTGTCCACTGCCGCCACTAGTAATGCTAATGTAGGGGGTGGGAATATTTCCTATCCACATGGATATCACTCCACCATCCCTGCTACTAGTCACACCAATATTGGAGTTGGGAATACTTCTCATGCTTCTGGTCACCACGCGACTGCTCAAGCTAATCCTAATGATGGGGGTGGGAACATACCATACCATTACGGTCATTACAACACGGTTCCCACTATGAATAGTACATACATGCCCCATACTCATGGTGGAAACCCCTACTACAACACAGCCGGTGCTGGCCACCAGTATAACCCACCACCCCAATATGGTGCCCAAAACACGCATATACATGCTTACTCTCAAATGGGTCAGGCAGGAGGAGGTTATCAATCTTATGGCCATGGGAAAGCTTATGGTCCGTCAGGTCCTTATCATCAGCAATTTAACCCTCATGGTCAAGCTTTTGGTCCATCTTATAACACGGTTCCGTTTAACCAACCTTTTATGGGGGCTTATAATCAAGCTTTCTAGCCTCAGCTCTCGTTCCTTGCACGCTTGAATATTTTGGATATTTCGAAGCTCACGAATGATCCGGTGTGTCACGACCCTACTTGGCCCCCGGTCCCTACCAAGCTCCCTTCGGGCATTCCGAAGTTTGAGGGGAAAGGTGGTGAGGACCCGAAGATCATGTCATGACGTTTCACCTTTGGTGCTCCTCCAACTCTTTGAATCATGATTCCATTAGATTACGACTATTTCAATGCACCCTCACGGGGGCAGCCGCGAATTGGTATGTGGAGTTTCCTGGAAACACCTATAGGGGATTCAACAAGATTTCTTTGGTTTTCTTAAACCATTTCCAGTTACCGGTTCGTTATGATACTGGTATTGAGTTGTTGTCCACCTTCCGTTAGAATAAGGCCACACATATTTCTGACCACGTTCAAGAGTGGCGTCGGTGGAAGAGGTTAGTGAAATCCAACATTCCTCCGGAGTTCCTGTTGGAATGGTTCCTCAAGTATCTACTCCCATACATTGCTAAGGATGTTTTGATGTCCGACATTGTGACTGAGGAACAAGCTATCTTGAAAGTCCAGCAGTTAGATTTATTATACTCTCAGTCTAGCATTTTGTATGACATCATCCCTGACGCACCGCGTACACATCATGAGCCCACGTCAGTTCTTGGACTGCATGCCGATGGAATCATTGGTTCTGCAAGCACTCACCCTGTAGATTTGGTAGCTAATAAAATGCAAAATTTGTCGCTAAACCAGTCTACTCCTGGACAGGTTCACACCTTGTCCACTTCCACCCCATCGTCCGATGTACACAGTGTGCAAACGACAAACCAATCAGGTAACCAGCAACTTGGTGGTAAGAAAAAGGGGAGAAATAATCGTAAGGGTGGAAACAATGGGAATAACAATAGCAATCGCAATACCCCCAGTAAGGATAATGCCAACCCTCCTCGGGAAGGATGAAATGCTGGTGAGGATCGTAAACCTAGGCGTAAGGTGAAGTTTCCTTGCAAGCTTTGTGGGGAAGACCACCTTACTCACTTATGTCCTCGTATTGAAGAAGCATTGAAGCACTTGGCACAGAGCCTAGCTGTGTTGAAGGATCCCCTACCTCATCACCAAAACATGGCTTCGCATGCTCCCACCATCGCTTATGGACCTACTGAGACGGAAACGTCTTCTTCCAATACTAGTGGTTATGGATGTGTTAACATGGTTCAGTCAGAGGTTAGTGTTGCCACTTGTCAGCACGATTATGATGCACCACAACCCAATTTGGGGAGTGAGCCTCCCCTTCCTCCTGACAATTCCTTGCATATCGAGAAGCCCTCTATTATGCTGCGGATACCGAAAGGTGTTCTTAAGCGCTCTATGCATAATCCTAATGCTCGAGCCACCCACAACTACTCCATCGTAGAAGATTTGGGCCAAACTCTGTGTGCCATGTCGGCTCTTGAAGTTTTGCAAGCCTGTCCTTCTCAGAAGCATGCTCTTTTGAGTGTGTTAGGAGTTCAGGATGGGGGAAGTCCCACTGTTATCAAGTTCGATAATACTGATGTTCAACCTCGCTTACCCTACCACGTGGCTTTTCAAATCCAAGTGGTGTGCCTTCATATTTTTGTCAAACGTACTATGGTTAACGAAGGTGCTTCTGCGTCAGTAATGTTGTTAGCTTGTTGGAAAGCTCTTGGCTCTCCTCCCCTACTCGTGTCTAGAACCATGCTCACTGCATTCGACGGTCGTTCATTTAAGCCGCATGGAATTATCCCTTCCCTTGTTGTCTCCTTGGGAGGTAAGTCTGTGCCTATTGAAGTCGAGGTGGTTGATGCGCCCATCAACTACAACCTTTTACTGAGTCGAAATTGTATGTATGCCATGAAAGCTGTCGCGTCCACTGTATTCAGAGTTATTTGATTTCCCCACAAAGGCAAGATCGTGACCATCGATCAGTTGGATTATGTTAACTCCTCTTCCACAACATCCACGAAATCCATAGTCCAGCAGGTTACTCATTCTCAGCTGGCAACTGGGAACATGGGTGTTGGCATGTACCCTTCATTGATGGGAACTTATGATTTTTCCGCACCTATGAATTTTATTGGAACCATTACCGATGATGCATCTCCTCCTTCGCACATTATGACATTGCGGACTTATTATTTTGATGATCCATGGACTTTACCATCCACGAGTTCCACGTCTGGAAACATTTCTCATGTTGGGATGTCTATGCCACTGTCTGTAGCTGAGCTTACTTACCAGCATATTCAACAAGCCACTGCAGAACCGGATCTCTCTTCTTCCCAGACAGTTGAGGAAGATCCCGTTACGCTGCCAGTTTGGGCAGCCAACTCATCTTGTTCCCACGATTGCCTCGATGATACTTTACCTTCTGATGAATATATTATGGAGGCCATGTGTGGTATGAGAGACCTTGGGAAGATATGCACCATCGCTCTTATTTCCTTCCCAAACTCAAGTTCGTCGAACGAGAAGAGTTTAGGACGACTCTAGCAGAGATGGTTGGTCACCCTGTGGCTCTTTTGGAGTCACATGATGTTTTCGCGGAAGGGAATATGGCTAATATTTCTCCAACTATGTCGATCAATATCACTCATACTCCCGGAATAGTTGAGAATGTTTACATCGGTGACAATTGCACTCCTGAAGAGATTGCTATTTACACTGAATTGTTTACAGAACTCCGGGAAGCTTTTGCCTGGTCATATGAGGAGATGCCAGGAATAGACCCCCGCATTGTTGAACATGAGATTAGAATGTATCCCAATGCTAAACCGGTTCGACAACGCTTACGTGTTGTGAACCCTAGAAAGGCAGCCGCTATCAAGGTAGAGGTGGAGTTCCCCTTACCGAATGGGTGTCAAACCCCGTTCCTGTGGATAAGAAGCAGGGAACGGTCTGTGTATGTACCAACTTTAGGGATTTGAACCATGCATGTCTGAAAGACAACTTCCCCACACCATTCATAGATCAAATCTTGGATGCTTGCGCCGGGAGTGAGATTTTTTCCTTCATGGACGGATTTTCCGGATATAACCAGATTCAAATCAAACCCGAGGATCAACATAAGACAGCTTTTATTTGTCCTTGGGGAACATTTGCATATCGGAAAATTCCCTTCAGCCTTAAAAACGCCGGAGCTACGTTTCAACGCGCCATGACCTACACCTTTCACAATCTTAAAAAGATTATGGAGGTTTTCTTGGATGATCTTGCCAGCCATTCTCGCAAGAGAATGGACCACCCCAAGCACCTCCGCATGATTCTCGAACAATGTATACGATACAAGATTCAATTGAATCCTAAAAAATGCATCTTTGCTGTAAAGACGGGTCGCCTTCTGGGCTTCATAGTTTCGAAAGAGGATATTAGAGTCGATCCTCTCAAAGTTGAGGCAATACTTCAGTTGCCTCCTCCGCGTAATTTGTTACAACTTCAGAGCCTCCAAGGGAGAGCCACTTTTCTATGCCATTTCATAGTCAATTATGCTAGTCTTACCAAAGGTTTTGCACGCTTATTGAAGGACACACCTTTTATCTGGGATGAGCGAGCCCAGCAATATTTCGACGCCCTTAAGAAAGCTTTGGTATCAGCCCCTATGCTTAGTCCACCAGACTTTGCACGAGATTTTATCCTTTATGTGGCCACGTCCTAAGAGACGATTGGCATGGTCTTGGTTCAGGTAGACGCTGAGCTAAGATATACTCATGTGGAAAATCTAGCGCTTGCAACTGTTCATTAAGTCCAGCGGTTACGACATTACATTTTGCTTAGGACCACCATAGTTGTTGCGCATATCAATCCATTTCAGTTCGTGCTATCACGACACCTTATAGGGGGGAAGTATAATAAATGGATTGTTATCCTCCAGGAATTTGATCTTGATTTTGCTTCGGCAAAGTCGGTGAAATAATTGGTATTTGCTGAGATTATGTCGGACCTTCCGAGACTTGATGAGGATGTCATTCATGAAGATTCCTTTGTGGATGAGCACTTATTTCTTATCTAGTTAGAGGACCCTTGGTATGGGGATGTCATTGTATATCTCCAAACTTTGAAGTTTCCTCCGCACTATTCACGAGATGAGCAACGGCGTGTGAAACATCATGCTAAAGATTATACTATCGTCGGTGACACTTTGTATCGCCGAGGAAAGGATTCTATCCTCCGTCGTTGCTTAACTCATGAAGAAGCAGAGCGGGTGCTTAATGATTTCCATGCTAGGGCATGTGGCGGTCACTTATCCGAGCTTGCTACAGCCCAACGTATTATGCGAGCTAGTTATTTCTGGCCTTCCATCTTTAAGGATTGTGTTAATGCTGTGAAGAGATGTCACCCTTTCCAGGTGTTTTCTTGGAACATACGCTCACATCCAACGCCCCTTCATCCGGTCGTCACCGTCGGTCCCTTCACCAAGTGGGGGGTGGATTTCATGGATTGCAAACTAGCTTCAGCTGGGGGGCATCACCATATCATAGTGGCCGTGGACTATTTTTCCAAATGGGCTGAGGCCATGCCTACCGTTAAAGCCGATGGTGCTACAGCAACCCACTTCATATTCAATCAAATTATAACTCGATTTGGTATTCCGAAAGAGATTGTCATTGATCATGGCAGTCGCTTTCAAAACAAGATGATGGAGGATTTGTCCCTTAAGCTTGGGTTTCATCAAGAACACTCATCTTCTTATTATCCCCAAGCGAATGGTCAAGTAGAAGCAGTCAATAAGCCTTTGAATACCATTCTCCAACGTACCATCCAACAAAGCAAGACCAATTGGCACATCATGTTATATCCTGCTTTGTGGGCATATCGAACCGCAGTCAAGACTGCCACCGGGTTCTCACCGTTTTAGCTAGTTCACGGTGTGGAGTCACTTTTACCGATTGAATGCGAGATCCCTTCACTTAAACTGGCCATAGAGCTCCTCCCTGATACGACGGGTCTTGAGCAATGTTTAATCCACCTTGAGCAACTTGATGAGCAGCGTCGAGATGCTATTGTGGCCATAGATGCCAACAAACGTCATGTTAAGGTTCAATATGATAGGTCTATCCGTCCCCGGCAGTATGCTGAAGGTGACTTGGTCCTCTTATATGACCAAGATAAAGAACCCCTGGGGGAAGGCAAGTTCAACCCCATGTGGCACGGTCCTTACATCGTGAGGCGTGTCCCAGAAAAAGGAGCCTATGAATTAGAAGACTATGAGGGGACTGTCTTGAAGGAGCCTAAAAATGGGCTCTACCTCAAGCGGTATTACGCTTGAACCTATGGTTCAGGCTGATACTTTTGTATACTATTGTATAGTTGCTTCTGTACATAGTTTAGAATTCTTTTGGTTTTCGGGTCTGGTGATTAGATTCCGTTTGATTGACAGATGTCAACAGAGTTTCCTACGTTCTTAGGATTCGCAGATGGTGCTAGCCGTCATACGTAGCAGCTTGCTTCTGTTGCCTGGGTTATTTTCTCACCTGACCACCTAGTTGTGTCCTCAGGAGGTTCTTGTCTTGGTCCCACATCTAGCAATGTGGTCGAGTATAGTGTCGTCATTGAGCTACTTTGGGATGCCATTTCCCATAGCGTCCAGTCTTTAGAAGTTTGTCTGGATTCACAACTAGTCAGCTGAATGGGTAGTACCGTGTGCGGGATCCTACGCTATTATGGAAATTCCTAAGGGTAAGATTCTTGAAACGATATTTTGTTTCAATTACATACATACATGTTCTGAGAAGTGTTAATCATATATCTGATGCATATGCTAACTATGTATTATATTGGCATTTGTCACATTCATCATGAAGCACATAAATACAAAGACATTCATACATTTGTACATACACACGTATAGTAGAACTGAGAACCAAAGTTTTTATATATATAAATATGTCCAAAATGGTAGTGTCATACAAAATTGGAGCCCGTAGCCCTCAAAATATACATATCGATACAAAAAATGAGATCCTGGGATGTCTATTCCCTTCGAGGAGGCCTAGCTGCCGCCTCGACGGGATGTGTCTCGTAGAAATACTATAGTTCATTGGCTACCCGCTATAGTAGTTGCACCCACTCACTAGGAACACCCACTACTTGGCGCTGCATGGCCTCAGGTAGTCAAGCCACCTCTATCTGTGGTACCCGAGCAACCATCCGTGATATGTTGCACCATAATGTCTGTAGGGTGCTCCCTGCTGCAGCATCTCCTGCCTCATCACCTCTACCCCGACGACCATGTCTCGGGAAGCCCTCGGGTCTCACTGGGCCTTTGTCTATGAGAAAACAGTCCAACTTTAGCACTTGATACTACCACCAAAAAATATTTTTGTATTTCAACTATAATAAAAAATCCATAAAAATTTAATAAACACAAAACCAAAAGAGTGCTCATCGATGTCTCTGAATGCTGCACCTGGTGGGAGCGGCATGTCCCGATCCTGTCTGAAGTCTATCCTCGCATAGGGATAGTGCTCTACAGCGATCACCTGTCGATTCCACCAGCGGAAGAACTCCTCAGTATATGGTGATGCCAGACAGCCACCACCCTGTCGTGTCAAGATCTCAACCCACCGAGTCAGGGCTGGATCGCGGAGGCTGTGAGGAGGGACATCCACCCTCGGACTAAGCCCCGGAACCCTCTCAAAGAAGAAGTTGCATAGGATACCACCATACCCAAATTTTTTGGCCTTCCCCTCTTTGAATTCTATCAATTGTGTCTTCATAGACACTAGTGGTGTAGTACACCAGTCGAATACCATAGGTTGCATGCATTGTGATGCATAGAACATCACTGGCCTGGATCCCTGATGCAGAGCTTTGGATCCAATGATCCACACCAAGGTAGCCACAATGATCTTTGTGCTCAGATCTACTATGGCGTTGATGGGCACTTGAATTCCCACCGCTCGTGTATTTGCGGGACAATACCACGCTATGTAGTCCTGAACAGTGATCCCACCACCCACGGTCTGAGACCGAAGACTGGCCACCTCACCTCTACAAGGAAAATCAGTAATGAAGTAGATATCTTCCACTTCTAGTGTGAGGGTTTGCCCGTTGAGGATGAAGTTCTGTGCGTCCACATCCCAGTAGTCTATCAGGTGACAAAGTAATAGGTTTTGGGCCCTTAAACCCCCTATAATCCAGAAATTGTACAACCCACATGCTTGCAATGCCTGCTGTGCTTGCACATCATTGCGTATGGCCTCATCAACTTGGTCATGCACTCTCTCCCTCCACTCTAGAACCATCCTAGATAGAGAAACAAAAACGTTTTGGTCAGTTTCTTGTGTAAAAATTTCTTCATGGCCGTACCCGCGGGCTAATTTGTATACAGGTGCAGGTACCCGCGGCCAGTCTATTTTTTTACTACGCATTTGGTGCCCTACCCGCGACCCGCATAGTTATAGCCCACGGGTAGCACCGAAGCCATCTAGGGCTTGACCAAACTAAAAAACCCATCGCTGAAAACTAAAATGAAAGCATTGAAATGAAAGGTATGGAAGTGACTACCAACCTGCTTTGGATGGTTCGATGAATGGTTGCTCCTAGCTCCCAGAATCGGCAACTGAACTTTCATGTGAAAATTAACCAAAAACTCCAAATGTGGTGAATAGTAAAAATGAATTTTGATTTTTTATTACTATTTATAATTTTCAGGACCCACTTATCTATAGCTTTTGCCATTGTGTGTCGTTATGGACTAATATAATGTCTCAAAGTAGTATTTTTTAATCAGATTTCTCCAGCGAGAGTCAATCTGGACCTTTTCACACCTACGGCAGGTACGTTTCACACCTGGCATATAGGTTAGATGCCATTTCCATGTGCATTCTACATTTGACCTATTGACCATTTTCATAAACCCTAGGTGCGACCTCGCTTCGTAACTGACACGGAACCTTCACACTGCTATAGAAGTGTCGTTATGCGGTGGTAGGGCTTTTCCGAACATGGGTACCCTAGTTAGAACCCCTTTGTGCATTTTGGTGCCCATGTCGTTGTTTGTCCTTAGGTTTGGGAGTCCTTCGTAGTTACGCCATGACATTGTGATAAAGACTCATACTCTACTTTGTCTTATGTTGGCCATATCCCTTAAGGACTCCCCTCAGTTATATCATGTTGTGATTGCATTGCATCATCCTGCTTGCCGCTTGAGCCTTGTGTCGGCTCCCGCTTACTCAGTTGTTAGCCTGGTGCCAGAGCACTTTTCCCTGTCGAGCCCTGCAGAGCTTATATATTTTCCCTTCACAATTTGATCACCTTTTGACCCTAAGGGAACATTCCCCCCGAGTGTCCACATCCTGCATGTACTTCCTTGCATTGAACATAGGTATGTTCCACTGCTTGGAACTAGTATGCTCGCTATTTGACACTCGTTCCCTCACTTGTTGTACTATAAGCAATTTTATCCTTTTTCAAGCTTTTCCTAAATATGAAAAAGACCAAAAAAATCAAATATTCCAAAAAGTCAGATGGGATTATGGTTACTACTTCTTGTTGGTAGCTGTTGTGTCGCCTTTGAGCATAGCATTCATTCCACTCCGTACATTATGAGTTGGGACTATAGTTGGACCTTAGGACCTGTACTTGTTTCTCAGTTTTCTCCACCGATTGGTTAAGCTTCCAGTCATTATGCAACCCTCTGTAATGCCTCCTTCATTGCACAGTTTATGTCAAGTCTATGCTGCCTGAATCTATCCATCTGCTCATGCTCTTGTTCGAAGGAAGTCCTGAACCAGTGTCAGACACTCCTCAGATCTCTTGACCATTGCATATCGGCCATCCTTATTGAGTCAGTCTGTTTTACCTGAGTTCTTCCAAATCTTTCAGCGTACTTGGTACCTCGTGCTGGTTGATGGGGGATGCCTTAATGCCCTTCTTCCAGGGAGTCTCGTTCCGTCGACTTCAACCCATTTATTCCGGGACTTGAGGCTTAGAGTTCGGTTGAGTACCTTGAGGCTTGAAGTCATTAGTGGCAGGTTCTCTCGCCATCAACAGTTTTGGGAATACATCAATGTCCCCTGATCAATGGATTCATCCTAGTGTTCGACTTCAACTCATTTATTCACACTCTGATGATTGTACTCTATGTCTTGATGCCCATTTTCATTATTGGTGGGTTATCTCGCATCTGTTAACGGTATACATCATTTACCGGTAATCAGACGATGTCACATTAGGTTCAACCCCAACTCCTTTTATTCACTTGATGGGACTTGCACCGTCGAAGACTTATGTAGAAGACCCCAGGCGATAGTGGCATTCAGTATGCTACTTATGACTTTGACTTTACATCTGAGATATCACCTCTCAGATATCAGCAGTTTGTACCTACAGTTTGCACCAGTTGTTTCCTTTTCAGCAGGAGACCATAGCTTACCGTAGAGGGATCATGGCTATGATCACTTATGACACGTATTCATTATGTACTTCCTATTCATGGCCATTGTATCAGATTGTTGTATTACCAACATGTATTCAGGGATACTATTGTATTATGACGAGTGAGCTGCTCTTTCCAATTGTGTCTCCATCACTCCACTTCTGAGTTTTATAATGTATTTCGGCCATCATAGCATCAGTCTCTGACCTCACACATTAGGGGGCATCTGTTACACCGTAATCTTCCACCCTGTGAGCATTAGCATTCTTTGGCCTGTAGGATCCATTTCACTGACTCAGATTCACTTTATATCCTTCAGCCCTATTTTGCCCTATTTTTATTCCTACCCGCCTGTTGCATCCTTATAGCAGGCGTACCTGCGAGTTGCATCACTATAGCCCGTGGGATTCAAGTAAAATGGTAAAAATCACTAGTTTATTACTTTTTACTCCCACAAAGCGGTCATTGGGTGACCTTTGGATCTCCATCTTCCCAAGTAGCGCCTCGATGTGTCCTTTCACCTACCTTTGAGAGGACTATATATTGAGCACATATGGCTTATGGACGGGGGGAGAAAGAAAAGCTAGAGAACTCTAGTGGATTTTTTCCCTATCTTGAGTCTACACTCATTGATCCTTGTAGTTTTGAACCCTTTATATTCACCTTCCAAACTCCTATCTAGTTTGAGTTTGCCATTCATGGAGGATTGAAGTGGTGGAGGCATAAGTGGATTGATCCAGATCTTGGTTCAGATTGGTTGTTAGCAAGAAGTCATATCACTTTGTACTTCTTCTTGTTTATTAATAGAAATACTCATATTCTCGTCCATTAATGTTGTAAATGTTGTTTATCTTACCTTGGGTTGCATTTACTTGTTATATCATGGGCCATTAATATTGATGATGTTAATGCCGTTTATATATTATATGTACTTGTTGTATATTGGCTGTCAAGGCTAATTTGCAGATTCAAGTGCATGGATTGAAAAGCTCCAACGGGGATCTACATCAAACGTTTGGATCAATGTTGGTTATCTTCTTCCTTATCTTAGCATTGTCATTTATATAACATAGTTCTGGGAATTGAGTTGATTTCTGGTAGTCATCTGTCTGTTGTGGTACACCCCAAGCCATAGTGAGTTTTCTCCAACACAAATAGCCTACCTACCATCTTGCTAACTTTCTTCTACATAAGTGACTTTTAATTACAAAAGTCGATGTTCTTCAAATCAAATAAATTATTTAAAATATTATATAAGTTTTCAAAGGTTTATTTTGTGTGGATCATATATAGGGATGTGTCACTTTTACTACATGCATTCCTAAGGCCAAGGATTGTGCTCGACTATGCACAAATTCCATGGTGGAGTTCTCTTTACAACCATCTTGTAATCCACACAATTTTCTAATTGATATTTTGAACCCTAATTCAATGATTTATTAGTCTAGTCACTGAAACTTTGTGTGAAAATCCTAGAAAAAAATAGGAATGGAGCTTGGAATGCTGAGGAGATTATTGTAGTTCATATGCAAAAGCTTTGAAAGGCTCACTTCGCCCTCACGAGGTCAGTCTTACATTTCTTTCCATCATTTTTGACATCTCCCTCTCTACATTATCTACACTATCTATTACATTTGCTTAAATTATAGGTGTATTTTTCTATGTTCATGAGGACCAATGGCACTATTCATTGACACCATTGACACCCAAAAATCCCATGTAGATGGTGTTGATGCCTAATATTACATCTACCATAATTTTTGTAAAGTATTGAAAAAAAAATTGCTTCATTATCTATTCAAGATAAAAAATGAGTGTCTGACTCTACACCTTAGACTCCATTAAAATAACTTTTCCAAACTAGCCTAGGCTCACTCGGGGGGTCCTACTTAAGAATAAAAGGGCAAAAGAATGAAAATGGGCATTACTTCAAGAAAGAAGAACGTGGTTTGTGATTAAAGGTTGACATCTTGTGTTAATGGTTTTTATGTTATGAACATACCATTTAATAATTGTCTTGGCGATATTATGAATGTGGAGAGAATGGCTTGGAACCTTGGTTTATGTTGATAGAAAAATGATGACGATGTCCGGGTCGCATACAATGGATTGAGATCTTTATTATGATGCAGTTCTTTTTTATTTTTTTATGGAAGGTTATTAGTATTGCAATGGATTCATATCCTTTTTTAAAAGAACATGTGACAATTAATCACCTATATGATAATTATAATTTATATAACTTTTTAGTGCGGCTTTTTTTTTTTTAATGATTTGTTTATATGGTTGAATTTAATTATCATAGATCCATTTTAAACCTGGATTTATCAAGCATTAAGAGGGATCTAATTCTTTTTTTAATGATTTGCTTATGTGGTTGAATTTAATTATCATAGATCCATTTTAAACCTGGATCTATCAAGCACTAAGAAGGATCCAATTTCTTGAGGTGTATTTTTTTTTTACAATTTAAACTCAAGAAATTTGATCTCTCTTGATTGATAGATCCAGGTTTAAGTTTTAAGTTTTTATTTTATAGACGATTTACTTTTCCAAATATTTTATTTTATGAGCCAATATGGATTTTTTAAAATACTTTCCATAATTTTATATTTTATGAGCGGACATGAATTTTTTTAATTATTTTGTTAGGAACAAATGTTACAACATCTCCCTCATACTGGACTGTAGAGCACCTCTCTGTACAACCAACCTAGATCCAAATCCTAGGCTCTATCAAGCGTCCAGAGGGATCAAATCTCCCGAGGTGCAAACCTTTCCTTGAATAGCTCCTTGAGTGCTATACTTGAGCCACCTAATCCTAAACTCTAAAGTCTCTAGTTTAAGTCTCATATTTACTTTTTACTTTGTATTATTCTTTTTTGTTTATGGCGGACATAATATTTATTACTTTTTATTTTGTATTATTATTTTTTGTTTACTTTGTATTATTTTGTTACTGGACGAACACTCTAAAGTCTCATATTTACTTTTTACTTTGTATTAAAAGTAAAAAATAAAGTCTCTAGTTTAAGTCTCATATTTACATTTTACTTTGTATTATTCTTTTTTGTTTATGGTCGACATAATATTTATTACTTTTACTTTGTATTATTATTTTTTTGTTTACTTTGTATTATTTTGTTACTCGACAAACACTCAACTAACAAGATCTCCCCCATACTAGACTTACTCAAGTAACAAGATCTCCCCCATACTAAACTGTAGAGCGCCTCTTGGCACAATAAAGTGGTTCATATCACTTCTGGTGAAGTGTTATTCATTTTGAGATATTATTGGATGATATATGTGATAATTAAATAAAAAAATATGATAAAGTCTCAACAGCACATACATCTACCATGCATGCAATTATGTTGGATGTTGATTAAATGTAAATGACCACTCATTTATTGCATCTGATCATCCACCGTCGATGCAAAGTAGGGTAGATTGAACAAACGGTAAGATTACTCAGCTGGATTATCGGGCATTCGACCACCCTAGCTGGCATGATTGTTAATTAATGCTACGTTAGTGTAAGGGTTTGAGCTTAAACACTTTGATTCCGACCAAATATTTGCTTTGCAAGTTCATTTTAAATGGACTTACTCCTATCACGATAAGAGTTTGGCTCCATCCACAGGGGATCGGTGCGTCGACAGATAAAATTGGAATTACTATTTTTACGGCTGCTCACAGTGAACGAATCCGTGACAGGAATGTACAGTGACGTTGCATGTTTGAATTTGATTGTATGTGATGTCAATGCATTATGCTTTCCTTTGAATTTCTATGTGTCATTGTCCCTAAACGGTATACGATATAGTTTGGTGGGCCTAGCTCGATCGATTTTTCGCCCCTTACTAATCTTTATACCATAAAACCCTCAAAGCCCTGAACACCAATTACCTTAATCTCCAATACCTTGTTTTCAGAAATTGCAGTAACTGGATTAATAAGTGGTGAAATGGGAAATATTTTAAAAGAAATTACCAGAGGTAAATAGTAAAATTGAACACGTAATTTTAAACAGAGAAAGTGTTATTATGTTAATATTTGGTCTATAGGGTTTTGACAAATACAATGAATTTGAAGTTAAAATGGTGATGAGTGTAACTTTGAAGCATATGAAGAAAAATTATCAAAGGATGAAACCATGGTTTACCGATTATTCAAGGTTTTAAATGAAGTGAAGTGTGTTATTGTTATTTGAACTCTTCTTGAGCCAAGCCGTAAGCTATGCAATATTCAAAGTTGGAATTTGCTCTCCAATTCCAAGCTATCAACTATTAAATGATTGTTACTAAAATATCAAATGATAGCCATCATTTAGTTACAAAGTGAGGGTTTTACCAAAAAATATAGCAAGATATGTTAACACCCTAGTGAATTCAAAAGGTTAAGTTATTGTTGGCACATGAAAATTGTGGAATATTAACGGTTGTTGGAGCAAGCAAAGGGGTTTGGGTATTTTTTATGTCACAGACATACGAATGAGCTTTGATATTTTCTATTAATCTTGCCTTCCTTATTTCAAACTATAACCTGATCCATTTCTTTCTATTTTGCTCAAGCCCTGCTCTAAATCGTTCTCCTTCCAACCATCGAAACTAGTTCAACCTTCAATTCTTTTCATGATTTTGAAAAAACCTCGTTATATAGATGTTATAAAGGAAATCATGTTGTTGATCCAAGCTTCCTCCATTTCATACTTCGATTGAAATATGATAATCCTATACATACTGGAAAATGAGTTGACAGTCAGGGTTTGTATATAAACATGTTATTCCCAACAGAGTGTCGATCACGGCTCATCAAGTAAGAAATTTATGAATTTGGTCTTGGCTTCAGAATTTTTATACAGTATTGGAAGTGTAGATTCAATCCTGTTGATATTAGTAAACTCTATAAATATATCCCAAGTTTGAGATTAAAAGATGATTGAGTATTGATGGAGGATGCAGGTTTTGATTCGTTGGAAAATTTGTTTCAAGCATTGTTTAGTGATGAATGTATCAAATACCTCAAGGTGAAAATAAAATTGAAGCAAGGCTTGACTCTCAATTGGTGATATGCTTGTATAATATTCATGCAAGTACATTTTCACAGCAGGGGCAAAAGAAGGTCAGTTTGGGAAAGAGGAGGAAGAGGTCAATACATATGGAAGCAAGGAGTAGATAGGAAAGTAATATTTTATGTGCACTTCGATGCCAAATCTAATGAGTTCAAGTAGCTAGAAATAACTGTCCATATTTATCTTGGGCCATGACCCGCACTTCCTTCTTACCAACCTATGTCCCCGCATGTATCTGAATCCCCCCAACCTCTTTCTAATTCAGCTGAGCTCCCTCATCACTATTATGTTAGTAATTCGGGTTGGGTTGTTTGTCCCCCTTCTATAGGTGGAAAACACACTGGCTTGGGAGACCTTGAACCAAATCACCCCGTACCATCTGCTGCTAGCTCGACATAATTCGACAATCATCCAAAATCTCTTCAACTGCTTGGAAATAAGCCAACACCTATTGAGCAACCTGCAGAATTGGAACTTGTTGTTGATAACATTCCCCTTCTTCCTCCAATTCCTACCCTAGAGCAGCCAAAGGAATAAATGAATCCCGAGACTCCAGTTTTAGAGGCAGAAAATACAACAGCCACAGTACCAACTCCAATGTATAGTGGGTTTTTCCTTCCATTTATGGGTTTCATTTCTAATTTATTTGGAAGGAGATCTTAGTTTATGTTGGCATAGTCATTGTGGCTAACAATATCTCAGTTTTGTTGAACAAATTGTAATTTTGATGAACATGTTATATAATTTATTTTGATAATATTTTGACTATTACAGGACATAATTCTCTATGCATGACAAATTGTTAAAACAAGTTTTCAACATGTTTATTTGGATGCTTACAGGGTTTTAATATATACAAGTGGCATCATGTGTCAAACAAATTTTGAATTCGTATTTTACAGGTTTATAAATGTGATTATGAAACAGGCTCTGGGAGGCACAAGGATTGTTCTCAAATGATTAAGTTTTGAATGAATAGTGGTTCCCCCCTTTAATTATATATCCTCAATATTTGTTTGGATATTTATATCTTGAAAAGTTTGTCTTTAAAATAAATATTGAAACCTTAGAATATCATTCACCAATCCTCCTTTGATAGATCTTACCAATCTAGTGGTTCTAGCCATCAATCAATCACTGAGATAGCTATCATCTCTTTTTGGAAGTTGGAGATACATACAACACATATTTCAATCCGATGTCTTTTGGAGTCCACGAACCCACACCCACACAGCCTCAGATGTCTATAGGAGGTCGCCAGGCCTCTACTTTGACCAATGCACCATTTAATCCGAACACCATTCCTCTTGGAATTTCATTAGTCAGTGTACCAATCCCATCAGCTAGCATTCATATTCCTATTATGAATTTGACTAGCACTTCAGTAATAGTCGATACGATTTCGAGTTTCAATCCCGGAAGTATGTCTACTTCATCTTTAGGTATACCCACTGGTGGTTCTACTCAATTGAACATGGGTTTTCCATATGGGTGGGTTGGTAGTCACATGTGACACAAACACAAGTAGGGTGTCAAAATCCTCTTGGTATGTCATATCCTACTTCCATGGGAAACCCTTTTCCTTGGAATGTTTCCTGGAGGAAGCATCGGAACTTCACCTATGAATTACAATTGGAATTATCCTCCACATATGAGTGGCAATTCCCTGTGGGGTCATCCTCCACCATATACTAGCGCAATGCTTGGGGGAAATCATCCCCACACTACAAGTACCATTCCAAGGGGAAATATAGCTCCGCAATGGAGTGGTCAAGTTGCAAGAAGTGCCCAATCTTCTTGGGGCCCACCACCACAAGGGATAAATCCACCTCCACAATGGAGTGGTCAAGTTATAGGAAGTGCCCAATATTCTTGAGGCTCACCTCTACAAGGGGGAAATCCACCTCTCAACGGGGAAATCCTCCTATCAACCCCATTCTGTAGTGGAGTGATCAGGTTCGAGGAAGCACCCAATATTCTTGGGGCCCACCTATACAAGGGGGAAATCCACCTTGGAATTCCAGTCAATTCCAAGGACAATATTCATGGGGCCATCAAGTTCCACTGGTGCAACAAGCTTCTACAGTGGCACCTATGAAATCACAATTTTTGGCTACTCTAAATCTATTGAATTTATCCCAACTAACAAATGATCATGTTCTACATATGAATGGGTGGCCAAAAATACCAACCAAACTCCCATAAGAGATTCCCAAATTTGATGGAAAACCAAGAGATGACCCATCTAACCATGTGATGAAATTTCACTTATGGTGCTTATCTAATTCCCTAGATGATGATAGTGTTAGGATGCGTTTGTTTCAACAAACCATCACGGGAAGTGTTGTGAAATGGTACATTGAGTTTCCTTGTAGTACATTCATAGATTTTTCATCTTTAGCCATGGTATTGCTGACACATTTTCAATTTCCTATCCGCTATGAAACATGTACAGAACTATTAGCTTCACTTAGGAAGTCCACTCTACTCACATATCTGATCATATTCATGAGTGGAGGAGGAACTGAAGGCTTATCAAAGAATATATCTTGGATCAATTCTTAGTATATTGGTTCATAAAATCATTGTTTCCTATGTAATACCCCATTTTGACCGTTAGGATATGTTAGCATTTAATGTAAATAATGTGTACATGTGATGTATGTTTTCCTAGCGTGGAGCTCAAGGCCAAGGCCCCGCTAGTGAAAGACTGAATTTTGATTAAAAGGGCAAGCATTGATATTTGATGCCCATGTGCTCTTAAGCCATGGAAATTGTAATAGGATGTAAATAAACATCATGCAATAAAATACCAAAACTGGCTATGGGAGCAACGAATGAGAAGGGGCCATGTGTATCCACTAGGGAGTGGTGAGGGGGCTATGGGATTGAACCATAGGCTTCCATATGTCACCTTGAGAACCCATTTGACTTTCCTTGATGACATTTAATTCTGTTGTAAGGAAGTGGTTGAGGATTTCAGTCCATGGCTTCAATGGAGCATGGGCAGCCCAGAAATTCGTATGGCAGAGTATGGGCTCTGTTTTCTTGTACCACAAGCCACTCTACCTCATGGATGTTGCTTCTTCCTCATCCCCATTCCATTGGGAAACTAACCAGCACCATTTTCCATCCAAAAAACGATTTGCCAGCAGAGTGAAAAAACCAGAAATCGCGACTTTGAAAGAACCCGCGTTTTGAAGAGCCAAGAACGCCCAGATTTGGCATCGGACAGTGAAATCCAATGGAGGATCCATTGGTATGAACCTTGGGGTGAATTTGGGAGCATTAGCTACCCCGAAATCCATTGGAAATCCCAGTTTTTACAGCCCAGAAATGAAGTGACGGGATTGAGTTATTGGATAACAGAACTGTGAGAAATCCAAGTGTGAATGACTGAGCAGAGGTTTGGTTTGCTTGATAAACCCAGTGAAGGCTAGAATCTCAAGGAATTAGCAGCTGGACCTTTCTATGCCAACCCAGAAGAGCACTGGAGGGAAGGGACGCCTGAGGGACTGTGCAGCAGAGAAGGGGACCTTCCTTGTGTTGGGTGTGGTAGGTATTGTGGGTGCCATGACTGCTGAGTTCATTTGAGATGCCTGTAGCTTTGTGGTTGAGCTCACTGGCTTAGCATCCTCCTCATTTGTCATTTGTATGCTTGATAAACCCAACGGTGTGTTGGCTTAGCATAGCTGATGACCGAAACCATAGCTGTGAGTGAGCCCAGCTAGTTCCTCCTTAGTGGATACACAGCCCAGCTCGGGGGTGATCTCTCAGCTGAAAGAATACAGGCTGGATAGAGATCTATGGTTGGGTGGAACGTTGCTCTCACATAGCCAGTTGCTTGGACAGCTTCATCTTCAAGATAAGTGTTCTATGTATTATAAATTATTTGCATTTTGTGTTCTGCAATATGTTAAATTGTCCATGTTTAATGAAATGAATGGATTATCTTAATTTGGAATCCATGCATGGTATTGTAACGAGATTGAGTCTCTATATGCTGAATCATCCCCCGCTGTGATATATATATATATATATATGTTAGGCACTACTGTTTGTGTGCTTGCTATTATGTTTAATTCCGCTGTGTTTATATTGAGATGAATCTGCATATAGAAGTTTTTAATTGTTAGATATTTATGAGTAATTTAATATTGGGGCTAAGTCTACCAAAAGCCCCGGTGTGTTGTTAATGTTTCCTTCCCCGCATTTGACAACGGAAGGGGACGTTACAGAGTGGTATCAGAGCTCTAGGTTCAACACTACGACTGTTGGGCCCTTCACAGAGATATAAATCATTGTGTGTACATGCATTTTGTATTTGGGAATAAAATGCATTAAAGAAACCTCAAGATTGCATGGCTTCTATTTGTTGGAATGGGAAATCATTTCCATGATTGTTTGGGGATTTTTGCAAGCTGCTTGCAATGATTGCATTCTATGAAATAGAGGAAGGAGGGAGAAAATTCATTTTCAGGTTGAATGCTTGCTCTAATGTGTCCCCAATGCTGTAGCATTCAGTTTGTATTTGTCTGTTTGCCTCCATGGAGGAGAGAAAGGAGGAGCAACCTCTTCCATCTATATTGTTTTGTTGTTGTTGTTGTTGTTAATTGTTGTGCATAAGAGATGATGCACCATGTGATTGAGACCTTGATTAATGATGAATCCATGTTCCTTGAATGTCCATGATGCTTTGAATGCATGAACTTGAATGTTGAGCATGGCTGGAAATGAGTTCTGTTTGTTTAAAAGCATGAATAATCAGTTGTTACAGCCCCATGTCTTAATGATGATTGTTAATTACAATGAATACACATTGTGTGGCCAATTGATGGTTTTCAGAAGTGAGGAAAGCCTGCAAATTATGCCCTTATGCTCATGAGTCTCCTTACCCATGCTTGTTGGCTGCTTGGAGATTAATTGTGAATCCATTGGTTGGATTGTTGAATGTGAAATGAAAAGAAAATCCCTTATTAGAGATGCAAGTTCTTGTCATTCTCTTACTGTTTTTATGCAAGTTTTTATGTAGTAGTTCACCTCTATAAGGGGATGAAAGGGCACATTCCAGAAAATTTTCTAACTGTTGTGAAAAGTTGCAGTTGCAGGCAAGAGACAGAATGGTTTTGATGTGGAATTGGGAAGTTGGGGGCGGCATTCTGATTGAGAAAAATGACAGGGTCAGACTTCTCAGATGAAGAATAAGATCACATAGGTGCATAGAACTCTTCCAGAGCTTTCCAACGGTACCAAATTTGTCCAATTTGGTTAAGGGACGAAGGAGAAATGGACCCCGGAAGTTACAGGAAACGCAAGGTGCGCGGCGGCAGTTTTAAATCTGCGCGGTGCGCGGAATGTGTGCAGATTGCGCGCGGATTGTGCGCAGATTGTGCGCGGGGCGCGCACAGATCGCGCACGGATTGCGCGCAGGTCGCGCACAGATTGCGCGCAGATTGTGCGCAGATTGTGCGCGGGGCGCGCACAGATCGCGCACGGATTGCGCGTAGGTCGCGCACAGATTGCGCGCAGATTGTGCGCAGATTGCGCGCGGGGCGCGCACGGATCGCGCGCGGATTGCGCGTAGGTCGCGCACAGATTGCGCGCGGGGCGCGCACAGATCGCGCGCGGGGCGCGCACAGATCGCGCGCGGATTGCGCGTAGGTCACGCACAGATTGCGCGCGGATTGCGCGCGGGGCGCGCACAGATCGCGCGCGGATTTCGCGCAGGTCGCGCACAGATTGCGCGCGGATTGTGCGCAGATTGCGCGCGGGGCGCGCATGGATTGCGCGTAGGTCGCGCACAGATTGCGCGCGGATTGCGCGCGGGGCGCGCACAGATCGCGCGCGGATTTCGCGCAGGTCGCGCACAGGTTGCGCATAGTTTGTGCGCCGATGGCGTACAGGTTGCGTGCGGATAGTGCGCGGATTGCGCGCAGGTTGTGCGCAGGTGGCGCACAGGTGGAGCACAGGATGCAAAGGGAGTTAAAAAGAAAAAGTGGTTAAACCCAGAATTTTATAAAAGATGAATGGTGCATCGAAATTGAGATCCGCGAATTGCTGAGTGTTCCTTGTTATATGGAATAACTTCTCCCAATATAAAAGTTTTTGCGATTCTTCATAGATTTTCTTCCACAGGTGGCTGAAGTTGGCATTCTGGACCAAAATACAACTGTGTAAAATGTGCAGAATTGGAGTACAAGTTGTCATTTTTGAAGAGATGCAGTTCCCGCACCCGATGTCGGAATGGAGCACGGGGACAGGCATTGGAAAGCTTGTCCAGCAGGGAGCAATGATGCATGACCAGAGTTTGAATGAGGTCTACATATATCATAGATATTTAGTGCAGAAGAGTGCCATCGGCTGTTTGACAAACAAATTTTGTTGTCAATGTGGGCAATTTCTACAATTGCATGATATGGAAGAGGAATTCCATGTTACAGTGAGGGATCGAAAAGGGAAGAATTCTTTAAACCCCTGTTTGTTATCATACTTCTAATTATGAAATTGTCATATGGCATAAAAATGTTAAAAATGTAAGGGATTACATAGATGTATATGCACTAGATGGCATCTTAACAAACATTGCATAGTGCATATGGAAATGCTTGTGCATAAATGGGATATTGCATATTGGTAGAATAATGAAGTCTGCATATGCAATGAACCACTAATGGAGAATATTGTGGTTGATAATCACTATTGATGTTGGTATTGGTTGTAGGACCAAAGATAACAAAGAGCATGGCTAAATGTGTTGAGGATGTTGTTGCATGAAGCCAACAACCTTATGCAGAAAGGATGGTGCAACAAATCTATGATCACAAAGTTGGCAAAAGGACTGAGCAGCCTTGGTAAGAGGCCAACTGATCAGGTAACATCAGATGATGTTAATGATAACCATGCAGGTAATGATTATTGGTGCCAAATTGCATGAATGTCGAAAGAGGATTTGGTAAGATCTCTTCAACTATGTTTGAGCTATGATGAATTAGTTTGCATGTGATATTGAATACCAATTGGGACTGTTAACCTACCAAGCTTGGTGAGGTGTGGGTAAGTGAAGGAAATGATCCTTACACCCTATGACTGTTTAGAAATCTCAATGCATTCATATGAATTTATATCATGCCATGTGTATGTTGGTTATGTGCTTAATAACCCAAGCAAGTGAGGACTAGTGGTCCTGTTTATGGTAATGAAAGTTATATGAGATAGTCATGTTTCAATCATAATATGCTTGAATGCATAGTACTCATGAAACAATGCAGGGTAGCATTAAGTAGATGAGCATTAAGAGATTTTATAAATCTTGTGATGCATTGTATGAATGCATAGAACTGATGCATATGTTATTGCAAAATAAATAATGAATGAAATGATGAATTGATGATAATTCTAGGATCATTTCATGGGCTGTTATGAATGCAGAATAGTAAGTGCATGAAGAGCCAAATCATGATCGATGGGCTGCTAGAATGCTCTGTGGAAGAACAGAGTTGTATGAATGATATGACTGTGAAATTTGATCTAGAACTTATGAGAAGGAATCTCATGGTTGAGAGCTCTAAGTTCTGTTAGTAAGAACAGTTGTAAAAATCAGATTTGTAAGTGTTTCAGATTTGAAATTTTGCTAATAATTGCTAATGACTGTTTGGCTTATATGAAAATGTGTCAGGAGGACATGCTGTAAGTAGATACTCATGTATGGCAGCGGGCATAAGACCATAACGGGCAGAGTGGTGTCCCTTACAGGAGCCAAACAATATGAGGATAGCCTCATGGATAAGAAAACCAATTTCTGTAGTAGACAGAGTTGCAAATTCATACTGAATTTAATTATTAGTGCCATGGATTGGTTATGAAACAATCAGATTTGAATGGTATTGTTAAATGTTGCTGACTGTTTGGTTGTTTAATAAGTGTGCCAGGGAGACACATTGCAGTAAGACCAAGAGAGAGAGGTCCTGCAGAAGCCAAACTTCATGGGAAGGGACTCCATGATTTGAAAGTGGGTTTCAGGTGAAACGCCATAAGACATTATTAATGTCTCATCTGCACTACATGATTGGTAAACAATATGAGTGAGATGGTGAAGATTATGTCAGTAAGACATGTGAGAGGCATGTAACATCAAAAGGAATTGGGATGGCAAACCGAGGGACTGTCAACTCAGAGAAGGAGCCCCCATTCCTCATTAAAGAAGAGAAATAACATCTGCAAAATGGATAAGTGTTCCATAAACCTTGAATGATATATATATATATACATACATGCATGTCTAATTATTAGAGTTAATATGCAGAGCATGTTTTGATTTTATTTCCATTATGGAAGACTGCTTGAAGTATGATTAGGACCTTCATAGTTCACATCAGTAAGGAGTGCACGCCTTTCTGGTGCTGAGTTATGTTAGGGATGCCAATATTGACTACGCCTTAAGGGAATGGACGCATTCCTGGTGTTTCAAGGTTGGATAGTGAATGTTATGAAATATGTTTACAGTCCTAGAGAAGCAATACTAATGAGCTTGCTATCCATTTTGTGTTGACAGATTATACATATGAAATTCAGTGCTGCACATTAAAGGGAAAAGTGAAGAAAAGAATACTCAAGAGGACTGTATGAGCAGTGGTAACCCTTGTGTAGGGTGAGTGGGTATCATGGGGCCATGATAGCCTGCAGTTAAGAAAGTCACCTAAAGAATTCCTTAATGGAACCGCCGGCTTACATAAGAGAAGAAGTGCCACCCTTGTGTGGGTGAAGAATTGTTATGCGCATTGAGGGATTGTGATACATGTGAAAGGCTGATGCAAGCCTAAGGCAAAGAGTAGTGGAGCCTTGACCTGTAATGGTCGGTGGCGCAGTTACCTTCCATTGGTCGATGACCCAGACGTATGTGCTGGCTCGGCAATGGAGAGGGCCAACCAGGTATGGGACTGGTTGGGCACCACCAAATGCTTGGTAAACCCAGTCGGCGTGAAGGTGTACTGGTAGGGCATTAATTATTTGATGATTTGGAGCAGCCTGCGTGCTGGCCAAACATCCTAGTCCGCAGGAGGATCCCAAGGCTTACAAAGTAAAAGCAGGACCCTGTGGACCAGAGAGGAAATGCACAATACAGATAAGTATTCAATTTCATTCATTTCTTATATGAAATAATGAAGGTTTCAAGCATAAAGCTTGTAACAGTGAGCTGATGCATTATTGTTTCTTTGTTGGAAACCTTGGTCAATGCAGGAAGCAAGGACCCTGAAAGAACTAAAAGCTGCTTGGTAAATCCAGAAGTGACTGGTTGAGCATTGATTAATTGATGTTGTGGAGCAGCCTGTGCGCTGGCCAAACATGTAAGACTATTTGATGTTGTGGAGCAGCCTGTGCGCTGGCCAAACATGTAAGACTATTTGATGTTGTGGAGCAGCCTGTGCGCTGGCCAAACATGCAAGACTATTTGATGTTGTGGAGCAGCCTGTGCGCTGGCCAAACATGCAAGATTATTGGTGATTTGGAGCAGCCTGCGTGCTGGCCAAACATACAAGGTTATTTGATGTTGAGGAGTAGCCTGCGTGCTATCCCAACATTCGTTATTATACCCATAGGAGATCCAAGGCTTGTAAAGCAAAGAAGGACCCTATGGAATAAAGTGAAGACATCTAATGCAGATAAGTATTTGGTTATCTTGTAATTTCTTGCTTATGAATATACATGTGTATTTGATTTGGCTATGATTTCCTATGAAAATAAACTAAACATGTGAATTAATTCAATGTTTGAGTGTAGGTATTGCTGGAAGCAATGACTATGAAAGCATCTTAAGGATGCATGTGGACATGTAACCGTCCTAAAGAGCTCAGCATGAGCAGTAATGGAAAGATGGGGCTAGTGGGACTGTGTGAGTCCTAGCAGCCAAGAGTTGTAGATAAACCATGTGGAGGGACTCCATGGTTGAGAGGTCTGAAATAGACCATAGACATTAAGTGTCATAGCCAAGAAGGGCAGGTCAAGCATTCACGTTGAGGTGAAAGAGACTAGGAGCATGAAAACCACCGTGGTGGTGTGGGTTCCAGAATGGAACAAGACTAAGAGAAGAAACTCTTACTGCTCTCTCTTTCCTTTTTATTGATGCATTTATAAACACAAAAAAAATTGTTGAATGCATGTATGGCTAAAAGTAGAGTGTGTTTATTTGCTTGAAATAAATTGTGAATGCTGAAGTAGTTAATTTAACGTGAATGGATGAACATGAAAGAATTCATGTGTATGCTGGAAAAGCATGGAAAGTGTGAAAGTCTCATGAATAGAGCATGGGACCTCCATGTCAATTGGGGAAAAACCATTGACTGATTTTTTTTTATGTTTGGGTTATGCTTGGCCTAATGATAATTGTAATGATGAATTTCACAGGTGGAAATTAAATCAATTGGTTGCAGTTGTTATGAGCAAGTGTTGCTTGTGAGCCAAGTGAGAACCAGCTGTGCACAATGACCATGGCAGCAGACCATAGGCTATTAGAATTGGCTGGAAGTCTTCTTCAAACAATTGCCAAGACCCAAGAAAATATTGGAGAGATGCTCAAGATGCAAAAGCAGCAGAACGAGATGAACCTCAAGGGGGTAGCAGCCATAAAGTTTTCAGACTTATGGATGAGCTGGAAGATCCGAATCAGCAGGAGCAGCTTGTGAAAATCAAAGGACTTGGTCCTGAAAGTTCAAAGTAAAGAACAGAATGCAGGGCAGATCTGCAAAGTTTTTGAAGTTTTGGACATGTGTAAATCGTATATGTGTACCTAAGTCTTGGAACACCGAGGACGGTGTTATTCTAAGGGGGAGGGGATTGTAATACCCCATTTTGACCCTTAGGATATGTTAGCATTTAATGTAAATAATGTGTACATGTGATGTATGTTTTCCTAGCGTGGAGCTCAAGGCCAAGGCCCCGCTAGTGAAAGACTGAATTTTGATTAAAAGGGCAAGCATTGATATTTGATGCCCATGTGCTCTTAAGCCATGGAAATTGTAATAGGATGTAAATAAACATCATGCAATAAAATACCAAAACTGGCTATGGGAGCAACGAATGAGAAGGGGCCATGTGTATCCACTAGGGAGTGGTGAGGGGGCTATGGGATTGAACCATAGGCTTCCATATGTCACCTTGAGAACCCATTTGACTTTCCTTGATGACATTTAATTCTGTTGTAAGGAAGTGGTTGAGGATTTCAGTCCATGGCTTCAATGGAGCATGGGCAGCCCAGAAATTCGTATGGCAGAGTATGGGCTCTGTTTTCTTGTACCACAAGCCACTCTACCTCATGGATGTTGCTTCTTCCTCATCCCCATTCCATTGGGAAACTAACCAGCACCATTTTCCATCCAAAAAACGATTTGCCAGCAGAGTGAAAAAACCAGAAATCGCGACTTTGAAAGAACCCGCGTTTTGAAGAGCCAAGAACGCCCAGATTTGGCATAGGACAGTGAAATCCAATGGGGGATCCATTGGTATGAACCTTGGGGTGAATTTGGGAGCATTAGCTACCCCGAAATCCATTGGAAATCCCAGTTTTTACAGCCCAGAAATGAAGTGACGGGATTGAGTTATTGGATAACAGAACTGTGAGAAATCCAAGTGTGAATGACTGAGCAGAGGTTTGGTTTGCTTGATAAACCCAGTGAAGGCTAGAATCTCAAGGAATTAGCAGCTGGACCTTTCTATGCCCACCCAGAAGAGCACTGGAGGGAAGGGACGCCTGAGGGACTGTGCAGCAGAGAATGGGACCTTCCTTGTGTTGGGTGTGGTAGGTATTGTGGGTGCCATGACTGCTGAGTTCATTTGAGATGCCTGTAGCTTTGTGGTTGAGCTCACTGGCTTAGCATTCTCCTCATTTGTCATTTGTATGCTTGATAAACCCAACGGTGTGTTGGCTTAGCATAGCTGATGACCGAAACCATAGCTGTGAGTGAGCCCAGCTAGTTCCTCCTTAGTGGATACACAGCCCAGCTCGGGGGTGATCTCTCAGCTGAAAGAATACAGGCTGGATAGAGATCTATGGTTGGGTGGAACGTTGCTCTCACATAGCCAGTTGTTTGGACAGCTTCATCTTCAAGATAAGTGTTCTATGTATTATAAATTATTTGCATTTTGTGTTCTGCAATATGTTAAATTGTCCATGTTTAATGAAATGAATGGATTATCTTAATTTGGAATCCATGCATGGTATTGTAACGAGATTGAGTCTCTATATGCTGAATCATCCCCCGCTGTGATATATATATATATATATGTTAGGCACTACTGTTTGTGTGCTTGCTATTATGTTTAATTCCGCTGTGTTTATATTGAGATGAATCTGCATATAGAAGTTTTTAATTGTTAGATATTTATGAGTAATTTAATATTGGGGCTAAGTCTACCAAAAGCCCCGGTGTGTTGTTAATGTTTCCTTCCCCGCATTTGACAACGGAAGGGGACGTTACATCCTACTCTTGTAAAAGATGTGGATATGTAAGGAGCCATGACCAAAGAACAACTCATTCGGAACTGTGTCCAACAAATGGACTTTATTTATTCACAATCTGACACAATTTATGATTTGATACCCCATGTTGTGTCAGAGATATGGATCTAACTAAACTAGCTTACCTGTCTATGCAAACAATAACATATCACAGTAAAGAAGAACAAAAAGAGAACAAGAGAAAAGAGTACACCAGATATACGTGGTTCACCCAATTGGGCTACGTCCACGGGAAGGTAGTCTTCTATTATCTCCAAAATATCTCCTCCAAGCTTGCAGAGAGCAATGCCAATAACCCCAAATACAATATAGCAATACTTGCGAAAGTATAGATCATGATGTGTGATCCACAATGGATGATCCCAACCGGATGAATGGATGATTCACGAATGAATGAATATAATCCACATAGGGGATGAATGTGAAACTCCATTGACTCTATTATATACCAAGAGATGAGGAGGAATTACTCTCACATATTACATGTTGGATAATATAATTCTCCATAATAACATCTCTTTATATAATAATGAATATCAAGAGTATATTTTACCATAATGAATATGAGATATAATGTATTTCTCTTTTACATAAGATTGTGGATATCTTCTGACATAATACAAATACATTATTACCTTCCAAGGAATATAAAATATTCCAACACTCCCCCTTAATAATGGTTGGGAGAAAAGCCTACTAACAAAGGAAGGAAGGAGTCATTACTACTCCCCCTTGATGACAACTTCCAGAAGAACCAAAGCTACAAATAAGAAGAACACTTCGGCTGATGGAAATTGATGAAGAACAACCACTTCTCACTGAATCATGAAAGTAAACACGAACCAAGTTGTAAGATGAAATACCAAAAAGATTCCCAGATCTAAAGAGAAGCCAACATGGCTACTAAATCCAACAGATGTCGAGAACATGTGTCGCAATCCAACAACAAGGTGCCCAGATCTAAAGAGAAACCAACATGGCTACTAGATCCAAAAGATGCCTAGTTTACCACAAGAATCATCACAACCATAATTGATCATTGGAGAACTCTAATATAACATCCACACCAGTGTACAGATACCTTCTAACGGATGATAAAACAGAACATGTGGCTAAGAACACCAAAACAATATACAAAAATACCTAGATGTCCAATACGCATGTAGATAACAGACATTCTGCCAATCAAGGTGCAATAGAAATATCTGTAGAAGACCTCAAACATCAAAGAAACAAGACCCCAGTGGTCTATACATCGAAAACGATATCATACAGATGAACATCATGACTTTAATAATAGAAGATGGTGCTTCATGATTTTTGGAATAAGGTGAAAGCCTAAACAAAAAACTGATATGCACAAGAACTTCCAAGATTAAAGCATATAAAGATCATAAAATAAAGGTGCTCATACATAAATGAAAATGCTTATACACCAAAGGTTAGCAATCATCATATAAAAGATGACAACATGATATGATCAAATAAAAGATTAACTTGCTCATTGAGGAAAATGAAGTTACTTTTACACATTAAGTGTCAGCCACAACATATAAATAGTGAGCCCAAGATTTCACTTAAATATATGAAAATTTAGTCATCAAGCAACTAATTTGAAGCATAGGTGCATTTCTTATTAGTATGATGTTAATATGCAAGAGATGAATGCCCTGAAAATGTCAATTCTTCCATATAAGAACATTAGAGACAAGTAGGAACAAGATAACCTCTGCAATCATAAGAATATAAATCTCATTGCAACAAGAGCAAGGTGCTCATGATAAATAGTTCAAGATTATAAGATTACTCAAAGCCATATAAATATTGAGTAAAAAGTGATTGAAATAAACATGACATGATATAGATAAATCAAAATGTTTAATATGATCAACATATAGCAAATTAAGATCAACTCATGATATCACATAGAAAAAATTATGAAATGAGAAGTCACTAAAGGTCTTAATCATGGGTTCATTTCTTGTTAACACTATGCAAATATGCAAGAGATGAGATGTCCTGGAAATATCAATGCTTCCATATAGGAATTTTAGAGACAAATAACACAGGAATTAGATACAATCTCTGCAATACATGAGAAATAAACTATATCCCAATTAAAGAACTTATGACAAGTCAAAAAATATGATATCACATAGAGTCAAAAAATTGATTTTACTCAAGAATTTAATTAGCAAAAGCATATAATGATCATAAAGATATTGCTTATAGAACAATGAAATTGTTTTTACACAAAGGTAAGCAATAACATATAAATAAAGCAAATAATGATCAAAATATGAGATTGTTCTTATAAAATTGCTTTTATAAACATGAGATTATTAGAAATCAACATGATTAAACAAAAAAGAACAAATTAGTTACTAAGAGTTTTGTTAACATATTAAGCATTAGATGGTTTATAGCTATCATCATGACAAAATATTAGAGATCCGTGCCCTTAAAAGATGCCAATGTTTCCATATAGAAATGTTAGACAAATATATACCAAGAACAAGAAATAATCTCTTAGTAAACATGATTAGAAGCAATTAATCAAAATGCAAAAAAATGAATAACATAAAACTTAAATACTTTACCATGCTGATCTAAATCTGCAAAAAAACAGTTCGAAAAAAAAAGTAAAGGAAAGAGAAACTTTTACTTACAACCCTTTAATTGAGTGCCTAGACTTGCCCATAATTATGTTCTGTCTACATAAGTGGATCTAGAACAACTTTTCCAGTTCCAAAAATAGGTTATAATAAAAATTCTGATAAAAAATGACCGAATTATGAGGCCGCAAACAGTGTTGAATTTGTCGAAGACAGAAACCTGCACAAAGTCTACCAAACTTGGACGAAAGTTGCTATTTTGGCAACCAGAAGGCCCAGAATTTTGTTATGTCCATGAAGGTGGATCCAGAATAGCTTTTCCAGTTCCAAAAATAGTTGATAATAAAAATTCCGATAAAAAACTGATCGAGTTATGAGGCCGAAAACAGTGTCGAATCTGCCAAAGACGGAAACCTGCACAAAGTCTACCAAATTTGGACAAAAAAATGTCATTTTGACAACCGGAAGATAGATAGCCTTGAGGAGAATTAGAAACTCATATAGATCTACAAAAACAACATCAAGAAACCCTTGAAAAAGTTTTGCAAAAATCTACACAACAAGGTTAGGGTTAGAAATAAAAAAAAAAAGCAGAAATATGCCTAGATCTGAAGAGAAGCCTAATGGCTACCAAATAGAAAGCAAATCTACAAGAAATAATCAATGCCCAAATGATCAAATATTGTTTGAAAGCAATAAAAGGTGCTAGATCATAGCAACAAGCTTTGATACCATGTCAAAGAAATGGATCTAACTAAACTAGCTTACCTATCTATGAAAACAATAACATATTATAGTAAATAAGAACAAAAAAAGAACAAGAGAAAAGAGTACACCAGATATACGTGGTTCACTCAATTGGGCTACGTCCACGGGAAGGTAGTCTTCTATTATCTTTGGAATATCTCCTCCAAGATTACAGAGAGCAATGCCAATAACCCCAAATACAATATAGAAATACTTGTGAAAGTATAGATCATGATGTGTGATCCAAAATGGATGATCCACACCGGATGAATGGATGATTCACGAATGAATGAATATGATCCACATAGGGGATGAATGTGAGAGACTCCCTTGACTCTATTATATACCAAGAGATGAGGAGGAATTACTCTCACATATTACATGTGGGATAATATAATTCTCCATAATAACATCTCTTTATATAATAATGTATATCAAGAGTATATTTTACCATAGTGAATATGGGATATAATGTATTACTCTTTTACATAGGATTGTGGATATCTTCCGACATAATACAAAGACATTATTACCTTTCAAGGAATATAAAATATTCCAACATGTTGCACGACCTGCTTATGATTATCTAGGCCACCCCAAGGACCTAATGCTAATGGCGTGATTGGTTCAGTTGACCAACTCACCCAACAAATGGGACATATTTATGTTCAAACTTCGCAACCCACAACTAGTCAGGAAAAGCAACAACCCAAAACTCCTACCTAGAATTTGGATGTCCTTATATTTAAATCCATAGACCCTAAAGGAAAGAAGAAGAAAAAAAAGAAAAAATCAGAATGCTAATATTGGGATGGGAGACACACCCAACATGAACAATCCAGTTGGGGGCTCCCAAGAGAATAAGAAATTCAATTTCCCTTGCAAAATTTTCTAGAGAGACCACCCAACTCACCAGTTCCCTTATATGGATGATGTTCATCACATGATGGCTCAATGCGATGTGAAAAAAAACCAGGGATGATTTTAAGAAACCCCCCGAAATTATATGTATAAAAAACGGGAAAATCTCCTCGATATATAGGAAAATTTGAAGGTAATTTTATCAATAATACAATATGTAAGGGAAATTCACATCGGGTTGATATATGCAATAATATATATCAAGGAAATGCACATCGCGTTTAAAGGGAAATTCACATTGCGTTTAAAACAACCTACCAAGAGGAAAACCTAGGGCAAAAACCTCCCCGATATATAGGAAAATTTGAAGGTGATCAATCAATAATATAATAAGCCCAGGGAAAAACCTCACAAGAGGAAAACCCATAGAGATATCTTTTTATTAAATGAGAGCAAAAATGGAACTTCTCACAACTCATACCACTGTATGGATAGGGTACGGACTTCCTCGAACTGTGTGCCAACAATTTAATGTATGGATTGTATAGTTTCTGACTGCTGTACGAACTTCCTCGAAATGTGTGCTAGCAGTTTACTGTATAGATTGTATAGTTTATGACTACTGTATGGACTGTGTATAGACTGCCTCAAAATCTGTGTAAACAGCTATCTCGAAAACTGTGCCAACAGAAGTGTACGGACAACCTCGATTTATGTTCCAACAAAATGCTTCAAAAAATGTTCCAGTAGAGGAGTACGGACGGTAAGGAACACCTCGATTTTTGTGCCAGCAAGGTATGTACGAACTATATGGACTGTTTGCAGAAAATTTCCTTGGAAACTGTGCCAATGGTTTTCCTTGGGAACCGTGCTCTTAGAAATCAAAAATGATTTCTCTCCCTCTCACTCTCTTTTCTCTTGATGTCTTCTTCTTCTCTTTCGAAGTGTTTAAATAATCACGTAAACCCCTCCTAAACCTTAACTACCTTTAATAATCCTAACTTCCTCAATGAATGGCTAGGATTAAAAGATCTAAAGGGTCATCATTAATTGCACATTTAATTCCTTTTAATAATAAATAAATGCACATTTACATAAGGTACCCACATTAGTTAAGTGAAACTCACTTTTAAAATATAAAAGTCACTTTATTATATTTACAAAGTAACACTAGGAAATACTACTTTGTCCCCCCCATGTGACATCAAAATCATGGGGAAGGACCTTCCTCATTACAAATTTCTAACACTCCCTCTTAGTGAGGGAGGTCCCAACAAAATCACCTTGACCACTATCAATAACTTCCACTAACTTTGGAAGCTGATGTTGGAAGGCAACTTGAAATTTTGGATCCTGCTCATCCTCTCTATGTTGGTCGAGTCTTCTGCCAGTGCTTCTCTCCCCATCTGAAGGTACCATCTATGCATCTATTTCATTTTCATATTATGGTTCAGATAACCATCCACCTGAACTTGAAAGCATTACCTTTCCATGCAGAAAGTAAAGCTTATCTCTTATATTCCCAAGTAGAATTCTATCATTTGAGTTCTCTAGCCGGTAGAGAAACACATGTCCCATTTTGATAAAAAAATCCATACCCATCATCCTCCAATGATGATATGAAAATTCTATTGACTTTCATAACTGGGAAAAATAATACCCTATTTACTTCAAGAACCTCTCCAAAAACTAGTTGGAATTTCACAGTTCCAACTCCTCTGATTTCTTCCTGAGTACTTCCAATACCCGTTTCAACAAAATGTCATGGGGCTATTTCTTCCATCCTCTGAAAAATTCCATATTTCCCCGTCATATGGCTCGTTGATCCACTATCAACTACCCACATGTCATGGAAATATACTATGCTACCTACACTAGTCTGTATTGAAACTAAGGAGAATTCTTTTCAAGTTGAGAAGCAAAATTTCCCATTTCTGCCGATGGTGCTCCCTCTTTTTCTTCATTCCCCTTCCTCTTCGAACAATGACTAGCATAATGACCATTTTTGGTTTAGTTAAAGCATCGTACCTTGCTGAGGTCTTTTTCTTTCTTCTTCCATTTTCCCTTGCCTTTGGTTGCAAGAGCAACATTTCCTTCCGACTGCTCTGAGTGCTATTCTGGAATGTCCCCTCCCAGGAATCTTCTTGAACAATTTCATCCCATAACCTTGTCCAATCTAGAAGCTTTTATCTAGCAACTACTCCTTGCACAAAAGTGTGCCACTTTGCAGTGAAGCCATTAAGAGCATACCTAACTAGCTGAAGCCATTAAGAGCATACCTAACTAGCTCTTCATCTTCCACTTTCTTACCTACAGCACCCAGTTCATCTCTAACTTGGGTAATCTTCTTGAGATAAGTAGTTACTGTATCAGTATCAACCATTTTTGTGTTCCTCGGTTTTTCTCTTAGAACCATCTTTATGTTCTGATTCTTACTTTGGTAAAGTGTACATAAAGCATTCCAAATATCAAATGCATGTGACTTACATGTGATGTGGGGTATCACATGATATTTAATCGAATCTAAGAATATTATGTGTGCCTTGATGTCCTTCTCAAAGTCACTCTTCTGTGCAGCATCTGTGGGAACTGTGATGGTGTTTGAAGCACCAACAATATCCCATAGCTCCAACTCCTTAAACAACACGGTTATGTGTTCTTTCCAAGGACTAAATTTATCAGACCCATCTAGTCTGTCTTCATACCTTAACCCTATTGAGGCCACGACTTCAACTGATAGTATTTGAGTGAATCTAACTTGAACTTGTTTTGCCCTCAACTGTCTTGACTTTTCAATAAATCACAAACTTCACAGCCTAACAAAGCCAAGCTCTAATACCATGTAAAAATTTAAAGGAATGTTCTAAACCCTCATTCAGACATTTCTTCAAACACTTTGCTCCATAAATGATTTAATGTTACTCCGAGTTATTTAGGATCAAAAATAACTTGAACAAGAAATACTTCAATGAAATAAATACTCAAATACTGTAGACTGTGAACACATGAATTTAGGGCCAAGCCCAGGGAAAAACATCACAAGAGGAAAACCCCGAGATATATCTTTTTATTAAATGAGAGAAAAACTGGAATTTCTCACAACTCAGAAATTCTTTCCTTCAACAAGAAAAATCATAAATGCAAATAAACTAACTTATCTCTGCAAAAATCAGACTGTTGTACAGATAGGGTACGGACTACCTCGAACTGTGTGCCAACATTTTACTGTACGGACTGTTTACAGACTGCATTGAAATCATCTCTGCAAAAATCAGACTATTGTACGGATAGGGTATGGACTGCCTCAAACTATGTGCCAACAGTTTACTGTACGGATTGTACAGTTTCTGATTGTTGTACGAACTGCCTCGAAATCTGTGTAAACAACTATCTCGAAAACTGTGCCAATAGAAGTGTATGGACAGGGTACAAACTGCCTTGATTTATGTACCAGCAGAGGAGTACGGACTTTACAGACCACCTTTATTTTTGTGCCAGCAAGGGATGTACGTACTGTATAGACTGTTTGTAGAAACTTTCCTTAGAAACTGTGCCAATGGTTTTCCTTGGGAACTCTGCTCTCAGAAATCAGAAATGATTTCTCTACCTCTCACTCTCTTCTCTCTTGATGTCTTCTTCTTCTCTTTCAAAGTGTTTAAATAATCACTTAAACCCCTCCTAAACCCTAACTACATTTAATAACCCTATCTTCCTCAATGAATGGCTAGGATTAAAAGATCTAAAGGGTCATCATTAATTGCACATTTAATTCCTTTTAATAATAAATAAATGCACATTTATATAAGGGACCCACATTACTTCAGTGAAACTCAATTTTAAAATATAAAAGTCACTTTATTATATTTACAAAGTAACACTAGGAAAGACAACTTTGTCTCCATGTAACATCAAAATTATGGGGAAGGACCATCCTCATTACAAATTTCAACACTAAATAGGAGATAAATCTTAATAAACCATCACATAACAAGCCTTCTTTTAGTGGTAGTATGCTACCTCACTTTAACTATCGCAATACATAGAAATTCGCCATACTTTAGGAATATTCTTGGAAAACAACAATGAAATTTTTCATCACCACAACAAATAGAATCAATGTTAGTATGAGGGCCCACCAACACCTCGAACCTCATTTAGCTCTCCATGCTATTACAAGGGCCCACCAACAACTCATTTATGCACACACCTTACCAAAGATCATTTTAAGAGAGCAATACCAATGCATATAGGTATGATCATATTAGAGAAAATTTGGGGTCTAAAATGGGCCTCCTAAGGAAAATAATAATAAAAAGTCACGTCACAATACAAATATGCCATGTTACACTAAGTTAAAGGTGTTATCTAGTATTGAAGGTCAACCTATAATATCTCATTATGGGTTTAGTGTAGAGTTAAAGAGATGATGGTTGAAAATAATAATGAAGGGTTTAGATTATTGTGTATACACAATAAATGATATAGTGGTAAATTTTTTAAATTTATATTATATTTATTTATTTATGTTTTTATAAATATACCACTATTTTTTCTATATTTAGAAAAATCTAAAACTTAAAATAAAAAATTATAATGAAAAAGCATAACTACAATAATACTAAAAATAAACAATCACTATTATTATTTTATTTTACATTATCACTACTTCTAAGTTCTTTAAAATATAAATCTCACATTACTTAAGATGGTAGTGGAGTAATTTGGGAATAATAAAAACATTTATATAATTAATCTCTCATAAATAAAAATACATAATATTTAAAAAAGTATCATAAATTAAAAAATAAGAAAGAGATAAAATAATATTTCACTTTTTTATATAACTTTCTTCCATTAACTCGAAATTTGACGCTTTTCGTTCTGTCGAGACCTTTCCAATAGTACCAAGAGTGTCAAATTTCGAGTTCATGGAAGAAAGTTATCTTAAAAAAAGTGAAATATTATTTTATCTTTCTCCTATTTTTTAATTTATGATACTTTTTAAAATATTTTATTCTTATTTATGAGCATGGATGATTTTAAGAAACCCCCCAAAATTTATATGTATAAAAAATGGGTGAATCTCCCTGATATATAGGAAAATTTGAAGGCGATTTTATCAATAATATAATATGTATATATTAATTTTTTGGCTAATCTTTCATTTTATTATATAATGTTGTAAAATATTGGCGAATATTTCACTAAATTATAAGATATTGTAAAATCTTATTCGCTGGAAAAAGATATTGTAAAATCTTGGTGAATATTTCATTCCATTATAAAAAATTGTAAAAATTGGTGAATCTTTTGCCAAGAAGACTCGCCATCTCTTTGATTCCTAAGAAATCACAATTCATTGTCCTTTCACTTTTCCTTCGAATAGGTTTCTCTTCATATTATTTGATTCACAGGAGCCCCAAAGTTTTTGTTAAGAAACCCTTTACCATGATTAATATTCATTATTTTTTATTAAATGCAAGTGCTTAGTATGCACCACAAATCAATGAGCCGCACACTAATACATCTAGAAAACTATTCACATTGTTGTAAATATTTCTATTACTTTTCAGATTTAACTTTGGGACTATCTTCATTATAGATGTATGGATGCCTTGAACAAGGACAAGGAGGTGTCCAATGGAAACAAGAAAACTTTCAAGTGTTACTCTTCTTCCAATGTTTGTCAAGATTCAGGTCAAGTGGGGACTCCACTTGTTATCTCGTCCCTTAATGGTCCAACAGACATGTGGGGACTTGAATCTATTATTCTCGATTTTGGCCTCCAATAGCCAATTATGCCTGTGGAGGCTAGGACAATTATACATTTTAATTATACCAATTGCATTAGAGGAATGTTGGTCTTGTGCCAATAGGTATCATATTGTAATGCCCCTAGATTGACTGTGGACTTTAAGGGAACCTGTCGAGTGACCCGGCTGAACTCAATTCAATAAAGTGTCCCTTCGAGTTAGGACGTGCCTTAATAATTGAGAATCACCTGATGATGTGCATGATGACAATCGATAAATGAATTAATGAACGAAATGACATGTGTGGAGTTGGATAGTTGATTTAAATGAATAATTGCATGTTGCTTAATGATTAGCTTTGATTGTGAAAAATGTGTTATGTATACATGAATATGATGCTTAAACGATTAGCTGTATGATGAATTATGTGATGAGAACGAAAGAAGCACATATTGACGTAATGCCTTACTGATTAATGGAATGTATGATGTTTTGAGTAAAACTGTAATTGCTTAACGATTAGCTGGTTTAGGAAATGAATTATGATGAATGAGGACATGACTATTAATATGTACTTTTGAGATGTGTAGCGACAGGTGAAATGGTTCACGAACGGAATTGAAGGGTCGTAGAGTACGAATAAATGATACACGGAACGATGACGACGGTGTCGACTTCCAACGGATCCCACGGCAAAGTTCAAAATCCCTTATCCGCTTACTCGGGGTCGCGTGAAGTCGTGCGATGTGGACCACGCCGGAGTTGGTCACGTACGAGTTGGGGGGCGCACAATAAGAACGGACTTACTCCTCAGTGCCATTAGTCGTCAATAGCATTTAGACGGAGGATTGAAGGTAACGGATCCTAAATCCCTACATGAAGTTCCCACGAGTCAAATGAAAAGATATCGGCAGAAGGACCCTATGATGGGGTACCTTGTCGAGAAACGGAAAGGATGGACACAAGGACCCGACGATGTGGTACCTTGCCAAGAAATTGATACGATGGATAAACGGACCCAACAGAGTGGTACCATGTCAAAAATTGAGCATAAAGGACAGATGGGCCCAATGGTGTGGCACCTAGGTCTTAGAAGGGAAGAATTGGTAAAATTTACGCATAAAAACCATATAAAATTGCATTTAAAACACTTGCTCATGAAAATACATTTTAGTATTAAAAATAATAGAAATAATTATTTTTAGGCATTTGCACATGAAAATACTTTTTAGTATTTAAAATATTAGAAATGATTATATTATGAGCAAAATGGAATCCTAGGCTTGAGTTATTAACTAACACCACATGCACCCACAAAATAGAATTTAGAGTGAGCATCTTAGAGACAAACTTGAGCAAATTTAGGAAGGTAGGTGCATTCTTCTAGAAAACTTGAAACATGGATTTGTGAGATAAATTACTTTTTGAATATTAAGAAATTGGGTATTTTGCATGAAGCGACATCTGTTGCAGGAGAATTTCCTATTTAATGAAGGTTTTGGGGATGGGTAAAGGACCCAGTCCTTGGATGGATATCGTAATCTTGAAAGATGAGTGACTTGATGCTATTGGGGTTTGGCTAGAAATTCTAGTGGGGGGAAACCCAAGCTGAGTTTCTCGAATTGTTGTGTGTGAGCTCTACGACCGAAGCTCGGGGGTGGCCATGCGACTAAAAGCATGAGCCTATGGTTGGGTGGCGAAGCTAACGATTACTTCGCCAATGGTTAAATGGGCTTTGCTGGAGGGATCCTACGGAAGACGCAGACGACAACGACATACGGTTGACAGGTTATGGTTTTGTCTATATTTGCTAAGTTATTTAGTTAGTTAATTTATTTTATTTCTCTAGTAATTATGGTATCTAATCTGCTTTGTATTAGTCTGTTAAGTTTCAGGTTCAATTCGTGAGGACCCTGCAGGAGGGACCCTACATTTAGTATCAAATTCGGTCGAGCCTTGAGAGCACAGAACTCATATTTTTATCAGGGGTATGTGGTAAATTTGAAGGAGACTTGGCGGAGATCGATGGCAACGATTGGATCAACAAATTTTGGCGGGAGCTGGATCGACCGACGAAATAGGTTACATTCTTTAAATTACTATTATATTGTATGATGATCATAAAAATGTGATTATTGTTAATTAATTATGAAGGAAATTTGTATTTACTGTGTAAAGAAAATTATGTACTCTATTTGGGATCACTGTCCAGTTAATTATAGAGGAAATTGTATTAGCCAAGCAAGAATTCGATATCCTGTTTAGATCAATATTTATTTACTGTAATAGAAGTCTGTATTTACCGAACAAAGGAGGTTCGATACCTTGTTGGGATCACTAAAAATTACATTTTACTGAACAAGGAGATTTTAAATCAATCTGCAACTTTTCTTAATTCTTTGTTCTGTCGGTTTTGGGGAGATCGATTATAGCGTGATTAATTATTGGTTTCCATTGAGATTTTAAATCGATCTATAACTTCTCTTAAATATCCGTTGTTTTATATTTCACAGCCGAATCATACCCCAGATATTCGATAAGAATCGGGTCTCTGTTGAAATTGATCCTTACAGAAATCTTTGTTGTTTTATATTTCACAGTCGAATCATACCCCAGGTCTTCGATGAGAATCCGATCTCTGTTGAAATCGATCCTTAAAGAAAACTCTGTTGTTTTATATTTCACAGCCGAATCATACCCCAGGTCTTCGATGAGAATCCGATCTCTGTTGAAATTGATCCTTAAAGAAATATCCGTTGTTTTATATTTCACAACCGAATCATACCCCAGGTCTTCGATGAGAATCCGGCCTCTGTTGAAATCGATCCTTAAATAAATCTCTGTTGTTTTATATTTCACAGCCGAATCACACCCCAATCTTCGATGAGAATCCGATCTCTGTTGAAATTAATCCTTAAATAAATCTCTGTTGTCTTTATCTCTCATAGTCGGATTACACTCCAGGTCTCTTGACAAGGATCAAATCTTGGTCGATTAGATCTTTAATCTCTGTCGCTCTTAAATCCGAAGTCAAATTATATTTCTGAACTCAAAGGGGGCTCGGTCGAGATATTTGGGAAAATCTCTGTTGACTAACATGTTGAATACGTGAACGGAAATCGTAAACCTTTGGTTGAATGTTTACTTGCAGCGTAGATCTCTAAACTCAGGATCTCTGTTGTTGTATGTTGAATGAAAAAGCGTAGATCAATGTTGAATGTTTAATGACAGCGTGAGATCTCTGTTGAGGTTGAAGATATATATAGGTATTTGCTATTCATTATTGAATTAGATTGAAAGCGATAAAATATGCTTTTAAACCGGAAATCTCTTCTCCAGATCTGCATGGATGTTGAAAGCGTGTTACCTTTCCTGTATAGATCTTTGGGTAAGTTAAACGATAGCAAAAATCTCTGTAGTGACAAATGTTGTAACCGATTTTACCATCAAACTCTATGTAAAAAAATAAAAAATAAAAAATAAATTGTTTAGCCTTTGATTTCTCTGTATTATTGTGAAAGAATTATTGCGGGAACTCCTGTTAACGCAGATCGCGACCTCTGTGTGAGGGTTGGGCGAAATTCTGATTCTGGAATGTATCTATATATTTATATGCATCTTTTTTTTGTTTTGGTGTGTGTGTCTCAGCACTTTCTCCGTTGTCACATCCTCTGTAATTTATATCGATCTCACTACTATAATGCTTCTTGCTATTATGCTAGGAATTGGGTTTTGTTAAATCAAAATTTAAATACTCAGACACGTCAATCGGAGTTGATCCATGGTTCAAATTTGTATAGTTTCCTCTGAGTTGCGGACATTGTGAATATGGTTGCATAGAAATTAATCCAATCATTGTTTCCGTCGATATATAAGAGTTTTTGTAACCGCTTAACTCAGAGTTCAAAATCTCTTCCCATATCTCTACAGAGTCAAACAAATCGTTGTTAGAGTCATTATTCTTCGATTCATGTTAACGATGCGACTGTTTGTTGGTCGAAGATCATCACTCCCAGTTGTCTCCCATAATTCATGATGAGAATGCAAACTTTCTAAATCTGGCAGCATCTTTTTCTTGTAGAGTCCGCCTCTAGTCGACCCAGTTCGTAAGGTTGGGTCAGTTAGTCAAAACCATGATCCACATTGTTAAGTATTACAACAGGGATGTTCCCTTTTTCTTTTTTCTTTTTTTGTTTAATTCTGGATTGAGTTTTTAAATCTATTGGATGTACTGCGAGAAGTGCGAACCATTCTTCCCGTCTTGTGTTGATCCTTTGTTTTAGTGAGGGTAGGTCTGGATTGAATATTAATGCATCAAGTATAATTTGAGAAGCATTTCTCAGTTATGTACCTGTTAAAACTCTATCCGACATTTTCGCCGGTTAAAATTAATATTAACTTAAACTTGGCAACCGATGGTTGAATTGTCTAAACACTCTCCTTACTTATCTGGCACCTTTCTCTATAAAAAAAAATATTCTTTCGATTTTTGTTTTTGGTCTGTTACACTGTAAGTTGAGTTCCGCGTATTGTGTCAACACGTTTTGCTTTCGATCGTATCATTTATTTGAATAAAAGATCCAGAAGTAGACCTCGATTATCGTTCTTACCAACCTGCTATAGTTGGAGGTTAATGTTTAAATATTCCTTGATTTGTGGCACTTCTACTCTAATATAAACCCATGCGACCATGATGTTACGAGGTTATATGTTTGGCATGATGGTCCCGTGTGTGGTCGGTTTTTTTCTTTCCTTTGGATGTTGGGCCGTCTTCTTTGGTTTCTAGATGTGCTGGGCCGTTCTACGGTGGTTCCCTTTGGATGTCAGGCTGAATTGTTTCTCCATGTAACCGTCTATATACTTTTAATATAAGTATAGTGTTTTTCTTATGAGAAAAAAAATGTTTGACATAAATTCCATTAAGTGCATAAAACTTCAATAATGTTTAAAAGTATATAAGACATCTTTTAAAATTCATTCGATTGATGGTAGAGAATATTAGTTACACAAAAAATATATATAAATATATATATGATATGACATAAAGATAGTGGCGAACTAGAGTTTTAATCTAGAAATTATGAAGGGTGATAAAGTCTCATTATGATACAATGTAAGTATGTTATGTAATATGAATAATAAAATTGGTTACATGTACATATATTTTGATAACTATGAAAAGTGTATTAATTAATTTATGCATTAGCCATGTGAAAAGACATACATATTGTAAAAGTAATTTACTGGACTTTAAAGAATCAAAAGAACAAGGAGCTTCCACATGATAATTAATTATATGATGATCAAAGATGTATTGAGTTATATTGTGAAGTTATTAATTTAAAAGTATATCACTCATGTTAAAATGCGTTACATAAAGAGTATATAGTAAGACCCATTTTTAAGTAGAAATATAGTGGATCTAATGTGTAAGAGATATTTTCAAAGTTAATTGAAAGGTATTGCTTTAGTTGTGTTATGGAAAATTAACTCGCATGATATGTATATTTAATTGGAAAGGATGACTTTTGAGCTTAGAACGATTATTTGAAATAAGATAGTAGAACGATTATTTGAAATAAGATAGTAGATTATATACTTTATAATCGCATATGTTGTATTTTATATGCAAGTAAATCAAAGGTCGAGAAATTGGATGGAGAGAAGAGATAAATGGGTAAAAATTTAATGGTTTATTATATATAAGAAGCGTAATATGTTTGAAAGTTACCTATGGTTTAATATATATGTGTGTATTATATGAAACTTGTTTCCTTATATATATTGTACCTATAAGGCTTGGTATGTGTAAGAGATCCTTAAGTTATGCTTAGTTTTATGTATATACTTGATATATATACTAGCATTTGCTCCTGGAGGGGCAAAATAAACGCTGGCGGTATGAAAGTCAAATGAAGGTTTAGGGTTGCTTTCACGTTTATGTTTATGTTGAAAATAGGTTGTGGTAGAAGATGATGTTCTGCTGATGCCTTGAAATGCGTAGCATCAAGCAGCAAGGGATTCTCCCCGAGAAGCAATCACAATTAGATTGCTCAATATTTGTTGTGAGGAATCCGACTGGTGAACGGTTCGGCCATCGTGTAAGCTTTAAAGATTTGTTTATTTTATCGGTTGCGGGCCGATCCAATGTTTATGTAATTTTGTATTAAAGAATGCTATGCAAGTGCTTTAATCTAAATGCATGCAATTAAACAATATGTTCTAAGCTATTTAACTTAACTAAACCTATTGTTGAAAGGAGTAGAGCTTTGATAACTTTGATTTTAATTACAGTATTTCATTACTCATGAGGCGAACGAAATTTTTTCCAAAGAAAATGAAATGATTCACAGCATAGAATTAATTCATATAAGATAGGAAAGATGTCATTGAATATAGATGGAAATTGCTGAAATAGTTCCAAAAACATCCATGATACCTCCATACAAAAGAATGTATCAGCATTCACAGGCCAAAATTGTTTTCTCCATTCATGAAGTGCAAGTAGTTCTTTTACATAAGAGGAACATTATTTCATTTGCCAAAAGTCCTTCTTGCTAACTTAGCTATATATAGCTTTACAAAATGGCTAATTTACAAAAAAGGATAAATATCCGAATTATTTACAAAACAACGAGAAATAACTTTAGAATGTTCTATTGATGTCCCAAAGTATAAAATCAAAATTAGAAACTTAGAAGGGTACGTTGGCTTTTTCAAAATGTGGTCAAAGTACTTCATCCTTGGGTTGGTGCTTCTGGGGATGTAGGCACCTCTATGGTTGCTGGTATTGCTGATTCTGAGAAGACTCAAAGTACGCTTCGATTTTAGCAAAATTGATTCCATGTTAAGGAAAGATATATACATTTTTTTTTATTTTTGTTGCTTTTAGACCATTGAAAGTGAAATTGAAAAACTTGCATATTCCATTTCAGAATCCTCTCTTTTCATTACCTAGTGTCGTTTTGCTTTGAAAAGAAAAAGAAAAGGAAAAATGTTTTGATTTGGATAGTAGTGTTGTGATTTTTTGTGTTTCATTGAAAAAGGAAAAGAATGTTTTCATAGTCAAGTTTTGTTTGAATTGGGATGTGTTGCATTGTGTTGTTTTGGCAATCTCGACGGAAAGAAAAAGATTTATCCTTCCTGTAGCTAGAATTCATTGAAAGAAAATAATATTTCATGCATGTAGCTAGGGCTTGCATTATGCTTCCGATTATGTACTCACCTCATGCATTCACCTAACCATCCAAGATAAAATTAACGGCAGAACTAGGTAAAATTTTTAGCAACTTGTGTGTAAGTTAGAGACGTGTTCCGGTGTCGTTAAGCATGGCAGCTGTTGTTATTTTCCAGCACTATATCCCGGGGGTATTGTAGTCTTCCACATACTTATCGGTATATCGAGCTCCTTCATGTACCCACCAAGTACCATAATCCGTACTTGGCGTATACCGAAGGGTGTATCACGTACTCGGTAGTATATCGGAAGGTCTCTTGCCGAACGGTTGTGCATTAGAAAGCACCAATACGGATTTGAGCTCCCACGTACCTTGCGTATATCGAGAGACACCACTAGGATTCCTGAAACCAACTGAGTTAACCATTTGGCCGTCTTGGCAAAGAAATACACCGAGAACAGCACTCGGGGAGATTAGCACGCATGTACTGTCCAGGTAATCAGCTATGCAGGAAAGGGTACAGTCCCAATCCTCATTGTCATGTCATATTTTTGGACCCTGCAGTATATTGCGGTTTGCGATGCCTTGATAATCCCGTGAGGTTCCAGAATTTTGAATCCACTCTGTCACATAAGTTTGCTTATTGCCTTAGTTTGAGTAGGTTTTTTTGGACTGCTTTTCTTTTAGCATACCCTTGGAAGAAACGTTGTTTTAGCCATCATGGCTGATTATCCTGATGCTTTGGTGGATTTTCCCTGGAGAAGATCCCATAGGATCTTAAACTTATCACCCAAATATCCCCTTAATCCGGAGGTTATTTCGAGGGTAAGAATGGATCAGGGTAACATGGTCGTAGTTACTGAAGTGGGAAACCCCACTCTGAATGTTGGAGGACTTTTGTTTCCATAAACTCCTCTGGATTCACCTTCCTCTCATCCTCCGCAGGATGAAGGAGCACAAATCCACGCTTCACAAGACCTTTCTCTCATCATCTCGGGAGAACCTGGATCGTTGGAATGGATAAACCGACCCCAAGACAACCCTACAGCAGCTATTGGTCCTTCAGCAACTTATTGGACTTCTTCTACAGACCACCCAGTGGCTCATTTTGCCATCTCATCCTCACCTAACTGGACTACTCCAGAGTTCTCTAGACCCTACTACAGGCCTGACCCCGCTGATATTTTCGGCCCTATCCGTGAACGTGTGGAACAGTTACGTCTTAAGGGTGATGACCTTCGAAGACAGAGTCTCGAGCAATACTGTGAAGAGTTTCGAAATCAGAACTTCCAAATAAGATTCGATGATAGACCCATCCCGGTTCATCTGATATCTTTTGGATCACCAGAACAACCTTCCCACCACGAGACCACTAATAAGATTGGTCAACTCTCGCAAGAGTCCAGTCTTGCACCTCAAGTGAACCAACCGGTGGAAGGACAACAGTCCAACACACCTGTTACTACCACAGTTACTTTACCAATTCCTCCCCAACCTCAAAATTTGAGGTGAGGATATTCCATTCCCCCAGATTATCTTATTGGTAATGTTATTACTACGGTAGCTAGTCAACAACCTACGTTGGTTCAACCTCTGAATAGTGGTCAACCTATTGTGGCTGGGGGGAAACCCCTATTTCCTAACCAGAACATAGGCGGTGGAATCCCCAACGGACCTTCCGTTGGACCTTCCCAACCCGCTAGAGCATCCACCATAGGATTATCTCATGTTGGGGGGCCATCTAATGCAACCCTACCCTCATGGAGTCAAGCATATCCAAATTCTGTTAACCCTGCGCCGGGCCAATCTAATCCTGGAAACGCACCATACAGGATATCTTATCCCGGGAATCCATACACTCTATGGGGGAAACAACCTATGTTGCAACACGGACCCCAACCGACTATCCCTCAGGTACCACCACCCCCGATCGGTCCTCCCCCACCTCCTGCTGGAGGCGACGGGCCCCCACCTAACCTTGGTGGAGGCCCACCTCATTTTACCAACAATAGCCCTCACCCTTCCAGCGATGGCGAGAATGGTCCACCACCCCCTCCCGGTGGAGGCGGCGGGGGACCACCCTATCATGGTGGAGGAGGACATTTCCCTTTGGGTGGCAGAGGTGGTCCACCACCCCCTCCAGGCGGAGGTGGTGGAGGACCTAATTACTATGGTGGTGGTGGTGGTGGTGGAGACCCTCTTCCTTCTGGCGGCGGAGGTGGTGGGGGCCCCCATCCTTTTGGCGGCGGAGGTGGTGGGGGCCCCCATCCTTCTGGCGGTGAAAGTGGTCCACCACCCCCTCCAGGCGGAGGCGGTGGTGGGCCTCCTTATTACAGTTATGGACCCCCACCTCCTCCCGGTGGTAGCAGCGGACCTCCAACCCCTCCCGATGGTGGAGGTGGACCCCCACCTTATTGGAATGGACCACCTTATGGTGGCGGACCCCCTTATGGTTCAAGCGAAACATCCCCCTATGACCAGTTTCCTCCTGGTACACCTTACGATCATATCGGTCCTTACATGCCTTATCCATATTATCAATTCGTGCATCCTAACCCACAACTGCCCTTCCTGGCTACTTTAGACCTGCCTGACCTATCTCGTTTAACCAACGATCCTATTTACCATGGATCTAACTAGCCACCAATTCCGTTGAAACTTCCATCTGATATCCCCAAATTTGACGGCAAGCCGGGTGAAGACCCTAAAAACCATGTGATGACATACCACTTATGGTGTTCATCTAATTCCTTAATGGACGATTCGATTCGTCTTAGATTGTTTCAAAGGACTCTCACCGGTTCGGCTGCCAAGTGGTACATTGAGTTGCCACCTCATTCCTTTCCTGATTTTGGTTCTCTTGCCATGAACTTTTTGACACATTTCCAGCTGTCCATACAGTATGAAACTGGTACCGAGCTTTTAACCTCGCTCCGTCAGAATACCACCACTCATATTTCTGATCACATCCATGAGTGGCGAAGGAGACAACGTCTCATTAAAGCTCCTATTCTAGATCAACTACTAGCAGACTGGTTTACAAAATCCCTCATCCCTACCATAGCAAGAGATGTTTCCATGCGAGGTGTTGCCACCGAAGAACAAGCCATCGCAAGTGCCCATGTACTAGACCTAGTCTAAAATCAATCTGGCACTTTGTTTGATATTCTTCCTGACGTACCCTGTGACGTTAATGACCCTGCAAAACCACATAAGGGACTCCAAACTGATGTAATCATTCGTTCCCTTAACACCCATCCTGCTTCTAGCACTGTTGGATCATCCAACTTTCACGGTTCCTTCCCATTACCGACTCAGGCTGGCCACAACACCACCAAATCCACCACTCTTGCTCTAACTAAAGAGGTGAATTCTATCCAATCAGCTTCATCTCATAAGCCTGGCGGTAAAAAGAAGAATAAGGGGAAACCCAAAAAATCTTCCACCCAGCAGGAACAAAAGAGCACTCCTGACGATACCAAGCAGAAACGTAAACTAAAGTATCCTTGTATACTGTGTGGAGATGACCACTTCTCCAAAGAATGTCCCCATAGAGACAAAGTACAAAAGTTTCTTAGGGGTAAACCAACTCCCGCAGTCCTCAATGATCCGCTTCCTCCTCAGAACCAGCAGATGATTTCTCAAATCCTGCCAGCCCAAGGGGAACCATCCAATACCACGCATGTTCTCATGGTGCGTAACGAGATGATCAATATGAACACTCGCTCGCGATCTTATGAATCGGTCCCTTCGAAGGAACCCACTGGAAGTAATGCTGAAAAAGCTTCCGACTCCTTACCTGATGTCATTGTACCATCAACTTCTCTCACCATTGAGAAGCCATCCTTAGACTCGATATTGCGACCACCCAAGAGTACGATTCAAAAAGTTGTTTTCAATCCTAACGCTCGAGCGACACAAAATTACAATATCGTAGAAGACTTGGCATAAGCTCCTTGAGCCATGTCTACCCTAGAAGTTTTGCAGAATTGTCCTAATCAACGCAAAACTCTCCTTGCAGTCATCAGTGTAGTCGACCCCGATTCCTTGAATACCATCATGTTCCGACTTGACCACTTCAAGCCAAGGCTCTCCCACCAGCTCGCATTCCAAGTTTTTATGAACATTGCTGGGAAGATTTTCCATCGTACCCTTTTAGATGAAGGTGCCTCCACTTCTGTCATATCGATCGCCTAATGGAGAGCCATTGGCTCCCCCGAATTGAATCGTTCTCCTACCACATTGAAAGCATTCGACAGGCGTGGCTTTCAACCTCATGGGCTCTTACAAGCTCTTGCAGTTGAGTTGGGTGGAAAGACCGTAATCGTTAACGTGGAAGTGGTCTCAGCCCCAATAGATTATAATATTTTGCTTGGTTGCAATTGGTTTTACGCCATGCAGGCGGTAGCCTTTTCAGTCTTCCGCATAGTACAATTCCCCCACCAAGGACAGATTGTTACTATTGACCAATTAGATTTTTGCACACCAGACGCGACTACTCATCTTGGTGACCATGTTCCTTCCATTGGACAAATGTCAAAACAGTATGAGAGTATAGGGGTTGGCCTTTTGGAAGATTCATCTCTCATGGGCGTTTTTCCGGCAATGGACCCCCCCTGATCATGTCGCTACAATGAACATGATCTCCACAGATATTTTATCTCACTCTACCGATACTTGGCTTGTACCGAATGAAGCCACAACACACCTTCTTGGAGATACAATGCCTCCTTCACTCGCTGAACGTATTTACAAGGCTATCCAATCAGCACCGGAGGACCATTTAACTGTGGCCTTTCCATCCTGTTCTCTACGACAGACTTCATCTCTACCTGATCTCTTACTTCGGACGTTTCATTCAGACGAGTCCATCATGGAAGTTATGAATGTTGACGACAGTCCGTGGGATGATCTCCACCATAGGTCATCTTTTATTCCTCCTTTGGAGTACATAGAGGACAACATCCACACCCTCTTATCACCAGACATCTACCTGTTCCTTCATTCCCCCATCCTTACATGTCTTATGGACATGGAGGGAAACTTGGCCAACATTGATCCAACCACCCCGGTAGACATCTTGGTGAAACCTAGTATAGTGGAACACATTCGCATAGGCCAGAAGTGTTCCCATGAAGAAATAGTTGTTGGAACGGCCTTATTCAAGCAATTTCGAGACGTATTTGCTTGGTCCTATGAGGAGATGTCTGGGATAGACCCTGAGATTGTTTCTCATGAAATAAAAACCTATCCCGACGTCAAACTTGTACGCCAAAAGTTGCGACTAGTACACCCGAGAAAGACGGAAGCAATCAAGGCAAAGATTGAAAACCCTTAAAGGCTGGTTTTATTTATCCTGCCCCATTGACGGATTGGGTCTCAAACGTCGTCCCTGTGAACAAAAAGCAGGGTACCATTCGCGTCTATGTCGATTATCGGGACCTTAACCGGGCTTGTCTAAAAGAAAACTACCTGACCCCCTTCATTGACTAGCTTATTGACAATTGTGCCGGAGGCATCATCTTCTCATTTTTGGATGGATTTTCTGGCTACAACCAGATTGAGATCAACCCCGCTGACCAACACAAGACGGTTTTCATCTGCCCATGGGGAACGTTTGCATACCGCAAAATCCCATTTGGCCTTAAAAATGTTGGCGCCACGTTTCAATGGGCTATGTCGTATGCCTTCCATGACATTAAGGACTTTGTGGAACCTTACCTGGACGATCTCCCTGCTCACTCAAAGCAGCGTGAGTTCCACATTGATCATCTGACGGCCATTTTCCTCAGATGCAGATGGTACAATATCTGTCTGAATCCTCATAAGTGTATCTTTTGCGTTGAGTCCGGACGCCTCTTAGGATTTATCGTTTCAAAGGATGGGATCCGCATTGATCCCTTAAAGGTGGAGGCCATCGTCAACCTGCCACCCCCCGACTAATGTGACGGAACTTCAAAGTCTCCAAGGGAAGGCGACTTATTTAAGACGTTTTGTTTGCAATTTCACGGAGAAGACTCAGGGGTATATGAGATTGCTCAAGAAGGACGTCCCATTCATTTGGGACAACCAAGCTCAAAAGTCCTTCGACAGTATCAAACATGCCCCCATGCTCCAACCGCCCAATTATTATCGAGATTATATCTTATATATCGCCGCTTCTGCTACCACTATCGCCATGGTTTTGGTACAGGAGGATCGAAACGCCCAGGAACATGTAATATACTATGCAAGTAAGGGTCTCACTGACACTGAAACTAGAAATTCACATGTCGAAAAACTCGCATTCACGGTGGTCATCGTTGTCCAAAAGTTTCGGCACTATATTTTGCTCAGCACCACCACCACCATCGCAGACTCGAACCCCATGTACCACGTCTTGACACATCAAGTGCTTTGGGGAAAGTATTCACGTGGATCGTGATACTGCAATAATTTGATCTTCTCTTTGAGAAGCCAAGTCAAAAAAGTCTTTGGTGTTTGTTGAGCTAATCTGTGACCTTCCCCGTCCTAATGCAGATATTGAGCACAATGAATCTTTTCCGGATGAATCATTGTTTTTCATCAGTACAACTGATCCATGGTATGGAGATATATCATTATATATTCAAACCCAATGCTTCAACTTTTAATTGTCTCACGATGACCGTCGTAAGATACGTCACCATGCGAAGTATTATTTAATCATCAATGACACTTTGTATCGTCGTGGCATCGATTCAATTCTTCGACGTTGTCTCACTCACGATGAAGCCGAACGCGTTCTGAATGACTGTCACGCTGGGGCATGTGGCGGTCACCTCTTTAGGATGGATATAGCCCAGAAGATTTTGTGTGCAGGATATTATTGGCCTACCATCTTCAAAGATTGTATTGAGGCCATAAAAAAATGTCCTCCTTGCCAACACTTCCATACGAAGAAGCGCACCCATCCCGCCCCAATACACCCGGTTATTGCCATGGGCCCCTTCGTAAAATGGGGCATCGAATTTATGCATTGTAAGCCTACCTCGGCCGGGGGCATAGTTACATCATTGTAGCTGTGGATTACTTTACAAAGTGGGCCAAGGCTATGCCTGCATACCAAAACAACGGTAAAACCGCTACACTCTTCATGTTCAATCACGTAATAGCGCGGTTCGGAGTTCCTCAGGAAATTGTTACCGATCATGGTTCCCATTTCAGAACCATATGGTTGATGAACTGAGCGATAGGTTGGGTTTTCGCCATGAAAATTCAAAACCCTACTACCCGCAGTCCAATGGACAAGTCAAGGCCATTAACAAAGTATTGAAAACCATGGTCCAAAGGATGGTAGGTACGCAGAAATCCAATTGGCATAACATGCTCTTTTCAACGTTATGGGCCTACAGAACCTCCATTAAAACCACCACAGGTTACACTCCTTTCCAACTAGTCTATGGATTGGAGTTTGTCCTACCTATAGAGTGCGAAATTTCGTCTCTACAACTCGCTGTCGAACTTCTTCCTAATACTACTGCCGAAGAAGAACATCTCCTACACTTAGCAAAACTTGACAAGTCCCACCGAGATGCCGCTCTTGCTAATGAAGCACAGAAGAAACACATCAAATCCTAGTATGACAAGTCAGTTGAACCTCGTATCTTTAACGAGGGTGACCTGGTCCTCACTTATGACCAGAAGCACGACAAACTAGGAGCAGGAAAGTTTGAATCCATGTGGCATGGACCTTACATTGTCAAACGTGTTTTGGAAAAGGGAGCTTACGAGCTTGAAGACTATGACAGAATATCTTTGGGTGAACCCTGCAATGGGATTTACCTAAAGAGATACTATGCCTAAACTCGTCACGCTTAGACTTTCTTGTATATACTGTACATGGCATGTTTTTTGTGTTTTTGTGTGTTGTGATGCTTTTATTTTTTAGTGTCTTTAGATCTTGTTTCTGCTCCTTATACCATGTTCTGTCTGCATGTGCAGATGGCAATGTGCTGTGGATTTGTAGAAGGCGCCAGCCGGCATACTCGTAACCTTACTTCGGCAACCTGGGTACTATATTCCCCAACAGGTGAGCTCATCAACTCAGGAGGAAGTTGCCTGGGTTTGTGACCAACAATGCCGCAGAGTATCAGGCAGTAATCAGAACCCTAGCTAACGCCATTTCCTTGGGTATAAACCACATTGTCATCCACATGGATTCTTAATTAGTGGTTTCCCATCTTAATTGGGTTTACGCCATCCGTGATCCCACCTTGCTCCGTCTCTTCAGACGTGTACGTCTCCTGGAAAGGTCGTTTGAGTCCGTTCAGTACCTACACATTCCACGAGAGTCAAACACAGTTGTTGACTCGATGGCCAATTTAATTTTGGATTGGTACATCACACACACATAATATTCATAATATGTAAAAGCATTCACAACATGTAAATAATGCAATGTATAAAAGCAAACATGTAAACGAGATCACATCACTCATCATTTTAAAACACATAATGTATAAATCGTCGGGAATGTCTGTATATATACATCATTCAAAAGTAGTGCTGGTACAAAATCTGAAGCCTCGTAGCTTTCAGTAGTACAAAATCTGAGGCCTCTAAGCTCTCAGTACAAGTATAATAGTGTCATCAGGCCTGACGCCTGACCCGTACACCACCCCTAGCATGGACAACCCATTGTCGCTGAGTAAGGAAGCAATCCACAGTCCTCGCTACCTTATGGAGTAGGGCATTGAAGCGTACGGACCCTCTAACCCCAAACCTCTACATAGGTCTCGACAGGTCATCTATCGTTGGCTTAGGAACCTCTACTACCAACCGAGACAAGTTCCTATATACCTCCTCCATCTCCTTGATGGCAGCATGAGCACCTGGGGGCACAACTGCTTCCCCACATCTGTCTCTCCTCGCCAGAAGGGAAAGTCCTATCGGTCGTACAAGCCCCACATCTGCACACACATGTTACATACTTGTCAACACTACATCAAAAAAATGATAAATATGCAAAACTAAAAATACAATGGTTTTTGTTCTCACCTATGTCACCCCATGCTGCACCCTCGGGCAGCACTAAGTCAGGATCCTCTCTGAAATCCATACCGCCGTACGGGAAGTCCTCAACCATGAGTAACTGGCCTTCTAGCCAGCTGAAGAAATCAGGACCAAAGCTGATTATAGGTCCTCCACCATGACGGGTCATCACCTTAGCCCATCTGAGCATGTGGGGATCTCTAGGCTCCTTGTCATCTAGTACTAGATACGGACACAAGAGAGGGATTCGCTCCAAGAGGAACGATACCACAATCGATCCATAACCAAACTGCTTGAGCTCTCCCCGCCGACACTTGGTCAGCTGAGCTCGGAGGTTTGCGAGGAGACCTTTGCACCAGTTGAAAACCCTGGGGGACATATAGTCCTCCGCATAAAGCATCTGAGTCCGAGTAGCCGTGTGTGGGGCTTTGATTCCCGCCACTCTAGTAATAGTAAACAGTATGGTACACAGTGGGCTTCTCACCACATCCCTAATAAGAATATTCCCACTAGAAGATCGAGCAAGAGCGGTACAATGTTGTGACACCATGTCATCGACTGTGCGGTCACTGGCCCTTGTTCCAGTAAGAGATACAGGGTCCCCTCTCTGGGACAAACTTGTGAGAAAATAGATGTCCTCAACATCTATTGTGAGGATGTTCTCACCAATCACGAAATGTTGTTGGGCCGCATCCCAACTCTGGAGCATGTGTGATAGCAACGGGATTTGGGATCTCATCCCCTGAATCTCAAAGAACTTGAGCAAACTGCAGTTCCTCGAGGAATACACGCATTGTGGATCATTGGTAGCTTGTACATATTCTACTTCATGTTCTCTTTCCCACCACTCTAAAACCATGTTGGCTTGCTAGCAACCTGCCAAAAGGGACATTTAAACACTGTCAGATCCTACTTCAACCACAACAAGTTATTTTTTTGAGTTTATTTTGATGTTTGGGAAATGCATCTCCGTCGTCGCACTATACTTTTGCATATAGTGCGATGTCGTCGCACTTCACTCCTTCGAGACTTGCGCCGAGTCGGTCTCGTCGCAGTTCCCGAAAGGGCCAACTTCAACGAGCTGAGAGCGCAATAGCCCTCCATGAATTCATCAAAAAACCCAAAAATTGAACCTAAAAACAAAATCTAATCCACTGGAAAGTTGTTGGATGAAGTTTAGGCTTACCTGCTCCTGACGGTGGGTGAAATGGCGGATCGAAGCTCCCGGAATCGACAAAGGATGTTTTGGCTCCAAATTGGTACTTCTCCTCCCAAATTGGCAAATGAAACAATGAAAACTATTTTTGGCCCATTTTTCTATTTATAAATAGAATAGAATATTCCTTTTCAAATATTTTGATGCTCTTAGGCCATTTATCATAGTTTTTGACCATTTTTGTCGTATTTGAGGCTATTTGACACATTTTCTAGTGTGCAGGAGTTGTAAGTAGTCTTTTGTGTCGTTTCTTGTATCATAATGGTCATCACAGGTATGAACACTCCCTTGAACGTTTTGTCGTTATTTTTGCAACAGTTAGTTTGTAATTATTGCGTGATGATGAGTTTACTCTTTGTTTGTTCTCGTACTCATGAAAATATGAGAACAAGTACCGAGTTACGATTTATCACTTTTTCGGGCTCGTTAAATTCCCACGAAAAAGAACACCCCCCAGATTCTACCGTTAAGCTCTTTTCAGGCTCTCGAAAAATGAAAAGATTGCCAAGCGAACTTGTCGCGTTCACGCTTGTTAAAGTATTTGAATGGTCATCTTCCTAGTGATAGTTTACCCCTTTTTCGGACTGGGAGGAACTAATTACGAAAAAGGTATACTCCAGCCAATCATGACTGCAAGAGGCCTCTCCCGTGTTGTTTTACCCTTTTACGGGCGATGGGGATAACTTTACGAAAAAGGACGATTGGAGTCTTCTTTAGTTTTTTTCAGACTCTCTAAACATGAAATGACGACTGAGTTTACCTTCTATGGACTCGTTAAAATTCTCACATTGAAGGGCTCGTCATGGGACGAACCCCTCCTATCCCAGGTTCGGAAAATATTTGGGATTGGACTCATCTATGAGATGATCTATACCGAGCATCTGGTTACCCTCATCAAGCTCGTAAAAAACACATGAGGTACTCATCATTCATGATGGGGAAAAAGGAAAGCGTTTGTGTTACATACCTTGTTAGTGGTACCATGTAGTCATTCTTGAACATGGCACTCATCTGCATTTGCATACAACACTTGGATCATCCATTTGTCCTCGAGTTCCACTTATTTCCTGAGTTTCATTACTCCTTTGAATCATTCAAAGAAAATCTTCCATCATCAGTCGCTTTGAGAATTTGTGTCGTGCTTGTCGTGTCAATACTGCCAAGTCATGCCATGCCTATGTTTAAGAATATGTCTATCATTGATCATCTATAGTCAGTACACCCGCCATCACGTTGGTCTACTCTGATTCAGTCTTTCATGTTACTATACCATCTGATCTACCCTATACATTTTCGTCGCGTTTCGTGTCGATTGATGGTGGATTCATCATGGCCCTCCTTCGACGGATTCATCCTTGTCGACTTCAACACCTCATCCGAGGATTGAATCTAGAAACCAATCAAGTACCTTGGCCCTGCATGCCTCAATGGCTGGTTACCTTGCTTTCAACATGAGTTTACATCATTGACTCTTGATTGAAAGATTTCGTCTTGCGTTCGACTTCAACTCATTTATTCACGCTTGATGATATGTACTGTGATACCTTGGGAATCATTGACATCAATGGTGATCTCCCTTGCACTTGTTAACGGTTTACATCAATGGCCGGTAATCAAGTGGTTTCTACCATGTTCGACATCAAGACATTTGTAATCACATGGATAGATTCGTATCATTGTGGGTTCAGCTTGAAGACCCTGGGGAGTCATGTTTTACCCAGGTTGCAATGGAGTTTGTATTGAGTTATATCACACGGATCCACTTTTGTATTGGTCGTGGCTGTGTTATCATCTCATCATGTATCTACGCTTGTGTCTTGTAGCCATGATTGTGTTCACTCGATCATTACTACCATGGATTTGCACTGTATTGGTCAGAAGCCATGTTTCACTTTATATAAGATTGTCAGTTTAGATTCATTTGTACTGCATCAGTGTCCTTCGTTCGACAAGTCTATTGCTATTACTTCTGTCAAAACACTTCACCTTTCTATCTTCAACAGCTTCATGCTTTGGGGGGCATTCTGTTACACCCAAAATCTACTCATCATAAGATTCAGTGTATACACCCCTAAATATATCTTGACTAAGTAATCAACCAGGGAGGATTTGTACCCAATTGTGCTAGGTTTTGAAGGGTCGTCGCAGGCTGCACACTAGCAACATGCGACGTTGCATCTTACCCCATTACAGGGTGTGACGAAGTCAGTTAGATGACAAAAATAGCTTCTTCGAGGTCCTTCTCGGAGCTTGCTGACTTGGGACCCTATCCCTGACCTCTTGGAGGAATTGGCATTTGGTTCCTAATACTTTGGAGAGATCCCTTAAGCCTCTCCTACCATCTCTCAACCTATCCTATCCATACCCTATCCACTTAGTCCTATATGAATGAAGCTCACTCCCATCCCAAAGGGAGGAAGTCTATGGTATCTACATGCTGGTGAAATCACCCTTGGAACATCTCCACTCACCTATTGGAGAACTCATACTTCCTTGGAAGGATATGGCAATCAGCTTTGTCGGAGAAGGGCTGCAGCATTAAGCCTTGGTTGTAGTTCTATATCTCTATTATGTACTTCCCTCTTTTTACAGTAATACAAATGCTTTCCACCAATATTGTTCATGTGTGTAATAATATTGAGTAGTTTACCTGCTTAACTGTTTACTTAGATCTCTTATTGTATAGATGCCTTTTACTCATTTCTCTTGTTTCTTGTATTGACAGGTCTTGCATCTTGGATCTGACGACCATGAGACGTGGAGCAGCATTCAGGAGAAAGGATTACGAAGTGAAAGGTAAGACATCTAATACTTGATCCTTAAGTTGATCTAGGAAATGCATTAGTAGTCTATTCTATTTGTTCTAGACTCACTTTGAGCTAGGGAGATCCTGCTCGCATCCGCTCGAGTGGATTGTCCGATAACAAAATGATGGAAGATAAACTTATTTTAAAGAATCAATATTTTCTGATTAAGGGAGTAGCAAAGAAACCCTTGTTGATGATAAACAAATACTGGAATAAACTAGATATAAAGGTTATTTCTACAATTTGTTTGTATCTAGAAAATAATGTTTACTTTAGTTTGGTAGGAGAAAAGACAACAAAAGCCACGTGGAAAAAGTTACATGACCTATATGAGAAAAACACATCATCAAATAAGGAGGGTGCTTTAGCCGTAGATAACTTAAATGAGTTCAACATAATTACCAGTCAGATTCCCTCATGTTTTCATGGCCCGGTGACTTCATTGTGCATTCATTTCGTAAACTAGGGTTTTGCTCAGTTTCCTTCAATGAAATCTCGCATTGGTGGGTCAACTCCACAAAACCCTCCACCGAGACAGTGTTGGTAGTGTTCCCACGTGGACATTTCCCATACACACTTGCAGGAGCCAACAGCATGCAATCTTGTTGCTCTGTTTGTTTTTTCGTTGCCGTACTGAAAGTCACCAAGTGTCCCTGAACGAAATTTTCATGCGACTTGCAACTCGACATAACTCGACAACCGGAGATCGAATCGACGAAACGTCGACTCCGTTGTTCTCCTGGAATGTGATTACTTCTAGGTAGCCCTCTCCCTCATGTTTTCGTGGCCCAGTGACTTCATTGTGCATTCATTTCGTAAACTAGGGTTTTGCTCAGTTTCCTTCAATGCAATCTCGCATTGGTGGGTTAACTCCACAAAACCCTCCACCGAGACAGTGTTGGTAGTGTTCCCAACTCGGAATTTCCCATACACACTTGCAGGAGCCAATGACATGCAATCTTGTTGCTCCGTTTGTTTTTTCGCTCCCGGACCGAAAGTCACCAAGTGTCCCTGAACATCATTTTCATGCGACTTGCAAATTGACATAACTCGAAAACCAGAGGTCGGATCGACGAACCGTCAACTCCGTTGGTCTCCTGGCATGTGATTACCTCTAGGTAGCCCTCTCCCTCGCATTTTCATGGCCTAGCGACTTCATTGTGCATTCATTTCGTAAACTAGGGTTTTGCTCAGTTTCCTTAAATGCAATCTCGCATTGGTGGGTCAACTCCGCAAAACGCTCCACCGAGCCAGTGTTGGTAGTGTTGCCACTTTGGAATTTCCCATACACACTTGCAGGATCCAACGGCACGCAATATTTTTGCTCCATTTTTTTTTGTTGCTCCTGGACCGAAAGTCACCAAGTGTCCCTGAACAACATTTTCACGCGACTTGCAACTAGACATAACTTGGCAACTTGAGGTCAGATCGATAAACCGTCGACTCCGTTGGTCTCCTGGAATGCGATTACCTCTAGGTAGCCCTCTCCCTCATGTTTTCATGGCCCAGTGAGTTCACTGTGCATTCATTTTGTAAACTACGGTTTTGCTCAATTTCCTTCAATGCAATCTCGCATTGGTGGGTCAACTTCGCAAAACATGTTGCATAATAAAACCAGGGTTCACAAATTAAGACATGGAACTAAAAACTAGGGTCTTATGAACTCTTTAGGTTTAGATCATGTACATAGGATATGCACATACATGAATGTTACACCTAAAATATTACCACCATTAGATTCAGTGTATAAATCCCTGAAGTTCCATTGGTTAAGTCATTTACCTGGAAAGGACACCACTACTTTTATGCTAGGTTTTGAGAGGTCGTCGCAGGATGCACTCATGCAAACTACGACGTCGCACCTTGCTCCACTACAGGGTGCGACGAAGTCAGTTAATGGAAAAAAATAGGCCTTTTGAGCTCATTCTCGAAGCCTGCTGACTTGTACCCTTATCCCTGACCTATTGGGGGCGCTGGCACTCGGTTCCTAACCTCTAGGAAGGATCCCCTATCACTCTCCTACCATATATCAACCTACCCTATCCATATCCTATCTACTTAGCCCTATATAAGTGAAGCTCTACCCCTCTCTAAAAGTAGGAAGTCTATGTTACTCTTATGCTGGTGAAATTAGGCTCATAGATATAGCACTATAGCTTCGGAGACATCCACTTCTCTCTAGGATATTTGGCATGGCTTGTCGAAAGGAGCTTGCAACATTAAGGAAATGGTTGTAATCCTCTTTTCTATTGTACTCTCCACTTTTCAATACAGTTAATACAATTGATTTCCATAAATGTTGTCGCATTGATGATGTTTAGAGTTTTCCCCCTTAACTGTTAACTTAGATCTATCATATGAAATGCATGCTTTCAATATTCTTGGTCTGTTATATGTTCAATAGGGTATAGCCATTTAAGATCTGGAAATGCGAGAGCATTGGATCAACGAAGGAGAAAGGGATCTGCAAATCCAAGGTAAACAATCTACTCTTCCATTTGCACTTCTATTTGATCTAGGAAAGTATTTTGTGTTCTGTCCTATTTGTTCTAGACTTACGTTAAGCTAGGGAGATCAGGCCTTGAGTCCCCTCTCGGTAGATTGTCCATCAAACAAATCTGGCGACCATACTGGGGAGAACATTGCTTTATAGTTGTCAATTTGAATGTTGTTTTTCATTTGATTTCTTTCCAAGCCATATCATTTTGTCATTTCCTTCGTAAAGTGGATTCCACCATCAGATATTCAGTTTGAAGAGTTTGATTAGCTTCCTTTGAGTTTGTACTTCTCATTTGCAGACCCTTTTATGCTCACTATTTGGAGAATTGGTTCATTTTTGAACTCAGATCTCACCTGTCGCACTTGGTCAGTGTACCCAGAGCGATACTGTGCATTTTTTATCTCTGTTCTTTGCCTATTAGTCTGTCATCGCGGCCCTTCCATTGGTCTACTGCGACGCCGTCTCACTCCCCGCATTGGTGAACTCTGACGTCGCACTGTGTATAAGCACAAAGTGCACCAATCTGCCATTTTTTCCATACAGGCATTCCCTCTCCAGTTTTGTTGTGAGTTTGGTTTGTGTGCAGACTCCCTCTGCAATGTATGATCCAGTCAGAGATCCCTTTTTCTTTGTATGATTGAGTTTTTTGGTTTGGTTGGAGTTGTTTTGGGTTCCATCTTAGACAAGTTTGAGACTTGGTAGTGGCAGATACTTTTGTCTCCCCCACCTGCATCCACTCACCCTTGCATTCCCTCCTCTCCTTCCCAGATCTAATCATTGTGTTGGATTAGTTTCCAGACCTCACTTGCATTCATTTTGTGAGTTTTGCTTGCTTTTAGTCTTGCTTGTTGCTGATTGATTTTGAGTGTTGAGTGTATTTTCAGTCTTTTGAGTGCTCGCTTTCTCTTGATATTTTATGAGTTATTATAGTGCTGCAAGTCATCTTTTCAGTTCAGTGTTCATGTTTAAAAGCATAGTTGTTGTCAAATTGTCATTTTGATGCACCCATTGAAAGATCAAAGAAACTTTATTTCCGTCATTTTTCAAGCTCATTTGAAGAACTGTATAAGCATGGGAATGTCTCATTCATAGATCTTTTGGAAAAGTTGAAAGAAAATTGCATTATTTGTGTTTTTCATGAATTATGAGTTGCTCATCTTCTTGAAAAATTCGAATATAGTTCAAGTTTTGCAAAAGTAATTCTGTGCTTTGGAAATTGCATTGTATCTTTTGGTTTTTGTGCTTTTAGGCCATCATAGTGAAATTGAAAAGTTTGCATACCTCACTTAGGAATTCTCTTTTTTCATTACTTAACATCATTTTCATTTTGAAAAGACAAAAGAAAAGGAAAAAGCATGCTTTGATTTGGCTTAGTAGTGTTGTGAAAATTTTTACGTTTCGTTGAAAAAGAAAAAGAATACTTCATAGTCATTTTTTGGTAGATTTGGGATTGTCTTGCATTGCATTGCTTTGGTTAAATTGTTGAAAAGAAAAAGAAAATTTCTCCTTCCCATACATAGAGTTCATTGAAAGAAAAGTGTATTTTCGCATGTAGTTAGGGCCTACATTATGTTTACGATTATGTACTCACCTCATGCATTCACCTAACCATCTAGATAAAATTAACGGTAGAACTAGGGTAAAATATTTAGCAACTTGTGTGTAAGTTAGAGACGTGTTCCGGCATCGTTAAGCGTGGTAGTTGTCGTTATTTTCCAGCACTGTATCCTGGGGGTATTGTAGTCTTCCACGTACTTATCGGTATATCGAGCTCCTTCACGTACCCACCAAGTCACCTTGAGTACTTGGCGTATATCGAAGGGTGTATCACATACTCGGTAGTATATCAGAAGGTCTCTTGCCGAACGATTGTGCATTAGACAACACCACTACGGATTTGAGCTCTCACGTACCTTGTGTATATCGGGAGACACCCTTAGGGTTCCTGAAACCAACTGAGTTAACCTTTTGGCCGTCTTGGTGGAGCAATACACCGAGAACAGCACTCGGGGAGCTACTACGCACGTACCGTCCAGGTAATCAGGTATGCAGAAAAGGGTACGGTCCCAATCCTCCTTGTCGCATCATATTGTTGGACCCTGCGGTATATCGCGAGTTGCGAAGCCTTGCCAATCTTGTGAGGTTCTAGACCTTGAATCCACTCTTATAACATAAGTTTGCTTGTGGCCTTAGTTTGTGTAGGGTTTTGTCTGGTCTGCTTTTCTTTTAGTTTTCCCTTAGGAGAAACTTTTCGTTTGATTCACTCTGGCTGACTTTCCTTGGAGAAGGTCTCGCATGATTCAGAATTTGCCACCCGAATATCCCCTTATTCAAGAGGTAATTTCGAGGGTAAGAATGGATCCACAAGCCAGGGTCGGGTCACATGAAGTGGAAAACCCCACTTTGAATGTTGGAGGAATTTTGTTTCCACATACTCCTCTTGATTCACCTGCCTCTCATCCCCCGTAGGGTGAAGAAGCACAAATCCCCACTTTACAAGACTCACCTCCCGTTGTACCGGGAGAGCCTGGATAATTGGAATGGATAAATCAACCCCAGGATGACCCTAGAGCAGCTGCTGGTCTTGCAGCGGCTTATTGGACATCTTCTATCGATCACCCAGTGGCCCATTTTTCCATTGCATCCCCAGCCAGTTGGGCTAGCCCTAACGACCGCTTAGCACCTTACCGTGAGAAATTGGCTCATTTACGAGCTATGGGTGAGGAGTTTCGAAATCTAAACTTTCAAATAAGATTCGACGACAGACCAATCCCAGGTCGCTCTTTATCTTTCGAGTCACCGGAATCATCCACGCAACACGTGACCACTACTGAAACTGGTCAACCATCCATTACTGCACATGTATCTCCTAGACAGGAGACTAGTTTAGTACCTCCCATAACCCAACCTGTTGAAGGACAACAGTCCAATGCACTCGTAACTACCGCAGTTACGTTACCTGCTCCTCCCCCACCCCAAATTTCGCAGGGAGGATATTCTTTAACCCCTACCTTCCTTACGGGCAGTGGCAATCCTACGGTGAATAATCAACAACCAGTGTTGGGCCAACCTTTTCCTAGTGGTCAACAAGTTGTTGCTAGGGGGAAACCCCTATCTCTTAACCATAATACTGTAGCAGGGATTCCCATCGAGCCTTCCGTTGGAAATTCCATACCTCGTGGACCTTCCACTTCGGGACTATCCCATGTTGGGGGACCGTCCAACGTAATTCAACCTCCATTGAGTCAAGTGTATCCAGGTCATCTTAACCCTATGCCGGGTCAAATTAATCATGGAAACGCACTCTACGGGGTACCCTACCCTGTAATCTTTACACTCTATGGGGTCAACAAATTGTTTTACAACATGGACCCCCACTTACAGTCTCGCAAGTCCCTCCACCCCCATTTGGTCTACCCCCACCTCCCATTGGAGGTGGTGGGACCCCACATAATTATGGAGGAGTTGGACCTCTAACTTTTGGTGGAGGACCACCTCACTTCGGTCATCATGGCCCACCTCCCCCTGGTGGAGGTGGTGGAGGACCACCCCCTCCTCCCGGTGGAGGCGGGGGAGGACCATCTCATCCCGATAGTGGCGGAGGCGCACCACCCCCTCCTGATGGTGGTGGTGGAGGAACTTATAATCCTGGTGGTGGTGGTGGTGGTGGACCCCCACCCTACTATGGTGGAGGTGGCGGAGGAGGATCTTACCCTTCCGGCGGCGACGATGGCCCACCACCCCCTCCCGGCGGAGTTGGTGGAGGCCCATCCTATCCTGGTGGTGGTGGACCACCACCCCCTCCCGGCGGAGACAGTGGTGGTCCATCCTACCCTGGTGGTGGTGGAGGACCCCCACCATTTGGAGGTGGCCTACCCCCTCCCAGCGACGGAGGCGGGCCCCCACCTAATGGTAACGGGCCACCTTATTTTGGTTATGGACCACCTTACTATGGCGGCGAACCTACATTTGGTCCAGGCGGCCAGTACCCCTACGACCAGTTTCCTCCTGGAACACCCTATGGTCAGTCGATACAAGGTCCCACAGGTCCTTACACGCCTTATTTGTACTATCAGTACTCGCAGCCAAAGCTGCAACTGCCCTTTTTGGCTACTTTAGATCTACCTGACCAATCTCGTTTAACTAATGACCCCATTTACCATGGAACTAATTGGCCACCCATTCCGGTGAAACTTCCGTCAGATATCCCAAAATTTGATGGTAAGCCAGGTGAGGATCCTAAAAACCACTTATGGTGTTCATCCAACTCCCTGATGGACGACTCGATCCGTCTTTCGTGATGACATACCACTTATGGTGTTCATCCAACTCCCTGATGGACGACTCGATCTGTCTTCGTTTATTTTAACGAACTCTCACTGGTTTGGCTGCCAAGTGGTATATTGAATTACCACCCCATTCTTTTCTTGATTTTGGTTCTCTTGTTATGAATTTTTTGACTCATTTCCAGCTTCCTATACGGTATGAAATTGGTACAGATCTTTTAACCTCGCTTCGTCAAAATACCGCTACTCATATATCAAATCATATATATGAGTGGCGGAGGAGACGACATCTCATTAAGGCTCATATTCCAGATCATCTCCTAGCGGACTGGTTTACGAAGTCTCTCATCCCGACCATAGCACGAGATGTTTCCATGGGAGGTGCAGTCACTGAGGAATAGGCCATCGCACGTGCCCACTTACTAGACTTAGTCTATGCTTAGTCTGGCACATTGTTTGATATCCTTCCTGACGCACTCCGCAACACTTACGACCCCACGAAACCACCCAAGGGACCTCAAACTGATGGCATCATTGGATCCCTTACCACCTAGCCTTCTTCTCAAACAATTGGTTCGTCGAACCCCTCGGGTTCTTCCCCATCACCAACACAGGTTGGTCATGGCACCACCAAATCATCCACTCCTGTTGTCACCGAAGAAGTGAATTCTGTTTCATCTGTTTCAGCTCAAAATTATGGTGGTAAGAAGAAGAATAAGGAGAAACCTAAGAAATCTTCCACCCAACAGGAACAAAAGAGCACCCCTGATGATACCAAACAGAAAAGGAAGTTGAAGTATCCTTGACTAGTGTGTGGTAATGATCACTTTTCTAAAGAGTGCCCCCATAGAGACGAAGTTCAAAAGTTTCTTAAGGGTAAACCCACACCCACAGTTCTCAATGATCCTTTCCCTCCTCAAAATTAGCAGACAATCGCTCACACTTCTTCTTCCCAAGCAGAAGCATCCACCACCACACATGTTCTCATGGTGCGTAACGAGACCATCAACTTGAATACTTGTTCTCGTTTGTATGACTCCGTTCCAGCTAAGGAACCTATTGGAATTAATACTGAAAACACTTCCACTTCGATGCCAGACGTCACCATACCGGTTGCGCCTCTCACCATAGAGAATCCCTCTCTCGAGTCAATGTTGTGTCCACCCAAGAGAACGATTAGAAAATCGGTTTTTAATCCCAATGCTCGAGGTGATCAAAACGAAAACATTGTAGAGGACCTAGCACAATCTCCTTGTGTTATGTCAATGCTTGAGGTCTTGAAAATTTGTCCCAATCAGCGTAAGACTCTCCTCGCTGCCATCGGTGCAGTAGACCCGGATTCATCAAACACCATTATGTTCCGGCTAGAGTATTTCAAACCGAGGCTCTCCCATCAAATGGCGTTTCAAGTTTCCTCAAACATTGCTGGGAAGATAATCCATCGTACCATTTTGGACAAAGGAGCCTCCACGTCAGTCATGTCAATCACATTTTGGAGAGCTATTGGCTCTACCGAGTTGAACCGTTCTCCTACAACTTTGAGAGCCTTCGACGGACGTGGCTTTCAACCTCGTGGGCTGTTACAAGATTTACCAGTCGAGCTGGGGGGCAAGACCGCAACACTTAACGTGGAAGTGGTCGCTGCCCCGTTGGATTACAACATTCTGCTTGGTCGTAATTGGTTTTACGCCATGACTGTGGTCGCATCATCTGTCTTCTGCATAGTACAATTCCCCCATCAAGGCCGAATTGTCACAGTCGACCAACTGGATTTATGCACACCTGAAACCGCTTCTCATCCAGGTGATAACGTTGCTTCCATTGGACAATCTTCACAGAAGTATGAGAGTGTGGGGGTTGGCCTCCTTAAGGATTCATCCCTTATGGGCATCTTTCCTACTTCGGATCCCCTAAACCATGTTTCCATGGTCAACATGATCTCCTCGCAAACTACATCTATCCCCAACTCCACTGATTGTCACATACCCACCCATTTAACCAATGCAAGGCAGGGTACATGATGCCAAATTCAGGGCTTTCCCATGATCTCAGCCCATTAGTTAGATTCATATAAATAAATTATGAATGTGCAGATGTAAAACAAATCAATTATGATGCACAACGGAATTAAAACATCCACACACATTACTCATGCATACATCATATCAACAGTTATTGAATTAATATAGTGCAGAAGTGAATATAGAGGCATAAAAACACTTATCTTCATTTTTCAACTGCCCAAGCAACTAGCTATGTCGCTGCAATGTTCCACCCAGCCATAGGCTCTTCGACAGCTTATACTGAGTCCGTCCGAAGGCCACCCCCAAGCTGGGCATGATTCCTTCAAGGAAAAAGGGGACATTCACTCTTTCACAACCAATTAATCATTCCATCTGAGCCAAGCCAATCCATAGCTGGGTTTATCAGGCTACAATTGAGCACTGGATTATTGCACTCAAGATCAAGCCCAAGCCATGGATACCCATACCCATACCCAACATACTCTGCTCCCACGCAGTAAGCACAAACAGGGGGCAGGGATACACATTTTATACAGTGGGATTTACAAATAAGGCGGCCATGGGTTTTCCCAAAAACGGATTGTGGGATGGGAAAACAACCACAGGGGGGAAAACGATTTCTTCCCCACATATCTCAGCCTTCAACAGCCCAACACGGTCTCTATTGAACCCCCCATTCGATTTCCCTTCTTCCCCCTGGTATACCAAACATAAAATGCCCTTCTCTACTGAGGAAATGAAGAAAACGCTGCAACCTGCCTGGAAGTCGACCAGGTAGCTCTGAACTCGTGAGGCAGGAAGAATAATCATGGATAATGGCTTGGGGGAGAAATTCATGGCTCTTTTCTTTCCCAAGGAGACAAACACGTTTTTTCCATAAAGGGTGGCTTGCCCATACCTAAATTTGGACAACCATACCTCTCCATTCCCAAGGCATTAACTACCTCAACCAACCCTTGGGAGAAAATCAATGGTTGGGTACAAAAGTCAACATGGGTAGTTGAGGGTTTGATGGGTTCTCCCCAGTTCCTTGTGAAATCATGCCCCCATATCTTTGTTGCATTGCATAGCTAGTTGTGGGTATTTTTATTAAAATGCATATTACATGATGTTGAAGTTCCAATGTGCCCAGCTAGCACGCAAACCATATGCATCAATAAATCGATGGCGGGGCCTTGGCCTTGAGCTCCTCACCATGATTTCATAACAATATTACATCAATTACATTTGAATGTAATGGGGTCGATAATGGGGATGTTACATTCCCCTCCCCTTGGAATAACACCGTCCTCGGTGTTCCAATACTTTAGATTATATACCCACTTTACACATGTCCAAAATTCACAACTGGTGGTAGGTCTGTCCTGCAATTCATCTCTTTACTTTGGCCTTTCACGATCAAGTCCTTTGGTTTCCTCAAGCTGCTCCTGCTAGCTTTGGTCTTCCAGCTCTGCAGGTGGGCATTGCTCCAGAGCAATCCCTTTCCGTTATTCACCTTCCAGCTGATCTTCAAGTCTGGAATTTCATGGATGCCATCTTTCTTGTTGTCCCGGCAACTATTTGTGAGACTTATCATGGCAATTCCTATTAGGACAAGCATAACACAATAATAAAATTAGTTAATTATTTTCCTAATTGACTTGGAACATCCATGCTTTACTCATGAGTCTTCCACACATTTCATGCTTTCCCACACACACATGAACTCATTCATGTTCATCCTTTCACAAGAAAATAACTATTTCAGCATTCACAATTCATTTGAAGCAATGAAACACAATTTGTTTTCATTTATGACATGCACTCAACAATCCTTTTGTTTCTAAGATGCATCAGTCAAAAGAAAGAGAAGAATAAGAGATTTCCCCCTCTTAGTCTTGTTCCAATCTGGAGCCACACCATCACTGGTGGTTCTATGCTCCTTGGCCTCTTTCACTTCAATGTGAATGCTTGACTTGCCCTTTCTTAGCTATGACACTTTAGTGTCTAAGGTCTGTCTAATGGCTTTCAACCAGGAAACCCTTCCCCATTGTCGCTTACAGAACCTTTCGCTGCTAGGACCCACACAGTTCCACTAGCACCATCTTTCATTACTGCTCATACTGAGCTCTTTAGGATAGTCATATGTCCACATGCATCTTCCAGATGCTTTCATAGTCCTTTCTTCCAGCAATACCTACACTCAAACATTGAGTCAATTCACATGTTTAGTGTATTTTCATAAGGTTTATTTCCAAATGAGAATTTAAGAAACCATAATTAAATCATATACACATGTATATTCATAAGCAAAAAGTTGCAAGATAACCAAATACTTATCTGTATCGGATGTCTTCACTTTACTCCATAGGATCCCTCTTTTCTTTCCAGGCATTGAATTTCCCGTGGATACAACAATGAATGTTGGGTCAGCACGCAGGCTACTCCACAACCATTCGAATAGGCAATGCCAGGCCAGTACGCTGACTGGTTTAAAGGGAATGTTTGGCCAGCACGCCGGCTGCTCCACAACATTAAGTGGTTAATGTTTCCACCAACTATTCTCTAAATTTACCAAGAATTTCATAGCACCCAACCAGTTACTTTCTGGATTTACCAAGAATTTTATAGCTCCCACCAGTTACTCTCTGGCTTTACCAAGAATTTATAGCTCCCACCAGTTACTCTCTGGATTTACTAAGCATTTATAGTTCTTTCAGGGTCCTTGCTTCCTGTAATGGCCAAGGTTTCCAACAAAGAAACAACAGTGTATTGGCTTGATTGTTATAAGACTTGTACCTGAAGTCTCCATTATTCGAAACAAGAAATAAATGAAAATGAATACTTATCTGTATTGTGCATTTTCCTCGCTACTCCACAGGTTTCCTTCTTTTCTTTACAAGCCTTGGATCACCTATGGGGTGGATGCTTGGCCAGCACACATGCTGCTCCACAACATCATTCGAATAGGCAATGCCAAGCCAGTGCACCGACTAGGTTTATCAGGCATCCCAAAATCAGTATGCTAAGCCAGTACACCGACTGGGTTTATCAAGCATTTCAAAAATCAGTATGCTAAGCCAGTACGCCGACTGAGTTTATCAAGCATTTCAAAAATCAGTATGCTAAGCCAGTACGCCGACTGGGTTTATCAAGCATTTCAAAAATCAGTATGCTAAGCCAGTACGCCGACTGGGTTTATCAAGCATTTCAAATATCAGTATGCTAAGCCAGTACGCCGACTGGGTTTATCAAGCATACAATAACCATTTCCAAGCCAGTTCTCCGACTGGGTTTGTCAGGAAATATCACCCTTCACCAATACCTCCACAACATGCAAGTAACCAATGCCAAGCTAGTATACCGACTGGGTTTGTCAGGCATTAATTTAACAACATTCCAAGCCAGTACACCGACTGGGTTTATCAGGCATCCAGCAACCTTTCGCCACAACTCCCAAATAACCAATGCCAAGCCAGTACAACGACTGGGTTTATTAGGCATACAACAACCATTGCCAAGCCAGTACATCGACTGGGTTTATCAGGCAATATGAACAACATAATATGATTACGTGACTTCTTTTCTTATGCAACCAATGGTTCCCTCCAGGAACTCCATAGGTGACTCACTTGACTGCAGGCTAGCATGGCCCCACAATACCCACTCACACTACACAAGGATGATACCCCTTTTCTGCAACACAGCTCCTCGGGCCTATCCATCCCTTCTAGTGTCCTTTAGTGTGAGCGTAGAAAGGTTACCACTTCCCATACAGTCCTCTTGAGCACCCTTTCTTCACTTTGCCTCTTACGTGCAACACCAAGTTGCCTTTATGTAAGCTGTTGGCACAAGAAGGATAAGCAGGCTCATCAGTATTGCTGCCCAAAAATTGTAATCATATTTCATATCATTCACTATCAAGTATTGAAACACTAGGAATGCGTCCATTCCCTTAGGGTGTAGTCAATATTGAAAACCCTACCATGACCCAGCACCAGAAAAGGTGTGCACCCCCTTTCTGATGTGCACCATGTAGGCCCTAATCATACTCAAGCAGTTTGCAATGATATACATAAGATAGAGCATGCTCAGCATATTAACCCTAATAATTTAGACATGCATATTCTTGTCTAGGGTCACAGAATACTCATTCATTTTGCATATGTGTCTCACATGCCTTCTGGGCATAGCTTTACCATCTCACTTTCATGGTTTACCGTCATGCGGTTTGGCTGAGACATTATCAATGGCGTTTCACCCGAAACCCATTTCCAGAGCATGGGATCCTTCCCATCTAGTTTGGCTTCTGCAGGCCATCACACATGGTCTTCCTGCAATGTGTCATCCTGGCACACTTTATCAAATAGCCAAACAGTCAGCAACATTTAGCAATAAGCTTCAAATATGATTGTTCCATAACCAATCAATAGCATTAATAATTAAATTCAATATGAATTTACAATTCTGTCCCTTACAGAAATTGATTTGCTTAGCAACAAGTCTCTCCTCATATTGTTTGGCTCTTGTAAGTGGTATCACTCTGCCCATTATGGTTTCACCCTTGCTACCATACCTGAACATCCACCTACAGCATGTCCTCCTGACACAATTCTATATAAGCCAAACAATCATTAGCAATTTTAAGCAAATTCTCAAATCTGAAATTTGTAACTCTGTTTTCCTGCAGAAATTAGATTTGCAACTATAAGACTATTCTCATAAACTTAAACTAGACAATTTTCAGAATCGTTTCATGCGTAAATTTACAACCATGAGAACCTTCTCATAACCTTTGGCTTTTGCACATGGTAGATCCCGGTCTTTACTATGGACTTATCCTCATTGCCATACACAAGACTTTTCTACCTGGAAACTGAAACTTCAATCAGCCAAACACGTTGTGAGTATCTACGCACATAATCATTCATTGCCATAACAGTCATTGAAGTGATCTCAGAATTATAATACTCAATAATTCAAACACCTCCAGCTGTTTATCATTTGAAATGCTATGAAATATATATACATTTATATATATATATCATTATCACAATAGAATTTCAAGACATAGTCACACTATCCATGCAACTTAAATAAATCGTAAATACTCATTATTTCACAGTCATATCATTCATACAACTCTGTCCTTCCACAGAGCATTCTAGCAGCCCATCGATCATGATTTGGCTCTTCATGTACTTACTATTCTGCATTACCATAATTAGGACCACCAGTCCTCACTTGCTTTGGTTATTAAGCACATAACCAACATACACATGGCATGATATAAATTCATATGAATGCATTGAGATTTCTAAAGAGTCATAGGGTGTAAGGATCGTTTCCTTCACTTACCACACCTCACCAAGATTGGTAGGTTAACAGTCCCAATAGGCATTCCATATCACATGCAAACTAACTCAACATAGCTCAATCATAGTTGAAGAGATCTTTCCAAATTCTCTTTCAATATTCATGCAATTTGGCACCAATAATCATTACCTGCATGGTTACCATTAACATCACCTGATGTTACCTGATCAATTGGACTCTTACCAAGGCTGCTCAATCCTTTTGCCAATTTTATGATCATAGATTTGTTGCACCATCCTTTCTGCATAAGGTTGTTGGCTTCATGCAACAACATCCTCAGCACATTTAGCCATGCTCTTTGTTATCTTTGGTCCTACAACCAATACCAACATCAATAGTGATTATCAACCACAATATTCTCCATTAGTGGTTCATTGCATATGCAGACTTCATTATTCTACCAATATGCAATATCTCATTTATGCACAAGCATTTCCATATGCACTATGCAATATTTGTTAAGGTGCCATCTAGTGCATATACATCTATGTAATCCCTTGCATTTTTAACATTTTTATGCCATATGACAATTTCATAATTATAAGCATGATAACAAATAGGGGTTTAAATAATTCTTCCATTTTCGATCCCTCATTGTAACATGGAATTCCTCTTCCCTATCATGCAATTGTAAAAATTGCCCATATTGGCAACAAAATTGGTTTGTCAAAACAGCTGTTGGCACTCTTATGCACTAAATATATATGATATTTGTAGACCTCATTCAAAATCTGGTCATGCATCATTGTTCCCTGCTGGACAAGCTTTCCAATGCTTGTCTTCATGCTCCATTCCGACATCGGGTGCGGGAACTGCATCTCTTAAAAAATGACAACTTTCACTCCAATTCTGCACATTTTACACAGTTGCATTTTGGTCCAGAAGGCCAATTTCAGCCACCTGTGGAAGAAAATATATGAGGAATCACAAAAACATATCTATTGGGCGAATTTAGTCCATATAACAAGGAACACTCATCAATTCACGGATTTCAATTACAATGCACCATTCATCTTCTGTGAATTTCTGGGTTTTGCTACTTCTCACTTTTCACATTTTTCCAAAATTCCAAATTTTGGGCCAAAAATGGATATCTCCCAAACGGTGCATTTCTGGGAAATCTTCGTCTAACGGAAACTGTCCATATTAATGAGAATATGAAATGTCTACTTTAGTAAAATTTTTGATTCCCACATCTAGGGTCACTTTTATTGTCCACCAGCTTTTCAAAATCCCGAAAAAGTGGCCCGGAACAGTGCTTTTTGGCCTTTTTGATCACCCCGACTTCACATCCCTTGGAGTTTGGCTCCAAGATTCTGAACTTAACATCGTGCCTGCTTCATGACTGCCTCATATCAATTTCAGCTCAAACAGACCTTCTGTCAAGCCTTGGGACTCCGTCCTTCAAAAGTCACTATTATCCATTTTCTGTCAGATCGGAGTGTAATGGGCTCGGGGTCTTCACTGGTTCTTTCATGGCCTTCGTCAATGGCCTCCGAGCCCCACAGGAATCATCCCATTCTGAGCATGGATGCTCCCTCTATCCAAAAATTGAGTTTTCGTCACTTACTCGTTTTTTTTTTTTTGCCGCCATTACGGGGCGGTTCGTCGATCACTCCCACAATTCGGCAAAGGCTCCCGTAGTTGCGGAGCCATTCGGCGAATGCTCCCGCAATTGCGGAGCCATTCGGCGAATGCTCCCGCAGTTGCGGAGCGATTCGCGGAACGCTTCTGTTGCGGAGCGATTCGGCGAATGCTCCCGCAGTTGCTAAGCCATTCGCGGAATGCTTCCGCCATTTCGGAAGACTTTCCCGAATTCTTCCGTGTTGCGGAACCATTCGCGGAATCCTTTCGCAGTTTCGGAAGACATTCCCAAACTCTTCTGCGATTTCGGAACCGTTCGCGGAATCCTTTCGCAGTTTCGGAAGACATTCCCGAACTCTTCTGTGTTGGGGAACCATTCGCGGAATCCTTCCGCAGTTTCGGAAGAAATCCTAGAAACTTAGAAAATTTTTGAAATTGAATTTTTTTTCTTAACTATCAGTGCTGAGTAGGAAGCATACTTACCTCTGCACCTATGATAGGTAGCCCCATAAAGGCCCAATGCTGCAACCAGCAGCTCTGATACCATCTGTCACATACCCACCCATTTAACCAATGCAAGGCAGGGTACATGATACCAAATTTAGGGCTTTCCCATGATCTCAGCCCATTAGTTAGATTCATATAAATAAATTATGAATGTGCAGATGTAAAACAAATCAACTATGATGCACAACGGAATTAAAACATCCACACACATTACTCATGCATACAGCATATCAATAGTTATTGAATTAATATAGTGCAGAAGTGAATATAGAGGCATAAAAACACTTATCTTCATTTTCCAACTGCCCAAGCAACTAGCTATGTCGCTGCAACGTTCCACCCAGCCATAGGCTCTTCGACAGCTTATACTGAGTCCGTCCGAAGGCCACCCCCGAGCTGGGCATGATTCCTTCAAGGAAAAAGGGGACATTCACTCTTTCACAACCAATTAATCATTCCATCTGAGCCAAGCCAGTCCATAGCTGGGTTTATCAGGCTACAATTGAGCCCTGGATTATTGCACTCAAGCTCAAGCCCAAGCCATGGATACCCATATCCATACCCAACATACTCTGCTCCCACACAGTAAGCACAAACAGGGGGCAGGGATACACATTTTAGACAGTGGGATTTACAAATAAGGCGGCCATGGGTTTTCCCAAAAACGTTCCCAACCAAAAACGAATTGTGGGATGGGAAAACAACCACAGGGGGGAAAACGATTTCTTCCCCACATATCTTAGCCTTCAACAGCCCAACACGGTCTCTATTGAACCCCCCATTCGATTTCCCTTCTTCCCCCCTGGTATACCACACAGAAAACGCCCTTCTCTACTGGGGAAATGAAGAAAACGCTGCAACCTACTTGGAAGTCGCCTAGGTAGCTCTGAACTCGTGAGGGAGGAAGAATGATCATGGATAATGGCTTGGGGGAGAAATTCATGGCTCTTTTCTTGCCCAAGGAGACAAACACGTTTTTCCATAAAGGGTGGCTTGCCCATACCCGAATTTGGACAACCATACCTCTCCATTCCCAAGGCATTAACTACCTCAACCAACCCTTGGGAGAAAATCAATGGTTGGGTACAAAAGTCAACATGGGTAGTTGAGGGTTTGATGGGTTGTCTCCCAATTCCTTGTGAAATCATGCCCCCATCTCTTTGTTGCATTGCATAGCTAGTTGTGGGTATTTTTATTAAAATGCATATTACATAATGTTGAAGTTCCAATGTGCCCGACTAGCACGCAAACCATATGCATCAATAAATCGATGGCGGGGCCTTGGCCTTGAGCTCCTCATCATGATTTCATAACAATATTACATCAATTACATTTGAATGTAATGGGGTCGATAATGGGGACGTTACATTCCCCTCCCCTTGGAATAACACCGTCCTCGGTGTTCCAATACTTTAGATTATATACCCACTTTACACATGTCCAAAATTCACAACTGGTGGCAGGTCTGTCCTGCAATTCGTCTCTTTACTTTGACCTTTCACGATCAAGTCCTTTGGTTTCGTCAAGCTGCTCCTACTAGCTTTGGTCTTCTAGCTCTGCAGGTGGGCATTGCTCCAGAGCAATCCCTTTCCGTTATTCACCTTCCAGCTGATCTTCAAGTCTGGAATTTCATGGATGCCATCTTTCTTGTTGTCCCGACAACTATCTGTGAGACTTATCATGGAAATTCCTGTTAGGATAAGCATAACACAATAATAAAATTAGTCAATTATTTTCCTAATTGACTTGGAATGTCCATGCTTTACTCATGAGACTTCCACACATTTCATGCTTTCCCACACACACATGAACTCATTCATGTTCATTCTTTCACAAGAAAATAACTATTTCAGCATTCACAATTGATTTCAAGCAATGAAACACAATTTGTTTTCATTTATGACATGCACTCAATAATCCTTTGTTTCTAAGATGCATTAGTCAAAAGAAAGAGAAGAGTAAGAGTTTCCCCCCTCTTAGTCTTGTTCCAATCCGGAGCCACACCATCAATGGTGGTTCTATGCTCCTTGGCCTCTTTCACTTCAATGTGAATGCTTGACTTGCCCTTTCTTAGCTATGACACTTTAGTGTCTAAGGTCTGTCTAATGGCTTTCAACCAGGGAACCCTTCCCCATTGTCGCTTACAGAACCTTTGGCTGCTAGGACCCACACAGTTCCACTAGCACCATCTTTCATTACTGCTCATACTGATCTCTTTAGGACAGTCATATGTCCACATGCATCCTCTAGATGCTTTCATAGTCCTTGCTTCCAGCAATACCTACACTCAAACATTGAGTCAATTCACATGTTTAGTGTATTTTCATAGGGTTTATTTTCAAATGAGAATTTAAGAAATCATAATTAAATCATATACACATGTATATTCATAAGCAAAAAGTTGCAAGATAACCAAATACTTATCTGTATCGGATGTCTTCACTTTACTCCATAGGATCCCTCTTTGCTTTCCAGGCATTGGATTTCCCGTGGATACAACAATGAATGTTGGGCCAGCACGCAGGCTACTCCACAACCATTCGAATAGGTAATGCCAGGCCAATACGCTGACTGGTTTTAAGGGAATGTTTGGCCAGCACGCCGACTGCTCCACAACATTAGGTGGTTAATGTTTCCACCAACTATTCTCTGAATTTACCAAGAATTTCATAGCGCCCAACCAGTTACTTTCTGGATTTACCAAAAATTTTATAGCTCCCACCAGTTACTATCTGGCTTTACCAAGCATTTATAGCTCCCACCAGTTACTCTCTTGATTTACCAAGCATTTATAGTTCTTTCAGGGTCCTTGCTTCCTGTAATGGCCAAGGTTTCCAACAAAAAAACAACAGTGTATAAGCTTGGTTGTTATAAGACTTGTACCTGAAGTCTTCATTATTCGAAACAAGAAATAAATGAAAATGAATACTTATCTGTATTGTGCATTTTCCTCGCTACTCCACAGGTTTCCTTCTTTTCTTTACAAGCCTTGGATCACTTGTGGGGTGGATGCTTCGCCAGCACACATGCTTCTCCACAACATCATCCGAATAGGCAATGCCAAGCCAGTGCGCCGACTGGGTTTATCAGGCATCCCAAAATCAGTATGCTAAGCCAGTACGCCGACTGGGTTTAGCAAGCATTTCAAAAATCAGTATGCTAAGCCAGTACGCCGACTGGGTTTATCAAGCATTTCAAAAATTAGTATGCTAAGCCAGTACGCCGAATGGGTTTATCAAGCATTTCAAAAATCAGTATGCTAAGCCAGTACGCCGACTGGGTTTGTCAGGAAATATCACCCTTCACCAATACCTCTACAACATGCAAGTAACCAATGCCAAGCTAGTACACCGACTGGGTTTTTCAGGCATTGATTTAACAACATTCCAAGCCAGTACACCAACTGGGTTTATCAGGCATCCAGCAATCTTTCGCCACAACTCCCAAATAACCAATGCCAAGCCAGTACGCCGACTAGGTTTATCAGGCATACAACAACCATTGCCAAGCCAGTACATCGACTGGGTTTATCAGGCAATATGAACAACATAATATGATTACGTGACTTCTTTTCTTATGCAACCAGTGGTTCCCTCCAGGAACTCCATAGGTGACTCACTTGATTGCAGGCTAGCATGGCCCCACAATACCCACTCACACTACACAAGGATGATACCCCTTTTCTGCAACACAGCTCCTCAGGCCTATCCATCCCTTCTAGTGTCCTTTAGTGTGAGCGTAGAAAGGTTACCACTTCCCATACAGTCCTCTTGAGCACCCTTTCTTCACTTTGCCTCTTACGTGCAACACCAAGTTGCCTTTGTGTAAGCTGTTGGCACAAGAAGGATAAGCAGGCTCATCAGTATTGCTACCCAAAAATTTTAAGCATATTTCATATCATTCACTATCAAGTATTGAAACACTAGGAATGCGTCCATTCTCTTAGGGTGTAGTCAATATTGAAAATCCTACCATGACCCAGCACCAGAAAAGGTGTGCACCCCCTTTCTGATGTGCACCATGTAGGCCCTAATCATACTCAAGCAGTTTGCAATGATATACATAAGATAGAGCATGCTCTGCATATTAACCCTAATAATTTAGACATGCATGTTCTTGTCTAGGGTCACATAATACTCATTCATTTTGCATATGTATCTCACATGCCTTCTGGGCATAGCTTTACCATCTCACTTTCATGGTTTACCGTCATGCGGTTTGGCTGAGACATTATCAATGGCGTTTCACCCGAAACCCATTTCCAGAGCATGGGATCCTTCCCATCTAGTTTGGCTTCTGCAGGCCATCACACATGGTCTTCCTGCAATGTGTCATCCTGGCACACTTTATCAAATAGCCAAACAGTCAGCAACATTTAGCAATAAGCTTCAAATATGATTGTTCCATAACCAATCAATAGCATTAATAATTAAATTCAATATGAATTTACAATTCTGTCTCCTACAGAAATTGATTTGCTTAGCAATGAGTCTCTCCTCATATTGTTTGGCTCTTGTAAGTGGTATCACTCTGCCCATTATGGTTTCACGCTTGCTACCATACCTGAACATCCACCTACAACATGTCCTCCTGACTCAATTCTATATAAGCCAAACAATCATTAGCAATTATAAGCAAATTCTCAAATCTGAAATTTGTAACTCTGTTTTCCTACAGAAATTAGATTTGCAACTATGAGACTATTCTCATAAACTTAAACCAGACAATTTTCAGATTCATTTCATGCGTAAATTTACAACCATGAGAACCTTCTCATAACCTTTGGCTTTTGCACATGGTAGATCCCGGTCTTTACTATGGACTTATCCTCATTGCCATACGCAATACTTTTCTACCTGGAAACTGAAACTTCAATCAGCCAAACACGTTGTGAGTATCTATGCACATAATCATTCATTGCCATAACAGTCACTGAAGTGATCTCAGAATTATAATACTCAATAATTCAAACACCTCCAGCTGTTTATCATTTGAAATGTAATGAAATATATATACATTTCTATTTATGTATCATTATCACAATAGAATTTCAAGACATAGTCACACTATCCATGCAACTTAAATAAATCGTAAATACTCATTATTTCACAGTCATATCATTCATACAACTCTGTCCTTCCACAGAGCATTCTAGCAGCCCATCGATCATGATTTGGCTCTTCATGTACTTACTATTCTGCATTACCATAATCAGGACCACCAGTCCTCACTTGCTTTGGTTATTAGGCACATAACCAACATACACATGGCATGATATAAATTCATATGAATGCATTGAGATTTCTAAACAGTCATAGAGTGTAAGGATCGTTTCCTTCACTTACCCACACCTCACCAAGCTTTGTAGGTTAACAGTCCCAATAGGTATTCCATATCACATGCAAACTAACTCAACATATCTCAAACATAGTTGAAGAGATCTTTCCAAATTCTCTTTCAATATTCATGCAATTTGGCACCAATAATCATTACCTGCATGGTTACCATTAACATCGCCTGATGTTACCTGATCATTTGGACTCTTACCAAGGCTGCTCAGTCCTTTTGCCAATTTTATGATCATAGATTTGTTGCACCATCCTTTCTGCATAAGGTTGTTGGCTTCATGCAACAACATCCTCAGCACATTTAGCCATGCTCTTTGTTATCTTTGGTCCTACAATCAATACCAACATCAATAGTGATTATCAACCACAATATTCTCCATTAGTGGTTCATTGCATATGCAGACTTCATTATTCTACCAATATGCAATATCTCATTTATGCACAAGCATTTCCATATGGACTATGCTATGTTTGTTAAGGTGCCATCTAGTGCATATACATCTATGTAATCCCTTGCATTTTTAACATTTTTATGCCATATGACAATTTCATAATTATAAGTATGATAACAAATAGGGGTTTAAAGAATTCTTCTCTTTTCGATCCCTCATTGTAACATGGAATTCCTCTTCCCTATCATGCAATTGTAAAAATTGCCCATATTGACAACAAAATTTGTTTGTCAAAACAGCTGATGGCACTCTTCTGCACTAAATATCTATGATATTTGTAGACCTCATTCAAACTCTGGTCATGCATCATTGTTCCCTGCTGGACAAGCTTTCCAATGCTTGTCTTCATGCTCCATTCCGACATCGGGTGCGGGAACTGCATCTCTTCAAAAATGACAACTTTCACTCCAATTCTGCACATTTTACACAGCTGCATTTTGGTCCAGAAGGCCAATTTCAGCCACCTGTGGAAGAAAATATATGAGGAATCACAAAAACTTATCTATTTGGCGAAGTTAGTCCATATAACAAGGAACACTCATCAATTCATGGATTTCGATTCCGATGCACCATTCATCTTCTGTGAATTTCTGGGTTTTGCTACTTCTCACTTTTCACATTTTTCCAAAATTTCAAATTTTGGGCCAAAAATGGCTATCTCCCAAACGGTGCATTTCTGGGAAATCTTCGTCTAACGAAAACTGTCCGTCTTAATGAGAATATGAAATGTCTAGTTCAGTAAAAAAAATTATTCCCACATCTAGGGTCACTTTTATTGTCCACCAGCTTTTCAAAATCCCGAAAAAGTGGCCCGGAACAGTGCTTTTTGGCCTTCTTGATCACCCCGACTTCACATCCCTTGGAGTTTGGCTCCAAGATTCTGAACTTAACATCGTGCCTGCTTCATGACTGGCTCATATCAATTTCAGCTCAAACCGACCTTCTGTCAAGCCTCGGGACTCCGTCCTTCAAAAGTCACTATTATCCATTTTCTGTCAGATGGGAGTGTAATGGACTCGGGGTCTTCACTGGTTCTTTCATGGCCTTCGTCAATGGCCTTCGAGCCCCACAGGAATCATCCCATTTTGATCCCGGATGCTCCCTCTATCCAAAAATTGAGTTTTCGTCACTTTACTCGTTTTTTTTTTTTGTTGCCGCCATTGCGGGGTGGTTCGTCAATCACTCCCTCTGGAAAGGTCCTTCGAGTCCATTCAGTACCTACACATTCCACGATACATTAACACAGTTTCCGATTCTATGGCCAACTTCGTCTTAGATTGGTACATTGCACACACATAAGCATATTCATGAATTGTTAAAAGTAGACATAGCATGTGAATAATTTATTTTATAAGCAAACACAAGACCACATCATTCATCCATGTGAAACACATAATGTATAAATCGTCGGAATGTCTGTATATATATATATATATATATATATATCTCAAAAAGTAGTGCTGGTACAAAAATCTGAAGCACGAAGGCTTTCAGTGAATCTCTACAAAATATGAAGCCTCATAGCTTTCAATAGTACAAAATCTGAGGCCTCTAAGCTCTCACTACACACATAGTAACAACCCAAGGCCTAGCACCTAGCCCGTACAACCCTAGGTGGTCTAACAGCTCTGGCCTACTGAGTGTGGAAACAGTCAACTGCTCTCGCAACCCTGCGGAGTAGCGCGCAGTCGCTCCAACCATGTACACCTGCATGGGCCGTGGCACCTCATCTATCGTCGGCTCGGGAACGTCTAGTGTCAACCCACTCAGGTTGGCATAGACTCCATCTATCTCTGCAATGGCAGCGTGCACTGCAGGTCCTACGACTGCTCCCTCTCCTCTCTCTCTCCTAGTAAGAAGAGAGACTCCCACTGGTCGTACAGGTCCCACATATGCACACACATGTTGTTTACTTGTCAGCACTACATAAAAAAAAAATCATAAATGCACAAAACTTAAAAAGTACAAGGTTTATTTGATCTTACCAAGGTCTCCCCATGCTGCTCCTTCTGGCAGCTGCAAGTCTGGGTCATCTCTGAAGTCCGTACCACTGTACGGGAAGTCCTCCAACATCAGTAATTGGCCCTCTAGCCAAGTGAAGAACTCTGTACCATATGAGAGGATGGGATCCCCACCATGACGGGACATCACCGCCGTCCATCTGGACATGTGTGGATCCCTAGGATCCCTGTCATCCAGTAGTACCTGAGGGCGCAGGAGGGGAACCCGTTCCAAGAGGAATGAGATCACTATTAAATTGTAGCCAAACTGTTTGAGCTCTCATTGCCGACACTTGGTCAGCTGATCTCGCATGTTTGCGAGGAGTCCCTCGCGCCAGTTGTAGATCTTCAGATACATATAGTCCTCCGCATATAGCATCTATGCTCTGGTGGCTAAGTGAGGAGCTTGGCTCCCTGCCATCCTAGTAATGGTGAAAAGTATAGCACGTAATGGGAGTTCCCACACATCTTTAATGGGAATCTCCCCACTATAAGCAAAAATGTTGGGAACATAGTGTTGCAGGATCATGTCACCCGCACTGCGATCACTCCCACGTGATCCAGTAAGAAGCACATTGTCCCCTCTTCGGGACAATTCGGTCAGAAAGTAGATGTCCTCGACATGTATAGTAAGCACGTGCTCACTGATCATGAAGTACTGTTGGGCTGCATCCCAGCACCAGAGCATATGAGTCAATAGTGGGATTTGGGACCTCATACCCTGAATCCCGAAGAACTTGAGGAGCCCACAATTCCTCAGTGCTTCCACACATCGTGGATCATTTGCAGCTTGTTCATCGTCTAACTCATGCTCCCGTTCACGCCATTCCAAAACCATTTTGGATGCTTGGAACCTACCAAAAGGAGAATTTTAACATTGTTAGAACTTGCTTCAACCACCAAAAGTTCCTTTTTTGAGCTTGGCTTGAGTTTGGGGATGGACGTCGCCATCGTCGCACCCTATTTTTGCAAACAGTGCGACGTCGTCACAGTCCAGTTATGCGAAACTTGCGACGACTTAGTCTCGTCCCAGTTCCCGAAGGGGAAGGCTGGGATGAGCTGAGGGCGCAATGGCCCTTCCCAAACCAAGCCAAAACCCAAAAAAATGAACGAAATTCAAAAATGTAAACCACTACAATTATGCTGGATGAAGTTTAGGGTTACCTGCTCCGGACGACTGGTGAAATGGCTGCTCGTAGCTCCCAGAATCGACGAGTGAAGTTTTGGATCCAAACGACACTACTCCTCCCAAATTTGGCAAATAGAACAATGGTGACTGTATTTGGTTTTTATTTCTATTTATAAACAAAATGGAATATTCCTTTTTCAAATATTTGATGCCTTTATGCCATTTGCTATAGTTTGGATCAATTTTATCATTTTTGAACGTTCAGTTGACTATTTGACCTAGTTTCCGAGTGTGCAGGAGTTATTAAGCGTCTTTTTATTCCATTTTCGCATTGGAACGGTCATCTCAGGTATGAACACCCCTTGTGAATTTTTGTCATTTATCTTTTCATTCATTATATTGTAATTATTTAATGATTATGAGCTTACTCTTTGTTCTTTCTCGTGCTTTTGAAAATATGAGAATACGTTACTGAGTTACGTTTTATCACTTTTCCGGGCTCATTAAACTCTTATGGAAAAGGAACCCCCCCGGAGTATATCTTTAAGCTCTTTTCAGGCTCTCGAAATACGAAAATATTTCCAAGCGAACTTGTTGCGTTCACGCTTGTAAAAGGATTTGAATGGTCGTCTTCCTGGTGATAGTTTACCCCTTTTTCAGACCAGGGGGCACTACTTATGAAAAAGGTATACTCCAACCAATCATGACTGGAAGAGTCCTATCTCGCATTGCTTTACCCTTTTTCAGGCGATGAGGCTAACTTTACGAAAAAGGACCGTTGGAGTCTTCTTTATTTCTTTTCAAACTCTCTAAACATGAAATGATGATCGAGTTTACCTTCTATGGACTTGTTAAATTTTTACATTGAAGGGCCCGCCATGGGATGAACCCCTCCTATCCCAGGTTCAGAAAATATTTGGGATTGGAATCATCTATGAGATGAGCCATACTGAGCATCTGGTTACCCTCATCAAGCTCGTAAAAAACACATGAGGCACTCATCGTTCATGATGGGGAAAAAGGAAAGTTTTTGTATTACACCTTTATCTGTGGCAGTACTTAGTCATTCTTGAGCATGGCACTCATCTGCATTTGCATACAGTACTTGGATCATTTGTTTGTCCTCGAGTTCCGCTTACTTCCTGAGTCTTATTACTCCTCTGAGTCATTCAAAGAAAGCTTACATCATCAGTTGCATTAGGAGTTAGTGTCGTACTCGTCATGTCAATACTTCCAAGTCATGCCATGCCCATGTTCAAGACTACTTTCACTATCCATTATCTGCAGTCAGTACACCTTCAATCATGTCGGTCTACTCTGAGTCAGTCTCGGATGTTACTGTACCATCCGACCCACTCTACACATCCTTTGTCGTGTTTCATGTCGATGATGGGGGATTCATCGTGGCCCTCCTTCGACGGATTCATCCTTTTCGACTTCAGCTCATCATCATAGGATTGAATCTAGAAACCAACCAAGTACCTTGGCCCTGCATGCCTCAATGGCAGGTTACCTCACTTTCAACATGAGTTTACATCATTGACTCTTGATTGAAAGATTTCATCTTGCGTTCGACTTCAACTCATTTATTCACGCTTGATGATATGTACTGTGATACCTTGGGAATCATTGACATCAATGATGATTTCCCTTGCACTTTTTAACGGTATACATCAATGACCGGTAATCAAGTGGTTTCTACCATGTTCGACGTCAAGACATTTGTAATCACATGGTTAGATTCGTATCATTGCGGGTTCAGCTTGAAGACCCTGGAGAGTCATGTTTTACCTAGTTTGCGATGGAGTTTGTATTGAGTCATATTACACAGATCCACATTTGTATTGGTCGTGGCTATGTTATCATCTCATCATGGATCAACGTTTGTGTCTAGTAGCCATGATTGTGTTCAGTCGGTAATTACTACCATGGATCTGCATTGTATTGGTCGGCAGCCATGTTGTACATCATATGAGATTGTCAGTTCAGAGTCAGTTGTACTACAGCAGCGTCCTTCATCCGACAAGTCCATTGCCATTCCTTCTGTCAAAGCATTTCACCTGTCCAATATTTTAAACAGCTTCGTGCTTTGGGGGGCATTCTGTTACACCTAAAATATTACCACCATTAGATTCAGTGTATACATACCTGAATTTCCATTGGTTAAGTCATTTACCTGGAAAGGACACCACTGCTTTTATGCTAGGTTTTGAGAGGTCGTCGTAGGCTGCACTCATGCAACCTGCGACATCACACCTTGCTCCACTACAGGGTGCAACGAAGTCAGTTAATGGACAAAAATAGGCCTTTTGAGCTCATTCTCAAAGCCTGTTGACTTGTACCCTTATCCCTGACCTCTTGGGGGCGCTGGCACTCGGTTCCTAACCTCTAGGAAGGATCCCCTATCTCTCTCCTACCATATCTCAACCTACCCTATCCATATCCTATCCACTTAGCCCTATACAAGTGAAGCTCTACCCCTCTCTAAAAGGAGGAAGTCTATGGTACTCTTATGCTGGTGAAATTAGGCTCATAGATCTATCACTCTAGCTTGGGAGACATCCACTTCTCTCTAGTATCTTTGGCATGGCTTGTCGGAAGGAGCTTGCAATGTTAAGGAAATGGTTGTAATCCTCTTTTCTATTGTACTCTCCACTTTTCAATACAGTTAATACAATTGCTTTCCATAAATGTTGTCACATTGATGATGTTTAGAGTTTTCCTCCTTAACTGTTAACTTAGATCTATCATATGAAATGTATGCTTTCACTATTCTTGGTCTGTTATATGTTCAACAGGGTATAACCGTTTAAGATCTGGTAGCACTGGAGCATTAGATCAACGAAGGAGAAAGGGATCTGCAAATCCAAGGTAAACAATCTACTATTCCATTTGCACTTCTATTTGATCTAGGAAAGTATTTTGTGTTTTGTCCTATTTGTTCTAGACTTATGTTAAGCTAGGGAGATCAGGCCTTGAGTCCGCTCTCGGTAGATTTCCCATCAAACAATGAAACAAAATGAATAGGCTATGCACATACATGAAACAAAATGCCATATACCTAGGCTATGCACATACATGAAATAAAAAGGTCATATACCTAGGCTATGCACATACATGAAACAAAATGAATAGGGTTGAACATGGATCACAAGTGGAAGTTGACATGCATGCATGACTTAGAAGTAGAAACACATGTACATTAATTACATGCACATACGTGAAACAAAATGCCATATACCTAGGCTATGCACATACATGAAACAAAAAGGCCATATACCTAGGCTATGCACATACATGAAAACAAACTAGGGTTTGATGAACTACAAATTGCATACTATAACTAGGGTACAAACCAACAACACAAGATTGGAATGTAGGCATGTGAGTAATATGTGAGGGAGTGCGAAAGTGACAATAAATTCTGAATTTTGAGTTTGAGCAAACTCAATTGAAAAACTGACCTCACACACATCTAGGCAATCAGTCACTTTCACTATTTTTGTATCAATCTTAACCTTTCCATTAGACTCCTAAACAACTCACCACATGTCGATGTGATCCCAATTCATGTGACTTTAACAAACTATGATAATTGTTGGTATTGAAAGTAAGGAAGTACATATTACCCAAAATACAAAGAAGGGTGCAAAGCGAAGAAGGAATAGTAGTACAGTGAGTGAATTACAAGCAATGGAGGCAAAACCAAGTTTCTTTTACAATTTCCAAAGTCAAATTTTACTTGCATACCACTGTAAAAATCAACATCATTATAGCTGGAAATTACTTATGTTTGACAGTCCTAGGTTCAGTTTAGGAAATTTTAGGGTGTCAAAATAAGAACTTAGGGCTACCCAAAAGGGAATTTACAGTCAGTAAAAGAGGTAGTCTTGTAGGTTGTTTAGACACAAAAAAAATCAGCAACTAGTGCCTTACGTTGAAGGATTATGATACTAGGGATGTAAGTCTATGTATCTAGGATATGATAGAAGCCTAAGGAGTGGGAGATAAGGGTTAGTCAGGGCTGCAAAATAGTTGAGGTCTGCGTTTATTTTAGGAGCAACAGTAGGTTAGTTAAGGTTTATTGATCATTCATAATCTTAGGGTTTATTTGTCATATGTAAAAATTGGCATATATATTCATAAACTTGACATACAAGAGAACTTTTGGCATATGAAAATGATGATGATAAACTTGACTCAAGAGCATCTTATTTTCCGATTTCTATTTGGTGGTGTCTAAAGACACTATTTGTTCTTGGCGCCTCCAATGTGCCATAGATAGTGTTTGTATCCTAGGAACACGAAAGGATAAACATTAGTACTCTCATAAGAAAATAAAGAGAACCCAATGAAAATGTGCAAACATTATTTATAGATAACTCACCTGAGGTTGTAGGATCGTGTTTATAGTGTCCAGTATCCTCTGAATAGTAAATTATGTCTGCGGATGGTATCCAACAATCACAGGTTAATACATTGGGAATAAACTAAAGGCTAAATAATTGAAATTATGCTTCAACGCACACTTTAAGGATTAAATTTAACGCACCTGACAATCTAGCCACACTGGACAATCTAGTAACACTTGACAATGCACTCACTTGAGTAGGCCATCTGGATCATCTCTACTGCCGATGGTGTCCATCCATCTCTCATGCTCTAAATGAGGTAGCAAGTATCGTACCAATGACCTATTTTTGTTCGAAATTGTGCACAACTTGATGTTTATACCAACTACCAGGTTGGTGAAGTGGTATACAATAGATCCTGATCTATAATCCTGATATGCATACCCACCCTTCATTTTTTGTTGTGTTGCTAGTGTCAAGTAATCCCCTTTTATAACCATCAAGCCAGTTGGGAATTCAATATTTTCATCATCTGTAACAGGTTCGAGAATGGCTTGTTTCCCCTCTAAGCAACGTGCCAACCAATAGTCAAAACCCCATTCATTATTTTTTGGGGAAACCATTGCATATATATAACCTGTCAAAGGAAATGGAAAAAGGTTAAAAATACATAAATATTAAAAAAGGTCTTGCATGTAACATAAATAAAATTTCTTTCAATGTAAAGGCTTGTAGTGATTTAGGTACTACTAATTTACTTTTTTTGTACCTGCTTGTATGAGATCCGATATGTGATCATAGTCGGTAGAAATATATGTCTGATCATATTCCAAATGGTCTATTTCATTAACCCCCTTGAAATCAGTGCCAAGTGTCACTCGATCCCATGTATCAACTGTATCTATATACTCACAATCATCCCATTCATCGATGCTATAGGAAATGCAAAAGCAAGCCTTCAATCTTGTCCAAATTTGTAGAGCCGAGTTGTCTGAGCTTCTAATTGAATGAAAACCTCGAGATCCATGTAACTGTTCACCCGATGTGTTTGGGATTGGTCCACATATGTCACCTCCCAGAATATTCTCCGCACTAGGTGTTTCCTTGTTGCTTGTTCTCCCATCACAGATGCACACCATTTGACTATAGATGAAGTGTCTCGAAGGCGAGCACCTGTAAACTTCATCTCTTCCCTTCGAAGGGTAGTTTTTATGCATGCACCAACACCATCGTGCTCTCCTTTTCCATGACCTGTTTCTAAGTAGTTCCATGTATGTGGCACCTTGTATTTTATGTGCAACAAACACAACCATTGAAATACATGTGCATTCTTGAACTGTCCAACACAACCATTTGACCAAATCAAATGACGATAAAATGGTATATCCATAGCTATCACATGATCATAGAACAATTGAAACCAATGTTGCACGTAATGGATGTCATGGATCCAGTCGTCACTTATGTAAAAGTGACTTTCTTTCAATATCACACGTTTCTCTTCATTGCTATCTGGCCCATGTCGATAAGTGATATGGACCATTATGCTCACCTACTCTGAGTGATAGTATTGACTTTGTATTTCATTTTGTGGCTGTAGGGTGTAATTTTCCGCAAAGTCAACCACTGATAGTATTGTTCCGAGAGGGAAGGTGTCCTGGCATATTCTGAATTGCTCATCTTGCCACCGTGCCATATCGACATGGTGAATGTACTATTGGATCTTTCCACAGAACTCTAGAATAAAATCACATACTTGCACATGGTAGAAAAAAACAAACAATGTTATATCACAACATAAAAATATTTACATGAATATTAATATACATCAATATTTAACAATGTTATAAAACAACATAAACAATGTACACTCAGTTAAATGAACATTATTCGTGTAGATTGTCACCTGTGAAGTCACCAATTTAATCTTCTTGCTTTCTTTCCCATCATGTAGCTGATATGTCTCATACTGAAATTTCTTCTTCTCAACAATTGCATTCCCGAATGCTTGATCTTCACTCTCATGGATGCAATCGGACCATAATGATAGCCCACCAGAATTGTTGCAAGAACCCTCTACACATTGTTTTAAGTAATGTGTCTTCCCATCTTGCCTCGAACACATTATGCTTTGGATGAAATCTCTAGATGACATTGGCGGTACTGTACTTGAGCATTCCTGCACATGGTTAGGATGCAAAAAACGACGTATATGTGCAAATTTATGATAATATAGATCAAACTCTATGTGGCATCTACAACAACAAGTGTTCCGGATTCTATTGATTCTAACATACCAAGGCTTGCATTTTCAAAAGATCTTTGCCTGAGCCTTAACTCTACGTGGGAAACTTTAAACATCTCGAACAATTGAGTTTGTGTCATGTCAAGAGAATTTTTAACATGAGGTTCATTGTTCATAGAACCCCTACAACGTTTTAACACATCCTTTGTGTTAGAAGAAGGCCTAGTGTTATCGTGCCAAAAAGTGTGCACTAGTCCCTTCACTGCTTTGACCAACTTCATGTATTTGCGGGGAAACCTACCGCTAAATGCCCATAGTGTTTCCATTTGTTCCTCTACATCAAGGTTGTCTCTTCTTACTGAATATTTTTTAAGTGTCTTTGGATGTAAAGGAACCATTTCTGATGTGCATTTAAGTAAATGACGTTGTCTTGTGGATCTATATACAATTGATTCAGCCAATACGCGGTAAGCCACATTACAGTCTTTTGAACGAGTCTTTTTACCAATCGATGTGAATGCAGTAGCAAGAGATTTAACAATGTGATTACTCGATTCGGTATTCTTCAATGTTCTTATGCCTAACTTTTTTCTAATAGTTTCCATACTTCTAGATTTAATCAAAGCTAAAAACAATTGGCATTTACCGCTTCAGATTTTGGTTCAAAATATTGTTTCATTATTTGAGAACAATGATGAAGGATAGTGCGTTTAGCCACCTTACCTTCCATGGAAGTCAATTCACTCTCATCCACTTGTATGCGTTTAGGATTTCTATTTCATTTTGATGCGAGATTTCTTGTCGTTTGAAATGCTGGAGTGACGTTTACATCCATTACAGGCTGACAACTTTGATTAAGAGATTAAACCACCGGGCATGGTTGTTGCAGAGTCTCGTCAGGAACTTAATGATTGAATTCTTCAGAGGGCTGTCCACTTAATAATGGACCAAGATTTTCATCTTGGTTATAACCAGCTTGCATTAAAGTTGCAATATCTTCCTCAGCCTCTTCGTCAGGTATCTATTCAGTGGGAATGGGAAGTATTTGCTCAACCAATGAATGCCGACGATTTCTTGAATGTTCCCTCTTCTTCTCTTTTTTAATTTCAGCTTCTTCGGGTGTAAGAATCTTCCTCGTCAAATTCCGACCTCTATTACGTGGATTCCCATTGAAATCCACCCAAAATTGTACAAAACCTATGGATCTGTGTAATAAATGATAAATTGTAGGTTGAACAGTACGCTCTACGCGGATTTCAGAAGAATTTTGTCTTTTGTTGTACAGTAAAACTGGCCCACGGCCTGCAACCCAAGATTATTTATTAAACACATATTGCATATGTGATATAACACATCTCCATTTTAACGCATATGCGATATGAACTCTATGCTTTTTACTAACGGCCAGTTTGTATAACATGATCACTAAATCGTATATGCGATATATCGCACATGTGTTATATCGCACATGCGTTATATCACACATGCAATTCAATGCATATCAACTATTGAAACCTCATTTAACCTTATAATGCAACCCATACCCATGGTTAAGACCTATCCTCATTGCACATAACCTCATAATGGAACCCATACCCAACCTAGAGGCCAAATATCCCATCTAGAAGGCATGTGTGGTGATTAAAGGACTCATTTATAGCTCATGAGCCATAAAAGCTTCATTTAGGTCCTATGACCCTACCTTTTCTTCCATGACCATGATCAAAGTCCCAACCTCATAATGACACCCTTATCCCATTTAGACTCCATTTATAGGGCTTGTCATAGTCTGGGACCTTGTCATTTTCCCATGAACCATAAAAACATCATTTAATCCCTAGAAGATTGGATTTATCCTTGGACCATGGTAGTGTCTTCAGAACTATGTCTTGTCTGGAAATATTCGTAATGGTTCCTATATGACCATGGTCAACGCCTCGAGAACAATATTCAATGCATAAAATAGTCTAATGGCACATATATCCCATATTAAGGCTAAATATCCCCTTTAAAGGGCATGTGTAGTGGTTTAAGACTTGTTTCTATTACACTTTTGTCCCATTACCATGGTTAAGACCCTAAGACCCATCCTTAGTGCATAAAACCTCATAATGACACCCATATCCCACTAAAGGCCAAATATTCCATCTATAGTGCATGTGTGTTGATTTAGAGACTCATTGGACCATCTTTTCTTCCATGACTATGGTCAATGTCTAGAGACCCATCCCTCCCATCCAAAACCCTATAATGGCACCCTTATCCCCTTATAATACAATTTATACTCCCAAGATTCCATCCAGACGATCTATGGGGTGGCTCATGGCCCAACATTACATTGATTAATCTAAAAGAGGTGTGGGGGGGAGTCAAAGGAGGGAGAGGAAGTTGTACAGGGAATCATGGGAGGGAGGGATGGGTAGGGGAGAGATATGGGGGGGATGAAGGGAGGAGATATATAAGGGGAAGGGAGGGATGGGTCTTTGGACATTGATATGAGTGGGGACTGAAGGGAGGAGAAATATAAAGGGAAGGGATTGGTGGGAGGGGAATAAATATAAGTGGGAGGGAGGGAGGGAGGGAGGGGGGATGGAAGAGGGTGATATATAAGAGGGAGGGATGATTGGATGCAAGAAAGATATAGGATATTGGATGGAGGAAAAATATATCATAATGGATGGAGGGACAAATTGGGGGGGGGGGTCGTTAAAGAGTGAGAGGGAGGAGAGGGATGGATGGAGTGGTGGTCTAGAAAAAGGTATAGAGTGAGTGAGTGAGAGAGACAAATGGGGGGTGGTTAAAGAGTGAGAGGGGGAGAGTCAGAGAGAGAGAGAGAGAGAGAGAGAGCGAATGATGGATGGAGGGATGGTTAGAGGGTGAGAGAGTGGGATAATAACAATGAGAGAGTAGGGATTTAGGGAAATGAAGGATGGTCAAGGATGGTTACACCAAGGGATAGAGATGAGGGATTGTGTGTGTGTGTGTGAGAGAGAGAGAGAGAGAGAGATCATGGATATTAAGGAAAGGAGAGAAAGATGGAGAGATGAAGGAGGGATGAAGGCTTGAAGGTGGAGAGAGGAGGTAGGGGGAGAAAGTGAAGGATTGAGTGAGTGAAGGGATGGAACACATAGAGGTAGAAGGAGAGGGAGGGAGGGAGAGAGAAAGGGTTTTGTCCAGAGGGAGGGGGGGAAGAGAGAAAGGGTTTTGGTGGGAGGGAGGGGCAACAAAGGAATTGTTTTAGAGGGTGTGTGGACGTGTGTATGTGTGTGAGAGAGAGAAAGGGGGAAGATAGGTTATAGAGGGAGAGGGGGTGTGGTGTTCCAAGACCAAGAGGTGTGTAAGTTTGTTTGAGGGGGGAGTGGTGAGATTATGAAGGAGGGGGGATTTAGGAAGATAGGGGGAGAGAGAGAGAGAGAGGGAGGAAAAGGGGAGAGAGAGAGAGAGAGGGTTGAGGGACGGTTATAGAGGCAGAGAGATAGTGATAGAGAGAGGGTGTGTGGATTTGTGTGAGAGAGACAAAGGGGGAAAGGTTGGTTATACAAGGAGAGGGGGTGTGGTTTTTCAAGACCAAGAGGTGTGTAAGTTTGTTTGAGGGGGGAGTGGTGAGATTATGAAGGAGGGGGGATTTAGGTAGAGAGGAGGAGAGAGAGAGAGAGGGAGTAAAAGGGGAGAGAGAGAGGGTTAAGGGACGATTATAGAGGCAGAGAGATAGTGATGGAGAGAGGGTGTGTGAATGCGTGTGAGATAGACAAAGGGGGGAAGGTTGGTTATATAGGGAGATGGGGTGTGGTTTTTCAAGACCAAGAGGTGTGTAAGTTTGTTCGAGGGGAGTGGCCCGATAAGGAAAGAGGGGGGATTTAGACAGAGAACGGGAAAGAGGAAGAGAGAGAAGAAATTATGGGGGGAGAGAGAAGGGGTTGGAAAGAGGAGGTAGGAGGAGAATGTGAGGTATGGAGTGAGTGAGAGGATGGAATACATGGAGGTATAAGGAGAGGGAGGGAGAGGAGAAGCGAGAAGGGAGAGAGAGGGAAAGGAGAGAGATGGAAGGGGGAGAGAGGGAAGGGGGAGAGAGATAGGGCTGAGGGATGGTTATAGAGGTAGAGGGGTGGTGAAGGAGGGAAATAATGATGGTTAGATAAAGAGGGATGGTGATCTTTTTCTTTTAGATGGGGTTTCTCCCAAAGCCTATGCATTAACTTGGTAAAGTATTTTTTACTCTCCTACCAATATACTAAAGATAAAACGCATATGCGATGTGAATTGCATATGCGAAATGAATCGCATATGCGATATGAACAAGGAAAAACGCATATGTGTTGTTTTAAAATTTAAAAACTTGGCGGGAACAAGGCTTGGGATGATGTTCGAAAATAGCTTCGGACTACCAAACCTATTGGCTAGAACAAAACAAACAGGGCCATTGCCTGTATTTTAGAACTCTATCAATATGCTCAGTTTCAATGGCGTGTTTTGCTATGAAAAACTCAATATTTTTTAATGAAAATATAGAATATTGTAGAGTACAATCTAACGATTCTGAATATGTAATTTTTTTATAAAAATGTATGTTTTATTTATTTATTATTAATTTTCTAAATGACACACATCAGTTTTCGAAAATACATACATCGATTGGTTTTTATATAACTTTTGATTGCCTTCACCATTTCCCAAGAAAACTATATGGTGCACTAGAGGAGACTGAGCTCTACAATCGTATATATAGAAATCAATGATTTCATTAAATTTTGCCCCTAAAGTGTTGCACCTGCACATAACATTTTCATTTCAAGGTTTTCTGACTTCAATTGATCCAGGAGGATCATCTCATCGTCAATCAGGTTTAAAGTCTTCAAACATCAGTTCAAAGGTTACAGTGGTAAAGATCTCTTCGTCAACTTTCTGTCAACGCTTGTTTCGTGTGAAACGGACTCTAGATGAAAAAGTTGTGTACATTTGAAGTTCGTCAATATTAGTTAAACATAGTTTAAAAGTTATTTTGAGACTATGGGAATCGAACCCAAAGCCTTGTGGAAAGACCACCATGACCCATCATCAAAATGGTTAAAGAGTTGAACCATAGTATATGCATCACCATATACCAAGCATATCATATAAAGGTTATATTATAATATGTTAAAAAAAAAAGGTTATATGAAAAAGGTTGAAATATAATATTAAACCTATGGAATGAACCAACCATATATAATATGGAACTTTATATCATATAAAGCTTAAAACCTTATCCAAGCATGTTATAACGTGGCACAAAGGTTATATTATGGAGAGCCAAACCATATTTTAAGACATTTCAAACCATGTAATAAGAACCATGTCAAAACCATAACACATACCACATAGGTCAAGGGCTAATGGTGTAATATTATATTCAATGTGTATAACATAAGGTTTAAAACATATTGAAACACCATAAGTTCTAATGCAAGCGGTGGAATGGTAACGTGGAGGCACATAACATAAAGCGCCATGATAATAGACCATAGGTTATAACCATATCATAACAATATAAATGCCAACGCGCCACATATCAAAGAGAGCATGGAGGGAGGTTTAACGGGACCTCTCCCCAAATATTGGAGCGTTTTTCCATTGGGCCACGGGCCTTCCATTGATACAGAAGCGGTGGATTTAGTTTAAGAAGTTACAGCGCCTTTCACTATAAAAAGAGTCACGAAAACCAAGTCACAGGCAGGTTCAGCAGTCGGAGTTTAGGTTTTCAGAATAGAGCGTCTGTATAGTTTCCGAGGTGGAGTACGGGCACAGTTCCCGAGACGAAGTAAAGAACATTTAATGTTTTTGTCTTTTTGTGCAAATTGGTTGTCTCGAATTAGGTGCCAGAGGAGGCCTCAGGAAAACAAGGTCAACTTTATACTCATTTTGCTCAGAATTTCGCAAAGAATTCAATGGTGATGTTTATTTCTGCTTCTGACTGACATAAAATAGAGGTGTTTTCCAGAACGCCCAAATTGTAATATTTGAAGACTGAATAAGATTGGCCTTCCCATTGGAAGTGGCCAGGAGACGTAGCCCAGGAGGGGTGAACTCCGTTATCAGCGATTGTGTTATTTTTATGGTTTGCATTTGTTCTTTATGTGCTTATGTGTTGATTTGAAGCATTTTTAAATCATCTTTTAAGTCAATTTTTATGAATGTTTTCATGCAAATTACACATGCAAGTTTATTGGTTAAAAAGATCTTGATATTTTCAAATCATCAATAATTAATAATAATAAAAAATAATTCATGAAATTTTTTGAAAAAACAGTGTTGCACTAGGCCCATATGTCATTTATATGTCTGCAACATTTTATCCAAAATTGACATCATTTACCTCAATAAGTGTTGCACCCACACATACATATATGTTATAATGTGCTGAAAATTTGAAAACCCAATTTAACGGAAACTAATTTTATAATCATTTACACAATTTTTTTATAGATAAATGTTATATATTATGAAAGCTGATTCAATTAACTATCTTTTGACTTTTTACTTCATCTTCAAATCCGTTACAAAAGTACCCCTAATTGTCACCTAAAGTTAGAGGTTCCAGGTTTTTTCAGTATTATGTGGCATCTAAAGTGTCTTTAAAGGAGTCCATGATGTGCATCAGCTCTTATATGATTGACTAACAACGTATTTTTTTTACATGGTTATAGGCTTAACTAACAGTGCAATTTCCTTGACAACGATGAAAAATGACAAGCAGATCTATGTATATGTAGTAGGTAAATTTTGTTAAAAGCAATTTTTTCATATATATATATATATATATATATATAGTATATATAAAAAAATAAAAAACAAAAAATAATTTTATATAAATATATATATAGCGTATATTACAAGTTTTTCAGTGCAAGGCTAAGCCAGTTGTTGGCACTAAAGTGAAAAACAACTTATATTGGTTACTTTCTAGTTGTCATTTGGTGGAAAAAATTTATATACATTAAGAAATATTTTTATAGTGTGCATGGTAAGTTTTTAGTTTTTTTTTTAAATGAACATTATTACTTATAATGATTTTATACTTTTTTGAATTAACAATTTTCTATATTTGTTTGAACTGACAATTTTTTTATGTGAGATAGATAAAACTTGATTTAACGGTATATAGATATAGTTATGATAACTAACTCTAATCATTACAAATACTATTCTTACCGAAATCCCATTTACACACCTAAAAAATGGATTATTACATTATATAATATGAATAGATATAAACAATTGCATATATATAAATTCTCTAGTGCATTTGTCTTTATCATAGTATATATATACAATGATACACTGGAGCAAAATGTAGATTAATTTTTTCTCTAAACGATGTCTATCTTTGTTGGAGCACATTCGTGATAAAAAAATGTACTCGTAGCAATCAAATCCATAACCTATTCTATGTTACATAATAAAAACTGATATTTCAAAATACAACAACTAGTTCAATTATTTACCTTACCCAGTAGCACAAAAGTTATGACTCCAATTTAATGGAATTCACATATGGTTTCCTTCTAAAAAATGTATGTCAAATGCTTGCGAAATCCTACTTTCGAGAACGAATTAAGTTAGATGCTTGTTGAACACTCCCTCCAAGAACAATTCAAACCACCACCCCACTTGAGGACTGTGTCTTTTCAATAAGTGTTAGGTCGTAATTTGTTCCATAAATGCATTATAGAGTTGTGTGACATGTGGTATCCTTTCCTCCAGCCTCTTTTGGTGCACTATCAGAAAATATGGAAATATAAGTCTTTATAAAATTACAAGCACCTCTGCAAAGTGTTCTTGGCTTCCCTCTATGAGCTCATTTTTACAAACCATGCCCAAGGCCGACCAAATAGAACACAACGTTGATTTTATTTTATTTAATTTTAAAATGAACCATTTCTTAATGTATAATCAAACGCAAACAATTTGATTTATCATTGAAGATGTGAGAATTGGATGTGATAAGAAGATTGTGTATCAAAATATGTTTTGAGACTAGCTTTTTTTTCTTTAATGTAGTAAATATTTAAAAATTAGTTTTTTTTTCTTCAATGTAGTAAATTTTCAAATAAATATTTAGATGAGTTTTGTATTTCTTCTTCAAAATAGAAAAGAGTTATTTAGATTTATTAATATAATTTGAAGATCTCATTTTTATAGTTTTTTGAAATAATTGTTTGATAGTCCATATAAGAGTAGGTTTACCAAATTTTTCTAGTTCATATGTGTCTTTATTAAACTAGACTTTTTGAAATAATTTATTGATGATTTATACGAAGGCAAACTGGTAAAATATCTAATTCTTCAGCAATTAATATGTGTTTTTATATGAGAAGAAGACAAACTCTTAACAAATCAACCAAACCAAAAAGACAATTTCAAAATAAAAATTATTTATTAACAAATATATTATATAAATTTGTTCTTATAATCTTTGTTAAAATGAATACTATCTATTACTAAATATTATTGAAATAAATACAAAAATATTCAACATTATTTGATCCTCAAACCAAATTCCATTTATTCATTAAAATATAAAACAATATAACATTTATGATGTTCCAACATTATTCACATAACCATATTTTGAAGTTTTAATGATTGAAGTTAAATCCACATGAACAAAAATCGACAAGATTTAGTTATAAACCAGCATAACCATCTTGATGGGAAATCAGTTATTTTTTTAAAATTATTTAAATACCACATCGGCATCAATATTAAAGGACAACATATACGATCAAATTATGTTTTATTTTTGGAGACTACCCGAGGATAGCAATTTCACTGCAAAACGATCAATAAAATCCTTTTAATTCATTTACATATAATTAATAAAAGCATATAGTATATTTTCTATTAAAAACTCATTCTAATAAGTTTAAAAATATATTCTCTAATTAAAACTCACACTAATAAGTTTAAAAGGATTAAAAATAAGGACTTCCAACAATAAAACCTTACGTATTTATATGGTTATTTCTTTCTAAAATATTAAAAGGTGGTATACTGCCTTCATGAATCATATAATGAATATATAGTTATTATGTTTAATTAACAACTTGTCATGGTTTTATTAATTTGATTTTACTAAGAATATGTTAGAGTTTTATTAATTTGGTTTTGCTAAAAAGTATATTGGTCATTTATAGATTACATGTAATTATTGTGTCTAATTAAAATTTTGTCATAATTTTATTAATTTTGTCTTTGCTCATGTTAAATAATAATATTTAATTTAAAAATTTGATTTTATATATATTAAAAAATATTAATGTTACTAAATTTATTAAATAAATTTAGTTAAAATTACTTAAATACTATGTCAAAATATAAGAAAAAGAAACTTCACATATAGCAATGAACAAGTAAAAAGTTCCAATAAATCTTACATATAGTAATGAGATATGAAAATAAAGAAACAATTATTGATCCATGCAATAAAATAAGAATCTCTAAGCAAGTCACATTACTTGTTGTTGAAGATAATTAGTTCAACCAGTTATGGGTCTATACCAATGACATGATAAACTTTACGCAAATTAGCTTGATTGCTTAGTAGTCAAAAACACCTAGCTTGCTTTGGTTTTTGTCATGTTTTTTTTCTAGGTTTTTCTTTTTATAGCTTTAGTGTTATAATAATAGTTGTTAGCAAAGTCGGGGACATTGTCACCTCGTGACACTTGTTTATAGTTACTACTCTAGCCTACATAATTAACCTAAGCAATGAATGTTTACGTTCATTACAAGTTCTCCCTCTTAAAGAAGTTTTTCCCTAAAGTGGAATTTGGAAATTTTCTTTCAAAACAATGACTATGCATTCTTCTAAGATGTCTTAAATTGATGAATTATTCCATTGGATCTAAGGTAGTTATAGAGTCTATGATTATGTTTTGTCCTTTCTCTTACCCTTTCAAAATGTGTGTGACATTTTTGGGTTGTTCTACTTGGTTTCTAGGTCTATGCAATATGCCTTCTTAGGATATTGGCTTGGTACTCTTTTGGAGTTCAAAGTTCATCTTCCCTTGTTTTAAGGAGGTTTCTATGGTGATTGAGGATTCACCATACAACTTAAACATTTTCCCTTTCCATATGTATTTTATGAATCACTTTTGTGGATTAATGGTGTAGGTACCCTATGGCATTAACCATTATTCTCCTAAAGTTGTTTCCATTACACCAAGAGGCACGACATATAAACTAATGTGCAATTGGAACTTGTGCATTTGTGACGTCACATTAAGACACATAAACTTTTGTATCGTCAACTTGAGAAAAATTCTACAATTTTAACTATAAGGTCCCTCATTGGATATACAAGGATATTTAATTACTTTGAGACATTGATATCAATGAAGTTATGAGTACTCCCAAAGTCCACAAGTATGATCACACTTGTATTTTTCACTAACCCTTTAAGCTTCAAGGTTTGAGGTTGTAGGATTCATGCCATTGTTTCTAGTGAGAGCCCAAGAAATTTTACATCATCATACCTCTTGAACTTCCTGGTTTGTGACATGATTTCCAAATCTTTGGCGAATCTACATCATTATACCTCTTGGGATTCATGGTTTGTGTTATAACTATCGACATAGTTGTTAGTGATAAATTTGGCATGGCCTTTTCTTTGTGTTTTCACCTAAATCAATGTCGAATACCTCTATTCCTTTACCATTTTCAATCTTGCAATGGTATAAATTTTTATTTTTGTCGTTGTTTGGTTTATGGCTTGCAACAATTATTTTCATTGAAATGGTATGGTGAAACACATTCATTGGTTATCTTATTGATCCATCATAGTTCAACCTACAAAGTCAATTCACTAGTACACAAGTTATTATCTTTTTAAACTAAAAAATTAAATGTTCTTTACTTTGTTGGTTTATTTTGCCTTGTTATGTAATGTTTTTGTCATTTATTGTAGTCAAATTGTCTTAATCCTATGCAATTGATATCTTCATATTTTATAGTTTATTTAAATAAAGAATTCAACTCAACAAAACCATGTAATCACACAACATAGAAAATAAAGGATTTACCTTGGAAACCAAAATGGGAAAACCAACATCGTAGAGGAGGCTTGCTTCACTCCAAAGAATCTCAAGAATCTCAAGAAGCATAAGATTATAATTTAGGCTAAGATAGAGCTCTATTATTCAAGTCCAATGACTTATGTCAAAAAAGAAAGGGTACCACACTTAATCAACTCTTGATAAACTCAACTAGGAAAAACCTATTGTATGATATGGATTCTTATTTGATCAACTCTTGATAAAGTCACCATCCAAATTATAGGTGATCTCTTGTTATAGATACAACCATCAAGCATGTCCTTATTTTTCTCTGGAATCTTGGCTCTAGCAATAGTTTCAAATCTAATAAAGCTTCTTCCTTTTATGTGCCTAGCATTAGTCTCCTTCTCCCCAGGAATGTTGTCTTCTTAGCTCCCAAATGCAAGGATGGACGACTACCAAAATAACTCCCTACTCTCTAAACTAAAAGCAAAGATTCAAACAATCAAAATTTCCAATAGTCCATCTTTGGCTTTCGATTTCCAAGTTAATGAGTTATTCTCACTCTATACAAAACTCCACCTTTATAAAAAGAACAATTGACAAGACATAATCATTCTTTTAGGCTAACCATGCAAAATAATTTCATGAATGGAAAATGGATTTATGTTCATGACATCTAAATCAATTCGTTAATTTCCCAAATTATTCCCCATACCAAATTGAGTCAATGTCAAGATCAATTTATCCATTAGCATTCCTTTTCTATCTAATGGTCACCTTCCAATTGATCACTTCCCAATTGATTTAAAAAAAAGGCCTCAATAATTCCAATCCAGAGTCCATTGGCTTAGTCCCATGTCCATTTAAACCGAACCAACGAAATTTTCCCAATCATTCTCACCAATCACCCCCCTCCTTGACTAGCTTTTATTTCCCTTTATAAAACGGTGTGCCCCCTTGTGGAATGCCAAATGCTTCCTCCCTTGGTTTCATACAATTCCCACAACCTCCATGGTCTCCCTCCAAGAATATGTTGCATCTTCACCTACTTGTCGATGTCTTATGCCACATGCATGGTCATCTCAACATTTGGCATTTACCCTTTTTGAGGGAAGAGGGCCATCTTAGATGTGGAATAATTAGATGTGGCTACAGTGAGGTAATGGTTGTGAGGTGTAAAGCCACGTGGAGGTTCCAAATGAAGTAAGGTAAGGAAGTGCCTCCACTCACTAAACTTCATATTCCTTCTTCATCTACATTACCTTTCCAATGAGAGAGCAATGTAGTCATGCGGATATGTAGAGTGAGGAAAAGTGAGGCGGTTATTATGCACATTGTGTGTCATGTTAACATACTAATTAATTTTTTCAAATACTTGTTTATATAAAGGACTTTTCCAAGGCATCCTTCAACTGCTTTGGAGCCTACTTCAAATACTTTGTACCTTCAAGCTACTCCACAAGCTTTTTAATCCAAGATCCTTTATAATATTTATGATTCAAGGTCCTCCATAAGATTTTATTATCCAAGATAACCTATTCCAAACTTATATAAAGACACGATCTCAAACGAAAGGGAACCTTATGAATTGTTTTGAAAGATAGAGAATATTTTACAATTATAGAAGTGATTGCAAGACACCACAAGATAGATGTAAAAATACTTCATTATCTTCTAAGATCCATTCAAATCACTAATTCAAAGAACATGATGTATTTTTCTAACTAAGGAGGTTTTTCTTTATCACATTAGCCTTGACCTTGTCTTCTTTAATAGAGGCTATGTTCCCAATCTATATTTCTTTTTGTACTCATCTTTTCTTGGGCCCACAACTTACGTTTTTATCACATTATCTTCAAACATCTTTGAAATTCAAGCAACCAATATCTCCAATTCACGAGTGTATTCTTCCACATATCCTATATGTTGAATCTAAGCAAGTTTGGTGAAGACCTATTACTCTTTCATGTTGTAAAATATTTTAACCAAGTTTAATTTAAACATTTGTAGTTTGAACACAAGCTGTTGGTTTTGTTAACCCAATGTAAATCCAATAGTTGGTGGGACCTTAGAGGTACATTAAAATGTTGAGATCATTTTATCACCATTCAACATTGGGTTAATTTTGAAATGCCTTTCAACCTTGTTTAACCATATGGGATTCAATTTGGGTTCATTCCCATCGAACTTGAAAACTTGAACTTTTAATTTCTCTATAGGCCCTACTTAAGCATTTAATACTATGTGAACAAGGAGATCTTAGATTTCCTTAGCTTATGTTTTGCGGGGTTTTGGATCAGTTGGATGTTGACATCTACAATTGACTTATTTGCGTCAAGTCATTTAATTTTTTGTTCAATGTATCATATTGCTTGGTCATCTCATCCCTAAGATTTGTGACTTACAAGCATACCTTGATGTTTCTCACAGAAGTTGATGATGAATCAAGCAATCCTTGTTTGAAATGTAATAGTTATACCCAAAATTTCAAATCTATCACAAAATTTCACTTCATCCTTTTATGATTCTTCCCTTGGACATCAAAAAGAAAAAGAAAAAGAAAAAGAAAAACAACTCCATGTAAAAGGGGAAAACAATATGAAAAATATCCCCGATTTCTTCACTAAACCCTCAACGCAGGAATCTACGAGACGAAATATGAAATATACTTAGACATGTAACACTAAATGTGATTATTAAAAACATTATTGAAAAATATTTTGAAATTAAATTAGACATAGAGGGAAAACATGATATAATGTACATTTTTTTAATCTTTCCAAATCTATGAATAAAACAACATTGTAGACATGTAGATTTGTACAATGAATGTATACAATACTCCATCGAGAATTAGTAAATATTAATAGAATAAACTACTACAAATTACATTCTTATGCCAATGCCAATGATTAATTATTTATTTTCATGTAGATTATTACAATATGATTCATTTGATTTATAGTTTAGCTCTAATTCGATATAAAAATTGATAAAAAAAAAACATTTATCATATCACTAAATTTCCAATTATACAAGGATATGCACTAGATAAAAAGATTTATCTAGTCATGCAAAATTCAACATTTGATTATTTAGCAAGCTTATTGTATTGTCCATTCCTTAGAAATGTATATCCCAAGAAACACTTTTGTTTAAACACAAGCACATAAAGACACTAACTATGAATATAAAAATAGAGTTATATGATATTCCTATTAATATCTTTTAGACGGTTCTCAAACGCGACCTCCTAAACATAGAATGACAATATTTTATCCTAATTACAAGAGAACCACCAATTCTAAGAGTTGGGGAACCTATTCTCGTAGTTTCCTAAGTTCTAGAAGCTTTGGAACATGTAGAAAATATTCCAACAGCATGGGTAGTAGTTCCAAATGTTGCGGGAGCTTTCGAGTGGGGGCCACCACTCCTAATTTCATTCTCATGAAATTTAGTGCATTTCCAACTATTTGGGGCTTAAATTTGCTCCGTTTTTGTTTATTATTTTGCATGGTTAATGTTATCTCTGTTAGAAAAAAGTTTAAGTTTTAGAGTAGACCTAATTCAATGTTATAATTCAGATATTGTTGAAGCACATAATTGACTATAAGGAAGAATAAACTCAACAAGAGTTGCATGCAGCTTAGTCCCTTCCTTATTATACAAAAGTAAAAATCAATATTAAATATCAACTAATAAAGGAGGAGATTGTACTTACAGACTTGCATATGCCCATGCTTACTAGTGTCCCATGTTTGTGCTTCCTTGTGCTTGTGCTTGTGTGCTGGTTGGCTTTGTGCCTGCTTGTGTGCTTATGTGTTAGAGGAGGAAGAGAATGCTTGTATACTGATTTGCTTGTTGGATGTGTACACCCCACAATTAGAGGTATACTTAGAAGTATAGAAGATTACAATTTACAATTTAAAATCTAAAAAGAGTCTACAACCTTACAAAATGCACTAAAATTAAAATTAATTGAACTCTAAACTATGAATCTTAATCTAAATGTTGCAGCCTTTTTACAATTTAAAAAAACATCATAATTCTCTCTCTATATACCATACGCACTTGATCAAGATTACCCTTTTTTTGACATAGATCTTTTAAACTTATAATTATACTAATTATAGTGATTACTTTACTAATGGAAACCCTTTCTTAAAAAAAAAACACAAAAAAGTACACAATTACTAAGAATAAAAACAGAATTACACAATTAATATGTTTAGTATTAACATGAAATTCAATAAAGTTTCATTAAAGAATATACATAATATTCCCGATATGTTTATTTAAATATTATATCATATTAAAAAAGAATCCATTACATTTTAAATCTTTATGAAAATAATTTTATTTTTTTTATGTTCTTTACAGGCAAAATAAGTTCCATTTCTAGATTGAGGTATTGAATTATCTAATATTGGATACAAGTCCTGTGATTATGATGGGATCGTGGAAACTAGAGTGAGTCCAATCTGATGACCTCAAACTGTATGAGCGAGAGATTGCTATGGATGTTTGCCTCAAAATCAGAGTCGGGCTGCAGTTTAACGACTTGAATGGGACTTGGGTTGTTGCCGGCACACTGGAGCTGCCTATCCACTGAAAGTCGCATGGAACCCATAAATAGTGAAACCCTGGCGTCTTGCAGAACCACCGTCGTTCTAGCCTTCATTAGATGCACTGTTTAAATGATATATACCAGTGGTTGGGATCGTAATAGATTTGCATGAAATTAAATGTATAAATGTTATATATATATAACGTAATGATCAGTGGTTGGGATCGTAACAAATTTGCAATAAATTAGGTAATGTTATATATATATAACGTATAAATGTATACAGTGTATACAATGTATAAATGTTATATATATATATAACGTAATGTTATATTTACCTTGGGGATCCTCTAGCAGTAAATAGAATGACAGCGGTGTCATCTCCCACAAGGCATTCAGCAACAGGAATGTGAGAGGCGGTGGAAATGGGAGTAGAGGCGAGGACTTTAATGGTGAGAGTGTGGCCCATGGTTCCTGGCCGAAGCTCGTTAACCTTGCAGCTATAAGTGGGTTTCTTAATCATGACCTCCGCCATCGTTTTCGTTTTCTTCTTCTCTACTTGTCTCACAACAACCGCAGTCACGCAGATTCCGCACTTCTTTGCAATTATTTTCGGTAATGGCAGAATAAATATATTCCAACTCAACTCAATAGTTGCGACGCTTAATTATACCCCGACGTCCATACACGCCAGCCACGTGGATTAATATGTGGATTTTACAGAACGAGAAGTGGGTTTTATATGTTTATCTCTCACACATCTAATCCATTTATGAACGCGGATTTAAGGCGATATAAGGAGTGGGTTTATGTTTATCTCTCGCACATCTAATCCATTTATGAATGCGGGTTTAAAGTGATATAAGATATTGGTGGAATTGGCCAATATCTTGTTATCAAATGTATTATCTCGACTCTCGACATGCTCAAGAGATTCAATGAAGCGTTGTCCTCTCAAGAAGAGGAAGAGAAAACACAGGACATCCAAAATCCCTCCATTCTCAAGGCGGATTATAAGACATTGGTTAGCCATCTTTCTCTCAGATTAATTTGCTACACTCAAATTCTTACACCAAATTACACAAATTCTACTACTCTCAGAAATTCTTACACCACATTACACAAATGGTTTATGATTATAAATATACCTCGATTTCCTTTTACATATTGCTGACTAACTTTCTTTGTGACTGTAGTTTATGAAGTGGGTCTTTCTTGTTAGAAGTGGTTATGACTGTTATTCGTGACACTGGACGTTTTTTCAAGCAGCTAGCAGCTATGATTGTTCTTTATTAGGCTGGATGTTTAGTGATAGAGGAGGAGGAGATTGGACTTCTAGAGGAGGAGATTGGACTTCTGGTCGAGGACCATCTCAGTTTCAGATTCCTAGTAGCAAAAAATGAAAAAAGGAATTTCGGTAATGGGATAGAGTAATGGATGTTCGGCTCATGAACTGTAATACATTGGTTAATCGAGTTCCAGTAGTTGGATAATGGAATTCCTCTGATGGGATAGAAGAATTGGAAAAATTCCAGTATGGGGATATAGGGATTGGGGAAATAAGTACCCGCCCAGTTGTGTTCCTTCGCCTTAAGCCATCCCACACACATGATCCCACTGCGCTATAGCTCCTGGCTTATTCTTGCCTGGGAAAGCGAGGAGATATAATTCATTTCATAGTTAGGAAAGCAAGTTACTTCCGACTCAGGTTAGAAATCAATAATTCCCATCCATTTGGGCATAAGCTCCCTGTGTGCTGCTGACCTCATCTCGTCTGGAAAACAATTTGTTCGAGTTTCCCCCCGCCTGGCCCAGGAAATAAATAGGTAATGAGTGAAGGGCAGGAGTATATATATATATGTGTGTGTGCGCGCGTGCGGATGACGAAGCCAAAGACATTTATCATGGAAATACCTGATCTAAGACATTTATCATGGAAATTTCTGATCTATCTGCGTTAATTGAATGAAGGGCAGTAGTACATACATGGTTTCGAGAGTTCGTCATCGAGATTGGGGTTAACCTTGCGCTCGATTGTTACCGGTGCCTTAGGAGCTGTTGTTTGTAGAGATTCATTGGAAGCCATTACAGTTGGTACTTCAACTTCTCCTCGATTACAATGATAACAATTTGTTGAGCCACACAGATTCGACCTTGCCCCGGGCCTTACAACTAAATTGGTGAAGTTCAAAAGGTTTCTAGAACACAGATACTAACGTATCCATTGAATTGTATACTGAAAAAGATGGCTTTAAAGAACACCATAGATGACATTTGTTCTAAATACTGTGTGCAGCGACCAAGTGGACAGACACGACCATGACCATAACGCAGCTGAAACGAACCCTTGAATGCCTCCCAGCAAGATAACTCAAAACTTTAACCAGTGCTTGTAATACCTTGCCCGTGACCCCTGCCACTTAAAACATTCACACCAAACCTGTATAGAAGAAAATACAAAGAATCAACAGATCACTGATGCCAACCAATTGTGAATAAAGGATTTTGTAGATCATTACCTAATTGCCTGTCCATACTATATTTGTGTTGGGTGTGGAGTAGAATGCCCACTGGACAAGATTTTCTCGTCCTCCTCCAGATAGGCAAGCTGCAACAGTGTCCTGTCACGTCCTCAACGCTCTTTGTTACCTTGGGAGCACAGGATACCATTTTTTATTATTACTGTACAACGTTACATATTGTCTCTAAAACCAACCTGATTGGCCTAAGACCTCGTATTTGGCTTTCTCAATTGCACCCAGGCTGTTGTAATCTCTAGTAGCCTTCATCTATTTCTACAACGTTGTACACGCCAAACAACTATTTCCACAACGTCGTACACTCCAAACCAGGTTAGTTGGATATCGTGACGCCAAACCAGGTTGGTTGGATATTGTGAGTAAGAACAAACACATACACATATTGCCTCCCCAACCATCTCCTCTGCCTGGACTCCCTCAAAAACTTGTTGAAATCTTTCTGAAACTAATAGTGAAAATAAGCTTCTTTAAAAGCCGGAGATATGCAACTAATGCTACAGCTGAAGGACATGCAGATAACATGACATGCAGAGTCTGCAGACAACACGTTTCATTAGTTCTCGACTGCACTGCATCGAATCCTCATTGAAAAGGAAAATCCTGCACCTTGACTGCAGCTACGTCATCGAAAAGGGGAATCCCTGACAGGGCCAGCAAGGTCAGATTGTCAAAGAAAAATGAAAAAATAAATTCCACAATAAGACGATCCACATATAAAACTTAAAGAAATCATAATATATAACTTCAAAAACTCTAGCTTAAAAACTTGTGACCCGTGTTGCAGAAAGTTCAAAAACGGATCGATTCCATAATTCCCTGCACAGCAGGGAATAGTAAATTAAGAAAACGCTGAAGATATGTTTTTCTTCCACGACACGCATTCTTTTTATGATGATTGTAACGAAGCCCGAGATTAACGCTGACTTAGAATTTCATTAGTAATTAAGATTGTAGAAGGTAATTGCCTTTTTTTAGTAGTTGGTTGACTGCCTCTCTGGCAGTCATAAATGATGAATTCGGAAGTAATTATTGACAAACATAATTAAGTGATTAAGTGGCCTAAACGTAATAAGTTTAAAAAGGATCGAATGTTATATGATTTTGTAATCTTGAAGGTTACTAAATGCAACCACTCCTTAATAAACTTGTTAACCTTGATGCCTCTCAACTCAACCAGATCCCTATGCATGTTGTCATAATGTCATAATTACTAAGAAGAAAATATATAAGTGTTAACTTTTGCAAATTTAAAGTGATATTTTTTTTTTTTTTTTTCTTAATGTGTGACAATGATAAAAATTGTCTTTTTAAGCACTTTCCACCAATAAAATTTACACACTTATTTAAATACTTTATTAAATAAATACAAATAAATAAATAAATTCTTTCAACTTTAGATAAACTATAATCAAGTTTTAGAAATACTTTTGTGCTAGGTAAATTAATAGTAAAAAGTGGAACATATAGTCTTTGCCTACAGCACGGACTAATCATATTATACATAACTAGAGTACATATTATGATGGCATTTACTTCACTTAAGAAACCAAAAACCATATTTGTTCAAAACCCTAAAAGTTAATAATAACTAAAAAAAACTATATTTTAGCCAAAGTCATTGAGGTGACTTTATTATATATGTGATCTTTATATTCTAACAACCTCTCTTAAGGATTATATTATTGAAAACAAAACTCATTGAAAGAAAACACACTTTGACTACAAATACAATTACTAAAAACTAAAACCTCATAATCAATTATGCTTCAAACGCTTCTTCTTTGAAAACAACAATGCTTGAACTAGTAAGACTCCTTCAAGGTGCTCCCTATTCCTTTCAAAAGTATATTCTCTCAACTATAATCCAAGTACCTAGCATCATTGAACACCATTTGCACATGAATGTCTCATAACCCTCGTAAAGGTATGATACCAAACTTCCAAATCCCAAATCTCCCTTGAACTATAGAATAACAACCCCCACATACATGTCTCATAACCCCAATGAGATATAGTTTTCCAATGCACAAACATACTTTCCTATTAATAAACTATCTATCCTCCCCTATAATACTCCCCATATTCAAAGTTTGGACCCCTTAAATCACAAACAATGTTGGTTCTTCAACAAGATCATCACAACTGTGAAAAAACGTTTTTGGATATTCAACAATTGCTACATCCCCTTTGATAAAAGACAAGGACAAGAAATGGATCTTGGGTGATGGAATATTTTCTAGGGTTTATGCATGTATAGACTAGAGGGATCATGGTGCTACTAGGAAACATTGATCTCGAGGGGGGTGATATTGACCTGGTTGATTATAATCCATATCCCGTTGAAGAGGTGCACATATTTGGCTATGAGATCCAGTCACACCAAATGGATGCATCACAATCCCTTATTAATTAACTCGATCATCAGATTGAGGGGTCTAGTTTACAACAGGTAAATAAATAAAATACCTCTATCAATAGGGATAAAATATTCACAAGTGGGTCTCATCTAGAGGAATATCTATTCCCTATCAGGACTTGGGATTTGCACAATGCAGATCCTTTTCTATAGTAGGATTCTAGTGCATAGGTGGATGGTAATTATGGTGTCCTCAACGGAGAATCAAAGGTGACATATTTTCCTGTCCTTTTGGATTTCGCGACTACCCCTTTTCCACATTCTCATCCTTTGGAAACACATACTATCGATGATCGCAATGACCAACTTGAAAGTTCTGATATTTTGCTTGAGGAAGTCCTAGAAGCATGCTTTGTAGTGGAAAATATTGAATGACACAACCTTTCAGGCATTGAACCCGCGACCTCTCTCTACCACTATTCCTTCACCACAAGGATTTTACCACTAGCCCAAAATGTAACCCTCGCTATGGATGCCAAATAACTAATATTTGAATTTGTGTTTTTTCACCACAAGGATTTACCACTACTCCAAAATGTAATCCTCACTATGGATGCCAAATAAATTATATTTGAATTTGTGCTTTTTTGGTCTATGGTTATTTTGTTACCATAGAAAGGGGGGCTAGTTATGACCTCCGATGGTTCTATATAAGAGCTCTTGCCATTGAGCCAAGAACACAAGTCCTTGGGAAGACAAGTCAGTTGCACACAAGTCACTTGGAAAATAAGTCCTTGGGAGGACAAGTCATTCTGCACACCAATCATTGTGGAGGACAACTTTTGAGGAGGCCATTGGGGTCAAGGTTCGAGGCATGGAGCAAGCTTGGCACATTATGGAGTGGTCATCAATATTTGGGTAGCAATTCTGAGTTTGAATTATGCCTTTAATTTGGTGCATATTTTATGGGTTGTTTGTGATTATAGTTTTTCATAACTATTGAAATCCCATGATAATATGTGAAAGCAAGAGAAGTGGTCATTTGTATACTTTATGGTGGTATTGAAAACCATTGAGTCTGCCACCAAATGCATGCATTCAATATGTTGACTTGTACATGTGCACACATGTTGAGGTGGATTTTAAGACCGCAAAGTCTTCCAAGAAGTGCCCTTTTTGTCACATGGTGACTTGAAGATTCATGTTTCTATGATGTAATGGACCTATGGACCTATGGCCATTAATTCTGAGAGAGTCCATTTATGCCATGCTTGTGAGAATTAACTCTTTGCATTGTATGAGAGCACCTCTTCGATACTACCACTGTTGTGGGAATTCTATTTCCACATGATGATGTGGGAATTTAGCCCTTTGTAAATGAGGGTATCTTTAAATGAGTGAATAAAGTGGTTCAACGATTAAATGAGCCCGAAGACATAGCCAGGGGGTTTGGTGAAATCTGTTACCAAACGAGTATCTCTTGTCTCACGTTTTCCTTATGCATGTTATTTCCACAACAATGTTCATTAAGTGATGATATTTGAGACTAGCAAGACAATCATAAAGTTTAATATGCACATTGGATTCAAGCCTTTAATTACAATCAAGTTCAATAAAATGGTCTTATAACTGAGCCTTTTGTTAAGTAAGCCTAGAATCAATTTCAAGTTGGTTTCAAGGTCATCCCCGGATCAGATCAAGTTTGGTATCAGAGCAAGATTGACAAGGATTACATGTGTTGAATCAGAAATGGGAAAAGCATTGAAGAATGTGTGGCTCAAGGAGCTCAAAGAAATCAACCAGACAATTCAAGCAAAGAATGTTGAATTGAGGAGGCTGCTATAGAAATCAAAGATGACAAGAAAGAACTGCAATACATTCTTCAAAAGATGACAAGAAAGAACTGCAAGACATTCTTCAAAAGATGCAAGAAAGATTGCAAGAGTTTCAACTTGAGTTGCAAGCCAAGGATGAGATGTTGGCCAAGCTTCAGAACAATGATGAAATGGAGAAGAGACAAACTTCTACCAGAGATGCAAAAACCATGACCAAAGTGAACATTGTAAGTAATTCATCATGTTTTCCATGTTCTCCTGAAGAGGTAAATGATTCCTTTGGTGATTTTGAGAAGCATATGAAAGGCATTGGTTTTAAGAACCTTACCAAGATGGGATATAAAGGAGGAGGACTTGGTGTTAATGGGCAAGGAATCATTCAGCCACTGGAGATGGCAGGAAGACCTTGATTTGTAGGTTTGGGATACGACATTGGAGAATGCTCCAAAGTAGTTGAAGCAAAGCATCAAAAGAAGAGCCCAATCCAATACCAGAAGGTGACACATCACTCCATGATGATCAAGATTACGAGTCATCTCCAAAGGGAGATGATCATTACAAAATAGGAGCTAAGGAAAGTTCTCTGCACCTAACCTACACCAGAGACAACCAAGCAAGGTATAAAAAGTCTCATTATTCCAAAGTTCTTTTTGATTATAAGAGAATTGGCAATGTAAAGCAAAGTTTATGGCATCGAAGACCATGTACGTTTTGTGGTAAGTATAACTATGCTATTGCCAAGTGTTGGAAAATAACTTTGTACAAGAAGGTAATGGAAACCATGAAGAAACCAAGACACAAAGACCCCTCTCCACGTCAGGAGGAAAAGAAGGGCAAGAAAATATGGGTAAAGAATAACCATTGCACCCATTGCAACAAGGGTGGACATCAGGAAGCCACATGTTGGATGCTCCATCCAGATCTACATCCCATGAAGGATAAGAAAGTTGAGCAAGCACCTATGAAGGAACCGATCGATGAAACAACTGAGAAAGGAAGCCAACTCCAAGAAGAAGGCCAGCTATAATGATAGCTCGAGAAGGAGGACATATTCTCCTTGATGGCTAAGATGAGCTTACTTTTTGAGTTAATTAAAGTCTAATCATTGTAAATCACTTGTTGCTTTTAAGACCCCACAGAAGGGAACATTTATAAAAGTGATGACATGTATAACATCACTTATTTAGGAAACGTAGTGAGATTTTAAGGCTTTTGTTGAAGTAGCAAGGGGTATGGATTCTGTTGTAAAGTTGAGAAGCATGTTTGATCTCTATGTAAAATTTTGGGGTCTAAAAGTCCTTCAATGTGGGGGAATGATCCAGGAGGATCTCAAAATGAAAAGAATTCGAAGACCTCAAATCTCAACAAAAATGGCACCATCACGAAGGGCTCGATGAGATATTTCTGACAATGTTTATTTCACCTCAAACGAACTTTGGACGACCGAGATATCGTGATCTGAAGTTTTGGCAAAACAGTTTTGGATTTGTGCAGAATGGAAAAAAGGGGTGCCACATGGCACCATTGGAAGGGTGACATGTAGCCTTATGGTTTTGATGTGGCAACCCCTCATAGTTCCATGTGACAGGTTGTAGAGTTGTGTTGGTAGTAGCTCAAGGTGACATGTGGCAGGTGACTATGCAGATGTGGACAACTAGCCCAATGAGAAGCTGCCGCGTGGAAACCTCTCACTTGCTAATTGCGATCTATCAAAAGTTTTGTAGTTGCACCAAGGATTGAACCCATGATCTCTCTCTGCCACTATGCCTTCACCACAAGGCTTTTACAGCTACACCAACACATAATCCTTGCTATGGATGTCAAATAAATTATATTTGAATTTGTGCTTGGTTAAAAGCCATGGTTGCTATGGATGTGCAGCCTCTCACTGGCTAATTACAGTCTATCAAAAGTTTTGTAGTTGCACCAAGCATTGAACCCATGATCTCTCTTTACCACTATGCCTTCACCACAAGGCTTTTATAGCTACACCAACCAAGGATTGAACCCATGATCTCTCTCTACCACTATGCCTTCACCACAAGGATTTTACAACTACACCAACACGTAATCCTTGCTATGGATGTCAAATCAATTATATTTGAATTTGTGCTTGGTTAAAAGAAATGGTTGCTATGGATGTCAAATAAATTATATTTGAATTTGTGCTTGGTTAAAAACAAGACTTAATTTATTTGAATTTGTGCTTGGTTGAAAGCAAGACTTAATTTATTTGAATTTGTGCTTGCTATGGATGTCGAATAAATTATATTTGAATTTGTGATTGATTAAAAGCAAGACTTAATTTATTTGAATTTGTGATTGATTAAAAGCAAGACTTAATTTATTTGAATTTGTGCTTGGTTAAAAGCAATACTTGAAGATCAAATGGTTGCCATGGATGTCAAATAATTTATATTTGAATTTGTGCTTGGTTAAAAGCAATACTTGAAGAGCAATGGTTGCTATGGATATCAAATAAATTATATTTGAATTTGTGCTTGGTTAAAAGCAATACTTGAAAAGCAATGGTTGCTATGGATATCAAATAAATTATATTTGAATTTGGTTATCCTTGCTATGTATATGGGTTATATTGAATTGGACTTTGATTTGGACGGATTAAAAAAAAAAAAAAAAAAAAAAGAAGGGGAGTGAGCGAGAGCCCGCAGGTTTGACTCCGGGTCTCTCGCCCAATTACAACTGCCCAACACCAAACACATGGCACGTGCCCCAACATACAACCATATTATGGTGGGTTTAAAACCTTATGCCAAAGTTTGCCAACGGATTCTACTCCAAACATTCAAAAGGGGACAAAACATTATTGTTTGGACTTTGGATTTATGCCCAAAAGGGGCGCACCACCATGGAGTTGACCCAACATATATATATGGTTGGTTAACATTATGGTTTTAATTAATATTTGTTGGGATATGGTTATTTTGTTACCATAGAAAAGGGGCTTAGTTATGATCTCATGCATGGTGATATATAAGAGCTCTTACTATTAAGCCATGAACACAAGTCCTTGGGAAGACAAGTCATTTGGCAAAGAAGGCCTTGGGAGGACAAGTCATTCTACACACCCGTCATTGTGGAGGACAAGTCATTCTACACACCCGTCATTGTGGAGGATAAGTCTTGAGGAGTTCATCAAGGTAAAGTTTTGAGGTATGGAGCAGGCTTGGCACATCATGGAGTGGTCATCAATTTTTGGGTAACAATTCTGAGTTTGAATTATGCCTTTATTTTGGTGCATATTTTATGGGTTGTTTGTGATTATAGTTTTTTGTAACTATTGAAAGCCCATGATAATGTGTGAAAGCAAGATAAGTGGTCATTTGTATACTTTATGATGGTATTGAAGACCATTGAGTTTGCCAGCAAATCCCTGCATTCGATATGTTGACTTGTACAGGTGCACACACGTTGAGGTGGATTTTAAGACCATGAAGTCTTCCACAAAGTGACCTTTTTGTTGCATTGCAACTTGAAGATTCATGTTTCTATGATGTAATGGACCTATGGCCATTGATTGTGAGAGAGTCCATTTATGCCACATGCTTGTGAAAGATCAACCTTAGTCAGGGGAGATTGTCTCTTTGTAGGAGAGACATTACCACATGCCTGTGAGAATTAACTCTTTGCATTGTATGAGAGCACCTCTTCAATACCACCACTATTGTGGGAATTCTACTGCCACCTAATGATGTGGGAATTCATCCCTTTGTAAAGGAGAGTATCTTTAAAGAATATAATAAAGCAGTTCGATGATTGAACGAGCCCGAAGATGTAGCCGAGGGGTCTGGTGAACTCCGTTACCAAACAAGTATCTCTTGCCTCATTTTTTTCTTATGCATGTTATTTCCGCAATGATGTTCATTTAGTGATGATACATGAGACTAACAACACAATCATAAATTTTAATATGCACATTGGATTCAATCCCTTAATTGCAATCAAGTTCAATTAAAACGATCCTATAACTTATCCTTTTGTTAAATTAGCCTAGAATTAGTTTCAAGGTCATCCCTGGATCAGATCAAATAAGCTAGGGAAAACCATTAGGGTTGAAAATTCCTTCATAGATAGCTCTAGTCATACTATAGTTTGTGTTTTAGTTGATATTGATACTATATATAATATACTTAAATATGGAATTGGTAGCTCCAGTCTCGTCAATATGATTGAGTTGTCATTACACTCTATTATCGAATGGCCTTGCTTGGTTGAGGGATTGAAATGTTCGAGAGGGAGAAAGAGAAAAAATATTCGTTCATTGGCTAAAAAGGCCCCTTTGGGTTCTTCTGGGGAGACATATTCTAATTCTTACCTCCGCCATGATAGACATGATTCGATGTTGATGAAATCAACGTGGGAGTAGTCGATTCCACCACTAGACGAGGTGGTAGTGATTATCAATTGAGGTCCCTTTCTAGGGCCTTCAAGTAATGTCAAGAGTTTGTTCTAAGGATTGGGAGTTAATAAGACTAAAGATTCATCCTCCTAATTAGTGGGGAGGAAATATCTTCTATGGCTGGCGTAGGAGGAGGCAAGACTTGAAGCACAACAAGGGAAGTAATTATTGATTTCAAGGGTTCTTAGAGCACATGTGCCCCACAGTGAGGTCCCTAAATTATCATACTATCCCTAGATATTAGGGGGTTGGGCAATCTTAATAAGTGATTGGCCCTTCGTAGGATGATAGAGTAAGAGAAGTCATATTTACTTTTACTACATGAAACTATTGGGGGATGGGGGAGGGGGGAGAAAATAATGTAGGCGTTCTTAGGAAGTTATCATTTGGTTGGGATTTTATAGCAGTGGATTCATCTAGACTATCAAGTGGCCTCATTACAGGGTGTAACTCTTCACTAGCCTCATTATAGGGTGGAACTCTTCATTCTCATTGATAAATTCTTATGCAATTTCTTCAAGTCTCTTCATAAATTTCAATTGAAAACGATTGAACAATTTTCTTTTGGTTTTTAACATGTATGCCCCTATGGTGCCCAATCAGAATTTAGGGACCATTTCTTTTCCTTGGGGGTGATGATTGAGGCTCATCATAAGGGGGAATTGAATTTTCACCATAAATAGGAATGAGAGTTGGGAAGTTTTTGCTCGTGCCGATAGGATGGGTGAATTCTTTCTTCACAGTCTTGAATCTCACAACTTAATTGATGTGAACCTACAATCATAAAACCAACATGGCATAATAATATAAAATACAGGGTTAGCCTCATTATAAGATGGAACTCGTCACTCTCATTCAGGTGGCCTCATTACAAGGTGGAACTCTTCACTCATTGATAAATTCTTATGTAATTCTTTAAGTCTCTTCGTAGTGTTCAACTGCAAAGGAAGTTTGGACCATTCTCTTTCAGTTTTTAATGCGTATAGCCCCTACGGTGACCAAAAATAATTCTGGGACCAGTTCTTTTCATTGGGGGTGATGAATGAGGAATTCACTCATCATAGGGGGATGGAATTTTCACCATAAATAGGGATGAGATTTGGGGAGTTTTTTTCTCATGCCAACAAGATGGGTGAATTCTTTATTCACAGTCTTGAATCTTACAACTTAATTGATGTGGAACCTATAATCATAAAACCAACATGGTGGAATAACATAAGAGGCAGGGATATCTTCTCTAAGCGACCTAATCGGTTTTTGATGGCAAGTGATTTATTTCAAGTAGTTGATAGAATCTGTTCTTGGGTGGGTTCTGGTGGTTTTTCATATCATAGCCCTATCTTCCTCAAATTTTATCTCAGGGACAAGACACTTTCCTCCCCATTTAAATTAAATCCAGAGTGGCTTGCTGAGGAGGATTTCTAGCAGGTAGTTCATGACAATTGGAAGGCTTATAATGATTAGGTACCCCTCTTAGCCAATGAACAGTTCTTAGCTGCAGTAAAAGGAGTAAAAGGAAATTTTGTGGTGTGGATAGTTGAAATACTCAAGAATAGGGACTGATATTGAAGGAAGTCGAGGCTGGGATTAACCTTTTGTACAACAATAGTGGTTCAAGTGTATTCTCAGATGTAGATGTAGAGAGGATTAAAGATCTATAAGTGAACAAAAATAAAATACTATTGGATCAAGAAGTAGAATGTTGACTTGAAATTCAAGCCATTTGATTAGAACTTGGCGATGAAAATAATAAAATTTTCCATTAATTGGCAATGCATTGTCAAAACTAGAAATCTATTTGGGATTTGTAGGATGATGAGGGCCAAATTGTTCATGGTTTTGAGGACTTAATAGCTTTGGGGGTACTTCATTTTAAAATCCTTTTCCATGAACCAAACCAAGAAAACATTGTATATGTGATTAAAATATTTCCTATTCTTCTCGATTGGTCAACAAGGAGGACAACTAGGTATTTCTAGAGGAGTTCACATTAAAAGAGTTGAAGTATGTCATGGATACATTTGAGAAAAACAAAAGTCCTACCCTAGATGGCTAGACCATTGAATTATTCACAGGTATTTTCAACCTTCTAACTAATGATCTTCATTGAGTGGTTGAATATTTGAAGATTTGGTAAGGTCCTTGATTAAATTAATACAAGATTTATCACCCTCATTCCAAACATTGAAAAGGCAAAGAATTTTGGCAATTTTCTCCCAATCTCATTGAGCAATTGTGTATATGATATTAGATCCAAGGTTATAACTTTGAGGATGAATAAATTACCGTCTAGGGTGATCTCTACCGAATAGTTTAGGTTTCAAGAAGGGATATTCATACACTAATATGCATGTACTTCTCAAGAAACACTTCAAACTGTTAAATAGAGGAAGAAATCAACTATTGTAATGAAGCTCAACCTCTCCAAATCCTATGATCAATTTTGTTGGTTATATTTAAGACTATTGTTGATTCACATCAGGTTCAACTTGAAAGTGGTTAGTTGGATTATGGGATGCATAAAGTCTATATCATTTGTTGTGTTAATAAACAAGGCTGCATCTACTTTCTTCAAGCCCACAATCATCTCTGAAGCATTAAAAGGAGATATTCTCATCACATTATTGGAGGAACATTTGGTCAATAAAGGAGATCATATTTAGGGTTAAGTGGAAGTACACTAGAAAAAATATTTGGAGACTTCACTTCTTAAAGGAAAATCATCTAATACTAGGACAACTGACACATAAGATTTTCCAACGATTGTTGAAACTCAGCAAGAGGAATTTAGCCCAACAAACCTTCTTTCACTAGTCCTATCAATATGATTGAGTCGTCATTAGACTCTAATGTCGAATTCCCTTGCTTAGTTGAGGGATTGAAATGTTCCAAAGGGAGAAAGGGAATAAATATTCGCTCCTTATCTAAAAAGCCCCTTTAGGTTCTTCTAGGGAGTCATATTGTAATTATGACCTCCACCATGATACACATGATTCGATGTTGATGAAATTAGGGTGGGGGCAGTCGATTCCACCACTAGATGAGGTGGTAGTCATTATTAATTGAGGTCCCTTTCTAGGGCATTCAAGTAATGTCAATAATTTGTCTGAAGGATTGGGAGTTAATAAGACTAAAGATTCGTCCTCCTAATTAGTGGAGAGGAAATCATTTATACAGTTGGCGTAGAGGTAAGAATTGAAGCACAACGAGGGAAGAAATTATTGATTTCAAGGGTTCTTAGAGCACATGCCCCCCATAGCGAGGTTCCTAAATGATCATACTATCCATGAATATTAGGGGGGTTGGAAATATTAATAAGCGACTGGCCCTTCGTAGGATAATAGAGTAAGAGAAGTCAAATTTACTTTTACTACATGAAACTATTGGGTGATGGGGGAGGAGGGAGATAGTAGCGTAGGTGTTCACAGGAATTTATTATTTGGTTGGGATTTTATAGTAGTTGATACGTCTATAGACTATCAAGTGTCCTCATTATAGGGTGGAACTCTTCGCTATCATTGATAATTTTTTATGCAATTTCTTCAGGTCTCTTCCTAAAGTTCAACTGCAAAAGATTGAACCATTCTCTTTTGGTTTTTAATGTGTATGGACCCTATGGTGTCCAATCAAAATTTAGGGACCGTTTCTTTTCCTTGGGGGTGATGATTGAGGCTCATCACAGGGGGGGGGAATTGAATTTTCACCATAAATAGGAATGAGATTTGGGGATTTTTTGCTCGTGCCTATAGGATGGGTGAATTCTTTGTTCATGGTCTTGAATCTCACAACTTAATTGATGTGGAACCTACAATCATAAAACCAATATGGCATAATAATAGAAAATATAGAGTTAGCCTCATTACAAAGTGGAACTCGTCACTCTCATTCAGGTGGCCTCATTAAAGAGTGGAACTCTTCACTCATTGATAAATTCTTATGTAATTATTTAGGTCTCTTCACGGTGTTCAACTACAAGGGCTTGGAACATTCTCTTTTAGTTTTTAATGTGTATGGACCCTATGGTGACCAAAAATAATTCTAGGACCAATTCTTTTCCTTTGGGGTGATGACTGACAAATCACTAGTCATAGAGGGGATTGAATTTTCACCATAAATAGGGATGAGATTTGGGGAGTTTTTTCTCATGCCAACTATATGGGTGAATTATTTGTTCACAATATTGAATCTTACAACTTAATTGATGTGGAACCTATAATCATAAAACCAACATGGTGGAATAACATAAGAGGCATGGATATCGTCTCTAAGCAACTTAATCAGTTTTTGGTGGCAAGTGATTTGTTTTGAGAAGTTGATAGAATCCGCTCTTGGGTGCGTTCTAGTGGTTTTTCATATCACAGCCCTATCTTCCTCAAATTTTATCTCAGGGATGTCGAAATAATGTAACTTTGAAGAATATTCTACTTATATTATTCCTCCTTCGAGAGATGTCATCAATGTAAAAGGTCATGTAAAATTCATGAGGTAAAACCTCCATTGTAAGTCATGTTAAATTTTCAGAATTTACTTCAATATGATCTAGGATCTTAACTGAGAGAACAACATGTACATCAAATCTACAACATATCAATCATGGACACAATAATGAAAGCACACAAGAGACACAGAGTTTACTTGGGGAAAACCATAAAGGTGAAAAATCCCAATAACTTCCCCAGAGATAGATAGAGCAATGATACAACCACAGTACAAGAGATAGTCTTCTCCTAGCAGTAGAGCCTCCTCCTCCACAAGTGCGCCACTCTCCAAAGTGTGAGTGAGAGAATAGAATGTGTAAAATGAGAGAGACACACTCTCTATTTATACACTAACTTGACTTGACCTTTACTCAACTAGGTCGGCCTCAACTTAACCACTTAACATAATGATGACTCGGCCGACCCCCACTAGGGTGGTCTAATAACCCTTTGAACCACATGGCCAACCCCCAATAGGGTGGTCTAATAAACCTTTTACCCACATGACTTATAGAGGGCTGACCCCAACAAGGTGGTCTAATAACCCATCAAGTATAAGTTACGACACTTACAATATAAATGACGACACTTCCGTATAGAGGAATAATAACATCTCTATAGGAATAAAACCACTTCCATATAGAGGAATAATAACATCTCTATAGGAATACAATATACATATATGTGAAATACATTTCGAAGTTACATATACATCAACACTCCCTCTTAACTAGGAAGGTATTTCTCGACATAGGTCTTCTAGCACAAGTCATCTTCTCTGGATCATTTTCACTGGATAATCGTCATCGAGTCATCATCATCGTCACTGCTGCTGCTATCTCAATCAATCTATGAATCTACTCATCATAGGAAGTTCTACAGAGCCAGTCCTTTTTCATACTGGATGTAGGCCCACCACCTGCAGGTCTTCATCATCTGTGCGAACGGTCTGATAGAGGTGTCCTCTCAGGACTAATTTTATGTGTGGATGCAATACCGGAAAGAGTATCCCAGGAACATCTATGTGCCTAAGCACGAACGAAAAGATCTCCCAGGAATGATTACATGCATCTCCTCCACAATACCTTTAAAGAGCATCCCAGGAACATTTATGTGCTGCAGCACGACCGGCAAGATCTCTAAAGAGCATCCCAGGACTTATTATGAGCACACAACTCAACCTCTCGGATTTCTAGGACTGATTACATGTGGATAGACAAAACCTTTAAAGAGCATCCCAGGAACATTTATGTGCCACAGCACGACCAACAAGATCTCTAAAGATCATCCCAGGACTAATTACGAGCACACAGCTCAACCTCTCGGATCTCCAGGACTGATTACATGTCTCCGTAGTAATACCTCATCCCAGGACTGATTACGAGCACACAGCTCAACCTATCAGATATCTGAGGATTGATTACATACTACATAGCAATACCGGAAAGAGTATCCCAGGAACATTTATGTGCCGCAGCACGACCGGCAATATCTCCCATGACTGATTACATGCTATTTGCACAACCTGCCACATATCATCTCTGAACTCCAAGTATCAACCTAATACTCATGATCCAACGGATCATCATCGCACAAAGCATCATCCTAATGCTCATGATCACACTGATCATCATCACTGTACCATCCTAATACATATCATCTAGAGCAACACCCTGAAGCTCGTCATCATGATCATCCTGATCATACAATGCATCCACCTGATGCATACCAAGTATCTACCTAATACATATCATCATACATGATCCACCTGATCATACAGTGTATCCACCTGATACAAATACAAATACATGATCTACCTGATCATACAATGTATCCACCTGATACATATACAGATACATGTTCCAAGCATCCAACATGATGCATATACAAATACATACAAATGATCCAACCGATCATATCCAGCATCCAACATGATGCATACATACATATAAATGATCCAACTGATCATATCCAGCATCAACACGATGCGTACATACACACAAATATAAATGATCCAACTGATCATATCCAACATACATACATACAAATATAAATGATCCAACTGGTCATATCTAGCATCAACGTGATGCATACACAGAGCAGTAACTGGAGCATCGTCCTGATGCTCATCATCCATGATCCTCCTGATCATCATAGCATCGTCTTCTTCAGATCATCTCATCGTCCACAAAGCACAGCCCAGATGCACATCATCCAGCACTTACACCACCAACATGGGAGAACAGATCTACCACCATTCGGGGAAGGCTCCAGCCCTTAATTTTTCACCATGGGAGAACGCATATACCACCATGTAAAAGATGGCTCATCAATTACATCACGACCAAGGGAGAACACCTCAACCATGTCAGAAAAGCTCATGTGCATCTACATCTTCCGGACTCATCACTTCCCTTTGGAAGGAACCTCGATTTGAAGTGCACCAAGCCTCTTTGAAGTACTCAAACTGCACTTTGGCCAACGGCTTGGTCAATACATTTGCAACCTCCTCATCCGTCGCAACATACTCTGCTTCAGTTGTACTCAGTGCTACGCAGGACTAAACCAAGAGATCACACCTGATCCCATACTAAAGCAGCACCCAGATGCGGTCTTCCTATCTGTAGCACTGCCTGCTCAATCTGAATCAACATAACCCTGCAGGTTAATGTTAAATTTTGAGCATTAATTCACAATACTCTTGGATATTTACTGAGAGAATAACATATACAGTATGCCAATGCATAACAATCACAATAAACATGACAAGCATCACAAGAATCAAAAGCATGAGAGACAAGAGACACAGAGTTTCCGTGGGGAAAACCCTAAGGTGAAAAACCCCACAACTTCCTCAGAGATAGAGAGAGCAATGGCTCAACCAAAGTACAACCAAAATACACTTGAGATAGTCTCCTAGTAGCAGATGATTCTCCTCCTCACTAGTGCGCCACTTTCTGAGTGAGAGAAGTGTGACTTTCTGAATGATCAAAATAGAGATCTCCTGATCTCTATTTATACTAACCTGTTTGCCCAGTGACCTTATGGGGCCGACTTTTCTATCTAGATAAATCCACAATATATTATATATTTCAGGGCCGACCCCACACATGGTGGTCTAATAACCCATCGGCAAGTACACACACTTGCGACACTTGTCAATTCACATGACGACACTTCCTTATAGAGGAATAACACATCTCTAATAAGGGTACAATAAATATATATGAAATACATAGATGAAATACATTCTGAAGTTACATATACATCAACACTCCCTCTTAACTAGGAAGGTATTTCTCGACACAGATCTGCTAGACAAGTCTTCTTCTCGGGATCATCGTCACTGTTGCTGCTATCTCAACCAATCTCTGACTCTACTCGTCATAGGAAGTTCTACAGAGCTAGTACTTTTTCATACTGGATGTAGGCCCACCACCTGCAGGTCTTCATCATCACTGGCCATACTGTGGAAATCTCAGGACTTATTACGTGCGTCACAAAACCTTAAAAGAGTCTCTTGACTAGCAAAAACCCTAAAGAGAATCTGAGGCCTTTTTCATCCTGTCCAGATCTCTAGGACTTATTACATGTGACCCCACCACAAAACCTCGAAAGAGAATCCCAGGACTGATTACGAGCACAAGGATCAACCTATCGGATCTCCCAGGGCACAAATTACATGTGGTCACCACAAAACCTCGAAAGAGCATCCCAGGACTGATTATGAGCACAAGGCTCAACCTATCGGATCTCCCAGGGCGCAAATTACATGTGGTCATGGTAAAACCTTGAAAGAGCATTCTAGGACTGATTACAAGCACACAGCTCAACCTATCGGATCTCCCAGGGCACAAATTACATGCCATAGGACAAAACCTCAGAAGAGCATCTGCCAGATATCCCAGGGCACGAATTACATGCCATAAGAAAAACCTCGAAAGACTATCTGTAGATCTCCCAGGGCACAAATTATATGTCCTCCCAAGCAAAACCATGAAAGAGCATTTTCCAGATATCCCAGGGTACAAATTACATGCCATATTCCACGGCCACAGAGTATCAACCTGATACTCACCATACATCATCCTGATGTACACATGATCATCTTGATCATCATCACTGCAACATCCTGCTGCATGTCATTTGGAGCAACATCCTGAAGCTCGTCATCCATGATCATCCTGATCATACAATGCATCTACCTGATGCATACCAATTATCTACCTGATACATATCATCATACATGATCCACCTAATCATACAATGCATCCACCTGATACAAATAAAAATACATGATCCACCTGATCAATCATGATACATATCAACATACATGATCTACCTGATCATACAATGTATCCAACTTATACATATACAGATACATGGTCCAAGCATCCAACATGATGCATACACAAAATACATACAAATGATCCAACCGATCATATCCAGCATCCAACATGATGCGTACATACATATAAATGATCCAACTGATCATATCTAGCATCCAACATGATGCGTACATACATATACATATAAATGATCCAACTGATCATATCCAACAGCCAACATGATGCATATGTAGAGCAGTAACTAGAGCATCGTCCTGATGCTCATCATCCAGCTCTTACATCCACAGCCATGTGAAGGATCCTCCTTCCAACATGCTTGGAATGGCTTCTGCAAATGTGTCTATCACTTATTCCTCGAAGTGTCATCAATCTGAAGAACACCAAGCCTCTCCCTGAAGTACTCGAACTTCACCCTGGCTAGTGGCTTCGTCAGCACATCTGCAATTTGCTCGTCCATCGCAACGTACAGGAGCTTCACATCTCTTCTCTGCACCATATCCCTGATATAGTGATATTTGATCTCTATGTGTTTCGACCTGTCATGAAACATTGGGTTCTCGGACAGCTTCACACAACTCTGGTTATCACAAAAGATACCAGTAGCATCCAATGAGAGATCAAATAACTCAGACAGTAGCTTCCATAGCCATACTACCTCACAACTAGCTGAACAGGCTGCAACATACTCTGCCTCAGCTGTACTCAGTGCTACGCAGGACTGCTTCCTGCTAAACCAAGAGATCACACCTGATCCCATACTGAAGCAGCACCCAGATGTGTTCTTCCTATTTGCAGCACTGCCAACCCAATGTGAATCAACATAACCCTGCAGGTTAAACTTTTGATTCGCTTCATACTTGAGCCCATAATCCACTGTACCCTTCAGGTACCTCAAAACATTCTTTACAGCAACTAGGTGAACACTCCTCGGATCCATCAGGAACTGGCTCAATGTGTTCACCGCAAAGCAAATATCTGGTCTCGTGTTCGTCAGGTACATCAAGGACCCAATCATCTGACGATACATAGAGACATCAACTGGCTCAGATGAAGCATCACATAGAAGCTTCAGATTCGATTCCATAGGTGTGGCCATGGCCTTGCAATCCATCATCCCGAATCTCTTCAGGATATCTACTGTGTACTTCCCTTGACCAAGGAAGATCCCATTTGCACTCTGCCACACCTCCATACCTAGGAAATAATGCATCATTCCCAAATCTTTCATATTGAACTCGGCAGCAAGCTTCCTTTTAGTATCTGCAATCAATCTGTCATCTCCTGTTACAAATAAGTCATCCACATATAGGAGTAGAATCACAAGATTCCCTTCCTCAACCTTGTAGTAAAGGTTGGAATCCGCTTTACTCTTGGTAAATCCCAAACTAGATATGAAACTGTCCATCCTACCATACCAAGTACTGGGAGCTTGCTTCAAGCCATACAAGGCTTTCTTCAATCTGCATACATACGACTCCCTATCATGTATTTTGAAATCGAGTGGCTGCTCCACATATACTTCCTCTTCAACTACACCATTCAAGAAGGCAGTCTTGACATCCATCTGGTGTATTTTCCATTTCATTGTTGCAGCCAGGGCAAGTACTGTTATGATGGAAGTATACCTGGCTATAGGTGCAAAAGTTTCTTCACAATCTATTCCCTCTTTCTGAGAGAAGCCACGAGCTACGAATCTTGCTTTGTATTTTTCTACACTACCATCTGTAGCATGCTTGATTTTGTAGATCCATTTGGAAGTCACAACAGACTTCTCTTTAGGTCTTGGGACAACATCCCAAACATCATTCTTCATTATTGATTGGTATTCCTCAACCATGGCATCCTTCCATTCTTTCTTTGCTTCTTCATAACTGGAAGGTTCTTTGTTCATAATGTCATAGAGTAAAGCAACGTAGCTGGTATGTGATATGGTTCTCTTCTTTGCTCTGTGTTCTTCTTCTGGAATGCCAAATCTTTCTGCATCTTGAATGAGCTCTCTAGCCCATGTAGGTTTCCTCTTGTGAGAGTTATCCTCACGAGGTGGATCTACAGGTTCTTGCGGATATTCAAACTCACGAACAACATTTGGAATTACTTCAGTCATGGTAGTGTCTTGAAATCTAGTTTCCTTAGGTTCTTCATAAACTTCAATAGGTGCCTTCCTTGATTTGATGAATGCCGAGTTTTCATCAAATGTTACATCCCTGCTGACATCAATATTCTTGAACCCTGGAAAGTATATTCTGTAAGCCTTCGAGCTTTCACTGTAACCCACAAAGATACCCTTCTTTCCTGAAGGATCTAGTTTGGTCCTCTTTTCCTTTGGGACATGAGTGTATACTGGACAACCAAATATTATGAGATGGCTGAATTTAGGTTTCTTACCAGAAAAGACCTCTTCTTGTGTCTTGTTGTCCAATATCTTGTGGGGTGTTCTGTTCTGCACATATACAGCTGTTCTAGCTGCTTCTGCCAATAGATGCATAGGTAGATCTTAGTCATGCAACATTTCCCTTGCTGCTTCCATGATTGTTCTGTTCTTCCTTTCTGCAACTCCATTTTGTTGAGGATTATAAGGAGCAGTCAACTCCCTCTTAATCCCTGAATCACTGCAAATCTTCTTGAAGTCACGTGAGGTGAATTCTCCACTATTGTCGGATCTGAATGTTTTGATCTTCTTGTCAGTTTGATTCTCCATCAAGGTTTTGAATTCCTTGAACTTATCAAACACCTCATCTTTGTTCTTTAAGAAGTATACCCAAGTCTTCTTGGAGAAGTCATCAATAAATGACACATAGTAAACATACCCACTCAGAGAACTGGATGACATAGGACCACATACATCTGAGTGGATGATTTCCAAGATGTCTTTTTCCTTGCTTTCATTGCTTGGGAAAGCCTTCTTAATGTTCTTACCTTTTGCACATCCTTTGTAAACACCTTCATGTTTGGTCTTGATTTCAGGAAGACCCTCTACAGCCTTTCTTGCAATTGGAAGTGCCCTATAGTGGATATGAGCAAGTCTTCTATGCCAAAGTTCACTTGGATCCATGGATTCATGTACCATGGCATGTTCAGGTTGTCCCTTCAATTTATACAAATCTCCCTCTTGCTCTCCAATCACTACTACATCATCTATGTTCTTTCCCTTTGGCCACATTAGGACTTGGCCATCCAAAAATGCAACCCTCATACCTTTTGCATCCAATGCAAAGATGGAGAGTAAGTTCTTCTTGAGCCCAGGTACATAAAGGAATTCTTTCATCTTCAAAGATTTTCCAGAATCTAGGTTGTAGGAGGCTTCACCACTTCCTTTGATTGGGTATTGATAATCATCCCCAAGTTTCACCTTATGGGGTGATTCATGTTCAGATAGATTCACAAAAGATTCCTTAAACCCTGTCATGTGTTTGGAAGCCCCACTGTCAATCAACCAATCATTACAACCATGGGAGATAGTACCTGTGAGAGCAGAAATTAGAACATACTCTTCTTCACTTGATGAGTCATCATCACTATCACTTTCTGCCCTAGCCTTCTTCTTTGGGGGTTCATCATCTTCGGCAGCATGAGCATGATATCTTCTTTTGTTATTCTTCTTCTTCTTGTTGAAGTTGTTGTTGTTGTCTTTCTTCTTCTTGGGACAATCTAAACCAAAGTGTCCCTTCTCATTGCAATTGAAGCATCTGAGATCTTTCTTATCTTTATGATAATAGTGGTGTGAGAATCTCCTGTTATGAGATGATTCCTTCTTGGACTTTCCTTTCCCGGCATGTGCTGTGAGAGCTTGGTCTTCATTTCTCATCTTTTCTTCTCGGGCCACAATCCTAGCTTCTTCTTGAGAGCATTCTTCTCGTAATCTGTTGAAGGAGATCAACTTCTTCCTTGCACAAATTCCTTGAATAAAGGAATCCCATGACCTGGGTAGGCCATTTAGAGTGGTCATCACCACTTCACCATTCTCCACCATTTCATCCACTGCTTCTAGTTGTTCCTTGATCTGGGAGACCCTTGAAAAATAAGATTGAATGGTTTCTCCATTTTGAAACTTTACTCCTTTCAATTGGTTCCGTAGGGTCATCTTCCGATTTATGTTCTTCCCTTCAAATAGCTTGGTCAAAGAGTCAAACATCTCCTTGGGTGTCTTTAGAGAAGACACATGGGGTATGAGATGGTCTTTGATAGAATCAACAATGATTCTCTTTGCCTTGACCAAGCTCTTCTTGTGCAAAACCTTAGCCTCTTCATCCTCTGGGATAGGGATGTCTTCTTTTACATATGAGTCCAACTCATTCTCTTCCAGGATTAACCCAATCCTATACTTCCAAGCTCGGAAGTTATCAGCTCCTTCAAGCTTATCCTCAAGCTTGGTGTGGTGAGACATCTTAAAGAGTACTTCAAAAGGAAATAGAAAAGATTTAGGTCTTACCACTTGAAATGCTGAAAACTAGATCTGGTCCCGGATTAGGGTTTGTCGAAAAAACCCTAAAAATTCAAAATGTGAATTTCAATTTTCTGAAAGGATAGAAAGATGCGCCTTGATGAGTTGATAAGCCTGGTGTATTCAGAATTTGAGATCAGCAAAGCTTTACCCTTCAGATTTTCCTTTTTGTCCTCCCGGGTTCACTAGGGAGAGCCCTGAATTAGGGTTTGAGTTTCCCGGAGATCTACCCAACCAAAAATATCAATCCAAAGCTCTAAACTTTGATTTTTGCAAGGAGCTTCCAGCTATGTCTTCAGATTTCAGAAATTCCTATTTTTGTGGAAACCCTAATTTTTAGGGCCAAATCTGAAAATGCTTAGAATTGAATTCTGATTGGACAGATAGATTCTCCTTGATGAGTAGAGTCAATCTATTGTACTGCTTTTCCAAAATCTGTGGAGAGAAACCCAATAAACAAGAAACTCAAGTTTTCGTCACTGCAAAATGTCTTCTTCTCAGGTTAGCTCTGATACCATGTTAAATTTTGAGCATTAATTCACAATACTCTTGGATCTTTACTGAGAGAATAACATATACAGTATATCAATGCATAACAATCACAATAAGCATGACAAGCATCACAAGAATCAAAAGCATGAGAGACAAGAGACACAGAGTTTCCGTGGGGAAAACCCTAAGGTGAAAAACCCCACAACTTCCTCAGAGATAGAGAGAGAAATGGATCAACCAAAGTACAACCAAAATACACTTGAGATAGTCTCCTAGTAGAAGATCCTCCTCCTCACTAGTGTGCCACTTTCTGAGTGAGAGAAGTGTGACTTTCTGAATGATCAAAATAGAGATCTCCCGATCTCTATTTATACTAACCTGTTTGCCCAGTGACCTTATGGGGCCGACTTGTCTATCTAGATACATCCACAATATAATATATATTTCAGGGCCAACCCCACACATGGTGGTCTAATAACCCATCATCAAGTACACACACTTGCGACACTTGTCAATCCACATGACGACACTTCCTTATAGAGGAATAACACATCTCTAATAAGGGTACAATAAATATATATGAAATACATAGATGAAATACATTCCAAAGTTACATGTACATCAACAGTTAAACTTTTGATTCGCTTCATATTTGAGCCCATAATCAACTGTACCCTTTAGGTACCTCAGAATATGCTTTACAGTAACCAAGTGAACACTCCTCGGATTTGTCAGGAACTGGCTCAATGTGTTCACCGCAAAGCAAATATCTGATCTCGTGTTCGTCAGGTACATCAAGGACCCAATCATCTGATGATACATAGTGACATCAACTGGTTCAGATGAAGCATCACATAGAAGCTTCAGGTTCGATGCCGTAGCCTCGCATTCCATCATCCCAAACCTCTTCAGGATCTCTACTACATACTTCCCTTGTCCAAGGAAGATTCCATCTACACTCTGCCACACCTCCATGCCAAAAACAAATAGTGCATCATCCCCAAGTTCTTCATCTAGAACTCGGAAGCAAGATTCTATTGCATGTCGGCAATCAATCTATCTTCACCTGTAATAAACAGGTCATCCATATACAAAAGTAGTATCACTGGATTGCCTTCCTCAACCTTGTAGTAAAGGTTGGAATCCGCTTTACTCTTGGTAAATCCCAAACTAGATAGAAAGTTGTCTATCCTACCATACCAAGTTCTGCACATATATGAGTCCCTATCATGTGTCTCAGAACCAACTAGCTGCACCACATACACTTCTTCTTCAACTACACCATTGAAGAAAGTGTATCTTCCTCTTCATCACTGCAGCTAGAGCAAGTACTGATTTAATGGAAGTGTATCTAGCTACAGGAGCAAAAGTCTCTATGCTACCACCTACAGCATGCTTGATCTTGTATATCCTCTTGGAAGTCACTACAGACTCCCCTTCAGGTCTTGGGACTGCATCCCAAACATCTTTATGATCGATTGGTACTCCTCGATCATGGCATTCTTCCCAGATCCTGGGAACTTCAATATTTTGAATAGATAACTTTGTTGCTGAACAAATGTTGTAGTCCTTCTTTTGTAGGTGATGGGATACGATCTTTCCTACACAAGAATTTAAATTGCATGATTAGAAAACATCTCATAGTTTTCAGAACAAATTCTTACACATAAAGAAATATGTCATAAAGTCATGCAATTATCTTAGCCAATGTTTCAATACAACATTTATCCATATTCCATAACTTTCTAGATGCCTTCCAATCTCTACCAGAACATTGTTAAGAGTGTACACAACTCCTAACATGTCAGCAAAGAGGTTTCATTCTAGATAAGTAGCAATGGAATGTTGTACAGTTCCATAGGCCACTTACCCATGTATATTAGTAGTATACTGTTCATCAATGCAACTATTCTAATATGCATAATACACAACCTAATTCTAGGAACATAAGCATATACATCATTGAATAACATTATGTAAGAAATGACAATTCAAATACTTATCTTTGTTTGGTTGCTAGGTGGACTCCCTCTGAATCTTTGCAACTCCATTCTGATGTGGATTGTGAGAAGTGGTCAACTCCCTCTGAATATATACATCCTTGCAGAAACTGCTGAAGTGTGCTCCTTTGCTTTCATGCAGGAACAACTGGAGTGTGCTCCCTCTTGATCTTTGCTTCCTGGATTACCTGTCCTTGAACTTACATCCATCCTTAATCACTATGCATGCTTATTAGTATCATCATTGTGTTATCCTTGAGGTCTCATACATAATCACACATTTATTAGTATAATCTTAATACTATCAAAACACAATAATCTTAAACATGTATATTCATGATCATTCACAGATAACAAACATTAGTATTCAAGGTTTCAGGGAAGTCTTCTTTTACTCATGTATATTCTTATTTGATCATAGGACTCTTCTGATTAGTTAAATCATCAATGCATAAACCCGTGATTACTCAAACCTATACCTTCATGATTCTTCTGGTTAGTCATATGATCAATTATGGTAAGAAACATAATATGCATACAACCATGACTATTCAAACCTATGACTTCATGAATAATCATTATCAACAACACAACAGTATAAGATCCTAACACAAGGTAGGATTCTAGCTTGATATAGGAAAAACATACCTGGATTAGCATGCTAGCTAGTTATGTCTAACATACCCGCATAATGTCTTCTAGTTCTCTTCAGTGACTTGTGCTAGTAACCTGCATGTCTCATAAGTTAACCATTGTAGAACCAAGTTATACATACCTCGAAAGTAGATCTTCTATGTGATCCATGACAATGGATGAATCTTTGTCTTCATGTCACCATGAGCATATGTTCTTGAAGTAGAACATGATTTGACTTTCTTGGTGTACCTTTTGTGTTAGCAGACAACATAAACCTCATACAACACCATAATGCATTAGTACAATCATAAGTGTCAACACCCTAATCAATGAATATCTTTTATCGTGCATTCATAATTTTATTAAGGTGATACGACAAGTCTAGATTTAATCAAGATTGTACTAACCGTAATAATATGAAGACAAATATACCATCAACTTAATCATGAACAAATCTCGAAACATACCTGGATAAGTCATACCTGTCGATATTGCTTGTAATCTTCTTATGTAAGGCCTTAGCCTCATCTCCCTCTGAAACAGGAACTTCTTCACTTATGCAGGTGACCAATCCATCTTCTTCTAGGATTAACCCAATCCACTTGATTTGCAAGAACTGGATTTGGAGCTGGATTAGGGTTTTTCAGAGAAACACCAAAAATTCAAACTTCCGAAAGGATAGAAATAAGCGCCTTGATGAGCTGATCAAGCTGGTATGTTCAGAATTTGAAAACTGCAAATTTTCACTCCTCAATTTTGCCTTTGAAACTTCCGGATTCACTGGACGTGACCCCGAACTGGGGTTTGATGAAGCCCACTCTTCTGCCCAGTCAAAAGGTTTGATCCAAAGCTCTAAGCTTCTATTTTTATGAGGAGCTTCCAGCCATGGTCACAGATTTCAAAAATTCTCATTTTTGCAGAAGCCCTAATTTTCCACTTTTCTGATCAAAGTCCCGAACTAGGGTCTCATCAATCCCGGCCTTCTGCCCAAAAAAAATTCTGATCTTGGTCTCTAAATTTCGTTTTTGATTAGTAGCATTCAGCCGTGGTATCCGATTACAAAAATTCCAACTGTCTTCGAAGCCCTAAATTTTGGAAGCCATGAATGAAGGTGCTAAAAAAAATTATGTTTTGACAGAAATATGTACCTGATTGTTTCTAGTGTAACTCTGATCTTTTCAATCCACAGGGTATGAAAATGTTTCCTGATATAGCTCGACCTGTTATCTTTCCATCCCAACAGGTCTGACCTCAATTGGATTCTTTGAGAGAGAGTTATGCCAAGTGTCGCAACGTGATCTGTTTATGGGATAATACAGGAGAGCGAACTTGTACGGCGTGCCACATGTCCCTGGTTCAACTTCGGCCTCTAAATTTTTTTTCTAAGATATTACAGTATGTGTACTACCCGTAAATTTTTATGAAATTTAATTTGGAGCTTCCTAGCCCAAGTTATGACCTTTTTCCCAAGGTCACCTGATTTTGACTCAGATCTGGAAGAGGCAGAAACCCTATATTGTACAGATCATAAATCACAAAGTACAATGCGTTAGAGGTTGTCCTTTTTCCACAAGGTACATGGGGATCTGATATTCGACCTGTAAAAGTTTCAGACCCGAAAAATTCTCCAAAACGGATTTATAGCGAAAGTGCTACGATGACTGGTTTTTGCTATATCAAGCCCTAGCATCGTAAGTGCAACAAGTGTCATACATGCCATGTCATGCCTTCTTTCAGGCTAGCTCTGATACCATGTTAAATTTTTAGAATTTACTTCAATCTGATCTAGGATCTTAACTGAGAGAACAACATGTACAACAAATCTACAGCATATCAATCATGGACACAATAATGCAAGCACACAAGAGACACAGAGTTTACTTGGGGAAAACCATAAAGGTGAAAAACCCCAATAACTTCCTCAGAGATAGATAGAGCAATGATACAACCACAATACAAGAGATAGTCTTCTCCTAGCAACAGAGCCTCCTCCTCCACAAGTGCGCCACTCTCCAAAGTGTGAGTGAGAGAATAGAATGTGTAAAATGAGAGAGACACACTTTCTATTTATACACTAACTTGACTTGACCTTTACTCAACTAGGTCGGCCTCAACTTAACCACTTAACATAATGCTGACTGGGCCGACCCCCACTAGGGTGGTCTAATAACCATTTTACCCACATGGCCGACCCCCAATAGGGTGGTCTAATAACCCTTTGAACCACATGACTTATACAGGGCCGACCCCAACAAGGTGGTCTAATAACCCATCAAGTATAAGTTACGACACTTACAATATAAATGATGACACTTCCGTATAGAGGAATAATAACATCTCTATAGGAATACAACCACTTCCGTATAGAGGAATAATAACATCTCTATAGGAATATAATATACATATATGTGAAATACATTCCGAAGTTACATATACATCAACAAGTCAGGTCAATAGTACCCAAAAGAATGTAACATAAATATTATTTTGATTCTTCCTAGAGAGGTCAGCCCATCAAATTAGTGAGGTCATCCTAGTTAGGCTAAAATTTCAAGTGAAAAGTAAAGTATAAATAGAGAGTATCACTCTCTCATTTGCACCATTCACTCACTCAAGCATTGCGCAAGAGAGGAAGAGAAAGACTAGCAAAGGAGGAGGAGGATTGATGTTGGCTCTTGTGTTTTAGTTTTGTCTCTCTTTCTTATGAGACTTATTTCTTTGGGCATTGTACTTTGGTAATCTATATGGAGGAATTTTTGCTGGGTTTTCTTATCTTTGAGGGTTTCCCAGGATAAATTGTTGTGTACCTTGTGATTGTGTGTCTTTCAAAGATCCTCTTTATGCTTCTATTGTGAAAATGTATTAAATGCTCATGAAGTTAGAATTTAGTCTTTAGTAGCATATAATATTAGCATGGTATCAGAGCTAGACTGAAAAGAGCAGCTTTCACTAGGGTAAATATCTCTCTCTTTCTTCGAGCAAGAAAATTAGGGCTTCCTATGTAAGAGAAATTTTGGAGTACAAGTGACACAGGGAAGTGCACCCCTCCTAGGCGCATCTTTTGGCACATAGATCAATTTTTTCAGTGGCTAGAACTTCAAGAAAGTCAAACCCTAGTTTGACTTGGAACCATAAAAACCAGAAAACAAAAAAACCAAAAACTGCAGTCCAGAATATTGCAAGTCCAATTTCAGGGGTTAAACCTTGGATTCTTCAGAAACTGATTGTACCAGCATACTCTTCTCATTCAAGCGCATATTTTGGTGAGTTCAGTTTTCATTTTTGAGAAATTTCATTTTTTTGGTCTTTTTTGTTCTCCAGGATAAGATGGCTCCAAGCACTAAGCTTGATGACAAGTTGGAAGGCATAGAAAATTTTCGTGCTTGGAAATACAAAATTGGACTCATTCTAGAAGAGAATGATCTTGTGAAGTTTGTTAAGAAAGTTGTTCCAGAACCCGTAGAAGTTGAAGCAAAGGAAAAGCACAAGAAGGACATGATTAGAGCCAAGAGGATCATAGCAGATTCCATCAAGGATCACTTGATTCCTCAAGTGTCTTCCAAGAAAACACCTAAGTAAATCTTTGATGCCCTATCAAGGATGTATGTTGGCATGCGAATAAGTCGCAAATTTTTTGGTACAAACAACGACAACATGGATGGCGAAGGGTAAAGGACCAATCGCGGAGCGCAACAAAGCGGATAAAGCAGAGTCATTAGTTAATTAGTTAGTTAGTTAATGGGTCATTTGGATAAATGGACCAAGTTGTAACGACCAGAGAGCCTATAAATAGGAGTAGCATTGTAAGCCTTAGGGCATATTATATCTTCTCTTTGTATTTGCATATGATATCTTCGGATCTTCACATTTGACCTTGTATTCTGATCTGCGGATTCACATATTTGTATTTTGATCTGTGCTATTGAAGATGGATTTTTGTGGATTTTTTAGACTAATTGATATATAATGAGAAGGGATGTTTGTCCATGATGTTGTCACTTATGTGTTGTGTCGTAGCATGATATATTTTGTCGTAGTATGGATAGATTTGATTTGTATCACTGATCTGTTGAACATGTTCTGATTATATGTTACTGTGTTGATCTAGTTAGCATGTTTCAAAATATGGGGATAATGTTATGATGCGAATGCTAATTATGTCGATCCCTGAGTTTCACTGTGATTGAATGGTAATGATGCATGTCCTCTTATACCTGCGGAAACTTGGTTCCTGCATCCCCCTTATGTATCTCGGGTGAGACCTCACTCGCTCTGCGAGTGTTGCTGGAAAGACTAAACCCCTTTCCGGGCCGATATCTATGGGAGTTTGTGTCGAGATTTGTTGACATTAGTGCGAAGTGAACCCCTATAGATAGATCTGCGTCAACAAATGGTTCCATTGTCGGGACTCTAGTGTGAGAAGTAGAGGACATGCTGTGGCATCCGACAAAGCCGGAGATGGAGGAATGGTTCAATAAAAAGACACAAGAATTTGTTGAGGAAGAAAATCAGAACCCTGGATGGTCGATAGAACAGTAGTTACATAAGAAAATCTATAGTGATATCCACGAGGTATTTTTCTATGAATTTCCGATACTGCTATATGAATGGTTGGCTAACTTAACTTTTCAGAAGAAGAATTTCTAAGGGGGTGAGCCAGAGCATTGGATCCCGAAACCGATCCAGCAATTGAGTCACGTTAACAATAGAGATTCAAAGGCTATCGACATTTGGGTAGATAGAATTTTGGAAGGGTACATTACTGATTTTGTCGTTGACACAGTTAGATCGTACAACGACGTGGAAAGGAAGTTATTGAAGGGACCCAGGACAAGGTACCTATTGTCATTACAATTGTGGATTAAGATGCTCATTTGTGAAAAAGGAATATTGAAGATGAACTCCGACGAGTAAAGCTATGGTGTGCGGAGGTTGTGGGTACCGCGCAGATGCGTGTCTGATAGAATGATGTGGGGTAGATGGAAATGAGCTACGATGAAATTGTAAGGAAATATGTAGAAGATTGTGGCCGCCTGAGAAGTGGGGAAAGGTTCCGGCCAGAGAACAAGAGGAGGACATAGATAAATAGAGAGAGTCCTAGTTGTTGATGTATATGTAAGTTCGGAATGTATTTCACATATATGTACATTGTATTCCTATAGAGATGTTATTATTCCTCTATACGGAAGTGTCGTCATTTATATTGTAAGTGTCGTAACTTATACTTGATGGGTTATTAGACCACCTTGTTGGGGTCGGCCCTGTATAAGTCACGTGGGTCAAAGGGTTATTAGACCACCCTATTGGGGGTCGGCCATGTGGGTCAAAGGGTTATTAGACCACCCTAGTGGGGGTCGGCCCAGTCAGCATTATGTTAAGTGGTTAAGTTGAGGCCGACCTAGTTGAGTAAAGGTCAAGTCAAGTTAGTGTATAAATAGAGAGTGTCTCTCTCATTTTACACATTCTATTCTCTCTCACACTCTCGGGAGAGTGGCGCACTTGTGGAGGAGGAGGATCTGTTGGTAGGAGAAGACTATCTCTTATATTTTAGTTGTATCATTTCTCTATCTATCTCTGAGGAAGTTATTGGGGTTTTTCACCGTTATGGTTTTCCCCAAGTAAACTCTGTGTCTCTTGTGTGCTTGCATTATTGTGTCCATGATTGATATGCTGTAGATTTGTTGTACATGTTGTTCTCTCAGTTAAGATCCTAGATCAGATTGAAGTAAATTCTGAAAATTTAACATGGTATCAGAGCTATCCTGAAAGAAGGCATGATATGGCATGTATGACACTTGTTTCACTTACGATGCTAGGGCTTGATATAGCAAAAACCAATCATCGTAGCACTTTCGCTATAAATCCATTTTGGCAAAGTTTGCGGATCTAAAACTTTTACAAGTCGAAGATTAGATCCCCATGTACCTTGTGTCCAAAGGAAAACCTCTAATTCATTGTACTTTGTGATTTATGATCTGTACAATATAGGGTTTCTGCCTCTTCCAGATCTGAGTCAAAATCAGGTGACCTTGGGAAAAAGGTCATAACTTGGGCTAGGAAGCTCCAAATGAAATTTCATAAAAAGTGACAGGTATTAAATAGACTGTACTATCTCAATAAATTTGTTCAAAGGCTGAAGTTGAACCAGTGACACGTGGCACACCGTACACGTTCGATCTCCTATATTATCCCATAAACATGTCGTGTTGTGACACTTGGCCTAACTTTCTCTCAGAGAATCCAATTGAGGTCAGACCTATCAGGATGGAAAGATAACAGGTCAGTATTTTTCAGAGGCCGATGTTTAACCAGTGACACGTGGCACGCCGTACAAGTTCGCTCTCCTGTATTATCCCATAAACAGGTCACATTGCGAAACTTGGCATAACTCTGTCTCAGAGAATCCAATTGAGGTCAGACCTGTTGGGATGGAAAGATGACAGGATGGGCTATCTCAGGAAAACGTTTTAGACCCTATGGATCGAAAAGTTCAGAGTTACACCAGAAACAATCAGGTACATATTTCTGTCAAAACAAAATTATTTTTTATCACCTTCATTCATGGCTTCCAGAATTTAGGGTTTCAGATAAAGTTGGAATTTTTGTAATCGGACACCACGGCTGAATGCTACTCATCAAAATCGAAATTTAGAGACCAAGATCATAATTTTTGGTTGGGAAGAAGGCCTAGCTTGATCAGACCCTAGTTCAGGACTTTGATCAGAAAAGTGGAAAATTAGGGCTTCTGCCAAAATGGGAATTTTTGAAATCTGTGACCACGGCTGGAAGCTCCTCATAAAAATAGAAGCTTAGAGCTTTGAATAAAATCTTTTGGTTGGGTGAAGCTCCGGGAAACTGAAACCCTAATTCAGGGTCCTCCCCAATGAATCCGAGAATCTAAAAGGCAATTTTGAGGGGTAAAACTTTGCAGTTTTCAAATTCTGAATATACCAACTTGATCAGCTCATCAAGGCGCATATTTCTATCCTTTCAGAAGTTTGAAATTCAAAGTTTGAATTTTTGGGGTTTCTTTGACAAACCCTAATCCAGCTCCAGGTCCAGTTCTTACAAATCAAGTGGATTGAGTTAATCCTAGAAGAAGATGGATTGGTCACCTGCATAAGTGAAGAAGTTCCTGTTTCAGAGGGATATGAGGCTAAGGCCTTCCATAAGAGGATTACAAGCAATCTTGACAGGTATGGCTTATAGGTATGTTTCAAATTCTGTTCATTGTTAAGTTTATGATATGTTTGTCTTCATATCATTACAGTACAATCTTGATTAATTACTAGACTTGTCGTATTACCTTAATAGAAGATATTTATTGATTAAGGTTTTGACACTTATGATTGTACTAATGCATTGTGATGTTGTATGAGGTTTATGTTGTTCGCTAACATAAAAGGTACACCAAGAAAGACAAATCATGTTCTACTTCAAGAACATATGATCATGGTGACATGAAGACAAATATTCATCCATTGTCATGGATCACATAGAAGATCTACTTACGAGGTATGTATAACTTGGTTCTACAATGGCTAACTTATGAGACATGCAGGTTACTAGCACAAGTCATTGAAGAGAACCAGAAGACATTATGCAGGTATGTTAGACATAACCAGCTAGCATACTAATCCAGGTATGTTTTTCCTATATCAAGCTAGAATCCTACCTTATGTTAGGACCTTATGTTGTTGTGTTGTTGATAATGATTATTCATGAAGTCATAGGTTTGAATAGTCATGGTTGTATACATATTATGTTTCTTACCATAATTGATGATATGACTAACCAGAAGAATCATGAAGTTATAGGTTTGAGTAATCACGGGTTTATGCATTGATGATTTAACTAATCAGAAAAGTCCTATGATCAAATAAGAACATGCATAAGTAAAAGAAGACTTCCCTGAAACCTTGAATACTAATGTTTATTATCTATGAATGATCATGACTATACATGTTTAAGATTATTGTGTTTTGATAGTATTAAGATTATACTAATAAATGTGTGATTATGTATGAGACCTCAAGGATAACACAATGATGATACTAATAAGAATGCATAGGGACCAAGGATGAATATAAGTTCAAGAACAGGTAATCTAGGAAGCAAAGATCAAGAGGGAGCACACTCCAGCAGCTCCTGCAAGGATGTAGATATTCAGAGGGAGTTGACCATCTTTCTTCATTCCACAACAGAAAGGTGTAGAAGAAGCTACTTCAGCAGCTCCTGCAAGAAGGCAAAGACTCAGAGGGAGTCCACCCAACAAACAAACAAAGATAAGTATTTTAATTACCACTTATTACATATTTGTTTGTTTAAATAAAACTGTTCAATGATACATATGCTTATGTTCCTAGACTTAGGATATGTATTTTGCATATTTGCATTAATGAACAAGATACTACTAATATGCATATGATGGGTAAGTGGCCTATGGCACTGTACAACATTCCATTGCTACTTATCTAGAAAAAAACCTCTTTGCTGCCATGTTGGGAGTTGTGCACACTCTTAACAATGTTCTGGTAGAGACTGGAAGGCATCTAGAAAGTTATGGAACATGGATAAATGTTGTATTGATGCATTGGCTAAGATAATTGCATGATTGTATGACATATTTCTTTATGTGTAAGAATTTGTCTGAAAATTATGAGATGTTTCTAATCATGCAATTTAACTTGTTTTGTAGGAAAGACCGTATACCTTCACCTACAAAAGGAGGACTACAACATTTGTTGAAGCAACAAAATTATCTATTGAAGATATTGAAGTTCCCAAGATATGGGAAGAATGCCTTGATCCGTAGATCATGAAGAACGATGTTTGGGATGCGGTCCCAAGAGCTGAAGGGAAGTCTGTTGTAACTTCCAAATGGAACTATCAAATAAAGCATGCTGCAGATGGCAGCATAGAGAAATATAAAAGTGATGAAATAGAAGATACACCAGATGGATATCAAGACAACTTTCTTGAATGATGTAGTCATATATGTGTGCAGAACTTGGTAGGATAGACAGCTTTCTATCTAGTTTGGGCTTTACCGAGAGTAAAGCGGATTCCAACCTTTACTACAAGGTTGAGGAAGGGAATCCTGTGATTCTACTCCTGTATGTGGATGACTTATTTGTAACAGGAGATGCCAGATTGATTGCAGATACTAAGAGGAAGCTTGCTGCTGAGTTCGATTGAAAGATTTGGGAATGATGCATTATTTCCTAGGTATGGAGGTGTGGCAGAGTGCAAGTGGGATCTTCCTTGTTCAAGGGAAGTACACAGTAGATATCCTGAAGAGGTTCAGGATGATGGATTGCAAGGCCATGGCCACATCTATGGCATCAAACCTGAAGCTTCTGTGTGATGCTTCATCTGATCCGGTTGATGTCACAGAGTATCATCAGATGTTTGGGTCCTTGATGTAACTGACAAACACGAGACCAGATATTTGCTTTGTAGTGAACACATTGAACCAGTTCCTGACGGATCTGAGAGGTGTTCACCTGGTTGCTGTAAAGCATGTTCTAAGGTACCTGGAGGGTACAGTGGATTATGGGATCAAGTATGAAGCGAATCAAAAGTTTAACATGCAAGGTTATGTTGATTCAGATTGGGCTAGTAGTGCTACAGATAGGAAGAGCACATCTGGGTGCTGCTTCAGTATGGGATCAGGTGTGATCTCTTGGTTTAGCAGGAAGCGGTCTTGCATAGCACTGAGTACAGCTGAGGCAGAGTATGTTGCGGCCTATTCAGCTAGTTGTGAGGCAATATGGCTACGGAAGCTACTGTCTGATTTATTTGATCTCCCGTTGGATGCTACTGGTATCTTTTGTGATAACCAGAGTTGTGTGAAGCTGTCCGAGAACCCAGTGTTTCACGATAGGTCGAAACACATAGAGATCAAATATCACTATATCATGGATATGGTGCAGAGAGGAGCTGTGAAGATCCTGTAGATTGCGACGGACGAGCAGATTACATATGTGCTGACAAAACCACTAGCCAGAGTGAAGTTCGAGTACTTCAGAGAGAGGCTTGGTGTTCTTCAGATTGATGACACTTCGAGGAAGAAGTGATGGACACATTTGCAGAGGCCATTCCAAGCATGTTGGAAGGAGGATCATTCACATGGCTGTGGATGTAAGCGCTGGATGATAAGCATCAAGACGATGCTCCAGTTACTGCTCTATATATGCATCAGGAGGATGCTGGATATGATCAGTTGGATCATTTATATGTATATGTATGTACGCATCATGTTGGATGATGGATATGATCGGTTGGATCATTTGTATGTATTTTGTATATGCATCATGTTGGATGCTTGGACCATGTATCTGTATATGTATCAGGTGGATACATTGTATGATCAGGTAGATCATGTATGTTGATATGTATCATGTATGATCAGGTGGATCATGTATCTGTATATGCATCAGGTGGATACATTGTATGATCAGGTAGATCATGTATGTTGATATGTATCATGTATGATCAGGTGGATCATGGATTTGTATTTGTATCAGGTGGATACATTGTATGATCAGGTGGATCATGTATTATGATATGTATCAGGTAGATACTTGGTATGCATCAGGTAGATGCATGATATGATCAGGATGATCGTGGATGACGAGCTTCAGGATGTTGCTCCAGATGAATTGCAGCAGGATGTTGCAGTGATGATGATCAGGATGATCATGTATACATCGGGATGATGTATGGTGAGTATCAGGTTGATACTCTATGGCCGTGGATCAGGTTGTGCAGATGAGCATATAATTTGGCCCTGGGAGATTTGCAGATAGTATTTCGAGGTTTTGCCTATGGCATATAATTTGGCCCTAGGATATCTGGCAAATGCTCTTTCGAGGTTTTACTCTGGGAGGACATATAATTTGTCCCTGGGAGATCTGCAGATAGTCTTTTGAGGTTTTGCCTATGGCATATAATCTGGCCCTGGGATATCTAGCAGATGCTCTTTCGAGCTTTTGTCCTATGGCATATAATATGTCCTTGGGAGATCCGATAGGTTGGGCTGTGTGCCCGTAATAAGTCCTGGGATGCTCTTGCGAGGTTTTTCCATGACCACATATAATCTGTCCCTGGGAGATCCTATAGGTAGAGCCGTGTGCTCGTAACAGCCTGGGATGCTCTTGCGAGGTTTTGTGGTGACCACATATAATCTATCCCTGGGAGATCCTATAGGTAGAGCTATGTGCTCGTAACATCCTGGGATGCTCTTGCGAGGTTTTGTGGTGAGTTTACATATAATATGGCCCTGGGAGATCCTATAGGTAGAGCCATGTGCTTGTAGCAACCTGGGATGCTCTTTCGAGGTTTTGTGACGCACATAATAAGTCCTAAGGATTCCACAGTATGGCCAGTGATGACGAAGACCTGCAGGTGGTGGGCCTACATCCAGTATGAAAAAGGACTGGCTCTGTAGAACTTCCTATGACGAGTAGATTCATATATTGATTGAGATAGCAACAGCAGTGACAATGATGATGACTCAATGACGATTATCCAGTGAAGATGATCCAAAGAAGAAGACTTGTGCTAGAAGACTTGTGTCGAGAAATACCTTCCTAGTTAAGAGCGAGTGTTGATGTATATGTAACTTTAGAATGTATTTCACATATATGTACATTGTATTCCTATAGATATGTTATTATTCCTCTATACGGAAGTGTCGTCATTTATATTGTAAGTGTCATAACTTATACTTGATGGGTTATTAGAACACCTTGTTGGGGTCGGCCCTGTATAAGTCATGTGGGTCAAAGGGTTATTAGACCACCCTATTGGGGGTCGGCCATGTGGGTCAAAGGGTTATTAGACCATCCTAGTGGGGGTCGACCCAGTCAACATTATGTTAAGTGGTTAAGTTGAGGCTGACCTAGTTGAGTAAAGGTCAAGTCAAGTTAGTGTATAAATAGAGAGTGTGTCTCTCTCTTTTTACACATTCTATTATCTCTCACACTCGACTCGGGAAAGTGGTGCACTTGTGGAGGAGGAGGCTCTGCTGCTAGGAGAAGACTATCTCTTGTATTCTGGTTGTATCATTGCTCTATCTATCTCTGAGGAAGTTATTGGGGTTTTTCACTTTATGGTTTTCCCCAAGTAAACTCTGTGTCTCTTGTGTGATTGCATTATTGTGTCCATGATTGATATGTTGTATATTTGCTGTACATGTTGTTCTCTCAGTTAAGATCCTAGATCAGATTGAAGTAAATTCTGAAAATTTAACACTAGTGATACCAGAACAGAGGACTACAAAGTGATCCCACAAGGGACTAACAACCCTACAACGACGAAGAGGATAACCAGGATACCCCTGAACCTGAGGAAGGAGAGAACCAAAGCTACAACGTACCTACAACCCTGTGCATTGCGCAAAATATTGGAGGAAGAAATGAAAGCTCTTCGCAGGGTTGTCCTACATGTCAGACTAGCAGTAATAGTAGTAGATCTATAAACACTGGTAGAAAACCAAGGATGGCGGGAGACGATGTGAAGTTTCCTCTCTTTCAGGGGAATGGGATAGAGGATCCCAAGCAATACTAGTTATGCAAAGCGGTGTGGACGGTAAATCAAGTGCAGGATGATGACATCAAGAAGGGACAATTGGAGACGACCTTTAGAGGTCATGCGTTAGATTGTTAGATGAAGTTTATAAAAGTGCCTACAGGGATTCCGAAGAAGACCCTGGAAAATATCAGAATTGGGATACTCGACGAATTTAAGAAGCCTAAATCAGAATCGCAGTTCATTACAGAAATAAAGGAAATAAAGCAATTCACTAATGAGTCGGTATGGGATTTCAATCAATGGTTCAAAACTATGATGGCTAAAGTTAGTTTTAGAATGAGCGATGTACAGCACAAGGAATGGTTTATTGCAGCATTGGTACCGCACATTCGAATGTCGTTGATGCAGCAAAAGACTGTATCTCAAGCGAAGGCTCTGGAACTCACGATGAAGCTTGAAGATTCGCCGATTGGTGAAACAGGGATTGGCATGAGCCAGATCCAGTCGTAGCTAGAAAACCTAACTATTCATCCGTAGGACATTAAGAAAGGGAAGGAATTTCACGAAGAGGTATGGTGTAGTCGATGTAATTCCGAAGGGCATCACAGAGATTAGTGCCCTGAATTCCACAAATATTTACAGTCTGGTGTGCCCAATACTCTCAGTCAAGGAGGGATGCCTCGGTGTTGAGTTTGTCAGACAAGAGGACATAGAGCAAAGGAATGCGTATACTTACAAAAGGTTGCGTCAAATCCAACTAATATTTTTTGTAACTTCTGTCGACCTGTCGGTCACGATGAGAAAGACTGTCGAGAATATGATTTTATCCAAGAAAGGGCTATTGATACTTATTTCATGAAGGGGGACGAGCAGCAAAAGGAAGAAAGGAATCCAACACAACCACAGTATAACTAGCCGCAGTATAATCAACCACAGTATAACTAGCCGCAGTATAATCAACCACAGTATAACCCGGCGCAACAGCAGTACAATCAGCCACAGTTTAACCAACAACGAGGAGGACTGGGAGGAGGATATTGTGGTGGTCATGGCAGAGGTTTTGGTCACGAAGGAACGTTTGGTCGAGGTCGAGGACCAATCAAATGCTATAATTGTGGACAGATCAAGCACTATCATAGGGATTGCCCGAATCCAACCCCTCAGTGTACCTATTGCAGCGCAAATGATCATACCGTCGAATATTGTCCCCAACTAATCACAAAGTGGAAGACTAAGAACTCGGTGCAACTGCAACCGAATCCAAATTTGAACCTAAACCAGAATCCCAATCAAAATGTATAGAATATCTTAGCTGAGGTAAGAATTCAACCAGTGAATGTCGCAGTAGTAACCAGAGGAGGAGCTGCGACGGGAGAAGACATGCTATTTCCAAATGTTCGGCCTACGACCCAGAAACAGGTACGATTTGATGCTGAACAAGAGAAAGCAAATTTTTGGGAAGCGTGAGATGCACTATTAAGGAATAATATGCGACCAACACCCATAGTCCACAAAGAAACTGCCTATGAGATGCCACAAATTTTTTATTTGATAGTGTCACAGAAGTCACCGGGAAAGGTGAGTACGTTGAATTTTTTTCTAAAAAGTTGCTTAACATTGGCAAAGGATAAGGAAGTATTAGCAGAGATAGCTCGCTTCTTGTATCGACCAGAAGAGGGGCGAAAGGATTGCGCAGTCAACCGTCTGCATAGGAAGAAAACATGAAGGGAAATGAGGATGAATGCCCAAATCGATGCATATGATATGGATTCCTTTATTCTAGATCTAGGATCCGATGTGAATATCCTAACCAGGTAGACATGGGAAGCAATGGGGAAGCCAAAGTTAGTATGGCTCCCTATACAACTCTGGTTAGCAAATTAGATCAAGGCAGCCTGCGACCCAGAAATAGGTACAGTTTGATGTTGAACAAGAGAAAGAAAATTTTTGGGAAGCGTGAGATGCACTATTAAGGAGTAATATGCAACCGACACCCATGGTCCACAAAGAACCTGTCTATGAGATGCCGCAAATTTTTTATTCGACACCATCACAGAAGTCACCAGGAAAGGTGAGTATGTTGAATTTTTTTCTAAAAAGTTGCTTAACATTGGTAAAGGATCATGAAGCATTAGCAAATATAGCTCTCTTCTTGTATCGACCAGATGAGGGGCGAAAGGATCGCGTTGTCAACTGTCTGCATAGGATAAAACAGGAAGGGAAATGAGGATGAATGCCTAGATCGATGCATATGATATGGATTCCATCATTCTAGATCTAGGATCCGATGTGAATATCCTAACCAAGCAGACATTGGAAGCAATGGGGAAGCCAAAGTTAGTATGGTTCCCTGTACAACTCTGGTTAGCAAATCAGATCAAGGTTACACCAATTGGTCGGTTGCCTCATCTACTGGTTGAGGTAAAAGGATTGAAGACATACAGATATTTTGATGTCATAGAGATAATTGATAACAATAGTCCATATCCTACGCTATTGGGAATAGACTGGGCAATGGAAAATCAGGTAGTTATCAATTAAAGAAAAGAACGATGTCTTTTGAGAATCGCGACATGAGGGTCATTGATCCACTTGATCCACTTGAAGGACATAGATACATTGAACCAATGATAGATGAGTTCACCGGGGGATGGGACAACATCTATAATGTCTCAAAATATTACATCAATCCCACCGCCGATGGAGAATTGGGATGACGAAGTGTCAGTTCGGCATCATCAGATTCCGACGAGGCTCTAAAGAATTGGAAAAATCGGTTGCATGGGGTATCATTAAGGAAGTGCGCGCAGATCACTCAATCACTCAGATGGGTTGCAACAGAAGTATGTGATATGCCAACATACGAAGGACTACCTAACCTAGAAACTTTCATCATTGAGTTTGAAGACAGAGTATCAGAACCACAATTCCTGCTAGCATTAGAAGAAGCACTGAAGGCCACTCGAGGTGGTGGGCTGCGCACAAGTTGTCGATAACAAACTAGAAACAATGTTGACGATTAATGGAAGTGAGATTCGGGGAAAATGACTGTTGCCAAGGAAAGAAGTACGATGGAAGAAGTGACCCAAGGGATCATATGGGAAGATGCCAAGCTACATGGGGGGTGAGACCAAAGGAGGAATGGGTTCATGCATTCATCCACACATCAGATGAAGTACCGCAGAGCTGGTATATCTCAGTCGAGATGAGACGAAGAAAAACTATGCGGGAAGATCTAATCAATAGTTTGAGTCTCACATTCGGTTTTGTTGATGAGAATCCTCTAATTGACAACACGCTGCAGGTAATCCGTGAAAATATATTTGAGACAGTTCCGACCGGAAGACAAATGAGACCACAATGTACTGTGAAACCAAATATGATGATGGAATGCTACAATATCTCGGGAGGACCTGATGATGATGAATATCCTAGAGCTGTCTATGTCCCAGAATAGGAAGAAAGCCACGACGTTGAAGCACTAGATATGTCATTCGACAAATTTAAGAAACCATTGAGAATTAAGAAAGTAAATATTGGATCAGTGGAAAATCCAAATTTTGTCAGTGTTGGAGATTACTGGGATGATGCAACAATTGGGAAGGTCACCGACCTGTTGCATGCATTTCAAGATTTGTTCCCGAAAAAGTTTTATGAGATGAAGGGTATTTCTGGGGACTTGGGCGAGATGAATATCCCCCTTAAACCTGATGCTAATCCAGTAAAACAATGACCATATAGATTGAATCCCATATACAGAGAACGAGTGAAGGCTGAGATAGAACAAATGTTGGATGCAAGAATCATTGATCCGGTTGGAGAATTAGAATGGATCATCCCGATGGTCATCCAGGATAAGAAGACCGACAAAGTCTGTATTTGTGTCGACTTACAGAAGTTGAATGATGTATGCCTTCATGATCCATTCCCCACACCCTTTACCGACGAGGTACTTGAAGCTGTCAGAAGAAATGAAGTATATTCATTCACATATGGGTTCTCACGGTATCACCAGATCAAGACCGCGAAAGAAGATCGACACAAGAATACCTTTGTAACTGAGTGGGGATGCTTTCAGTACACAGTGATGCCATTTGGTCTCAAGAATGCCCCTGCAATTTTCTCAAGATTGGTTGTCGTAGCTTTCAAATATTTTATCCACAAGTTCTTGGAAGTGTATATGGATGACTGGACTGTCTATGGATTACTTAAAGATCATGTTGATAGCCTCAGGATGATACTCGAAATATGCCAACAACATCATATCTCGTTGAATCTAAAGAAGTGTATGTTTTGTGCACCATTTGGTATCTTGCTGGGACACATTGTCTGCAAGGAAGGCATGTTGGTCGACCCAGCCAAGATTGCAATCATTGTCGACTTACTAGCGCCTACGAAAGTAAAGCAGTTGAGGGCCACGTTGGGCCATATGGGATACTATAGAAAGTTCATAAGGGGATATGCAATGATTACTGCACCCATGGAGAAGTTGTTGAAGAAATATGCAAAGTTTGAATGGAACGTTGAATGTCAAAAGAGCCTCGACATATTGAAGGAAAAAATGATCGCAACACCAATATTATCCTTCCCAGACTGGAAGAAGGAATTCCATGTCCACGTAGATGCTTCATCAGTCGCGCTGTGGTGATATTGGCCCATCCTGGAGAAGGGTCGATCGACCACCCTATAGTGTTTGCTAGCCGGAAGATCTCAACCGCATAGAAAAGTTATACAATGACAGAAAGAGAAGGGGTGGTGATGGTATACACACTACAAAAGTTTGGACACTATCTGCTAGGAGGATACTTCAAGATTTTTACCGACCACTCCACACTAAAGTACCTGGTTAGCAAGCCTGTGTTGGGGGGAAAGATCTGTCGGTGGTTGCTGTTGTTTCAGGAGTTTTATTTTGAAATCATCGTGAAGCCTAGACGATTAAACGTAGGACCTGACCATCTATCGAGGATCGAATTGGGCGAGGAACCAAGTAGCATAGACGAAGGGTTGCACGATGCACAGTTATTTAGGATTGGAATGGTCGATGACCACCATGAATAGATCGTTCAGTTTTTTACCGCGGGAAGAGCACCTAAAGAGTTCAACAATAATCAAAAGAAGAAATTAGTTGTCAGAGCTGCCGATTTCCAATTAATTGCAGGAGAGTTATACAAGATGGGGCCAGATGAAATTCTTTGTCGATGTGTCCTTCCACACGAGAAAGAAAGAGTGTTGGATGAGGCTCATGGTGGGATCGCGGGAGGGAATTATGGAGGGTGTGCAACTGCCAAAAAGATACTTAGAGCTAGCTTATGGTGGCCAACATTGCATGGAAACGCAACAGATTACTCTAAAAGCTGCGACGTATGTCAGAGGATGGGGAAACTATCATGACAGTGTCATGATAGGATGATATGCCATTGGTGCCATAGGCAACATTACAACCTTTTGACAAATGGGAAGTAGATTTTGTAGGAACCATTAACCCACCAAGAAAGAGGACAGGTGGGAGGTATATCATTAATGCGAGAGACTACCTAACAAGATGGGCCAAAGCAACACCAGTAAAGGATTACACAATTGCGACATCAACAAGATTTATTTTTGACAATGTGGTCACCAGGTTTGGGTGTCCAAAGATGTTGATGAGCGACCAAGGTATGCATTTTGTAAATCAGACAATTAGAGCAATGTCGGAGGAGTTTTAGATTCAACATCGAAGAAGTACACCATACCACCCACAGGAGAATGGAGCAGTTGAAGTGCTAAACAAAATTCCGGAGCATGCGCTTACTAAGGTGTGCAATACAAATCGCGTTGACTGGGACTTGAAGATTCCTGTGGTATTATGGGCCCATATAACAACGTGCAAAAGATTGATAGGCCAGACCCCTGTTGGCCTAATTTTATGTCCTGGGACAACTAAGGAGATTAAGCTCACACAAGTTACTTAGAACAGCTCCTGGTGTGTTTGGAAGAGTATAACCTCGCAGGTTGTGGTCCTGCTACCAGTTGAATTTATTCTCTTAAGGAGAATATAAAAACTCAGCAAAATGTTTCCTAAGTTAAACTACTGTTAAAGGTAAATCCTAAGATGGTCTGTGGAAAAGAAGCAGTAATGCCTATGGAGTACATTGTCCCTAGTCTGCGCATAGCCGCAACAATAGAAATGAGAGAGGATGGGGCTATCGAATAAATATTGTCGCAGTTATTGCGACTAGAAGAAGATCTCTTCATTGCAGGATTTTAGTAGCAAGTAGAAAAATGTCGACAGAAGGCATGGCATGATCGACATGTAAAAGTGAATCACTTTAAACATGGAGACATGGTACTCTTATATGACAACATGTTTGCAAAACACCCAAGTAAGCTCCAAGTGCATTGGCTCGGTCCATACATCATAAATTTCATTACTGACGGAGGCGCAGTTTAGTTGCAAAAGATGGATGGAACACTTTTGCTGAACTTAGTAAATGGAATACAGTTAAATTCGTATCGAGATATCCTGGTGCAGAGCCACTGACGAAGATAGGAGGTTGAAAAGAAAAATGAAATAGGTACACCGTGCAGTTTGCAAGTCCTTCGACAACACTGCGACAAGGATTGAGTTCATGTATTGACAGAGCAACGACAAGGGTTGAGTTCTTATATTTGTTGAATTAACTTCGACAAGGTTTAAATTCGTATGTTTGTCGATGGAATGGAGACGAGGTTTGAGTTTATGAAACGACGATAAGGTTCGGGGCCTGTCGACATCCAATGAAGTGTGAACTTATCATATCGGGCAATAAATGAAATAGTTAAGACGTGACGGACGACGACGCAAGTGGGTGAAGATGCATTTAATGCCACATCATGGCCCTGGATTGGGTAAATCGATGGCATATTCGGGTAATCATTTCCCAGATCGACTTAATGATCAAAGAGTGGGAAACTAAACCTATAAAAGCAACGTGTAGGAGGAAGTTCTGGTTCATTACGCATTGTGTGAGAAGTGTTGAAGAAGTCAGATAGTGAAGCTCAGTGAAGAGAATTCAGATATTAGCGATGTCTCATGTGACATATAGCACTAGCACCTAGGAGCCACTAGTGGCGATGGAACCAATTTTCGAAGAGAAAATAGAGATCACATTCGGGTTGGCTCGAATATTTCAGAAGAAAAGAAGCTCCAATCGGCCGGTGGACATAGAAAGAAGAACACAAACTACCCGTAGCTCGACACGGGTTGCATTTGTAGGCTGAGAAGTGGGCACTTCAGGTGTCTCAGAAGAAGAGACGAAATTAGCAAGAGGAAGGCAGAAAGGCCCAACGACGGTGGAAATTCCAGTTTATGTGCCGTCAAGGAGAGAAGGAGCTCCGACAATAAGACTTGGCAAGAACACCAAGTACACCATAGTGGAACTGACGACACAAGAGGGTGTCCACATTACTGGTGGAGTGTTGCAGCGACTGCACAAGCTGCAATACAACGACCACGATGTCTTAGCGTATCCTAAGTGCACCCAACATACATTTATCGACAAAGTCCACGAAGACGGAGGCCCAATCACCAGGGAACCGATGTAATGGGAATTGGGATTACAATGATTAGGATTGTTGTCAATCATCCACATGCCGCACTTTGGGCTCTCAGTGGAGGTAAATGCATGCATCAAGAAATTGCTTGTATGCTTCCACGACGGCTATTTATGGCTTGATAAAAATATCCCAATCCTTGTCGATTTGATTGCGCATATTACTGGATTACCCAAGGCAGGGGTAGATCCATCGCAATACTTCCAAGGAAAAGACAATGACAAAAATTTGGCTGCAAAGATGAAAGCTAAGTATGGGGTGGAGAAAAACACCCGGGGGTACCTAGTCGACATGATCAATGACCGAGTTGTCAGGCTAGCAGTGAAATTTTTGGCTATTAAAATAGTGCGAAAGAACCGCTCCAACCAATGCACATCAGGGGTAATTGCATCAGCGGAGCAATGTGCGGTCGGAGTTTAGATAAACTGGTCGCTCTTTCTGTTGAATGAATTGATGGAGGATGCAGTCGCAACACAAGATAAGGGTAATCCCTTCACTTAATCATGCCTCTTACTATTAATTGCACTGGTCGCATGTATGGAGCCACCGCAATATCAAGGCACGGAGACAAAAAATGTTAAAGTGTTCCGAGGGGCACGGTACCATAATTTATGGGCGCTAAATGACAAAGACAGGAAACATGACAACAATATCCAATTCTATATCTAATTAGAAGAGGTGCGTGCACAAGCGGTGAAGGTCCCACAACTGACAGGGGATGCAACAGAGAAATATGGGAGGATTGCGAGGCTCGTAGTATGGCCTCAGGCCATATTTATCCAAGCACGTGCAAACCAGACCAAGTAGTGGCTAATGACACAGTATAAAATGACTGAACAAGAGCTGGATGCCATCATAGAAGAATGGCCCAATGAATGGAAGACCCCGGTCGATGACGACCAACTGTTGGATCCAGAGGATGGGAAGCCGACAGATGAACCAAATATGCAGACAGAAACGAAGGAGTCAGAAGATGAAGAGGAAGGTGAGGATAACCAATCGGGTAGTACAAGTCATGGCGGGTCGAGTGCCACTTTGACAGAGTCAGAGTTAGAAGCACAACGAAAAGAGGTGAGAATGAAGAGGAATCGGGATCAAGGAAAACATAGTACCACTGTTAGTATCCCTGATGAACATATGAACATGCTACTGGAAAAAATGTCAACATTGGCGGCAGAAAATAGAGCCAAGGTAACCCAAAATGTGACAGACTACTTCCATCAAGTGTCACAGTTATTGCAAACGTTGAGCAATGTGATTATCGAGACAAGGGTGCAGACAGGGCTTGCAGAGCCAAGTCCATCAGAAGTGCGACGAATTGATGTTGATATCGGCACTAAGTGGCAGATCGTACAGGTGCTACCTAGTGCGATCACTACAGGAAATGAAGAGTTAGATGCCGCACTGCGAGGACAAGATACTATAAGCATAGATCTAAATATCCTGCCTATGTTTATGCTTAATCACACCCATATTGGGGTTAGTGAAGAAATCAATGAGGGAGAAGCATTAACACATGATCAAATGATCAACTATAAGCGACAGGTAAGAAGTAGTGAGGCGGAGGTTGAACGACTCCACAAGGAAAAGGAAGCAGTAATGAATGAATGGACAAAAGTGATGGAGGATAGGAGGAGACTGGAACATGCCATCTCCATGGCATGCGAAGATGCGTTGGAAATAGCCAAAGAGATGATCGTAGAGGTTAAGGCCATAAAGCTGGGCGCAGTTATCGCGGATCTCATAAAATCCAATGAGGAGTTACAAACGAGGGTGGCACCGAGTACACCACTAGAGAAAGTGGAAGAAAGGAAGAACACCATTGAGGACACTATGACGGAGATCACAAAATTGGAGAAGGAAGTGCAACATATAGCAGAGGAGGTCTTGCATTTTTGGGGAAGTCTTGTGCAATACGAGAAGTTGTTGAAATTGAATGTACAACTCGGTGAGGCAGAGGTGCAGTTAGAAGTAGTGAGGGGATCGATAAAAGCGATGCCCCTACTCGTGCATATGACTAGAGCGACATAACTAAAGGAATTGCAACACCAATTCAACAAGTCATGAACGAGACAACATAGGCGAATGTTGCATTTGGATGAGTTGCAATCAAAAGAAGAGCAGCTGAAAGTAGAAGATATGCCAGTATTGACGCAGATAAAGGAAAATTTAGCAAAAGTGCAACAGACAGGAAGCAAACATTCGACAGAGCAGGAGGTTGAGGACTGCACAATGATCAAAGCTGCAATAAGGGGAGCTATCGACCACATCAAAACAACATATAGAGAGTTCAATAAACAGGTGAATAAACCAGCAACGTTCGAATAAAGTGGCTCGGGACGAGCCACAAGTTTGTGTTGGGGGCCTATTGGCATGGGACTAAGTCACAGAAGTTTTGGTACAAACAACTACAATAGGGATGACGACAAGGGTAAAGGACCAATTGCGGAGTGCAACAAAGTAGATAAAGCGGAGTCATTAGTTAATTAGTTAGTTAGTTAATGGGTCATTTGGAGAAATGGACCAAATTGTAACGACTAGAGAGCCTATAAATAGGAGTAGCATTGTAAGCCTTAGGGCATCTTATGTCTTCTCTTTCTCTTTGCATAGGATATCTTTGAATCTTCGCATCTGACCTTGTATTCTAATCTGCGGATTCACATATTTGTATTTGATCTGCGCTGTTGAAGATGGATTTTTGTGGATTTTTTAGACTAATTGATACATAATGAGAAGGAATGTTTGTCCGTGATGTTGTCACTTATGTGTTGTGTCGCGGCATGATATATTTTGTCATAGTATGGATATATTTTATTTGTATCATTGATCTGTTGAACATGTTTTGATTATATGTTACTGTGTTAATCTAGTCAGTATGTTTCAGAATATGGGGATAATGTTATGATGCGAATGTTATGATCCCTGAGTTTCGTTGTGATTGAATGGTAATGATGCATGTCCTCTTATACCTATGGAAACTTGATTGCTACATCCCCCTTAGGTATATCGGGTGAGACCTCACTCGCTCTGCGAGTGTTGCTGGAAAGACTAAACCCCTTTCTGGGCCGATATCTATGGGAGTTTGTGTTGATATTTGTTGACATTGTGCAAAGTGAACCCCTGTCGACTGCGTCAACAATGTATGAAGGAAATAACATTAATCAGAAGATGAATTTGAGAACCCAACTCAAAAGTACAAAGATGAGTCAAGGTGAATCTATCCAAGAATATTTTACAAGGGTTTCTCAATTCAGATAAAAACTAGAAGCAATTGGAGACAATATTGATGAAGATGAATTAGTGATGACCACTCTCAATGGTCTTACCAGACCTTGGGATTCTTTATCCAGACAATATTTGCAAGAAAGGAAAGTCTACAATTTGAAATTGTATGGGAAGAATGTGTTCAAGAGGAAGCTAGAGTGGAAAATCGAGAAGCACTACTAAGAGATGATGATCAAGCTCTAGCTATCCATACTAGAAGAGGAAAAGGAAAATCTCATTACCAGAAGGAAACCCATAAGGAGTTTCATCCTCCCAAGAAGTTTCAAAAGTACAAGAAGGGAAACTACAAGCAGAAAGACTTCTCTTCTTATCAATGTTATCATTGTGATAAGATGGGACATATTGCTAAAGATTGTCCAGTAAGAAAAGAATAATACAAAAAGAAGAATAACAAAAAGACATCATGCTCACTTAGCCGAAGAAGAAGAACCTCCCAAGAAGTTACCAAAGGAAGAAATTGAAAAATATGTCTTATAACAATGGTGCTTCAAATCACTCTCTCCAATCTTAGGACTCCCCTCAGAAAGTTTCACTAGGAGATGACTATCAATAATGTTAAGTTTAAACCAAATAGACAAGCAAGATCACTGAAAGAAACACAATCACAAGATAGACATAGAATATACCCTGGGAAACCCTCATGGGGTAGAAAACCCAGCAAAGAGTTCCTCAATAAGATGATCAACCAAAATACAAGATGTGCTCCTTCCTTCTTTGTCTCCTTAGCAGATCTCCCAGACAAGTGCGCACTCTTCCACAAGTGAGTGAATGTGTATAATGAGGAACACACCTCCTCTATTTATACACTACATTGACATATATTTTACACAGGTACATGTAGGCTCGTATTTAACCATTAGGTTAAATACCCTATTATAACTGACTGGGCCGACCCCCACATGGTGGGTCTAATAACCCTAGTTACCACAACTTCTCGGAGGAATAAACATCTCCAGATTCATAGTATAATCACATCGGAGGTATGGAACATCTCCGGAATAAATAATATACAAATATAATATTCTTTGAAGTTACAATATTTTAACACTCCCCCTTAACGAGAAGGATATTATAACACTATCTGCATGAGAAAGGAGTCATCAACATCATACATGATACATCTATAAATCATCGGAAGCTTTCTTCAATTTGTCTTCATCAGTAACTCAAACAGTTACTGGTACATCAATGTCAACATCAACATCAACATCACGATCTTCAGCGTCGTCTTCACACGATCAGCAGCATCGTCATTACACGATCAGCAACATCGTCATCACACGATCAGCAGCATCATCATCACACGATCAGCAGCATCGTCATCACATGATCAGCAGCATCGTCATCACACGATCAGCAGCATCATCATCACATGATCAGCAGCATCGTCATCACACGATCAGCAGTACAAGTATTCATGCCAATACAAGTAACCATATCAACAATACGAGTATCCTACCGATACAAGTAGCCACATCATCAATACAAGTATCCATACTGATACAAGTAATTACATCATCAATACAAGTATCCTACTGATACAAGTAACCACATCATCAATACAAGTATCCTACCGATACAAGTAACCACATCATCAATACAAGTATCCTACCGATACAAGTAACCACATCATCAATACAAGTATCCTACCGATACAAGTAACCACATCATCAATACAAGTATCCTACCGATACAAGTAACCATATCATCAATACAAATAAAATCACTTTCTCGGAGACCATTCGTCTACGAATCAATTCAGGGACCGAAGTCCGGGGATGATACAATCCCCACTTCTCGGAGACCACACGTCTACGGATCAATTCAGGGACCGAAGTCTGGGGATGATACAATCCCCACTTCTCGGAGACCACACGTCTACGGATCAATTCAAGGACTGAAGTCCGGGGATGATACAATCCCCACTTCTCGGAGACCACACGTCTACGGATCAATTCAGGGACCGAAGTCCGGGGATGATACAATCCCCACTTCTCGGAGACCACATGTCTATGGATCAATTCAGGGACTGAAGTCCGGGGATGATACAATCCCCACTTCTCGGAGACCACACATCTACGGATCAATTCAGGGACCGAAGTCCCGGGATGATACAATCCCCACTTCTCGGAGACCACACGTCTATGGATCAATTCAGGGACCGAAGTCCGGGGATGATACAATCCCCACTTCTCGGAGACCACACGTCTATGGATCAATTCAAGGACCGAAGTCCGAGGATGATACAATCCCCACTTCTCGGAGACCACACGTCTACGGCTCTCTTTAGGACTGAAAGTCCAGGGATGATCCAATCCCCTCAACTGTCCACTAAGGACTTCATTCTCGGAGACCTCACGTCTATGGCTCTCTTTAGGACTGAAAGTCCAGGGATGATCCAATCCCCTCAACTGTCCACTGAGGACTTCATTCTCGGAGACCTCACGTCTACGGCTCTCTTTAGGACTGAAAGTCCAGGGATGATCCAATCCCCTCAACTATCCAATAAGGACTTCATTCTCGGAGACCTCACGTCTACGGCTCTCTGTAGGACTGAAAGTCCAGGGATGATCCAATCCCCTCAACTGTCCACTAAGGACTTCATTCTCAGAGACCTCACGTCTACGGCTCTCTTTAGGACTGAAATTCCAGGGATGATCCAATCCCCTTCTGTATTCTCATCTATACAGGTACAAATATCCAAGAGCATGTATCACATTTAGCATGTATTCTCACTAATACATCTAATCATCAAAACATGTATACATCACAACTAGCATGTATTCTTACTAATACATCTAACACCAAAACATGTATACATCTAGCATGTATTCTCACTAATACATCTAATATCAAAACATGTATACATCACATCAAAACATGTATATATCTAGTATGTATTCTCACTAATACATCTAACATCAAAACATTTATCCATAAAAATAAAAGATATATAAGAGTTCTAAATCTAAATAATTGTAAGTAGCTAAGTGCAACAAAACAAAATTGTTATCAAATACTATACTACTCCCCCTTTCGAGGAGGGTCCTTCTGGACTATACCAAGCATGTCTCGGAAGTGTTCAAACTTTACTCGAGACAAAGGTTTAGTCAGGATATCGGCAATCTGATCCTCAGTGCTTATGTACTCGAGCTTGATGGCTCCTCTCTGCACCATGTCTCGTATATAGAAGTAACGGATCTCAATGTGTTTTGACTTATCATGGAACACAGGATTTTCAGTCATCTTAATGAAGCTTTGATTATCACACATAATCACAGTGGGATCCATTTCTAAGTCAAAAATTCCAGATAAGAGTTTCCGAAGCCACACTGCTTCACAGCTGGCAGAGCAAGCAGCTATATATTCTGCTTCAGCAGTACTGAGGGCCACACTAGATTGTTTCTTGCTGAACCAGGAGATCATGGCAGATCCAAGGCCATAGCATCCGCCTGAAGTACTTTTTATGTCTGAGACACTGCCTGCCCAATCAGAATCTGAGTAACCATGTAACTTGAGTTCATTGCCTCCAAGATAGTATAGGCCAAAGTCCACTGTACCTTTTAGGTACCTCATTATATGCTTTGCAGCTATAAGGTGAACCTTTCTAGGTTCTACTAGATACTGACTTAGGGTATTTACAGCAAAGCATATATCCGGCCTAGTATTTGTCAAATACATCAATGATCCAATGATTTGTCTATATAGGGTTATGTCCACTAGTTCTGATGAATCATTAACTAATAGTTTCAGGTTGGAGTCCATGGGAGTGGCCATGGCTTTACACTCCAACATATCAAATCTTTTGAGAATCTCCACAGTATACTTACCTTGATTTAGAAAGATTCCTTTTGGCTCTTGCCACACTTCTAGGCCTAAGAAGTAGTGCATTAGTCCGAGATCTTTCATTTCGAATTCTGAAGAAAGCTTCTTCTTGCTTTCAATGATTTGATTCTCATTTCCGGTTAGAAATAGATCATCTACATATAACAACAATATAACAGGTTCATCATCCATCACTTTAAGATAAAGATTGGGGTCAGCTTTACTTTTGGTAAAGCCCATGCTTGTTAAGAAACTGTCAATCCTTCCGTACCAAGCCCTGGGAGCTTGCTTCAATCCATATAATGCCTTTTTCAGTTTGCATACATGGGTCCTTCCGTCTTTGACCTCAAAACCTTGAGGTTGTTCTATGTATACTTCTTCTTCAATTACACCATTCAGAAAAGCTGTCTTAACATCCATTTGATGCAATTTCCAATTCATCATGGATGCAAGTGCCATGATAGTTCTAATTGAAGTATACCTAGCAACAGGTGCAAATGTTTCTTCATAGTCAATTCCCTCCTTTTGAGAGAATCCTCTGGCTACAAACCTTGCCTTGTATTTTTCAATGCTACCATCTGCAGCATGTTTTATCTTGAAAATCCATTTGGAAGAAACCACACTTTTATCTCTTGGTTTGGGGACTATATCCCAAACATCATTTTTCATTATCGACTGATATTCTTCTGTCATTGCTTCTACCCATTCTTTCTTTTGAGCTGCTTCTTCATAGCTAGTAGGTAGTTGATCCACAAGATCACACATCAAGGCCATATAGTTGGACACTAGCTTTGGTTTCTTCTTTCTCTAATGGAGCCTTCAGGAGCACCATATTTTTCAGCCCCTTGGATAATATCTCTAGCCCATGCTGGCCTTCTTTTCTTTGATAAAACTGAGATAGGAGGTTCTTGTGGTTCCAACATGTCATGATCCTCTGGTGGATTATCTTCAGGGATGTGAACAGCCTCTGAGTTTCTAGAAGAAGGATCTTCTTCATAGATTTCTTCAAGTTGGAATTTTCTTGATTTCTTGAGAGCTGCTTCTTCATCAAAAGTTACATCCCTACTGATTTCTATATGATGAAATCCTGGTATGTAAATCTTGAAAGCTTTGGATGATTCACAATAACCAACAAATATTCCTTTCTTACCAGAAGGATCCAACTTGGTTCTCTTTTCTTTTGGAATGTGGATGTACACAGGACACCCAAATATTTTAAGATGGCTTACCTCGGGCTTCTTTCCAGTAAACACTTCTTCTGGAGTTTTGAAATCAAGAGCACTATGAGATAATCTGTTTTGAACATATACTGTTGTCTTGGCTGCTTCAGCCCATAGATACATGGGAAGATCCTGGTCATGTATCATAGTCTTCACAACTTCCATGATGGTTCTATTTTTCCTTTCTGCAACCCCATTTTGTTGGGGATTGTAGGGAGTGGTTAGTTCTCTCTTGATTCCAACTTCTTTACAGAATTCTTCAAACTCTTTTGAAGTATATTCTCCACCATTTTCTGTTCTGAGAATCTTGATTTTCTTTTCTGAGAGATTTTCTATTAGAGCCTTGAACTCTTTGAACTTTCCAAAAACTTCATTCTTACCCTTTAGAAAGTATATCCAAGTTTTCCTTGAATGATCATCAATGAATGAAAGATAGTATTCAAATCCACTTAGAGAGGTGGTGGGCATTGGACCACATACATCTGAGTGTATTAACTCCAAGATACCCTTAGTCTTTGTTTCACTCTTTGGAAAGGGGTTCTTGACATTCTTCCCTTTCTTACATCCTTTACATGAGCCATCATGATCAACCTTCAAATATGGTAGTCCTATGACCACCTTGCTTACATAGGGTAAGGCTTTGTAGTTAATGTGAGCTAGTCTTCTATGCCATAGCTCATTGGGGCTAGAGGTTTCATGAACAAGAGCAGCTTCCGGATGACCCTTGAGTTTATATAAACCTCCTTCCTCTTCACCAATAACAATTGCATCCTTAATAGATTTGCCTTTGGACCACATTAACACTTGTCCCTCAATGAATGCAACTCTATAGCCTTTCTTGTCTAAAGCTAAGATTGAAAGCAAATTCTTCTTCAATCCTGGAACATATAAAACTTCCTTCATCTTCATGGGAGTTCCAGAATCGAGTTTGTAGTTTGCTTCACCAATTCCCTTAATGGGATATTGATAGTCATCTCCTAGAGATACCTTTTGGGGAGAAGTCTTTTCCTCAAGATTTGAGAGAGTCCTTTTCTGTCCTGTCATGTGCTTTGAAGCACCACTGTCAATAAGCCATGTACCTTCTCCAGGGGTTATAGATCCAGAGAGTGTGGAGAAGAGAACATATTCTTCTGCATCTTCTTCTGCATTTCTCCTTGACCTTCTTTTGAAGAAGGTCCTTTCTTCTTCTTCCTCTTCATTTCTATGTCTTTTATTGTGAGACCTTTCTTCCTCTACTTCTTCTTCTTCACTATCATCTTCTGCAAGATGTGCTTGGTGTCTTTTGTAGTGAGTTCCCTTTTTCTTCTGTAGAGGGAAATCTCTAGCAATGTGTCCTATTTTGTGACAAGAAAAGCACTGGAAAGAAGAGTAATCTCTTCTTTGAGTAGATCCTCTTTTCTTATGAAATCTGTGTGGAGGATGAGACTCCTTGTGACTACCCTTTTTGGAGTAGGATTGACTCCTTCTTTTGGTGTGGGTAGCCAAGGCTTGGTCATCCTCTTTGAGCAAGGCTTCTCGATTTGCAACCCTAGCCTCCTCTTGTACACAATCCTCCCAAACTACATCAAACTTCATACTTTCTTTTCTGGCACACATAGTTTGAATGAATGACTCCCAAGGTCTAGTGAGACCATTTAGAGCTGTCATCACAAGTTCATCTTCATCAAGAGTATCACCAATGGCATCTAGTTTCTCTTTGATTAGAGAGACTCTTGAGAAGTAGTCCTGAATGGATTCTCCTTTGTGCATCTTGGTACTCTTCAACTGAGTCCTTAGATTCATCTTCCTATTGATGTTCTTTCCTTCATACATTCTTCCTAGGGCATCATACATTTCCTTTGGAGTCTTCTTGGAAGCCACTTGGGGAATCAAGTGGTCTTTAATAGAATCAACTATGATTCTCTTTGCCCTAATCAAATCCTTCCTGTGTTTTTCTTTGGCTTCATCTTCTTCTGGTTCTGCAACTTCCTCCTTGATATAATGAGCAAGATCATTCTCCTCAAGAATGAGACCAATTCTGTATTTCCATGCCCGAAAATTCTCTATACCTTCTAGCTTGTCTTCAAGCTTAGTGTTTGGAGCCATCTTCTCTTGGGGGAGTCCAAGAGACAGAGTAGACTTACCTGGGAAGTTACTTTTCACTTTTCCGGAATCTGGAACAGAATTTTATCGCACTTTTGGTAGAATTAGGGTTTGACTTTCCCGGAGTTCTACCCAACCAAAAAGTTCGATCTATAGCTCAAAAGAATGCTCTTGAGAAGGGCTATCCAGCCATGTAATCAGAATTCAAAAATTACAACTTTTTTCTGAAACCAAATTCTGACGTATCACACTTTTGGTAGAATTAGGGTTTGGATTTCCCGGAGTTCTACCCAACCAATAAGTTCGATCTATAGCTCAAAAGAAAGGTATTGAAAAGAGCTATCCAGCCATGCAACCAAAAATCAATAATACCAACTTTGGGCTGAAACCCTAACTTCACCAAAGAGAGAGAGAGAGAGGTATTCTTACCTTGTGAAAGATGTCCTATTCAGTCTAGCTCTGATACCATGTTAAGTTTAAACCAAATAGACAAGCAAGATCACTGAAAGAAACACAATCACAAGATAGACACAGAATATACCCTAGGAAACCCTCATGGGGTAGAAAACCCAGCAAAGCTTTCCTCAATAAGATGATCAACCAAAATACAAGATGTGCTCCTTCCCTCTTTGTCTCCTTAGCAGATCTCCCAGACAAGTGCGCACTCTTCCACAAGTGAGTGAATGTGTATAATGAGGAACACACCTCCTCTATTTATACACTACATTGACATGTATTTTACACAGGTACATGTAGGCTCGTATTTAACCATTAGGTTAAATACCCTATTATAACTGACTGGGCCGACCCCCACATGTTGGGTCTAATAACCCTAGTTACCACAACTTCTCGGAGGAATAAACATCTCCGGATTCATAGTATAATCACATCGGAGGTATGGAACATCTCCGGAATAAATAATATACAAATATAATATTCTTTGAAGTTACAATATTTCAACAAACACCCCATTAAGGGAATAGGAGAAGCCACATACAAGCTTGATTTAGGAACCCCGATGAAGATGAAGGATGTGTTATATATCAGATTCGGATAAGAAAGAGTTTAGAGTTGCTTCTATAGATGAAGGCTTGATCAGCATTGTAGAATCAAATGATGGAGTGGAGCTCACCATTAGACATTCCAGTAATCCCTGCAAGGATACTAGGATCAAAAGAGATCCTACCAAACAAACTAAGATAAGTATTTGAATTGTCATTTTATCAAATTGTTTAAATGATATTGTTCAGTTGAGTACATATTTATATTCCTAGATTTATGAAGTGTATTATGCGTGTTAGAGTGGTTTCATTAATGAGCAGTTTATGTTAAGATTCAATATGCTAAGACAGAAAATATCAGCATTACATTCCATTTGGCAACAATAACATATACAAGATCACTGAAGAAACAACAAGCACACCATAAACACAAGAGACACAAATTTATCCTAGGAAACCCTCATGGGGTAGAAAACCCAGCAAAGCTTCCTCAATATACATGACCAGAAAATACAAAGATGCAAACCAAAACCATGAGCTCCTTCTCCTCCACAGCAAACCTCTCTCACACAAATGCGCCACTCACAAGTGAATGAATGAGTGAAATAAGTGAGGAACATCCTCCTCTACTTATACTTGTTTCCCGACTGACTTTTACACAAGCTAGGTCGTCCCCAACTTAATTACTGGGTTAAACACCCCATTACAACTGACTGGGCTGACCCCTCTAGGGTGGTCTAATAACCCTTTGACCCACATAACACATACATGGACGACCCCCACTAAGGAAGTATAATAACCCAAGTTACCACAATCCGACGGAGGAATAAACATCTCCGGATATACAATAAGATCTTCAAGGAGGAATGAAACATCTCTGGAATAATAAAGTACAAATATAATATTCTTAGAAGTTACAATATTTTACACTCCCCCTTAACGAGAAGGATATTATAACAACATCTACAGGAGCAAGGAGTCATCAACATCATACATGATACATCTATAAATCATTGGAAGCTTTCTCAACATCATCAGTAACTCAAGTAGTTACTGGAACATCTTCAATACTGGAACATCAACATCTTCAGTACTGAGTCTTTATCTTCTGCAGCACTCGAACAACTACAACAACATCAACATCTAGATCCTCACGATCATCACCATCATCATCACATGATCATCAACATCATCATCACAGGATCATCAGCATCATCATCTAGACCATCACGATCAACATTATCTGGATCATCATCTCGATCTACAGCATTTGGATCATCATCTCGATCTACAACATCTGGATCATCATCTCGATCTACAGCATCTAGATCATCATATCGATCTACAACATCTGGATCATCATCTCGATCTACAGCATTTGGATCATCATCTCTATCTACAGCATCTAGATCATCATCTCGATCTATAGCATCTGGATCATCATCTCCATCTATAGCATCTGGATCATCATCTCGATCTACAGCATCTGGATCATCATCTCGATCTACAGCATCTGGATCATCATCTCGATTTACAGCATCTGGATCATCATCTCGATCTACAACATCTTGATCATCATCTCGATCTACAGCATCTAGATCATCATCGTAGCATACTCTGCAATACACATGATCCAATTACAGGATGATCAATCCCGCTCTCTTTAGGACATAGGTCCATGGATGATACAATCCAGACCAGGTTCCAGGATGATCAATCCTTATCTCTTTAAGACAAGTCTCATGTCTAGGGATGATGCAATCCCGATCAACTTCTAGGAGGATCATTCCTTATCACTTTAAGACAAGTCTCATGTCTAGGGATGATGCAATCCCGATCAACTTCCAGGAGGATCATTCCTTATTACTTTAAGACAAGTCTCATGTCTAAGGACGATGCAATCTCGATCAACTTCCAGGAGGATCATTCCTTTTCACTTTAAAACAAGTCTCATGTCTAGGGACGATGCAATCCTGATTAACTTCCAGGAGGATCATTCCTTATCACTTTAAGACAAGTCTCATGTCTAGGGACGATGCAATCCCGATCAACTTCCAGGAGGATCATTCCTTATCACTTTAAGACAAGTCTCATGTCTAGGGACGATGCAATCCTGTCACGTACCTTTTGAACCGAGGTATAGGGACGATGCAGTCCTATCTACAATTCTTGAAGACATCTGTCTACGGATCAATTCTGGGACCAAAGTTCGGGGAAGATACAATCCCCACCTGTCCACTTAGGACTTCTTTCTCGGAGACATCTGTCTACGGATCAATTCTGGGACCGAAGTCCAGGGAAGATACAATCCCCACCTGTCCACTCAAGACTTCATTCTTGAAGACATCTGTTTACGGATCAATTCAAGGGATCGAAGTCTGGGGACGATACAATCCCAACCTGTCCACTAAGGACTTCATTCTCGGAGACATATGTCTATGGATCAATTCAAGGGACCGAAGTCTGGGGACGATACAATCCCCACTTGTCCACTAAGGACTTCATTCTCGGAGACATATGTCTATAGATCCTTTTAGAACATGTGTTCAAGGATCATGCAATCCCTCTTCTTTCTCGGAGACATATGTCTACGGATCCTTTTAGAACATGTGTTCAAGGATGATGCAATCCCCTTGTCAAATTAGACCCTGTCTAAGAACCATCCACCAACCTCTCCATTGGCATCATCAATATAGGTGTCCTCATCAATACATGTAGGCATATCATCGATACAGGTATCCTCATCATCGACTTCACCGTCGATGCAGGCAATTTCATCATTAGTGTCTACATCACTCCCCCTTTCGAGGAGGGTCCTTCTGAACTACACCAAACTTGTCTTGGAAATACTCAAACTTTACTCGAGGTAGAGGTTTGGTTAGTACATCAGTAAATTGTTCACTTGAGGTAGAGGTTTGGTTAGTACATCGGTAACTTGTTCATCAGTGCCTACAAATTCGAGCTTTATAGTTCCTTTCTACACCATATCTCGTATATAGAAATATCAGAACTCCATGTGCTTTGAATTATCATCGAACACTGGATTCTCTGCCATCTTGATAAAACTCTGTTTGTCACACAGGATCACAGTGGGATCCATCTCTAAGTTAAATAATCCTGATAATAGTTTCCGAATCCATACTGCTTCACAACTAGCAGAGCAAGTAGCTATATATTCCACTTCGGTTGTGCTGAGAGCCACACTAGACTGCTTCCTGCTAAACCATGAGATCGTGGCAAATACAAGACAATAACATCCGCTCGATGTGATATTCCTGTCTGATACACTTCCTACCCAATCAAAATCTGAGTAGCCATACAATCTAAAGTCATGATCTCCAAAATAATATAGACCAAAGTCTATTGTACCCTTCAGGTACCTCATCACATGCTTTGCAGCTATCAGGTGAACTCATCTAGGTTCCACTAGATACTGTCTCAAGGTGTTTCACAACAAAGCATATGTCCGGCCTGGTATACGTCAGATACATCAATGACCCAATAATCTGTCTGTACAGAGTTACATCCACTAACTCTAATGAGTCATCAGCTAACAGCTTCAAGTCGGAACCCATGAGAGTGGCCATGGCTTCACATTCCAACATATCAATTCTTCTCAAGATTTCCACAGCATACTTTCCCGGGATGAGAAAGATTCCTTTTGAGCCTTGCCATACTTCCAAACCTAGGAAGTAAGAGATCTTTCATTTTCATTTCTGCAGCCATCTTCTTCTTTCTTTTGATGATCTGTTTGTAAAAATAGATCATCCACATACAGTAATAGTATGACAGGTTCATCATTCATAACGGATCAACTTTACTTTTGGTAAAGCCCAAGCTTATCAAGAAACTGTCAATTCTCCCTTTGTGACTGAACATCATTCACACTCTGCATTGAGTGATCTTCTACATATCTATCTGTGCCATCTCTTGTCAGATGGGTCTACTGATATGAGCCTCAATATCATTCGAACTCTGTGGTGAGTTCCTTCTTGCATCCATGTCATCTGTGTATAGAAACCATATTCAACCTTGTAGCAAAGTTTGAGATCCACATCACCCATGGTGATCATTAAGCTCATCAATTGACTATCAATCCTGGATACCCGTACAAAGCTTTCTTCAATTGAATCCTTGATTCGCACTTCTTCTTCAAGATAATGGTCTTATCTAGCTACTTGGAGCAAACATCTCATCATGATTCTCTTCCTCTTTCTAAGAGAATTTTCTAGCCACGAGCCTTCTATATTATGTTTGATTTGTAAATCCTTTTGTTGAACATCCATCACTTGTTCGGTGTTCATCATTCTTCATGATCTTTCCTACAAATCAAAATTAAGTACATGATTAGTAATACTTCATAATCATCAAATCATGTTGACATGATAACCTATTATGCATACAGATATGATTTACATAGTTATGCTACTATCTTGACCAATACTTTGGCACAACACTTTTCCATATCCTGTATGCATACAGTGGCTATCTAGATGCCTTCCATCTCTACCAGAACATACTATCAAGAGTGTGCACAGCTCTCAGAATGTCAGCAAAGCGGTTTCATTCTAGACAAGCAACAATGGAATGTTTGTCCAACTTACCAATCATATGCATATTAGTAGTATACTGTTCAATGCTATATGAATGTTTACACTCAGCATGATATATTTTAGGAATACAAATATGTATACAACTATTACAAGCAATATCATTTACTTTTTGAAATAACAATTCAAATACTTATCTTTTATGTTTGTGTGGTTGCCTCCCGCTTGATCTTCTATATGTCTTTTAAACATCTATTCATTCTGTACCACTGTGCATGCTCAAGTGTGCACTAGTGTCATCCTCATGATCTCATACACAAACATACATTCATTAGTATAATCTCAATATTATCAAACCATTATAATTATAAATAATCTTGAATATGTATGGTCATGATCATTCAATACATGGGTATACTAAGATCCTAGCACAAAGTAGGATTCTAACTTTGACACAGGAAAACATACCTGGATTAGTATACTTGCTTAGTTATGTCTAACATACCTAAACAATATCTTCTTGGTTCTCTTTAATGATTTAGAGATTCTGTGCCAGAACCTGCATATCTCATAGGTTAAGCATAATAGAACAAAATCATACATACCTCGTAAGTAGAACTTCTATGTGATCAAATATTATGGATGAGTCTCTGTCATGGTCATGGAACTTGATTTGTCTTTCGTGATGTACCTGTATCTTGTTAGTAGACAACATCAACCTCATACAACACCACAGTGCATTAGTACAATCATATAGCCCTAATCAATGAATGTCTTCTATTATTCACATACTTTTACTAGGGTGATAAGACAATTCCAACATTAATCAAGATTGTACTAATCTAAATAATATGAAGACAAACATATTATGAACTTAATTAAGAATCATATTTCAAGACATACCTGTATCTCCTTAAGTCATACCTGTCGAGACTTCTTGTAGTCTTCATATGTAAGGCCTTAGCCTTATCTCCCCCTGAAATTGGATATGGAGCTCGATTAGGGTTTGTCAGAGAAACCCTAAAAATTCAAGATTTGAATTTCACACTTCTGAATGTATGGAAGGATGTGTCTTGCTGAGCTGATCAAACTTGCATACTTCAATTTTGAAATCTCCAAAATTTGACCCCTCAAAAATTGCCTTTGAAAGTTCTGGATCTTCTGGATAGGATCCCGAACTAGGGTTTGATGGAGCCCACCCTTCTGCTTAATCAAAAGGTTCGATCCAAGGCTCTACACTCTTATTTTTTTGAGGAGCTTCCAGCCGTGGTCACAGACTTAAAAAATTCCAACTTTTGCTGAAGCCCTAATTTTCCATCTTTCCGATCAAAATCCTGAACTGGGGTTTGATCAAGCTCGGTCTTCTACCCAACCAAAAAATTCGATCTTGGTCTCTAAATTTTGATTTTCCTGAATAGCATTTAGCCGTGGAATTTTATTCCAAAAATTCCAACTTTCTTCGAAACCCTAAATTCCGAAAGCCATGAATGAAGGTGCTCCAAAAATAATTCTGTTTTGACAGAAATATGTACTTGATTGTTTCTGCTGTAACTCCAAACTTTTCAATCCAGAGGGTTTGAAATTTTTTTTTGTGGTACCATGACCTGTCATCTTTCCATCCCGCCAGGTCTGACCTCAATTGGATTTTCTAAGAGAGAGTTATGCCAAGTGTCGTAACGTGACCATTTTATGGGATAAAACAGGAGAGAGAACTTGTACGGCGTGCCACGTGTCACTGGTTCAATTTCGGCATCTGAAAACGTTTCCTGAAATAGTACAGTTTGTGTACTACTTGTCAACTTTTATGAAATTTCATTTGGAGCTTCCTATCCCAAGTTATGACCTTTTTTCCTAGGTCACCTGATTATGACTGAGATCTGGAAGAGGCAGAAACCCTAACTTGTACTGATCATAACTCACAAAGTATAACGAATCTGAGGGTGTCCTTTGAACAAAAGGTACATGGGGATGTTATATACGACCTGTAAACGTTTTAGAGCCTGCAAATTTTCCAAAATGGATTTATAGCAAAAGTTCCATGATGACTGGTTTTTTCTATATAAAACCCTAACCTTCAAATTGTCGCAAGTGAAGCAAGTGTCGTAAGTGCCATACATTGCCTTCCTTCAGGTTAGCTCTGATACCATGTTAAGATTCAATATGCTAAGACAGAAAATATCAGCATTAAATTCCATTTGGCAACAATAGCATAAACAGGATCATTGAAGAAACAACAAGCACAGCATAAACACAAGAGACACAAATTTATCCTGGGAAACCCTCATGGGGTAGAAAACCCAGCAAAGCTTCCTCAACATAGATGACCATAAAATACAAAGATGAAAACCAAAACCATGAGCTCCTTCTCCAACACAGCAGACCTCTCTCACACAGGTGCGCCACTCACAAGTGAATGAATGAGTGAAATAAGTGAGGAACATCCTCCTCTACTTATACTTGTTTCCCGACTGAATTTTACACAAGCTAGGTCGGCCCCTTACTTAATTACTGGGTTAAACACCCCATTGCAACTCACTGGGCCGACCCCTCTAGGGTGGTCTAATAACCCTTTGACCCGCATAACACATACAGGGCCGACCCCCACTAGGAAAGGCCGACCCCCACTGGGGAAGTCTAATAACCCAAGTTACCACAATCTGACGGAGGAATAAACATCTCCGGATATACAATAAGATCTTCACGGAGGAATGAAACATCTCCGAAATAATAAAGTACAAATATAATATTCTTAGAAGTTACAATATTTCAACAGTTTACTACTAATATGCATGTGATGAGTAAGTGGCCTATGATTCTATACAACATTCCATTGCTACTTATCTAGAGTGAAACCTCTTTGCTGACATATTGGGAGTAGTGCACGCTCATAATGATGTTCTGGTAGAGATGGAAGGCATCTAGAAAGTTACAGTATGAATATGAGATATGGATGAATGTTGTGTTGAAGCATTTGCTAAGATAGTTGCATGACTGTGAGACCTATATCTTTATGCATAAGAGTTAGTTTTGAAAATTATGAAATGTTTCTAATCATGCAACTAAATTTGACTTGTAGGAAAGACCGTGTACAATCACCTACAAGAGAATAATGATGAGACTTGTTCTGAAGAACAAGTGATGATGGTTCAACTATAAAAATCAAGAAGATTTATGAAATCAAGCATACTACATATGAACAAAGTTAGGGTTCTCTAAGATAGAGGGAGTCGACTATGACGAGACATTCATTTAGTGGCCAATGATGTATATTACACTAGAAAGATGGTGTAATTAAATTAGAAGCATATATCAAGTAACCTCCAGAGTTCAGAACTCTCTATAGATAACATGTGCGAGCTTGAAGAAGTATATGAAGAAGATGTAGCTCTTAGAGTTGCAGAACTGATGGAGGAAGTTGCAAATGTAGATTTGTGGCTAGATGATTCTCTCAAAAGGAAAGAATTGATTATGAAGAGACATTTGCTCCCATAGAAAGGTACAGTTCCAACCACAATGAAGTGGATGCTACACCAGATGCATGTGAAAACAACTTTCCTGAATGGTGTCATTGAAGAAGAAGTGTACATAGAACAACCACAAGTATTTGAAGTTGAATATACAAAGATGCATGTTTGCAAATTGAAGAAGGCCCTGTATGAGTTGAAGCAATATCCAAGAGCTTGGTATGGAAGAATTGATAGTTTTCTGACGATCTTGGGCCTTACCAAAAGTAAAGATGATCCTAACCTTTACTTCAAAGTTATGGATGATGCACCTGTCATATTATTGTTATATATGGATGACTTATTCCTGAAAGGTAATGAGAATCAAATCTCAGAGTGTAAGAAGAAGCTCACTATAGAATTTGAGATCAAAGACCTTGGCTTGATGCATTATTTTCTAGGTCTTGAAGTATGGCATAGCCCAGAAGGAATATTCCAAGGTAAGTATGCAGTAGAAATATTGAAAATATTTGATATGTTGAAATGTAAAGCCATGGCCACACCCATGAATACAAATTTGAAGTTGTTGTCTGATGCTTCGTCAGAGTTAGTGGATGAGACTATATATAGGCATATTATTGGTTCATTGATGTATCTGACAAATACCAAGCCATATATTTGCTTTTCCGTGAACACCTTGAGTCATTATTTGGTTGAGCCCAGATGTGTTCACCTTGTAGTTGCAAAGCATGTGATGAGGTACCTAAAATGTATGGTAGACTATGGTCTCAATTATACTAGAGATCATGAATTCAGACTGTATGGTTATACAGATTCAGATTGGGCATGAAGTGTCTTAGACAGAAAGAGCACTTTAGGTGGATATTTCATTATGGGGTTAGCCATGATCTCATTGCTAAGTAGGAAGAAGTCTAGTGTTTCTCTCAACACTACAGAAGTGGAATATATAGTAGCTTGTTCCGCCAGTTGTGAAGCCATATGGATTCAGAAATTGTTATTAGGTCTATTCAATCTGGAGTTGGATACCACAATGATTCTATGTGATAACCAAATTTGCATGAAGATGACAGAGAACCCTGTGTTCCATGATAAGTCGAAGCACATAGAAATCCAGTATTTATACATTCATGATATGGTGCAGAAGGGAGTTGTAAAGCTCCAATATGTGAGCACATATGAGCAAGTTGCAGATGTGTTGAATAAGCCTCTGTCTCGTGTGAAGTTTGAGCACTTTCGTGACAAGCTTGGTGTAATCCGTAAGGACTTCTCTTGAAAGGGGGAGTAGTGCTGATGATACTACAATAACTCGGTTGGGATTGATCATCCTTTGACTTGATCCCATAATTCCGAAAGGAAGGATAGTCTTAAATGTTGATCCTTAGACCGAATCCCGTAATTTCGAAAGGAAGCATTGTCTAAGATGTGGGTGGTGGACAATGCTCCCATAATTCTGAAAGGAAGGATCGTCCGAGTACCTATGTGCTGTGATCAGTAGATAGCTCCGTAAAGACTGGGTCCCATAATTCCGGTAGGAAGGATCATCCGTGTAGGACTCGATCCCGTAATTCCGACAGGAAGGATTGTCTGAGCAACACAGATGTTGTTGGAATGAATCCTGTAATTCCGAAAGGAAGGATCACCAATGTTGTTGGACCAAATCTCGTAATTACGAAAGGAAGGATTGTCCATGATATTGTAATTCCGAAAGGAAGGATCACAAGTGTAGTTGGATTGAATCTTGTAATTACGAAAGGAAGGATTGTCCATGATCCCCTAATTTCGAAAGGAAGGATTGTCCATGGTACCGTAATTCCGAAAGGAAGGATCACAAGTGTTGTTGGATTGAATCCTGTAATTACGAAAGGAAGGATTGTCCATGATCCCGTAATTTCGAAAGGAAGGATCACTAGTGTTGTTGGAATGAATCTCGTAATTCCGAAAGGAAGGATTGTCTATGATCCATAATTCCGAAAGGAAGGATCACCCGTGTTGAACTTGATCCCGAAATTCCAAAAGGAAGGATCATATTGGATGTTGATGCACATGTTTCCAGAGATGATGTTGCTCCATCCTTGTGCTGCAGATGATGATGATGTTCCAGCTTCGTGCTACAGATGATGACACTTCAGCTCTATACTGCAGATGATGATGATGTTCTAGCTTCGTGCTACAGATGATGACACTTCAGCTCTGTACTAAAGATGATGATGATGTTCCGACTTTGTGCTTCAGATGATGACACTTCAACTTTGTATTGAAGATGATGATGATGTTCCATCTTTGTGCTGCAGACGATGACACTTCATCTCTGTAATGAATATGATGATGATGTTCCAGCTTTGTGTTGCAAATGTTGATGATGTTACAACAAGTTGTTCCAGTTGCTGATATTGATGTTGTTGAAAAAATTCCAATGATTTATAGATGTACCATCCAATGTTCCAGATGATGTTGATGATTCCTCCTCCTCCCTCCTTCTGATGATGTTGTGTAGATCCACACCTGTTGTTGTTGTTGTCAGTAGAATACCCTTCTTGTTAAGGGGGAGTGTTGAAATAATGTAACTTCGAAGAATATTCTACTTATATTATTCCTCCTTTAGGAGATGTCATCAATGTAAAAGGTCATGAGGTAAAACCTCCATTGTAAGTCGAGTCAATAGTACCCAAAAGAATGTAACATAAATATTATTTTGATTCTTCCTAGAGAAGTCTTCCCAGTCAAATTAGTGAGGTCGGCCCAGTTAGGTTAAAAGGTCAAGTGAAAAGTAAAGTATAAATAGAGAGTATCACTCTCTCATTTGTACCATTCACTCACTCAAGAGGAAGATAAAGGCTAGCGAAGGAGGAGGAGGATTGTTGTTGGATCTTGTGTTTGAGTTTTGTCTCTCTTTCTAATGAGACTTATTTCTTTGGGAATTGTACTTTGGTAATCTATATTGAGGAACTTTTGCTCGATTTTCTTGCCCTTGAGGGTTCCTAGGATAAATTGTTGTGTACCTTGCGATTGTGTGTCTTTCAAAATCCTCTTTATGCTGCTACTGTGAAAACGTATTAAATGCTCATGAAGTTAGAATTTAGTATTTAGTAGCATATAATCTTAACAAGGGACAAGAAGTTTTCCTCCCCATTTAAATTCAATCCAGAGTGGCTTGCTGAGGGGGATTTACAGTGGGTAGTTGATTACATTTGGAAGGATCATAATGATCAGGTACCCCTCTTAGCCAATGAACAACTCATAGCTGCAGTAAAAGGAGTAAAAGGAAAATCTGTGGCGTGGACAGTTGAAAGACGCAAGAATAGGGACTGATATTGAAGGAAGTTAAGGCTAATATTAACCTTCTGTACAACAATAATGGTTCAAGAATATTCTCAGATGTAGATGTAGAGAGGATTAAAGATCTATAAGTACAATAAGAAAATACTATTGGATCAAGAAGTAGAATTCCCACTTGAAGTCGATCCATTTGATTAGAACTTGGTGATGAAAACAATAAAATTTTCCATCAAGTGGCAATGCAATGTCAAAACTAGAAATCCATTTGGGATTTGTAGGATGATGAGGGTCAAGTTGTTCATGGTTTTGAGGACTTAACAGCTTTGGGGGTACGTCGTTTTGAAATCCTTTTCCTTGAAGCTAATCGAGAAAACATCGTATATGTGATTAAAATATGTTCCTATTTTCCTCGATTGGTCAACGAGGAGGGAAACTAGGTATTTATAGAGGAGTTGTCATTAAAAGAGTTGAAGTATGTCATGGATACTTTTGAGAAAAACAAAGTCCTACCCTGGATGGCTATACCATTGAATTATTCACAGGCCTTTTCAACCGTCTGGGAAATGATATTCATCAGGTGGTTGAAGAAGTTTAAATATATGGCAAGGTCCTTAATTAAATTAATACAAAATTTATCACCCTCAATTCAAAAGTTGACAAGGCAGATAATTTTGGCCATTTTCTCCCAATCTCATTGTGCAATTGTGTATATAAGCTTATATCCAAGGTTATATCTTTGAGGCTGAAGAAATTTCTCTCTACAATGATCTCTACTGAATAGTTCATGTTTCTAGAAGGGAGATTCATACACTAAGCTGCATGTGCTTCTCAAGAAACACTCCAAACTATTAAATAGAGGAAGAAATCAACTATAGTAATGAAGCTCAACCTCTCCAAATCCTATGATCGATTTTGCTGGTTATATTTAAGACTATTGTTGATTCACATCAGGTTCAACTTGTAGGTGGTTAATTGGATTATGGGATGCATCAAGTCTATATCATTTGTTGTGTTAATAAATAGGGTTGCATCTACTTTTTTCAAGCTGATGATCATATCTAAAGCATTAAAAGGAGATATTCCCATCACAGTATTGAAGGAAAATTTTGGTCAATAAAGGGGATCATATTTAGGTTGAAGTGGAAGTACCCCAAACAAAATATTTGTAGACTTCACTTCTTAAAGGAAAATCATCTTATACTAGGACAAATGTCAGAATATTTTGCAATGATTGTTGAAACTGAGGGAGATGAAGGCGATCAAGTAATCCTACTTTCACTAGTCCTGTCAATATGATTGAATCGTCATTAGACTCTAATGTCGAATGGCCTTGCTTGGTTGAGGGATTGAAATGTTCCAAAGGGAGAAAGGGAAAAAATAATCATTCCTCGACTAAAAAGGCCCCTTTGGGTTCTTTTAGGGAGACATATTCTAATTCTGACCTCCACCATGATACACATGATTCGATGTTGATGAAATCAAGGTGGGGGGAGTTGATTCCACCACTAGACGAGCTAGTATTCATTATCAATTGAGGTCCATTTCTAGGGCCTTAAAGTAATTTCAAGAGTTTTTCCTAAGGCTTGAGAGTTAATAAGAGTGAAGATTCATCCTCCTAATTAGTTGGGAGTAAATTTTTCTATAGTTGGTGTAGGAGGAGGGAAGAATTGAAGCAAAACAAGGGACACAATTATTGATTTCAAGTGTTCTTTGAACACATGTACCCCACAGTGAGGTGCCTAAATGATCATACTATCCATGACTATTAGGGGGTTGGGGAATCTTAATAAGCAACTGGCCCTTCGTAGGATGCTAGACCACGAGAAGTCAAATTTACTTATGAAACTATTGGGGGATGGGGTGGGAGACATTATCGTAGATGTTCTTATGAAGTTATTATTTGGTTGGGATTTTATAGTAGTGGATTCATCTAGACTGTCAAGTGGCCTCATTATAGGGTGGAACTCTTCGCTCTCATTGATAAATTCTTATGCAATTTATTCAGGTCTCTTTATAAAGTTCATTTGCAAAGGATTGGACCATTCTCTTTTGGTTTTTAATGTGTATGGTCCTTATGGTGTCCAATCAGAGTTCAGGGTCTATTTCTTTTCCTTCGGGGTGATGATTGAGTCTCATCATGGGGGGAATTGAATTTTCACCATAAATAGGAATGAGGTTTGGGGAGTTTTTGCTCATGCCGATAGGATGGGTAAATTCTTTGTTCACGGTCTCAAATCTCACAAATTAATTGATGTGGAACCTCCAATCATAAAACCAACATGGAAGAATAATAGAAAATGCAGGGTTAGCTTCATTACAGGGTGTAACTCATCACTCTCATTCAGGTGGCCTCATTACAATGTGGAACTATTCACTCATTGATAAATTCTTATGTAATTCTTTAGGTGTCTTTGCAGTGTTCAACTACAAAGGATTGTACCATTATCTTTTATTTTTTAATGTGTATGGACCCTATGGTGACCAAAAATAATTTTGGTACCAGTTCTTTTCCTTAGGGGTGATGACTAGGGAATCACTCATCATAGGGGGACTTGAATTTTCACCATAACTAGGGATGAGATTTGGGGAGTTTTTCCTCATGCCAACAGGATGGGTGAATTATTTGTTCACAGCCTTGAATCTTACAACTTAATTGATGTGGAACCTACAATCATAAAACCAACATGGTGGAATAACATAAAATGAAGGGACATCGTCTCTAAGCGACTTAATCATTTTTTGGTGGCAAGTGATTTCTTTCAAGAAGTTTACATAATCTTCTCTTGGGTGGGTTCTGGTGATTTTTCATATCACGGACCTATCTTCCTCAAATTTTGTCTCAAGTACAAGAAGCTTTTCTCCCCATTTAAATTCAATCCAGAGTGGCTTGATGAGGAGGATTTATAGCAGGTAGTTCATGACAATTAGAAGGCTTATAATGGTCAGGTACCCCTCTTAGCCAATGAACAGTTCGTAGCTACAGTAAAAGGAGTAAAAGGAAATTTTTTGGCGTGGAAAGTTGAAAGACTCAAGAATAGGGACTGATATTGAAGGAAGTCAAGGCTGCGATTAACCTTATGTACAAGAATAATGGTTCACGCATATTCTCAAATGCATATGTAGAGAGGATTAAAGATCTATAAGTGTGTAAAAAGAAAATACTATTATATCGAGAAGTAGAATTCCAACTTGAAATTTGAGCCATTTGGTTATAACTTGGAGATGAAAACAATACAATTATCCATCAAGTGACGATGCATTGTCAAAACTAGAAATCCATTTGGGATTTGTAGGATAATGAGGGTCAAACTGTTCATGATTTTGAGGAATTAATATATTTGGGGGCGCGTCAATTTAAAGCCTTTTCCATGAACTGAATTGAGAAAACATTGTATATGTGATTAAAATATGTTCATATTTTCCTCGATTGGTCAACGAGGAGGACAAATAGGTATTTCTAGAGAATTACTCATTAAAAGAGTTGAAGTGTGTCATGGATACATTTGAGAAAAACAAAATTCGTACCCTTGATGGCTATACCATTGAATTATTCACAGGTCCTTTTGACCTTTTGGGAAATGATATTCATTAGGTGGTTGAAGAAGTTTAAAGATCTGGTAAGGTCCTTGATTAAATTAATACAACATTTATCACCCTCATTCCAGAAGTTGACAAGGCAGAGAATTTTGGCGATTTTCTCCCAATCTTATTGTGCAATTGTGTATATAAGATTAGATCCAAGGTTATAGCTGTGAGGCTGAAGAAATTTTTGTCTACGGTGATCTCTACTAAATAGTTCAGGTTTCTAGAAGGGAGATTCATACACTAAGTTGCATGTACTTCTCAAGAAACACTTCAAATTGTTAAAGAGAGGAAGAAATCAACTATAGTAATGATTCTCAACCTCTCCACATCCTATGATCAATTTTGTTGGTTACATTTAAGACTATTTTTGATGAAACTTGCAGGTGGTTAATTGGATTATGGGATGCATCGAGTCTATATCATTTGTTATGTTAATAAATGGGGATGCACCTGCTTTCTTCAAGCCCACAATAAGACTCCAACAAGTATTCTCTTTAGTGCCCTATTTATTCATACTTGTGGAAAAAGGTATTAGTTTTGTTATTTTAGCTACAAAGAGGGTTGGTAATCTTGTTGGAGTTTAGGTCGGCAGTTTGGAATTCATCACACATCTACTATTTGTAGATGACATTTTCCTTTATAGACAAGGCATAGTATAGGAAGCGAAGGTTTACAAATACATTCTTCAACTTAATTGCTATGCTACAAGGATGGAGATAAATGACAATAATAATCTATTAGTGTTAGTGGCATGCATGATCCAGTTATAAATAGAGTTCTTCCTCATGTGTCATTTTAGCAAATCGAATTACAGGATGGACTAAAGTACCTTGAATTCATTTTGAATACATTAGGATATTGTATTAAAGACTACAAATACTTGATAGCAAATATAGAATGACATTTCCAACATTGTTGTCATTGCTGGTTGTCTTGGGGAAGTTGGTTGATCCTCATCATATATGTTTATTTCTTACTATTGGCTCAGTGCCCCAAAGGTGTTTTGGACAAAATTTGTAGATTGTGTTTTGATTTTATATGTAGGGGTAAACATGACAAAGTTTGTTTCCATCTGGCCCAATGGGAGATCCTCTCTAAATCCAAACATAAAGGGGGAAGGGGGATAAAACACCTCTTATTATTTAGTAAAGAAATTGTTTCCAAGAGCATATGTAATTTAATTTTCGAGGGGTTGTGGAAACCGGTTACCTCTCAAAAATATATTGCACCAAACTATATTCAAGATTGGATCAGGTTACATAAAAAACATCTCTAATGTTTCCATGCAATGGAAGGAATTGGTTTTATCTTTCCCACTTGTTGGTGATCACTTGGAATGTGGAATGGGGAATGGTCATCAGATAAGAATCGGTGAAGACACCATCATGGGATGCAATACTTCATTTTTTTTCTTGGTGAATGGATTCATCATATTCATGATAGGGGACATTATACTTTAAATCAGACTATAAATGTTGTTCACATATACATGTGGCCTCAGCATTGGGTGAGAAAAGAAAATTTGGGAGAGGAAACTACCTCCTGGTCTAGTTTCACTACATCCTTGACGAACATGTGCAATTGAAAGACAAACAAAATGAAATTATCCGGAACAAGAACAAGGTAGGAGGCTATTACACAACTAAACTTGGATATGAGGTTGTCGTAGCTTCAATGGAAGGAAATATCATCTAGAGGTGGAAAAATATATGGAGAGTTTGCACACCCAAGAAAACTAAAATTTTCATGTGGTTGGCACTAATGAATAATTTTCTAACATTGAGATACCTCCGAAAGAAAGGATTCCTAGGTCCAGGTATATGTTTTCTTTGTAAAGATGCCAAGGAATCAATGTCTCACTTGTTTATTACTTATCCTTTCTAATCACAAATCTAGAAGGATGTATGTAGTTGGGTTGTTCATAACTCCAACTGGAAGTACGCCTTAGTCGATGATTGTTTGAGTTTGTTCCTTACCATGTGGGGCATATGGCTTGTCCATAATTCCAATATATTTGAAGATCGACAATTACCAACCTTCCAATTTACTTCTTAGATTTGCTTGATTGCATAGCACTTCACATTGCGAGGCTTACCTAATCAAGTTCAGGTAGTGAGAAAGGTGGTTATATAGAGATCACGCCCATGGATATTTTTTGATGGCACTTTCTAGGGAGATGAACTACTCTATGGCATTTGGGGTGTTCATTATTTGCATGACTTCCACCCATTTTAGTTTAAATCCAATGTAAGGAATGGTTCAAACAATAAGGTAGAGTTGCTAACCGTCTGTTCTCTAGTCAAGATGGTTATTTAGAAAGATACTAGGTTACATGTATATGGAGATTTGAAATTTGTTATAAAATGGATGCAATAGGAACAATTAGTTAATTATGTCCTCTTCAATCCCTTACTTTGCATATCAAGGAAATTCTTCTCGCTTTCATCATGTTTCTTTTTCCCATGTATATCATTAACTGAACATTGATTCCGACTTGCTTTCCAAGAAAAGACCAACTCCGTGTCATTGTAATAGAGTTTCATCTTCCATATTTTATTTTAGAAACCCATAGAGATTTCTCTTCCATATTTTATTTCAATAATTTATCTTAAAGAATCTCCTAGAAGCATCCATTGAAACATCCATAGAAGTATCTAGAACCCTTCATAAAATATTATTTAGAAAATCCTAAATTCCATTGTTTTCTCTAAAAATTCTCATTAGAAACTTTTAGAAGCCTCCCTAAACCTTATTTTCCATAAACAACCACATAAATATCTTCATAACCTTCCTCTAAGGTGGAGTACTCCTTTAAATACATAACTACTATCTTGGAATAAGTAAATATAATCCAAACATGAAATTAACAATGGTTCTCCACCAAGATATCACAATCTGTAAATGATGTTGATTCTCTAAGGGTACACATCGGCCTGGAATTGCACCGTTGAGAAAATAATACCTCTAAAAATGCAAAGGACTGAATTTTCAGGCGGTAATAGTGACATTTCTACATCAACCTATTTGGTCCACAAATTCCACACTATGATGTCATTGATCTGCAAGTTTAATCATTGCTTTTACTTTCCAAAGATGTATGAAGTCCTTCATTTTAATGGTTTTCATGTCCTTAAGTCTAGAGAATAGATTTGTTACTCATCTTTTCTTTTTTATTAGTTGCTAATGGACCCCTGCCAATTTTTGTTTTCAAAGAGTCCAAGGTGATTCTGAAGTCTAGGTTGGTTTCAAAATTTGACTAAGTACTAGGTCAATTGGACCTTTCCTTTCAACCATGTCAAAATTCAAACCCTTTTACAATAAAATAAATTGACATCTATTAAAATAAAAACTAAAAATTGCAATTACATGGTTTAGTCCATTTGTATGTCTTAATATTATATATACAATTATATGCATATTAATGTAACATGATTATTAATATCAATAGTTATTAATGGTCTCATGTGTTTTATGGAACATTAGAGAGCTCCCTAATACATGTAGCTACCCCATTTTCACTATTTTTTAAAAACTTTTTTAATATAAATTATTGTCACTCCCAACTTGTCCTTCCTTGAAAATTTGGGCAAAACTTCTTTCCATTCCGAACACCCGTACTTGCATTCTAGATGTTCCCACATTTCAGAAATGTGTACAACATTGCTATTTACTCCCCCGTGCTAAAAATAATAGACAACAATAGCATCGTTTTTGTGTTCATGGAAATGCTACTTTCAATAGCTTCCAAGTTACAATTGTCCTTTAGCAAAGCTATTACGCTATGATGAGCATTTCCATGTGGTCAAAATCACCCAAGACATGCAATTGGCCTAAAAACGTTTTGATTCCAAATATCAATGTTAAACACATTCAATCGCCTCGTAACTTGGTGTTAAACCATATGTCTTAGGCTAGAAACAACATCTTGATAAGTTAGATTCCCAAATAGTTCGATATAAGCATATCACTTAAAATAGATTCAAGGGCTATTTAAAGTTGCCATGAAAAGTAGACATTTTTCAATGATGTAACATTTTCTATGGAAAGATGCCATGTGATATTAAAACTTGTGATGAGAGTTAGTGAATAAAGCATGAATGGAGTATAAGATGGAGAAAGGGAAATTCTATTATACTAAAACCTATATATAGATTATTGCACAATATATAGAAATAAACTTCCACATTTTCTCTCGAGAAGAGAATTTACTTATATTTGCGTTTATTAATCAACCATAATGTGATTCTTAGCATTTTGACAGTACTACAGAACATAAACAAGACTATTGTCTTCCTGAATTTTAAATAGGATCTTTGAGGCATATTTACAAATTTCATTCACTTTGTACAATAAAATAAGTTCATCCCAACATTGTAAAACCATAATGGTGCAAGCAAACATATTTGAAGGACATTATATTTCCACTCCAAGTAATGCCCAAGTCATATAATGTAGTCAATCGTAAATACTTGTCCAAAGTGGACAAAAGCTTCCAAAGGAATTTCAAAAGTCTAAATCTAATTTTGTCAAATTATGTTTTTCCCATCCAAAACAATTTCAGAAACTACACAAACAAAGTATTATATTCCTTTGTACTTTCTTTAGGAACCTAAAAATCAATTTGTCTAAAATGTTGCTCATCTTGTCAACAATTTTAACCTTGATGTTATTGAGTTCTTAAACCTTAAGTTTTGCAATGTATCAAACTTTTGATATAACATGTATACAAAAATGCATGATATAAATTTATAAGTCTCGGTGTAATGACAAGGAATAAAAACTACTAAGGGAATTAAGGTAAAGCAAAGGAACATGACTCAATGCGAAAAACAAGTAAGCTATTTTTATTTTGCTCACTTGTAGACTATTTATAAGAAAGAGGAATGAATAAGGAACACAAACTTTAAACATGATGGATGAAACATTTTATTCAATCATGATCTAAGCAATCGGAAATTTAGTACATTAATCATGTACAATCGCTTCAATTATGATCAACGAATAGTAAATTGAGTGCCATCCCTATTTGTCCAAAACCCTACAAGTTAATAATAACCAAAAAACTATATTTTAGCCTAAGTCATTGAGGTGAATTTATTATATATGTGAGCCTTATATTCTAACAACCTCTCTTAAGGATTATATTATTGAAAACAAAACTCACTAGAAGAAAACACATTTTGACTACAAACACAATTACTAAAAATGAAAACCACATAACCAATCATTCTTCAAAAGCTTCTTTTTTGAAAACAACAATGATTGAACTAGTAAACTACTTCAAGATGCCCCCTATTCCTCTAAAAAGTATAGTCTCTCAACTATAATCCAGTACCTAGCATCATTGGACACCATTTGCACATGAAATATTTCATAACCCTTGTAAAGGTATGCTGCCAAACTTTTGAATCTCAAATCTCCCTTAAACTACAGAATAGAAATCCCCACATACGTCCCATAACCCCAATGAGATATAGATATTCCAATGCAAAAACATCATGGTCTATCAAACAACTATCTATCCTTCCCTACAATACTCTCCATCTTCAAATTTTGGACCTCTTAAAATGCAAAAAATGTTGTTTATTCAACAAGATCATCACTACTGTGAACATCCGTTGGATCTTCAACAATTGCTACATCCCCTTAGATAAAGACAAGGAGAAGAACAAGATCTTGGGCGATGGTAGATTTTCTAGGGTTTCTGCAGGTATAGAGTAGAAGGATCATGGTACTAGTAGGAAACATTGATCCCGAGGGGGGGTGATATTGAATTGGTTGATTTTAGTCCAGATCCCCTTTAAGAGGTGGACATATTTGGCAATGAGCTCTAATCACACCAAATGGATTCAACACATTCCCCCATTAATAAAATTGATCGTCAGATTTGGGGTCCAATTTAAAGTAGTTAAATCAATCGAATACCTATATCAATAGGGATAAAAGATTCACAAGTGGGTCTCATTTGGAGGAATATCTATTCCCTATCAAAACTAGGGATTTGCGCAATTTAGAGCCTGTTCTCCAGTAGGATTCTGGTCCACACGTGGAGGGTGATTATGGTGTCCTTAATGGAGAATCAAAGATGACACAGTTTCATATCCTTTCGGATTTCAAGTCTACTCCTTTTCCCCATTCTCATCCTTTGTAGGTGCATACTATCGATGATCGCAATGACCAACTTGGAAGATCTAAAGTTTTGCTTGAGGAAGTTTTGGATGTAGGCTTTGTTGGGGAAAAGCTTGAAGCACATAGCCTTTCAGGCATTCAACCTATAGAAGCGAAGGAGACAGAGAGTATGAAGGATTCCAAGACACACAAAGATCTCAAAGTTATTAAGAAGAAATATACCAAGGTTAAAATGGTGGTAGGTGAGGATGTTGAAATCTCTCACATTATTAATCTGTTAGGGAAGACCTTGGTGGGTCAATTATTTTTGCGGAGGATATCCTCAGAGAACTTAAACTCCTGGATGCAGCAAATGTGGAAGCCGTTCTAAGGGTTGGATCAATTTCAAATTCAAAACCGAGCAGGATACTACCTCCGATTTTAATGGAATATTATTTAGGGTCAATCATATTTGTCACTTAAACCCTAGCATCCACTTTTCAATCCCAAGGAGGAAAAGGCTTTTAACATTCTAATCTAGGTCAAATTCCTAGCCTTCTTTTGGAAATATGGACGAAAGATTTCTTCGTGGCCTTAGGCAATAAGCTAGGGAAAACCATTAAGGTTGAAAATTCCGTCATATATAGCTCCATGCGTACTACAACTCATGTTTTAGTTGATCTTGATACCAGAGATAGTTTTCTTGAATATGGACTTGGTATTTGGAGGTACGGTTCACACACAAATATTGGATTACCATAATGTGCCCTTTCAATACATACATTGTCATACTCATGGACATGTCGCTAGGGACTATTCAATGCCATACTTCAGGAAATTTGGGAGGAAGGAGACTTCTAAAAAACTGCAAAAGCTTACAATCCCAAGTGTATTGTCTGGTGGTGCTTCTCCCCTTGATGTCACTCAAGAGGCCTCGAGTCCTCAAACCATGGCACCAACTGCGATCATCTCCTAAGAATTGAAGGGAGATATGACTGTCACAGTATTGGAGGAACTTATGCTCGATAAAGGGGATCATATTCAGGATGAAGTGGAAGTACCCTAGACAGAATATTTGGAGGCTTAACTCTTTAAAGGGAAATCATCCAATACTAGGATAGACTTCATAGAACGTCCATCAACAATTGTTGAAACTCCGAGAGAGGAAGTCAACCTAGGTAATCCTACTTTCACTAGTCCTGTCAATATGATTGAGTCGTCATTAGACTCTAATGTGGAATGGCCTTGCTTGGATGAGGGATTGAAATGTTCCAAAGGGTAAAAGGGAAAAAGTATCCATCCCTAGGTTGAAAAGGCCCCTTTAGGTTCTTCTAGGGAGACATATTCTAATTTTTACCTCCACCATGATCCACATGATTCGATGTTGATGAAATCAGGGCGGGGTAAGTCGATTCCACCACTAGATGAGGTGGTAGTCATTATCAATTGAGGTCCCTTTCTAATCCTTTAGGTAATGTCGAGAGTTTTTATGGAGGATTGGGAGTTAATAAGACTAAATATTCATCCTCCTACCTAGTGGGGAAGAAATATTTTCTGCAACTGGCCCATGAGAAAAAAAGACTTGAAGCACCACAAGGGAAGCAATTACTTATTTCAAGTGTTCTTAGAGCACATGCCCCCCACAATGAGGTGTTTAAATGATCATACTGTCCATGTGTATCAGGGGCTTGGGAAGACTTAATAAGCAAATGGACCTACATAGAATGATTGAGAAAGAGAAGTCAGATCTACTTTTACTACATGAAACTATGGGGGGATTGGTGGGGGGGAGGGGGAGACAATAACATAGGTGGTATTAGGAAGTTATTATCTGGTTGGTATTTTATATTAGTGGATTCATTTAGATTGTAAAGTGGCCTCATTATAGGGTGGAACTCTTCGCACTCATTAATAAATTCTTATGTGATTTCTTCAGGTCTATTAACAAATTTCAATTGCAAAGGATTGGACCATTCCCTTTCAGTTTTTAATGTGTATGTCCCATATGTTTTCTGATAAGAATTTCAGGACTTGTTCTTTACCTTGGGGGTGATGACTAAGGAATCACTCATCATAGGGGGGCAATTGAATTTTCACCATAAATAGGAATGAGATTTGGGGAGTTTCTGCTCGTGCCAATAGAATTGGTGAAATATTTGTTCAGAATCTTGAATCTCACAATTTAATAGATGTGGAAGCTACAATAACAAAAACCAACATGGAAAAATAACACAAAATACATGGATAGTCTCATTACAAGGTGGAACTCATCACTATCATTCATGTTGCCTCATTACAAGGTGGAACTCATCACTATCATTTATGTTGCCTCATTACAAGGTGGAACTCTTCACTCATTGATAAATTCTTATGCAATTTATTTAGGCATGTTCACAAAGTCCAGCTGCAAAGGCTTGGACCATTCTCTTTCATTTTTTAATGTGTATGGCCCATATGGTGGCCAACATGAATTTTGGGACTGATTCTTTTCCTTTAGGATGATGACTAAGGAATCACTCATCACAAGGGGATTCAATTTTCACCATAAATAGGGATGACATTTTTGGAGTTTTTGCATGTGTCGACAAGATGGGTGAATTCTTTGTTCAAAATCTTGAATCTTACAACTTAATTGATGTAGAACCTACAATCATAAAACCAACATGGTGGAATAACATAAGAGGCAGGGATAACGCCTTTAAGCGAATTAATTAGCTTTTGTTGGTAAGTCATTTCTTTCAAGCAGTTGATAGAATCTACTCTTGGGCCGGTTCTGGTGGATTTTTAGATCGCAACCCTATCTTCTCCAATTTTATCTCAAGGAAAAGAAACTTGAGTCCCCATTTGAATTCAAGCCAGAGTGGCTTACTGAGTTCATGACAGTTGGCAGGATTATTAGGATCAGGTACCCCTCTTAGCTAGTAAACAATTTGTAGCTGCAGTAAAAGGAGTAAAAGATAAAATTGTTGTGTGGGAAAATAAAATACTCAAGAATAGGGACTGAGTATTGAAGGAAGTCGAGGCTGAGATTAACCTTATGCACAACAATAATGGCTGAGGCGTATTCTCAAACGTAGATTTAGAGAGGCTTCATTAGAGAAAATTTGGGGTCTAAAATGGGCCTCATAAGAATATGAGCCACCTCATAAGAAAACGAGCCACCTCATAAGAAAAAGAGCCACTGGATTCAAGAACCAATAGCATTTCAAGAAACGAGTCAATGATAATGGTTGACATGGCATATTTGACATAAAAAAACAACTTTTTTAATTCGTATTTTCAACATATCTCCTTGTCAATTTACTCAAATTTCAAGCGAGAGCACTCAATAGATGCAAAATTAAATTCCACATCCAAGTAACCACACTGCATACTTTTGAGCTACCCCGCCCCAGGAAAAATGAGAAATACTTCAAAAACACGTGTTACTTTCAAAGTAACACGTATTTTTGATGTATTTATTGTTTTTCATGGGATGGAGTACCTTAAAAGTATGCAGTGTGGGTACTCGTTGTATGCGGAATTTAATTCCGCATACAATGAGTGCTCGCGCTTGAAATTCGAGAAAAACGACAGGGAGATATGTTGAAAAATACGAAGAAAAAATGTAATTTTTTTCTCTTTTCCTCCAAAATTCATAGATATTATTTTACTATTTTAACTATTATTTATTATTTTCCTTAGGAGGCCCATTTTAGACATCAAATTTTCTCTAATGAAAGATCTAGAAGTGTGCAAAAAAATACTGTTGGATCCAGAAGTAGAATGGCGACTTAAAAGTCTAGCCATTTGGTTAGAACTTCACAATGAAAACAATAAAATTTTCCATCAAATGGTGATGCATCGTCAAAACTAGAAATCCATTTGGGATATGCAAGATGATGATGGTCAAATTGTTTGTGGTTTTGACGACTTAGTAACTTTGGGGGTACAACATTCCAAAAGCCTTTTCAAAGAACCAAATTGAGAAAATATTGTAGATGTGATTAAAATATGTTCCTATTTTTCTTGATTGATCGAAGAGGACAACCAAGTATTTCTGGATGTCTCATTAGAAGAGTTGAAGTCTCTCATGGCTACATTTGAGAAAAACAAAAGTCTCGCCCCAAATGGCTAAGCCATTGAATTCTTCACATATTTCTTCGACCTTCTAGGAATGATCTTCATCGGGTCGTTGAAGAAGTTCAAAGATTTGGTAAGTTCCTTGATTCATTTAATACAACATTTGTCACCCTCTTTCCAAAGGTTGACAAGGCAAATAATTTTGGCGATTTTCACCCAATATCACTGTGTAATTGGGTATATAAGAGTATATCCAAGGTTATAGCTGTGAGGTTGAAGAAATTTTTGTCTAAGGCGATTTTTGCCAAATAGTTTAGGTTCCCAGAAGAGATATTCATACACTAAGCTGCAGGTATTGCTCATTAAACATTTCACACTATTAAACAAAGGAAGAAATTGACTATAGTAATGAAGCTTGACCTCTCCAAAGCATACAACCAATCTTGTTGGTTATATTTAAGACTGTTGTTGATTCACATTGGGTTCAACTCCAAGTGCTTAATTGGATTATGGGATGCATCAAGTCTATATCATTTGTTGTCTTGATAAAGTGGGCTTCATCTGCTTTCTTCAATCCCATACGAGGACTCCAACAGGGTTGTCCTTTAATGCCCTATTTATTCCTACTTGTGGCAGAAGGGCTTAATTGTGCTATTTTAGCTACAAAGAGGGTTGGTAATCTTGTTGGAGTTCAGGTCATTGTTTTGGAATTCCTCACACACCTACTGATTGTAGATGACATTCTCCTTTTCAGACAAGGCATAGTCTAGCAAGCGAAGGTTTGCAAATACATTCTTCAACTTTACTTCTTTGAAGATGGAGATAAATTACAATAAATCATCTATTAGTTTCAAGGACATGCGAGAGCCAATTATAAATAGAGTTCTTCCTCATGTTTCATTTCACTGAATTGAATTACATGTTGGATTGAAGTACCTCAAATTCATTTTGAAGCCATTAGGGCATTGTATTAAATACTGGAGCTGGTTGATAGGGAAGATAGAACGACATATCCAACACTGGTGTCATCACTAGTTACCTTGCGGAGGTTGGTTGACCCTCATCAAATATGTTTATTGCTCATTGCTGGTTCAGTGCCCCAAAGGTGTTTTACACAAAATTCGTAGAGTGTGTTTTGATTTTTTTATGGAGGGGTAAAAATGACAGTTTATTTCCATCTGGCCCGATGACAGAGCCTCTATAAACCCAAACACAAAGTGGGATGGGGCTAAAACACCTCTTCTTCTTTAGTAAAGCACTTACTGCTAAGAGCATATGTAATTTAATTTCCAAGGAGGGGTTGTGGCAACGAGTTATCTCTCAAAAATATATTGCACCAAACTAAATTCTAGATTAGATCAAGTTACTAGACAAAATCATCTCTAATGTTTCCATACATTGGAAGGCACTGGTTTTAGCTTTCTCACTTGTTGGTTATCACTTGGCATGGGGAGTGGGGAATGGTCATCATATAAGAATCTGTGAAGACACCATCATGATATGCAATACTGCAATTTTTTTCCTTGCAAACTTATTCATCATATTCATGATAGGGGATATTATATGTTAAATTAGATTGCAAATGTTGTTTGCATAGACATGTGGCATCAGGCCTGGGTGAGCAAAGAAACTTTGGGGCTTATGGGAGAGGACACTACCTCCTAGTAAAAATTCACTACATCCTTGAATAACGAACATGTGCGGTTGAAAGACAAGGGAGATGAAATTATATGGAATGAGAACAAGGCATGAGACTATTACACAACTAAACTTGGATATGAGGTTGTTGTAGCTTTGTTGGAGGGAGATATCAACTAGTGGTGGAAAAAGATATGGTAAGTTTGCACACCTAAGAAAACAAAACTTTTCATCTAGTTCACATTAATGAGTAAAGTTCCAGCATGAGACTACCTCCAAAAGAAACGATGCCTCAAGCCAAGTATATGTTTTCTTTGTAAAGATGCCCAAGAATCAATGTCTCATTTGTTCATTGTTGTTGTAAATGTAACTTCGGAAGATATTCTTTTGTATATTATATATTATTATTGTACTTTTATTATGTTAAATTAATGTAACTTCAAAGAATATTCTACTTGTACTTTATTATTGTAACTCCGTCGGGGATGTTTTACCTCTGTTCGGGGATGTCATTATTACATTTGGTCATGTAAAGTTCATAAGGTTAAATCTTCATTGTAAGTCGGGTCGTTAGCACCCAAAAGAATATAATCTAATGTTATATTGAGTCTTCCTAGAGAAGTAGGCCCAGTTAAGGTTAAAGGCCAGTGAAAAGTAAGGTATAAATAGAGGTAGTGTTTCCCTCATTTATTCATTCACTCACTTGTGCAAATCGCATTAGAGGAGAGAGGGAGATATATGAGAAGGAGGAGGAGGTTTGGCTTGGGTCTAGAGTTTGGTCTTTTTCTCTCTTATTTGTGAGACCTATTTTGGGCATTGTACTTTGATCATCTATATTGAGGAAGTTCTTGCTGGGTTTTCTTCCCCTTGAGGGTTTCCCGAGATATATTGTTTTTGTGCTTTGTGATTGTGTATCTTTTAGAGATCATTATTATGCTGCAATTGTGAATAATGTATTGAATGCTAATGAAGTTGGAATCTAGTCTATTGTAGCATATAATCTTAACATGGTATCAGAGCTAGCCTGAAAAGAGCAACTTTCACAAGGTAAAACTATCTCTCTCTCTCTCTCTCTCTCTCTCTGAGCATAAAATTAGGGCTTCTCACAAAAGTGGAATTTTTAGTGCAAGTGGCATAGGAAAATGCACCCCTCCTAGGCACATCTATTGGCACAGAGATCGAACTTTTTCAGTGGGTGAAACTCCCGACAAGTCAAACCCTAGTTTGACTATGGACCAGAAAACTACAAAAAACCAAAGAACCGGAAAACTGTAGATCATAATTTCAAAGCCAATTTTCAAGGGTGAAATTTTGGAATCTTCAGAAACCAAGTGTACCAGCATACTCGCCTTAGTCAAATGCATCTTTTGGTGAGTTCATTTTTTTAATTTTGAGAAATTTTAATTTTTCATTATTCTCTGCTCTCTGGGTTAAGATGGCACCAAGCATTAAGCTTGATGACAAGTTGGAAGGCATAGAGAACTTCCGTGCTTGTAAGTATAGGATTGGACTCATTCTAGAAGAGAATGATCTTTCAAAATTTGTTAAAGAAGTTGTACCAGAACCCGAAGAAGCTGAAGCTAAGGAAAAGCATAAGAAGGACACGATTAGAGCTATGAGGATCATAGCAAACTCCATTAAAGATCACTTGATTCCTCAAGTGTCCTCCAAGAAAACTCCAAAGGAGATTTTTGATGCGCTAACAAGAATGTATGAAGGAAGAAACATAAATCAGAAGATGAATTTGAGAGCTCAACTCAAAAGTACAAAGATGAGCCAAGGAGAATCTATCCAAGAATATTTTACAAGGGTTTCTCTATTCAAGAAACAACTAGAAGCAATTGGAGACACCCTTGATGAAGATGAGTTGGTGATGACTGCTCTCAATGGTCTTACTAGACCTTGGGACTCTTTTATCCAGACTATGTGTGCAAGAAATGGAAGTCTACTATTTGAAATAGTATGGGAAGAATGTGTCCAAGAGGAGGCTAGAGTGGCAAATCAAGAAGCACTACTCAGAGATGATGATCAAGCTCTAGGTACCCATACTAAGAGAGGAAAGGGAAAACCTCATTTCAAGAAAGAAAATCATAAGGAGTTTCATCCTCCTAAGAAGTATAAGAAGGGAAACTACAAGCGAAGAGACTTCTCTTCTTAGTTTCTATTGTGATAAGATAGATGGGACATATTGCCAAAGATTGTCCAGAAAGAAAAGAAGAAGTCAAGAAAAAGAGCAACAAAAGACATCATGCTCACTTAGCTGAAGAAGAAGAAGAAGAAGAACCTCCTAGGAAGCAAACAAAGAAAGAAATAGAAGAATATGTTTTATTCTCCGCTCTCTCTAGGTTCATGACACCTAGAAATGACACATGGTTAATTGATAGTGGTGCTTCAAAGCACATGACAGGTCAGAAGAAGACTCTCTTCAGTTTAGAAACAAGAACTCCCCTCATAAGGTATCATTAGGAGATGATTATCAATATCCTATTAAGGGAATAGGAGAAGCCACCTACAAGCTTGATTCAGGAACCCCGATGAAGATAAAGGATGTACTATATGTACCAGGCCTAAAGAAGAACCTACTTTCTATCTCAGCTTTACATAAGAAAGGATTTAGGGTTTCCTTTATAGATGGAGAAGTTCTCATGTGGCCCAAAGGAAAATCTATAAAAGATGCAGTTGTTATTGGGATAGAAGAAGGAGGCTTATACAAACTGAAAGGACATTCAGAAGCAACTTTGATTCATGATACTACAAGTCCATGCGAACTATGGCATAGAAATCTTTCTCACATAAGCTACAAAGCCTTACCACATGTAAGCAAGGTAGTAACATGATTACCCGATCTAAAGATTGATCATGAAGGAATATGCAAAGGTTGTGCAAAGGGAAAGAACATAAAGAATCCATTTCCGAAGAGTGACACCAAGACGAAAGGGACATTGGAACTTATTCATTCAGATGTATGTGGACCAATGCCTTCAACATCGTTAAGTGGGTATGTATATTATGTCACATTCATTGATGATTATTCTAGAAAGACTTGGGTTTACTTTTTGAAGACAAGAGATGAAGTATTTGGAAATTTCAAAGAATTCAAAGCCTTGATAGAGAATCTTTCAGAAAGAAAGATCAAAACACTCAGGTCAGATAATGGAGGAGAATATACCTATAAGGATTTTGAAGCCTTTTTGCAAAGATGTTGGGATTAAGAGGGAGCTTACCACTCCCTACAATCCTCAACAAAATGGTGTTGCTGAAAGAAAGAATCGATATATTATGGAAGCAGTGAAGACCATGATCCATGATCAAGATCTTCCTATGCATTTATGGCCTGGAGCAACAAGGACAACAGTATATGTACAAAATATAATATCCCATAGTGCACTTGGGTTCAAAACCCCTGAAGAGATGTTCACAGGAAAGAAAACATAGGTAAGTCATCTCAAGATATTTGGTTGTCCAGTTTTTGTTCATGTTCTAAAAGAGAAAAGAACCAAGTTGGATACTTCCAGAAAGAAAGGAATCTTTGTTGGATGCTGTGAGATCTCCAAGGCCTTCAAGATCTATGTACCAGGCTATCATCACATGGAGATCAGCAGGGATGTAACATTTGATGAAGATGCAATTCTCAAGAGATCCAAAAAGTGCCAGCATGAAGAAGTATATGAAGAAGATGTAGCGCCTAGAGTTGCAGAGGTTGCCCCCTCTTCCGATGACGAGACTCCAAAAGACCATGATATGTTGGAGCCCCAAGAACCTCCATCCATGACTATATCTCGCAAGAGAAAACCAACTTGGGCTCGTGAAGTTATTCAAGATGCTGAGAAGTATGGAGCTCCAGAAGGCTCCTCAAGAGAAAGCAAGAGGCCAAAGCCATTTTCCAATTATGTGGCTTTGATGTGTGATCTTGTAGACAAAGAACCTACTTGTTTTGAAGAGCCCATTCAAAAGAAAGAATGGGTAGAAGCTATGACGGAAGAATACCAATCTATAATGAAGAATGATGTATGGGACATAGTTCTTAAACCAAAAGGTAAAACTGTGGTATCTTCCAAATGGATATACAAGCTAAAACATGTTGCGGATGGAAGTATTGAAAAATACAAAGGTAGATTTGTGGCTCGTGGATTCTCTCAAAAGGAAGGAATCAATTATGACGAAACATTTTCTCCTGTAGCAAGGTACACTTCAATTAGAACCATCTTGGCACTTGCAGCCACGATGAAGTGGAAGTTACACCAGATGGATGTGAAAACAACTTTCTTGAATGGTGTCATTGAAGAAGAAGTGTACATAGAACAACCACATGGATTTGAAGTTGAAAACAAAGAGATGCATGTCTACAAACTGAAGAATGCTCTGTATGGGTTGAAGCAAGCTCCAAGAGCTTGGTATGGAAGAATTGATAGTTTTCTGACGAGCTTGGGCTTTACCAAGAGTAAAGTTGATCCTAACCTTTACTTCAAGGTTATGGATGATGAACCTGTCATATTATTGCTATATGTGGATGACTTATTCCTGACAGGTAATGATAAGCAAATCTCAAAGTGTAAGAAGAAGTTCGCTGCAAAATTTGAGATGAAAGACCTTGGCCTAATGCATTATTTTCTAGGTCTCGAAGTCTGGCAGATCCCAGAGGGAATCTTCCTTAACGAAGGGAAGTATGCAGTAGAAATCTTGAAAAGATTTGACATGCTGGAGTGTAAAGCCATGGCCACACCCATGGATTCAAATTTGAAGTTACTATCTGATACTTCGTCAGAATTAGTGGATGTGACTCTATACAGGCAGATTATTGGGTCTTTGATGTATCTGACGAATACCAGGCCAGATATATGCTTTGCTGTGAACACCTTGAGTCAGTATCTGGTTGAGCCCAAAAGTGTTCACCTTGTAGCTGCAAAGCATGTGATGAGGTACCTAAGAGGTACAATAGACTATGGTCTCACTTATACTCGATATCATGAGTTAAGACTGTTTGGTTACACAGATTCAGATTGGGCAGGAAGTGTCTTAGACAGGAAGATCACTTCAGGTGGATGTTACAGTCTTAGGTCAACCATGATCTCATGGCTAAGTAGGAAGCAATCTAGTGTGGCTCTCAGCATTGCAGAAGCAGAATATATTGCATCATGTTCTGTTAGTTGTGAAGCTATATGGCTTCAGAAGTTGTTATCAGGTCTATTTGATTTGGAGTTGGATACCATAGTGATTCTATGTGATAACCAGAGTTGTATAAAGATGATAGAGAACCCCATGTTCCATGATAAGTCAAAACACAGAGAAATATGGTATTTCTACATCCATGATATGGTGTAGAAGGGAGCTTTAAAGCTCCAATATGTGAGCACTGATGAGTAGGTTGCAGATGTGTTGACTAAGCCTCTGTTTTGAGTGAAGTTTGAGCACTTCCATGACAAGCTTGGTGTAGCCCGTAAGGAATTCCCTCGAAAGGGGGAGTAGTGCTGATGATATTGTGATGCAGTGGGATTGACCATCCCTAGACAATGATCCCGTAATTCCGAAAGGATAGTCTTAAATGTTGATCCTTAGACTGAATCCCTAGTTCCGAAAGGAAGGTTTGTCTAAGATATGAGTGTTGGACTGAATCCCGAGTTCCGAAAGGAAGGATTGTCCATGATCCGTAGTTCCGAAAGGAAGGATCACCAGAGTAGTTGGACTGAATCCTGAGTTCCGAAAGGAAGGATTGTCCATGATCCCTAGTTCCAAAAGGAAGGATCACCAAAGTTGTTGGACTGAATCCCTAGTTCCTAAAGGAAGGATCACCAGAGTTGTTGGACTGAATCTCGAGTTCCAAAAGGAAGGATTGCCCATGATCCTTAGTTCCGAAATGAAGGATCACCAAAGTTGTTGGACTGAATCCTTAGTTCCGAAAGGAAGGATCACTAGTGTTGTTGGACTGAATCCCGAGTTCCGAAAGGAAGGATTGGCCATGACCCCTATTTCCGAAAGGAAGGATCACCAGTGTTGTGGGACTAAATCCCGAGTTCCGAAAGGAAGGATTGTCCACGATCCATAGTTTCGAAAGGAAGGATTGCCCACGATCCCTAGTTTCGAAAGGAAGGATCATGTGTGTTGCAGGTGATGATGCTCCTGATGATGCTCCAACACTGTAGATGAGGATGCTCCAGTGTTGCAAATGATGATGTTCCAGGATGCTCCAGTGCTACAGATGATGATGTTCCAGGATGCTCCAGTGCTGCAGATGATGACGTTCCCGTACTGTAGATGAGGATGCTCCAGTACTATAGATGATGATCCAACGTCGTGCTGATGATGATGATACTTCAGTTATGTACTGAAGATGATTATGATGATGATGATACTTCATCTCTGTACTGAAGATGATGATGATGTTCCAGCTCCATGTTGTAGATGTTACAGTAGCTGTTCCAGTTGCTGACGTTGATATTGAAAGAACTTCCAATGATTTATAGATGTACCAACCAATGTTCCAGATGATGCCCCTCCTCCCTCCGATGATGTTGTGTATAGTTACACATGCAGATGTTGTTGTCAGTAGAATACCCTTCTTGTTAAGGGGGAGTGTTAAATTAATGTAACTTCAAAGAATATTCTACTTGTACTTTATTACTGTAACTCCGTCGAGGATGTTTTACCTCCGTTCGGGGATGTCATTATTACATTTGGTCATGTAAAGGTCATGAGGTTAAACCTCCATTGTAAGTCGAGTCATTAGCACCCAAAATAATTTAATATAATGTTATATTGAGTCTTCCTAGAGAAGTCTGCCCAGTTAGGGTTAAAGGCAGAGTATTTTTTATGGATTCTAATATTATACTTAAGTATAGTATCCTAGGCGATTATTTTGGATTGAAGAAAACATGTATATAGATAGGTAGGCAAATATTAAATATGAAACATACAATTTACTACTGAAATGTGTAAATTTTGGTGAATATTATGATAAAAAAACATATTTTATGTTAATATAGGCGATATTAGAGATTAAAAATGACCAAATAGCGAATTTACTTTTTGAACAAAAGTCTGAAAAATAGTCAATTGGCGAAATTTCGCCCTTAAAAATTACCATGGTTAAAGGCCAGTGAAAATTAAAGTATAAATAGAGGGAGTGTTTCCCTCGTTTATTCATTCACTCACTTGTGCAATTCGCATTAGAGGAGAGAGAGAGACATATCTGCGAAGGAGGAGGAGGATTGGCTTGGGTCTAGAATTTGGTCTTTTTGTCTCTCTTATTTGTGAGACCTATTTTGGGCATTGTACTTTGATCATCTATATTGAGGAATTTCTTGCTGGGTTTTCTTCCCCTTGAGGGTTCCCCGGGATATATTGTTTTTTTGCTTTGTGATTGTGTATCTTTCAGAGATCCTTATTATGCTTCTATTGTGAATAATGTATTGAATACTAATGAAGTTGGAATCTAGTCTATGGTAGCATATAATCTTAACATATTGTACCTCCGTTGGAGATGTTTTTCCTCTGTTCAAGGATGTCATTATTGTATTTGGTCATGTAAGAATATCGAAGTAAAACCTCCATTGTAAGTCGGGGCAATAGTCCCCAAAAAGGGTAAATGTAAAATGTTTTTTTGAGTCTCCCTAGGAGAGGTCAACCCAGTTAGTTGAGGAAGACGACCCCATTGGGGATTTAGGTTAGTTACACATAAAGTATAAATAGGGAGGTTCTCTCCCTCATTCAGACACACACCAACAAGCAAGTTCACACCAAGGAAGAGAAAGACAAGCTCACTGGAGGAGAAGAAGGAAGCTGCGAAAGTCATCTTATCTTTGGGTTTTCTATCTTGGTTTGATATTGTACTAAGTGACGAATCTATTACTGAAGAAGTTGCGGGGTTTTCTCCTTTATGGTTTCCACGAAGAAAATTCTTTTGTTCTTGTGTATTGTTGTGCCTGTCTATCTTTCAGATTAAAGATCTAACTTAATTGAATTAAAGTGCAAACACTAACATGGTATCAAAGCCACGCTAAAAGAAGGCACTATGTAGTAGCAGAAAGCTAGGGTTTCCAAATCCAAGGTTTTCTCTCCACAGATCATCCATAAAAGAGGGCTAGGCTAACTCTCCTCAACTAGGGGCATCTTTTGGTGGAGAAAGATTATAGTTTGGAGGATTTTTAGTTTTGCCCTAATTTCTGTTGGAACCAAGGAAACTAGGGCTTCCTATTCCGGGCACTTCCCTCCACAGATCAACTTGAAAAGGAGGTCATTTCAACTCAGCCTAGGAGGGCACATCTTCCTGTGGAAGCAGAATTCAAAACTGAGAATTTTCATTTTTGGCCCTATCACTATTGCCGAGGTAAAGCTATAAGGCATCCGTTATTTTGCAATTATATCCACAGATTTGAGAAAATGAGTACATTTCTCAACTCGCCTTGAGGAGATGCATCTTTCTATCCAAGCAAAAGTTCAAGATTCCAAGTTTTAAAAATTAGGGTTTCCCTATCAAACCCTAGGTCAACTAGCTCCAAAACTAGGTTAGGCATCTCAAATTGGTAAGATGTAATTCCTTGCTATTTCCATTTAAGGTTCTCATATCAAAATGATAAATCACACCAAACTTAGGGACAAGCTTTAAGGAGTTGATAACTTCCGGGCATGGAAGCATAGAATTTCTCTCATTCTAGAAGAGAATGATTTGGACAAATATGTGAATGAGGAGGTTCCAGAACCAGAGGGAGATGATGACAAAGCAATCCACAAGAAGAACATGATCAAGGCCAAAAGGATCATTGTTGACTTCATCAAGGACCATCTCATCCCTCATGTCTCATATTTGAAGACCCCTAAGAAGATGTTCGATGCTTTGACAAAGTTATATGAAGGGAAGAACATCAACCAGAAGATGACTCTGAGGAACCAACTCAAGAATGTGAAGATTCAACACTCAAAAACTATTCAATCTTACTTCACAAGAGTCTCTCAGATCAAGGAACAACTTGAGGCAATTGAAGATAATGTTGAAGGAGAGATTGTGATGACTACCTTGAATGGTCTCCTAAGATCATGGGACTCATTCATTCAAGGAATATGCGCCAAAAAGAAACTAATCACATTCAACATATTATCGGAAGAATGCACCCAAGAAGAAGCTCGATTAGTAGCAAGAGAAGAAAAGATGGGGGCTAATGATGACCAAGCCTTTCATAATAAGAAGGATCAAACCAAGAGAGAGGATCACCATCACAAGAAGTAAAAAAGATTCCATAGGAATCATGGATTTAGAAGAGACCTCTCTAGTATTAGGTGCTTCACATGTGATGAGAAAGGACATTATTCAAGAAATTGTCCCAAAAAACCAAGGATCCCGTAGGAGAATCAACAAGAAGAGGCATCATGCTCACATCGCTGAAGATGATGAACTAGCTAGGAAGCAAGCTAAAGAGGATTCCTCCAGTGATGAGGAATATGTACTTTAAACCAAACTAGGAAGATGGAAGAACCTCTTATCCATTTCAACATCGGATAAAAAATGATGCAATTGTGATTGGTGATGAAGAAGGAAAACATAGATTCCACACCGGTACACAGTTCCATGTGATCTAGAAGACTTGTCAATCATAAGCAAGAAAGGCACAGGTCCTCGTAATCAAATCAAGAAGCATAACACACTGTTAGAGACTCCAATAGTTCTTGCAAGGAAGCAAAGATCAAAAGGGAGTCCACCCAATACTAACAACAAAGATAAGTATTTGAATTGTTATCAAATTGCTTAGATGATATTGTTCAATTGTGTACATATTTATATTCCTAGATTTAGGAAGTGTGTTATGCATGTTAGAGTGATTGCATTGATGAACAGTATACTACTAATATACATGTGATGGGTAAATGGCCTATGGTGTTGTACAACATTCCATTGTTGCTTATCTATAATGAAACCTCTTTGCTGACATGTTGGGAGTAGTGCACGCTCTTAATAATGTTCTAGTAGAGATGGATGGCATCTAGAAAGTTACCGTATGAATGCAGGATATGGATGAGTGTTGCGTTGAAACATTGGCTAAGATAGTTGCATGACTCTGTGAACTATGTTTTTATGCATAAGAATTTGTTCTGAAAATTATGAAATGTTTCTAATCATACAACTGAATTTGACTTGTAGGAAAGATCGTGTACCATCACCTACAAGAGAATAATGATGAGACTTGTTCTGTAGAACAAGTGACTATGGTTCAGGAATAACATTCAAGAATATTTACAAAATCAAGCATACTATAGATGTACAAAGCAAGGGTTCTCTCAGAGAGAGGGAGTCGACTATGATGAGGCGTTGCTCAAGTGGTCAGACACGCTTCCTCAATGGTGAATATTACACTAGATAGATGGTGTAATCGAATTAGAAGTGTATATCGAGCAACTACCACGATTCAGGACTCTCTATAGAGAACCAGATGTGTGCGGATTGAACGAGGCTTTGTATGGGTTCCGTAGGCACCCATGGGATAGCATGATGAGCTTGAGGATCACCTAGAGTGATGAGATATCAACCTTTGCTACAAGGTTGAAGATGAGGAGCTCATAGATGGGTGCAAGAGAGAATTTGCAACAGAGTTCGAGATCTTGGTATCCAGTGATCTAGAGAGATGACATAGATGGATACATAGAAGATCATCAGAAGAGAAGGCTACCAGTCACTCCAGTGAAGAATGTCCCAATGTAGAGAGTACAAGATGTAGAGGGAGGATAGTGCTCAGTTACAAAGGGAGCAGGAAAGCTCCGCTTAAGAGGGAGTGACTACAATACAGATGCAGAGACATTATCACTTAGTCTCTATCCGTGGCAAAAGTTGTTTGCCCCAGTATCTCAAGGATATGCTCTGAGTGATACCAGATGTCTCCCCTCATGAAGATGAAGTACGTGTGGTGCAGTTTGAAACATGCACCCAGGACATGATACGACATGATTGATGAGCTTTATGACAAGTTTGGGATTTACCAAGAGTAAGGCAGATTCCAACCTTTACTACAACATTGAAGAAGAAAATCCTATGATTCTACTGCTATATGTAGATGACCTATTCTTAACAGGGGAAGATGAGCTCACTGCAAAAACGAAAAAAAGGCTTGCTGCACAGTTCAAGATGGACCTAGGAATGATGCACTACTTCTTAGGTATGGAAGTGTGGCAGAGTTCAAATGGGATTTTCCTTGGTCAAGGAAAGTATGCAGTGGGGATTCTGAAGAGGTTCAGAATGATGGATTGCAATGCAATGGCTACACCAATGGCATCGAACTTGAAACCACTGTGTGACGCTTCTTCAGAGACAATTGATGCTACGATGTACATGCATATGATTGGTTTGTTAATGTACTTTACAAACACGAGACCAAACATATGCTTTGATGTGAACACACTGAGCCAGTTCCTGACAGATCTCAAACATGTTCACCTGATTGTTGCAAAACATATATTGAGGTACCTAAAGGGTACAATTGAGTATGTGATCAAATATGCGACGAATAAGAAGATTAACCTGCATGGTTATGTTGATTCAAATTGGGCAAGCAATGCCATAGACAGGAAGAGCACTTCAGGGTGCTACTTCAGCTTGGGATGCGATATGATCTCTTGGTTTAGCAGGAAGCAATCAAGTGTGGCATTGAGTACAGTCAAAGCAATGTATATTGCAGCATGTTTGACTAGTTGTGAGGCAGTATGGCTTCAAAAGCTACTGTCAGATTTATTTGATCTCAAGTTAGAGGCGACTTGTATCTTTTGTGACAACCAAAGTTGTGTAAAATTATTCGAGAACTCGGTGTTCCATGACAAGTCGAAGCATATTGAGATCAAGTACCACTATATCCGGGATATGGTGTAGAGAGTAGTGAAGCTCCAGTATGTGGCGACAAACGAGAAAACAACTGATGTGTTGACCAAGCCGTTAGCAAGAGTGAAGTTTGAGTACTTCAGAGAGAAGTTTGGTGTTATCCAGATCGATGTTCCTCGAAAGAGGGAGTGATGTGACATGTCTGGAAGACGCAGGTGTACCAGGGCTGTATCTTGCATGGTGGAAGATGCAGGTAGTCCGCAAGGACGTAATGATCTTGGGTTGTATCCACATGTGAGAAGACGTTGGTCGTCCACAGGTCATAAAGCATCTGAGATGTGCTTGGGATGTATCTTACATGATGGAAGACGCAGGTGGTCCGAAATGACGTAATGCATCTGGGATGCTCCTGGGATGTATCCACATGTTTGAAGATGCAGGTTGACCGAGAGAGTCGTATTACATCTGGGCTGTATCCACTGGGTTGAAGACGCAGATGTTCTTGGGCTGCATACATTGGGTGGAAGATGCAGGTTGGCTGAGAGAGAGACATAATACATCTGGGATGTATCCACTAGGTGGAAGGCACAAGTTGATTGAGACAGATATGTAATACATCTGGGTTGTATCCACTGGGTGGAAGACGCAAATGTTCCTAGGCTTTATCCACTAGGTGGAAGACGCAGGTTGTCTGGTGGGCATTGTATATGCACCTAGGCTGCTCTCCACATGAGATGATGAGATGATCCGGATACGATGAGATGATAGTAGGAGACGTAGGTGATTGCTCTGGCAATGTAATATGTGGTCCTGGGATGTACCTACTTGATGGCTTGCTCATATAAATGATGAAGTCCTAGATTAGAGCTAGGTCTACATCCAACATGAAAAAGGGATGGATCTGTAGAACTTCTCATGACGACTAGAGTCGAGAGATGTCACTAGTCAATGATCAACAAGATGAGAATTGTTGCAGCAACGATGATGATGATCTAGCGATGATGACGTTGTCCAGAGATTATGTCCAGCTGTAATGATGACTGTGTCAAGATAATACCTTCCTAATTAAGAGGGAGTGTTGTTGTAAATGTAACTTCAGAAAATATTCTTTTGTATATTATTATTATATTATTATTGTACCTCCATCGGAGTTGTTTTTCCTCTATTTAGGGATGTCATTATTGTATTTGGTCATGTAAGAATATCGAGGTAAAACCTCCATTGTAAGTCGGGGCAATAGTCCCCAAAAAGGATAAATGTAAAATATATTTTTGAGTCTCCCTACGAGAGGTCAGCCCATTTAGTTGAGGAAGTGGACCCCATTGGGGATTTAGGTCAGTCACACATAAAGTATAAATAGGGAGGCACTCTCCCTCATTTGAAAACACACCAACAAGCAAGTTCACACCAAGGAAGAGAAAGACAAGTTCGTTGGACGAGAAGAAGCAAACTGCAGAAGTCATCTTATCTTTGGGGTTTCTATTTTGGTTTGATATTGTACTAAGTGACGAATCTATTACTGAAGAAGTTGCGGGGTTTTCTCCTTTATGGTTTCCCCGAAGAAAATTTGTGTGTTCTTGTGTATTGCTTTGCTTGTCTATCTTTCAAATTAAAATCCAAACACTAACATTCATTACTTGTCCTTTATCAACATGAATATGGAAGGATGCATGTAGTTGGGTTGGTCATAACTCTAGTTGGCAATGCGTCTTAGTCGATGATTAATTGAGTTTTTGGTTTAGACTTCAAGCCCTGAAGAACTTCATATTGCTTTTGTTCCTTACCATGTGGGGCATACGGCTTGCCCATAACTAAAATATATTTGAATATTAACAAAAACCAACCTTCCAATTTACTTCTCAAAGTTTACTCGATTGCATAACACTTCACATCGCAAGGTTTACCCAAACAAGTTTGGGTAGTGGGGAGGATTTTGTGATGGCACCTACCAGGGCGATAAACTACTCTATGGCATTTGAGGTATCCTTGCATGAGTGCCACCACTTTTATTTTAAAGCCAATGTAAGGCATGGTTTAAACAATAAGGTGGAGTTGATAGCACTTTGTGCTCTACTTAAGGCAGTTATTTCAAAGGATGTATATGAAGATTTGACATTTGTTGTAAAATGGACGCGATAGGAACAATTAGTTAATGACATTTCACTTCAGTCCCTTGCTTGAGTTCTTAAACCTTATGTTTTGCAACGTATGAAACTTTTGATACGTGCATGATTAATTTTATAATTATCATCGTAATGGTAAGGAATAAAAACAACAAAGGGAATTAAGGCAAAGCAAAGGAAGATAAATCAAATCAGAAAGCAAGTAGGCTATTTTTATTTTGTTCACTTCCATACTATTTATAATAAAGAGGAAGAATAAGGAACAAAATCTACAAACATGATGGATGAAACAGTTTCTTCAATCATGATCTAAGCAGTAGAAAGTTTAGTAACGTGATCATGTACAATCACGTCAATCATGATCAAAGCAATAGTAAATTGAGTACCATCCTAAAAGTTGAAAATTGCTTTGTCATCTTCATCGCTGATCCATAGAAATCAATCCTGCCTCCCACAAAAATACCTGTAAGGTTTATCCCCAAAAACTTACTTTAAGAGATATGAAATATCTATACATTATGATTGCAGAACATGGCGGCGATATTCCCCTAGAGCCCATATAGGAAAGATATTCCGATAGGCAGAATAAGAGATCATACAATTCCTATTGAATACTCCCATAATTTCCTGCAAGTTAAGAAAAACAATAAAATTAAAAGCAGAATTAGAAATACTTTAGGAAAAGCAGTTAAATTTTCATATAAAATATGCAAACCCAACAATGTTTTCATCAAATACAGAAATTTGGAATAGCTTATAAATATAGGGAATACGCTTATAATCTTAAATTTTCATGTAAGAGAAAACAAGATATATATATATATATATATATATATATATATATATATATATATATCAAGGTTGCACGAAACATGGAAACATTTCCGAGTTTCAGAAACGGGAACATCTAGAAACGTGACCCCCCCAAAATGGGTACGCCGGGGGAAATGTGAGTGTATATATATATATTAAAAATGCTACATTATCTTGCAAAAAATTTGAAAAATAAGAATGATACACACAAATACCATTTTAGAAGGAAAACCATGTCTTTATTAATGTCATAAGCCTTAATAGATGAGTCTTTACATCCAAAATTAGCCTTTGTACATGGCAACATGAGGCTTTACGTGCTGGAAATGAAACAAAACATGAACTAAAGACAAATATATAACATATCTCAAATCTCATCCTCATCATCATCATAAAAAATAGAACAAAATGCTTGTTTTACAGAACTAGCGGAAAAAGAAGTTACTAGATCCTTCTAAAACCACTTTCCAGCTAGCAAAAGAAAAAAAACAACTTTTGGATGTGGCCCACGGTTTTTTTAATCACTGTATGGCCCACTAAAAATAAAAATAAAAAACACTGGAAACGTCTGTTGTGGGGCCAGAAAGTACCCAAAACACCGGCGGCTGTACCATACGGCATTTCCAAATCTGGAAATGCTGTATGGTACGGCCGGCGGCGTTTCGTACCCAAGGTTCAGGGAGTTTCGGGTACTGGTACGGCCTTCTGACAGGCGTTTCCTGCAACAGATATATATATATATATATATATATATATATATATATATATATAATTTACTACCATACTGATAACTATAACATAGAGTTCACGATGGTAACTAAGAAGCTCATTTTTTTCTTTTAATGTCGACAAGATCTTTTTATAGATGCATTGTGCTTAAGACATTGATCTACACCCACAAGAATGTGGTCTATCGGCAAGCAGCGAGGTAATCGGGCTTGTATTAACGTGGAGACCCGGGTTCAAATCCCTGAGTGGGTATGATTGTAAATATGACCTTGTAAAACTAAGAAGTATTTTCCAATAATAGAAAAAAGACACTGATCCAGAGTTCTTGCAACATTATCATCGCATCTCATTGATAAATCATAAAACACAACATATAACAGCATGGAGTCTAGAAGAACATGATATACTAATTGATATTTACCCTCCATACCTGTGGTAAAAGGCATGCCACAGTTTGTCGGCAGACCCCTACTTATCCGTCTACAATCCCTCTTTAAACATTACAGTAGTGAAGACCATGACTAAGAACAGGTGGGAGCTTTTTGTAAGCTTGCTTTAATTTTTGATACCCGCCAAAAAGCCTCTTTTAAAATGACGGTAAGAAGATTTCTAGTTAATCAAAAATTTGTTGTACAGAATCTATAGACTAATGTACTGTTGTACTATCTAACTAACTAATTGGAGTAGAGGTAACCAAGCTTTGATGAGTACCTCATGATAATTCAGAGAATAGAAACAATTATAAACGAGAGTTTTCAAAAGCTACCATATTTGGATGGGTGGTCATCTATTGGCTTCAAGATGGTGCACAAATCCTACCACCATGTAGGGGTCTCAATCACCCATGTGAACTTCAACAACCATGTTTTTGGGGGGATCAATGAGTTTTCAGAGTTGGAAGTAGGTTGGCACATGGAAGACATTATGGCATTATTGGTTGATCAAATGAAGAAGCTAGACAAGTGATGGCACACAATGAACTTCTTGTATTTGGAATACTATCTTCCCTGAGATCAAGTCTTCATGGACCAGAAAGCTATCTAACCTTTTATCTATGAAATCGATATTTTTCCTTCTATTTCTCCAAGTCAAAAGTTATTTTGTTCTTACAATTGTGTATACAGTTTGTGTCCGAAGGTGATGCTAGACAAGTCGAAGTGGAAAATGAGGGCTTTGATAAAATGGAGGAATAATTACCTGTAAAAATTAAAAACATAAAGTATTCTCCCTTCAAGACTAGTAAAATTTTCTCAAGGAAATAAAGCAACTTCTATATGGAAATATTTAAACCCTACTTCCAAAATTAGCTAAAACTCAAAAGAGACATGATCTATAACACCCTTTATAGTCTAATGGTCTATTTCCAGCACAGAGAAAATGTTGTCTATAATCATCGATACCTAATGTCATATGTCTATTTATAACATCTAGACAAGCCTTGATTACTAAAAGGCCTAATCATACATAATACAAATTATTAATGTACTAAGAATTATACTCACAATTGATTATTGAAAGACTTATTTTGAAAAATGCAAAGATATATTATTTATTGATAACTACTAATATGTTTAGTTTAATGGACTAAAGAATAACGCTACACAGTTGCAAACGATGCAGTAGTTAATGCTCACAAAAGGGTGTTTGTTCTATGCAACTATTTTTGTTGCATCTGTTAAGCTTTAAAAACTTACAAACAGGAAACACATGCACTTCCCATATAACATGCAAATAATGCAACCTTACTTGTTGTGGAAAATCACCATTCTCCATCTGCGAATTGACAAGTACAATTGCTCCTCGATGAAGAGGTTTTGGATCCCTCAAAGCCTAAGTTACACCCAAAAGAAAGGCAAAATTTAGTATGACAGTAATGCAGTTTCAATTTATAAACCACAAAATCATTTCAAAATTGTTTATCTATAATTCTAATCACATATTCGTAGATCTGCAATAAGACAAACAGAAGTGGCGAAACCAAATGATCTTTTTAATTATGGGATACTTGATATATCAACAGTGACCCAGAACAAAGAACATTCACGGAAATAAAATTTGCAGTGATGTTCACTTGCCCAGATTAAAAGGATTAGGTATCTATATTGAATGAGAGTTCACAACATACCTGGTATAAAACAATGTATATAGAATGAGTCTTGATACAAATGTTACAACTGTATGGCTTTCTATTTAATATAGGTTGCAGGGATGCTCCACTTTAGGTTTTTGATCAACTTCATTTTGTCAATACTACTGTTCTACTTTAAGAAAAAGTGAGTCTAAATTTTTTCCTTTTGGTTCAAAAATAAAGTGCCATTAATTGGTAGGGAAAAAAAAGGAGAGAATCTTTAAATTCTCAAGAGATTTGTGCACACACCTGGCCAGCATAAATAAGAGCCAGCATAGCCCATGCTGTGTTTACTATGTGTGATCTTCCACCTTCCAAGTGTGTATAGACCTGATTCAATAATAATGATTTCATGCATTTAAAGATTGACAAGTATAAGAATTTGTACACATTAAGACACTATCACATGACTCTGAAAATGACAGTGACCAATTTATTGAGAAAGTACATGTTATGTAGAATATAACTGAAATAATGAAAAAATAACCCCAAGAAAATTGAAAATGACCAAAAGAAACATACATAAATATATGTTTCACTAAAGTTTAATTTGTTATACTCGTGAATTCTTGACGACTTTGTCTTTTACTTAAATTCAATTGCTGCCACAAAGGAAAATAACAGCATCCCCTCTCTAAACCCCATTAGTAAATCTTCCCTCTTCCAATGTCAAACAAATATGCATCAAACATGTCTATTGCAAGCAAGATTGAATTCCAAGGTCTACAGTAATAACTTTGGTAGTTTAAAGGCCAGGAGTTAAAACTGCACGGCAGTTTGATTTTTATTTTCCCTGATACCCCTCATGTTGCACGACACTTGAACTTGGGATTTTCATCACAATACTTGTGATGTTTTGTCTCAAGGATCGAGCTTGTAGGATCACACTGCTAGAATTTTGATGGACAGGGAGTGCATTTGGATTTTGGCTTAGAGATGATGCTAACCTATTGGGTAATCTGATGCTGTCGTGTGAGGAATGAGACGTTCTAATGGTGGTCTAGTGAATGAGATAGCACGGTTTAGCTTTTGATGATGTTGTACACCCTCCTTTGATAGTGTTGATAACTTGATATGTTTGAAGAGATATGTTGCCTACATTTAATGAATTTGTTTAACACGTAGTCCATTTTATGGAGTGGGAACACATCAACTTAGGGTCTCCCTAAGTTTTAAGTGTTAGTAATTTATGTCTGTTGAAGAATGTAACTTCAGAAGATATTCTTATTTGGTTTATTTGTATTATTGATATTGTACTTTCTTCGGGAATTATTCATGTTGTATTTATTGATGTAAAAGTCATTGAAAGAGTCAATGTAAACCCTACTAGCTATGTCGGCCTAGAAGAATCTAAAAAAGAATATTTTATTGTGTCCTGGACAAGCCGGCCCTGTTTGTTTGGTCAAGTCAGCCCTGTTAGGGAAAAAGGTCAAGTCACTTGATTAGTATAAATAGGAGGATCACCCTCCTCATTTGGTCACCTCACTCACTCATCAAGTTCGCATGAGTAGAGAGATAGAGTCAGGTCTCTTAGGAGAGAAGAGTAGGTACTATCGAATATTTCTTGTTTTCGGTTATTGCACGAGGATTGACATTATACTTTCTGATGAATCTATACTGAAGAAGTTTTGCTGGGTTTTTTGTCCAACAAGGATTTCCCAGGATAAATTGTTGTGTACTACTGATTATGTTGTGCTTGTCTATCTTTCAGTGATCCTTTATGTTATTGCAATTAAAATTCTAAGATGGTTTCAGAGCTAACCTAAAAGAAGACATTGTGCAGCCGCAATTGCCGAAAGTGAAAACTAGGGTTTCTCTTTCCAAAGGATTTTCACCATAGTTTGGCTAAAAAAGGAGGTCAAGGAAACTCTCCCTAGGAGTGCGCATTTTTCTGTGGAGGTAGAATTAAGATCGGAGAACTTTCATTTTTGGGCCTACCACTACAACTCGAAAAAACTAGGGCATCAAGTTTTTGGAAGTTCTATCTACAATTTTGGAGAAAAAGGAGCTTTGCTCAACTCACCTTAGGGAGGCACAACTTTTCCTCCATTCAGTTTTCCAAGATCCTGAAGTTGAAAAATTAGGGTTTCTCTAACAAACCCTAGGTCATCCTGAAGTCAGATCTTAGAAGACATTGAAGCAAGCACTTGATTGGAGCATCTCAATTGGTAAGTCCTACTATCTCTATTTCCATTTGAGGTTCTCATTTTATCAATATGACAAACCATAGCAAGCTTGAGGATAAGCTTGAAGGAGCAAATAACTTTCGTTCCTAGAAGTATAGAGTGATGCTCATTCTAGAAGAGAATGAGTTGGACAATTATATCAAAGAAGAAGTTGCAGAGCCAGAGGGAGATGAAGACAAAGCCAAGCATAAGAAGAACTTGATTAAGGCCAAGAGGATCATTGTTGACTCCATCAAGGATCACTTGATACTCCACATCTCATCTCTCCAAACTCCGAAAGAGATGTTTGATGCACTGAAGAGATTGTTTGAAGGGAAGAACATCAATAGAAAGATGACCTTGAGAACTCAGCTCAAAGGTGTGAAGATGCAGAGCTCAGAAAGCATACAATCTTACTTCACAAGGGTCTCCCAAATCAGAGAACAACTGGAAGCTATTGGAGATCATGTTAAGAATGCAGAATTGGTAATGACCACCTTGAATGGTCTTCCAAAATCATGGGAGTCATTTATTCAAGAAATATGTTCTAGAAAGAAACTCATCAGATTCAGTGCACTTTGGGAAACAACAAGGATTGAAGCCAGAGAAGAGAAGTTAGGCGAAGAAGATAATCAAGCCCTAGCAACTCATACAAAGAGGAGCAAGAAAGCAGATCATTCTCACAAGTCTAAAAGATTCCACAAGAATCAAAGACCTCCCAAAGACTACTCGAACTTCAAATGCTACAATTGTGATGAGATGGGACACATTGCAAGAAATTATCTCAAGAAGAAAGGCAACAACAAGAAAGGAAATCGGAGGAGGCATCATGCTCATGCTGCAGAGGATGATGACCCAGTAAAGAAGAAAGCTAGGGAAGATTCTTCAAGCGATGAATAATATGTTCTGATTTCAACACTTACAGGTATTGTTTCTCATGGAAGCAATGATTGGCTTGTTGACAGTGGTGCTTCCAAGCATATGACAGGTTTCAAGGACGTCATCAAAAACTTGACATAAAAGGACTCACCTCACTAGGTGAAACTCGGAGATGATTACCAATATCCCATAAAAGGGGTAGGAGAAGCATCCTACAAGCTAGAATCAGGGAAGCCTATCAAGATGAAAGATGTCCTCTACGTACCAGGACTAAGGAATAATCTACTTTCCATCTCAGCATTAGATGAGAAAGGATTCCGTGTTGCATTTGTTGATGGCGAAGTACTTATGTGGCCTAAGGGTAAAACCTTTGATGATGCAATAATAATTGGAGTGCAAGAGGGAGGATTGTACAAACTCAAGGGACAACTAGAACAAGCCTTGGTTCATTAAACTATGGAACCAAGTGAACTATGGCATAGAAGGTTTGCACATATCAACTACAAGGCATTACCGATCGTGAGCAAGATGGTGACTGGTCTACCCAAGATTCAGACAAAATATGAAGGCAAAAGGGAAGAATGTGAAGAAACCATTTCCAAGCAGTGATAGCAAAGCCAAAAAGATCTTGGAGATTATACACTTGGACGTATGTGGACCTATGTCTTCCAACTCACTAAGCGGGTATGCATACTATGTCTCTTTTATTAATGATTACTCTCGCAAAACTTGGATCTATTTCTTGAAAACTAAAAATGAAGTATTTAGCAAATTCAAAGAATTCAAAGCCCTTGTAGAAAATTATACTGAAAAGAAAATAAAGACCTTAAGATCAAATAATGGAGGTGAATTTACTTTGGGGGATTTCAAGACCTTAGGTAAAAAATCGGGGATTAAGAGGGAGATGAGTACTCCCTACAATCCACAACAGAATGGTGTTGCAGAAAGAAAGAATAGGACAATAATGGAAGCAGTGAAGGCCATGATCCATGATCAAGACCTTCCAATGCAATTATGGGCGGAAGCAGCAAGAACAACAGTTTATGTACAAAACAAAACTCCACATCGTGTACTTGAGAACAAGACACCTGAAGAGATGTTTAAAGGTGAGAAACCGAAAGTCAACCATCTCGGAATATTTGGTTGTCCTGTATATATACATGTACCAAAGGAGAAAATAGCAAAGTTGGAACCTTCAGGGAAGAAGGGCATCTTCGTCGAATACAGTGACACATCAAAGGCCTGCATAATTTATATACCAGGCTTCAAGAAGATTGAGACCAACAAAGATGTTACCTTTGATGAAGATACGGCTTTCAACAGATCTAGGCAGATTCACTCCGACGAAGCACATGAAGAAGAACCCAAAGCTCCCAGAGTTAAAGACACAGTTATGGAAGAGATGATTCCAGAAGAATTTGAAGACCATGATATGATAGAGCCACAGAGACCTGTAGATCCACCCCAATAGGTGAACACTCACAAGAGAAGACCAGCTTGGGTACGAGAGATTATTCAAGATGCTGAGAACAATGGTGCTCCAGAAGGGACTTCCAGAGAAAGTAAGAGACCTCGACCATATTCCAACTATATAGCCTTGTTGTGTTATATCATTGATGCAAAGCCTTCTAGGCGAAGAAGATAATCAAGCCCTAGCAACTCATACAAAGAGGAGCAAGAAACCAGATCATTCTCACAAGTCTAAAAGATTCCACAAGAATCAAAGACCTCCCAAAGACTACTCGAACTTCAAATGCTACAATTGTGATGAGATGGGACACATTGCAAGAAATTATCTCAAGAAGAAAGGCAACAACAAGAAAGGAAATCGGAGGAGGCATCATGCTCATGCTGCAGAGGATGATGACCCAGTAAAGAAGAAAGCTAGGGTGGTTCCGAGACCAGAAGGGAAGTCTGTAGTGTTTTCCAAATGGATCTACAAGATAAAGCATGCAGCAGACGAAAGTGTCGAGAAATACAGGCAAGATTTGTGGCTTGCGGATTCTCCCAGAAAGAAGGTGTAGATTATGAGCAGACATTTGCTCCCGTGGCTAGATACACTTCGATCAGAGCTATATTTGCTATAGCCACAGTGATGAAATGGAATGTACATCAGATGGATGTGCAAATTTCCTTCCTAAATGGCGTAGTAGAAGAGGAAGTGTATGCAGAGCAGCTACTAGGATTTCAGGCACATGACAGGAAGACTCATGTGTGCAGATTGAAGAAGGCATTGCATAGTTTGAAACAGGCATCCAGGACATGGTATGACATGATTGATGGATTTTTGACGAGCTTGGGCTTTACCAAGAGTAAAGCAAATTCCAACCTTTACAACAAGGTTGAGGACGGGAAACCTGTGATTCTACTATTGTATGTAGATGATCTGTTTCTGGTAGGTGATAAGAAGCTCATAGCAGAAACGAAGAGGAAGCTCGCTGCAGAGTTTGAGATGAAAGACCTGGATATGATGCACTATTTCTTGGATCTTGAGGTGTGGCACAATCGAGAGGAACTTTTCCTGAGTCAGGGAAAATATGCGATAGAGATCCTGAAGAGATTCGAGATGATGGATTGCAAGGCCATGGCCACACCTATGGCATCGAATCTAAAGTTGTTGTGTGATACTTCTTCAGAGATGGTGGATGCCACGATATACAGGCAGATGATTGATTCGTTGATGTACTTAACGAACATGAGGCCGTATTTATGCTTTGCGGTGAACACACTAAGTTAGTATATGGTAGAGTCGAGACGTGTTCAACTGGTTGCGGCAAAGCATGTGTTGAGGTACCTGAGGGGTACAGTTGATTATGGCCTCAGATATGCATCAGATCAGAAGATTACCCTGCAGGGTTATGTGGATGCGGATTGGGCCAGTAACGTCACAAATAGAAAGAGCACATCAAGGTGCTGCGTTAGTTTGGGATCTTGTATGATCTCATGGTTCAGTAGGAAGCAGACGAGTGTGGCAATCAGTACAGCCAAAGCAGAGTATATGGTAGCTTGTTCAGCAAGCTGCGAGGCAGTGTGGCTTCGGGAGTTGCTGGCAAGTTTGTTCGATCGCGAGTTAGGGGCGACTTGTGTCTTTTGTGACAACCAGAGTCGTTTTAAGTTGTTGAGAACCCAGTGTTTCATGACAAGTTGAAGCACATTGAGATCAGGTATCACTAAATCCGGGATATGGTGCAGAGAGGAGCAATGAGACTCCAGTATATAGCGACAAAGCAGCAGATAGCCGATGTGTTGACCAAGCTTCTGTCGAGAGTGAAGTTTGAGTACTTAGGGACACTGTTGGGGTGGTCTAGATCAAGAGGGAGTGATGAGTAACATAACACATGTGAGACGCAGGTAGTCACGGGTTATATGATTTAATTGAGTCTCCTGGGAATGTCTCCACTTGAGATGTGAGTTGTAGCGGGTAGTCACGGGTTATGTGACGTAATTGAGTCTCCTGGACTACACTCACATGTTTGTAGCGGGTAGTCACGAGTCAAGTGACGTAATTGAGTCTCCTGGAATACACCCTTGAGGTTGCAGTAGGTAGTCACTATATGTGATGTAATTGAGTCTCTTGATTGCAGTGCTATGTTGGACAACACACATGTGCGAAGACGCAGGTTTTGGACCTGGGTTGTTCTCCACATGGGGTGACGTGGTAGCAGTTAGTCATTGGTTATGTGACATAATTGAGTCTCCTAGGCTACACTCATAAGGTTGTGTTGTCTCAATGTTGATACGTGATGTGGTAGCAGGTAGTCACAGGTTATGTGACGTAATTGAGTCTCCTAGTCTACACTCACGAGATGATCTGGACACGTGGTGACGTAACGTAGGTGGTTGCAGTATGCAACGTAATCTACGCTCCTGGGATGGACCCACCAGATGGCTTGCTCGGTTCAAGATACAGGGTGAGGTAACGCAGGTGGTTGCTGTGTGCGATGTAATGTACACTCCTGGGTTGGACCTACCGGATGATTTGATGGTTCAAAACTTCTAGTCAACGCTGTTGGGAGCGCAGAGCGGGAGCGAGAGCAAAAAGAAAAAATTTCAAAAGCTTCTGTTTTGGGAGCGTTTTATATATAATATATATTTTAATATATTTTGATGCATATATATTAAAAAAAACATGTATTATACCAAATTAGCTATAGAAAACATGAAAACATAGATATTCATATAACCATTTAGTACACATATTGATATAACATCAATCATCTAGGAGCTATAACTTATAACATTGTCATTAAATGATCAATCATCAACAACATCAACCTTCAAATTTCAACATATAATATTTGCCATCAACAAACTCTAACAGATTACATCAACCATGAAATGAAACAAAGCATCATATTATCATATTCAATACCAAAGAGTTGTAGACAGTAGGATGCAATAAAAAATTTAAAGTTTAAACTTCAAAGGTAGGTTCAACCATTCAAGATTCAAAGGTCAAAGACTAAAGTTCAAAGTAGGCCATAATGTTTACAAAATAGGCCGGAATAAACATGAAATACAAAGTACTATGATACTATCTAGTATCTACTAAGCTTTCTGCTTGCCACAAGAAACTTCCAATTTCTTTTCTCGTGGTCTAGGTGGAATAAGAACTGCTGGAAGTGATCATGGAACATGAGAAGAAGATGAATGGCCCCCACGGATTGTTGGACGTTGTGAAGCTACAGGCAAAACTCCTGCATCTAGAAACCTACTGCTGCTTGGGGGTGGCATCTTTGTAGTATGAATTGGATCATCATCATGATCACCCAATAGTTCAACCTCCAAGCACTCTAATGCTATGGCTCCATCCTGCACATTAGCCTCCTCTGGATTGTTGTCCCAAGTCAAATATGTTCTCATTCTTGTCCACCTCACAATAATGGGACAACAACCTCAAGTTGTAGTGCACATAAACCAAGCTTTCTGCGCGTTCTACATTCAAACTGTTTCTCTTAACATTGTGGATGAAGCTGTAGGTGCTCCAACACCTCTCTGCAGAAGAACTATTAACAACCTGTGAAAGCACCCTCATCGCCAATTTATGCAAATATGAGGCTCCAGAGCCATACATGTTCCACCAACGGATAGGATTCAATCTATCTCGATCTTTGGTTGCATGCAGGGTACCAAAGACTCCATGCTCACTGATGTATTCACTCAATTCACTCCGTACTTGAGCACACTCCTCCTCATCAAGGACCAACTTGTCGAATGCAAGCATATACCCATTTTGCACCTCTGGATCTGTGTGTGGTTTTTTCCTAACTCCACCTCTAGGTGCAGGTTGGGCCAACCAAATTGGAGAATAATATTTTGGGGTAAAGACATGCAAGGGCATGGAGTGGAACATTTAGATTATCCCACCTTTTGACCACATGTTTATGAATATAGTCATACAAGATTGCATCTCTTTGCTCAACAATGTCTTTGATTTGACCAAGCATGCTATCCATCTGCTCATATACCTCCTCAATCACCGGCTAATCTGTATCTGCAAAAAGAATCATGTAATAAAATCAGGATACGGTTCAACCGGTGAAAGAAAAGTCATGAAACGTTTAAACCTACCGTCCCAGGCCTCCGGCTAATTAATTCGGGCATTTGTTTTTATGTTTCATTATTGAGATATAAAGCCCCAGATCCATGACCAGTTGTAGAGCCGTATGCATATTCGGTGAATGATCCAGTAGCGTGCACAGACAGAAGTCAAGTAAGTACTATTAATGGGTGAAAGTAGATCCAAACCCATATGTTCATTCAGTTGCAATTATTATATGTTGTTGTGATAGCATCTAATCCATCAATAGCAGAGGTAGCGAAGGGACCAAAGGCAATGCCCGAAAGGTACTGGTTACGGGGATTACTAATGGTGATGGTGAAATAATAGACCATAGACTTGCCGGCGTCTGCAGTCCACATCCGCTAAGTTAATCAATAAGTGTTAAAACTTAATAATATTAAGTTAAGTGTGAATATATATACGTGTTAATCAATAAATTAATGATATATTAATATTAAGTCCTATACTATATAATAATATATAAGTTAATATATGTAAGTTAATAACTTCAGTCCTAAACTATATATAAGTTAAAAATTCATAACTTATATATTATTATTAATTAACTTAACTTAACTTACAAATTTACTAACTTAACTTATTTATTTAATTTTTTATTGTTAGAAGTGTATACTAATTACTATATAGTGTGTGCGGTATATAATATATATAATATATATTATATATATTATATATTATATAATCTATATATATATATATTACATTAAAAAAACTTTAAAATTTATATATTAAGTCAAATTTTAGTGAGATTATATATAGTCCATATAGGTTTTTAATTTCTATTTGAATGTCATATAGTCCATATAGGTTTTAGTTAGATGATCTGGTTAGATTATATATATATATATATATATATATATATATATACATCATTTCCCTGCCGTATCGTATCCAGATTTTTTGAAAATTTGCCGTATCCGTGTCCCCCCCCCCCGTTTCCGTATCCGTTTCAGTGCAACTTAGCTTGAGACCATACTAGCCAATGCCTCTCTTACCTTCAAAGCCTCTTGAAGGTGAGGTAGTAGCTAGCAAATCTAGTCTTTGCAATCTTCAATAGCTCCAACCTAGAGTGATTGCGAAAAATGTGGTGGGCCATGCTATGATTGGTAATAAATTTGATCATTTTCTTACCTCTCTTGTGGAAGGCACCAATCTATCGGTAATTAGGGTCCTTCATCTTAACAATATCATGCATCAAAAGGTTCAATGTGTGAACCAAACACCCTGACCAAAATATGTTGGGATACTTATCCCAATCATTGCTCCTGTTTCCTTACAATTAGCAGCATTATCAGTGATGACTTGAATGACATTGTATGGCCCAATCTCTTGAATGGTTTTAAGTAAAGGTTGTGCAATATTAATACCGGTCTTGTAGTGATCCGAGTAGTCATGGACTGAAAGGAAGATCGCACCGCTAGCAGACATGCCAAGAATACTTATCAATGGCTTGCCTTTAACATTTGTCCATCCATCAGATACAATGGATACCCCATAGTTGGACCAGTCATTTGTAAACTTTCCAGGAGCACTATTGATTTTGGTTTTTTCCCTGTCAAGTCCCACGGTTCTGGCTTTGTCATACCCAGGGCTCCTGTATCCTTTAGGGGCACCATTGATGGCTTGTACCATTTCATGCCAATAAGGTGAGCGAAGAACATTGAATGGCACACCACATGCATAGAGAAACCTGCAAACTTTTGAATCCACATCATCTCTACAACCAAGGTCAAGGAAATCTGATAATGTTCTTCGCATAGTCGAGAATCCAGGAGAGGATCCCGATGGAGTCGATGATGATCCATATCCACTACCAAATATTCTATGTGAGTGAGAGAATTCAGATTCAACCCTTGATCTCTTGCAACTGTTTTGAGCGGCCTCTTCATCCATCTTGTATTTGTTTGTCTCTTTAGTTGGCACTTTGTCACAGGTTTTGACTCCAACAGCCTTACCTTGACCACATGGCATAAGCCCACACAAATGATTTCTCACCCGGGTATATGAACCAATGTAAGTTTTAGTGCAATGGGGGCATATAAACTTTGTGGTTCCAACCCCTCTCCCTCCCCCAAACCTTGTCACATACTTCCACAAAGGTGTTGTCTTTTTGTTTTTGCCCCTCATCACTCTCAAGCTCATCATCATCACCCTCTTCCCCTTCCTCCTCTTCTCCACGGTATGTGTCACTCTCTACCTCTTCCCCCACATCACTACCACCACCATATATGCTTCCCAACACCATCATAATGAGAAGAACTGGAACCAAAAGCCAAAACCACATACCCATCATGTTTCTTGATTCAAGATGAGTCACTTGTTGCCTGCAATAGAATGATGGAGAAGAAAAAATTGGAGAGAGTAGGAGAAGAGAACATTGCAAGGTTTAAGTTTTTTAACATACTGAAATATTTTTTCAAAACCAAACAAAGAGTGGGGTTTGGAGCTTACCTCTTTAGCTCTCCAATGGTGGTTGGGGAAGTTTACCTCTCCAATGGTGGTTGGGGAAGCCTTCAACCTCCTCTCCAAGATCTCCTTCAATCGCCCCTTCAATCCTTCTTCCAAGATCCCACAAATTTGCTCACAAAGAACTAGCAAACCCTCTCAAAGCCCTAGCAAAGAGATGAAATCAATGAAAATAGAGTAGAATGAGTCCAAATGAAGTCACATTGTGTTTATATAGCCCAAAGCAAGCCTAATCAATCATCAAAAACGAATTTCAACCAAGGAAAAATCACCAAATGCCAAACCGGTCCGTCCAACCCACGAAAGCACCCGAGGAAGCGATTTCGGGATCGTTTTTTTTAGTGCAGGATCCCTCAGGAAGCGATGAGGGATCGTGCTCAAGGAGCGTAGATCCCTCATCGCTCCCTCGACGATTCCTAAAATTCCATGGATCATTTTTTTTCCAGCGGAATCACGAATTACAGGTTCACACCCGAATGGAAGCGAACAGGAATCGCGATCCCGAGATCGATTCCTATCCGCTTCTATTGGGAGCGCGAATTGGGAGCGAAGCGAGGGGCCCTAGAGTGCTTTCCTGCTGCTTAGCTTCTAGTGATGTATAGATTCGAGAGATGTTAGAAGTCAATGGTCATAGTACAGAAGTGCAACAACTGGATGATGATGGTGATAGTGATAGAAGAATACCTTCCTTGTTAAGATGGAGTGTTGAAGAATGTAACTTTGGAAGATATTCTTATTTGGTTTATTTGTATTATTGATATTGTACTTCCTTCGAGAATTATTCATGTAAAAGTCATTGAAAGAGTCAATGTAAACCCTAATAGCTATGTCGGCCTAGAAGAATCCATAAAAGAATATTTTATTGTGTCCTGGACAAGTCAGCCCTGTTTGAGAGGTCAAGTCAGACCTGTTAGGGAAAAAGGTCAAGTCACTTGATTAGTATAAATAGGAGGCTCGCCCTCCTCATTTGGTCACCTCACTCACTCATCAAGTTCGCATGAGTAGAGAGATAGAGTCACGATCTTAGGAGAGAAGAGTAGCTGCTATTGAAGACTAATTGTTTTGGGTTATTGCACGAGGATTGACATTGTACTTTCTGACGAATCTATACTGAAGAAGTTTTGCTAGGTTTTTTGTCTTACGAGGGTTTCCCAGGATAAATTGTTGTGTACTATTGTTTATGTTGTGCTTGTCTATCTTTCAGTGATCCTTTATGTTATTGCATTTAAAATTCTAACAATTCCTAGGTCTGATGATGAATTAGAAGAGGTTTTTGCTATGGTTTATGAGGATTTATCATGATAAATCTTCATTGAGGTGGAACACCTTAGCACTTTGACTCTTTTTGCAAGATTCTAAGCATAATTGATGTATTTTATAAGTGGAGGCCTCTAGTGTGATTGCCCTAGGTGTTTTGGATTGGCTTAGCACATGTACCACATTTTCATGTCATGTTTGATTCCCTTTAATAAAGTGCCAACCTTGTACAAACATGATGAGGATAATTTTGGGTTATTTAAGTTTGGTTTGACCCCATGGAAGGTTTAGTGCGAAAGCACCCTATCGCATTTGGCCTCTTTCACACTTGGATGATGACCATTGCAAGACATAACATGTAGATGAAAGAACTTATGTAGAATGAGATACGAAGATATCTCTCTTGTGCAATTCGCCCATGCAAGGAAGGCGTGTTCCTTCACTCCAATTTGTAGCTCGAATCCTGTTGAATGCTAAAGAATGGTACCTGATGATAGTAGTAATGCTGAATCTAGATGATCCAACCCGGATAGTGACTAAGGTAGATAGATTTCCCTACCGAAATACACTGAATGGTTGAGTGGTGTTCCCTCAACCCTAAATGGCTCACTGAGCTCTCCAAATCGACTTCTTAAATCAATAATCAGATAAGCAGGCCTTACTCACTCACTTTACCTTTCTTTTATAACTTTCACCTGGCATGACCTAACTTTTGCATGACTAGGTCGCTTTATCTTCTAATTTCCATTTAATTTGCATGGAGTGCTTCCTGTATGCATGGAAGCTCAATAAAGGTGTTTCAGTGCATGCAACATGAAAAATGGCCCGCATGCCATGCATGGAGGTGGCCCCTAGTTCATGTGGCCCTTATCTAACTACTGATGATCTAATAACCATGATTAAGATCTTCTTATGGTGTAAATGTACTGTCATGTCAAATCATATTACTGCTTGTCATGTCAACTGTCACATCAATCTGTCAAATTAAGCTGTCACTGTTGTGCAAAAATCTAGCCAAGTCATCACAAAACATCAAGTGTCTTCTCATGTCATCATCTCACTGTATACTGAGAAAATCTCTGAATATATCACAGTATAATCATCAAGTCACTGTGTATCATGGTCACTGTCAAGTTACGTTGTCAAATTAATTGTCAATGTCAAGTCAATAATTTCAATAAATATTGTCACTGATGTAGATTCTCTTCACCAATCAAACTTGATGACAGTGCTACCAAATCATTGTATGCAAAAGGGTCACTTCATCAATGTGCAAAAGAATCACTTCACCACTGTGCAAAAGAATCACTTCAGCACTGTGCAATCCACTGTTGTCACTATCACTGTTGCTCCATATTACACATACAAATTAACTTCAATCTCACACAATTACAAGTTCAAATCTGCACTAGACTTCCCAGTAAAGTCTGCTCCAAACCTCTTGTCTCTGACTGTCCCGAAATTTCTTCAATGAAAAGCAGAGAAAACCATCTCAAAAATCACAGGTTTGCTGCTTTGCCTCATCATATGTTTGCTGCCTCAGTCAACTCAAAATTCAGAGCTAGATCATCCAAGCAAGCCCTGTCTAACCACCGAATTTTTGCCTCAGAAGTGGTCAAATTTCAGAGGTAGAATATTTCATGTGTGGCTGCCTGAAATACAGAGATGGAACCTCCACTGTCGCTGCCTCAGAAACTAATCCGAAAATCAAAGAAGAATTCTTCAAAAGTGTGCATGAAATGAACGGATTGAAGGTGTATTTATATAGATCCAAAATTTAATTTCAAACTGAACCGACCTGCTATTTAAAAATTTATATTTTATACAACATTTGTATTTGTTTTATGACAGCTGGGCCGATTTCCAAATGTTATTTTATTTAATCTTTTTATTTAACTATTCTTCTTATTTAGGATAGATGACTTTGTAGAAGATTTTCATCATCTTTAAGCATATCATTTTTAGCAAATAACCACAGCATGGGTCATTTGATTAACTTGTGACATGCAATCATCAATGTAATAAACAAGGTCTTCAAACTTCAAACCATCACTGCCACGTCAATATTTTACTTCTTTTGATTGGCCTGCCATCACAGCACAAAAGTATCAATGACCCCCAGAGTAAGGGTAATATGTGCTCGTTACCATATGATTTCTCTTTTCAACCTTCAAAGACTTCATCATCAACTCAAGGACTTCATCATAGAAGCCAAAACTCCCAAGGGTCATCAAGCATGTGCTTCATGAGCATGTCATCAATAACTAGGGCTTGAACTTTCATCAATGGTACCTAGGACCATCAAGCTACCAAGTGTAATGGGCATTAAGCCTTCATTCATTGAGCAACCTCACCAGCTCGATCATACAAGAAGACTAACATCAAGGGAATCACAAACCCCAAGCATAAGGGTACTAAGACTACACCACGAACTTCTTTTACCAGTCAACGAAGTTGTATGGGTTCCAAGACCCATAAGACTCATCTTGTACCAAACTCACCATGTCATCACGTTCTTGGTTTCTCCTTTGTCATTAATGACCTCTTGTTGACATCAATGACAATCATGCTCAACAAACTCCCCCTTTGTTATTGATGGAAACACCTCTTCAAATACTCTCCCACTTTGGCATTAATGACAAAGGGTCAAACATCAAATCATCATAAAGTCTTCTTGAATACTTACTGACATCATAGTGGAATGTCCAGAAACTTCCAGCCCTTATACATTCAATAATACTGAGATCTAATGACCAAATGCTAACAAAAGTTGTCTGCAAAATAGTACACTTAGTTGTGGTGGCTGCTCAACAAAGGTACTGAACTTGAAGACATGTCATCATCTCTCATCATAAAAGTATTGCTAGCTGCTATGTTTTCAGACTTCATGTGAAAAAGCTTTTGGATGGCTGCCTCAGTTAGTAACCCAAATCAGAATTCACGTGTCTTTAAATATTTTGATGCAAGCCTTTCAGATATCAGACTTTATGGCAATTGCAACTGCTGAAATCTATGCTTGACTCGACTTTAGAGATCTTATCATCACAGAGTCAAACCTCCAAACTTGAATGTGCTTGGACAGTCCTTATTATCAATTGAACACAAATCTGTGGAACTTCTCTTCAATGTGCTAGAGGATCACTGCACTGCCTCAGTCACAATTCGGATGGCAGCCTTCCTCAACCTTGAACACCTCTGGATCAGTCAGTTTTGTGTAAGATGCCCTGAGTACTGTGTTGTTGATATATATGTATATCCTTGGATACTTCAACAAGTGATCAAGCCGCCAAGAGCAGAGCTTGAAAAAGATGCTTCTCCTTTGGATATTCTGTGACTTCGGATGCCTTATGAAATCTGTCCCTGACCCGAAATCGGAGAGGTTTAAAATACATAGGATAGATTCTTTCTTTGTCTTACATCTGCAGCTTGTGTTATGCCTTTGGATACGCCCCACATACAACTGTTTATAAGTTTGTACTAGTGTCTTGATCACGAGTCACTTGGATGAACTGTGCTACCTTGGATTCTTCAACACTTGTGCAATGAACTGTTCAAACTTCAACTGTGTCACTTTGTTTTGCTGCCCTTGTTCTTTGTTTTCTCTTGTATGTTTTTCCAATATAAGTCATACAATCAGATACCAATAAACAAGTGTTTCATGAATGCATTCTTATCAATCATATCCAAAGCTAGAGAGAGTCATCGGTACACTTCATGGATGCTATAAGGAATGCATCAACAATCATCTAGTAAATTCATAAAAGGTAACCATGCATCAAGGACAATTCTCCAAACATCACCATGTTGCTATACTTCATTTGCATTTCTTTATCTTGAAGACAAAAACTAACCATACTGCTCCCCCTATCAACATGCCAATTGAAACCATGATCCTTGGAGCAACCATTATTTACCTTTGAGTCCATCCTCCAAACTCCATGAACTCGGGGTGTACTAAGGTCTTTAAAAGACCTTAAGTTTGGCTTGCCACATGACAGCCATCTTCTTTGCACTGATCAACTTCTCCTAGGTGCAATTGTTCAATCTTCTTCACCCATACCTGTTTCTTGGCACTTGTCTTAGCATTTGCTCCTTCATCATTATTTGTCTTCCTTTGTCCATTGGCTCTTCTAGCTGATGTGTATGAGGGACTCATCATGGGTTGTCTTCTTGAACTTGCACAGTCTTGGGCTTTGTGACCAAAGCCATAACATCTATAACATCTCATAGTACGGCAATGTGCAGCAATGTGACCAACATGATTGCATGTCCAACATCTAACTGTGTTGTTGGGACTTCCAACACTTCTTCTTTAATAGAATCTACAATCCATAGCATTGTGACCAAAATTATTACAAGAATAGCAATACCCATTAAAACCATTTTCATACCTGAGACTTTGGTTCCAGCTTGGAGTTGTCTCTTTTCTAAGTGTGCTTTGACGAGTGGGACCAACTTTTTGATGTTTTCCTGATCTTCTAAGGTCATTGTTGTCTTGTGCAAGTACATGAGGAGCAGCTTTACTATCATCTTTGGAGAATGAAGGGCTTGCTTCAGAAGTATTAGGAGTCCATGTGCAAACTTCAGGCTTTTTTGCTCCATCGTTGTAGCCAAGCCCAGATTTGTCAAATGGAGATCTTTGAAAATCCAAGATCGCATCCAAGATGACTAAACTGTTGTTGAACTTCACATGAGCGTTTGACTTTTCAATCTTTTTTCTAAGATCAACAACTTCCATCTCAAGCTTCTGGTTTGTCTTCTCTTTTTCTTCCAGCTAATTCTTCATGATTTTTCTATTCTTTTGGCTTCCTCCAACTGAGTCTTCAAATCGGTATTAGCATTTCTTGTCTCTTCAAGCTCGTCTGAATCTTCACTAGACTCTCCTTGACTTATCAGTTTGGCATTCAATTTTTTAATTTCATCGTCTTTGTCTTTTAGATCATCTTGTAACCCTTTGTTCTTATGTGTCAATTTCTTGAGCAATACCATTGTCTCCTTTTGCTATTTTTCGAATGACCTCAAAATTTTATTTTTAAGCCTCAGATTGTATTTGAGATCAATATCCATTAGGGTATATGTAATTGCATGATTGGATTTCAACAAGTCTTCCTTATCATCTTTTGTAAGTAGAATTTCAACATCATCACATTCAGAGCTACTATAATCCGAAGGATCCTTACCTTCCACGATGTTTGATGCTTGCACTTCTTTTTCTTCTTGCTTCACATCTTCAGTGGGCTTGACTTATGTTTCCTTCTCTGTGTCTTGGTTTCTTCTTTGGTACTCGCTTTCCAGCTTAAACCATAGGTCTTTGGCTGAAGTGTGTTCTCCTACACTCTTTTTGACAAAGCTTGAGAGTCCATCCACCAGAAATTTCAAGGCAATGGTGTTGTCCTTCTTGGCATCTTTTTGTGCAACTATCTTGGGCTTCTTGTTGGACGGATTGGGTGGATTCGTCACAATCTCCCAGACATCAAACTTCTTCAGATAAGCTTTCATCTTGCTTCTCCATCCAAAGTAATCTATCATATCAAATACTGGAACTTCATCATTTGAGAACTTTGCTTGTCCTTCTATTGTGTGTCCACGGATCTCCTTCAAGCTTGCTAGGCACATGGTGAAGGCCAACTTTGATACCAATTGTAGGACACAATGGCACACTGAGAGGAGGGTGGTGATTCAATGTGGTAGCTGTTATCACATCTATGTTCGCTGGAGCTACCATACTGCAGACTGTGCGGCCGAGGACCGCACAGTACTTTTTTTTCCAGATCAGAGACCTGATGCCTTCAAAGGAGGCACACTGTTTTGCTCAGATTGCCCCTAGCAGATATATCAGAGGGGACAGTTTCTTGTACAGTGGCCCAGACATGTCACTTAACATTTACCGCAGGGTCACCCTTCCATGCCAGGCTTTGATATAAGCCCATTGAGACAGTTGCCTAGTCTCGTTTTGATTGAGACTATCACAGAGTATTGCTGGTTAACATTTGTGCCCGGATTCAGCAGAGATCCAGTTCAGAGACAGCCTCAGTAGCAAGTATATGGTGCGGTAGGTATTGCATTTATATATATTGCTCATGATTGTTGCTTAGACTTGTTTATACATGATAGTACACTAACTCTACATATGATGATTGATGTGGTGATCTAGTTTTTATGATATGTGGTTGGGCCCTTGGTGATGTCAGTCCACCCCTTCCTAGTAGGCTCCTGTTATATGCACACTGGGTCACACCCCTATTCCTGGTATAGACTTGATCATTTAGTCCCCCTAGGTAGCTGACTTTGGATCCACCTTCACCTTCTCCATTCATCCGACTCATTCATGATGATATTTCCCGACTTGGATTCCGATTTGTGACTTTGAGGATCCCTTTCCCCATAGATCTCTGAGTATGTCATGATTCCCTGTCTATTGTGCCTTGCAATTAAGATTGTGTAGCCTCACCGGGTGTTCCCCATTGGTCCTTGAAGCATGTATTGCTCAACCCCATTATTTTGCATTATAAGCACCATGATTATATCTATTGAGATATGTATGTAGCCCAAAAGGGCCTTGATGTAAATTGAAGAAATGAAGAAATGTAAAGCAAGCCAAAGAGGGGACCCATGCAATGTGTTTATAAACACACATGGACACAGGTCAGCCATACATGTCAGCATTTGTAGTCGTTTTCCTCACTTAGTCCTGCGGGGCAAGGAGGTGAGAGAGAGCAAGGGACAAGCTCAAGATTGTCCCCTAGAGTCTCAAGTTACGGTTTGTCGGACACCCAGTTTGGCAGCTCTAGAAAAGAACCTCACAGAGTCTTCGGGCACGGATGTGAGTTGTGAGATACATGTGAGATTACCAGTGGCAGTTTCCCTGCACTATACTCATTTGTGAGGCACCGCCCTTCCCCGTGTTTTGTCATGGTATACTTATCTCAGTGGACCCTACTTCCCCGAGTCATCCAAAAGGTCACATGATCCTCATCCTTGTCATTCCTTATCCTTCGCCATGTATTCCACATCACCCAATGTCAGCTAGGTGGTCAAGTCTATAGGTTGTGCATAGTAGTTGAATCTTTTGGATGTGGTGGGCCCACCTCACATGGGGCCTTGTATTTTCCAAGATTTATTGCAGTTTTTTATCACCATATTATTATCATGTTGTTTAGTAATGTACTAACTTGTATAAGGAATCCTTTCGCTTCATGATCGCATACAGGTATTCAACTAGCACTAGTGTTGACCAGGTTTGATTTGGTCAAACTAGGTTGACCAGGCCAAAAATGGGCCCAAAAAAATGTTGCGACCAAAATTTCAATTTTGGTCACTTATTATCTACAGGGGACCCATATGAGCTTCCAAGTTATAGAATGCAAAAAGATCGAGGCATTTGTGAGATTTTTAATTATTACTGGTCATTAATGCCCTATTTTAATTAAAAATCATGGATTTTGGGCAAATAATGCCTAAGTGATGGATCGAGGTCGTTCGAGTGGTCATTCCTACTATTTTTGAAGTCCACGATCACATTGCAGCAGACGGTTCGGTAATCCGGGCACTCTAGGTGGGTCAAAAGCCCAATTATCATCTTCAGCAATAAAAACCAGCAAAAAAATTACATGGAAAATCAAAATTTGACTAAGGCAACTATTAGAAATGGAAAAAATCAATGGATGGCAAGTGAAAGGGTGATTCCTAAGGTAAATTGGGGCCCTCTATTGGACAGCTCACTCTAGAGGTCGAATTGGCCCATGGGGGGCGTTTTTCTCCACTTAGGGAAATTCAATTTGCATGGTTCATTGTATGTGGGGCCATGATGTATTAGCTAGGGGGCTAAAACATCATATAGACACCCCCTAGCTTGATGTTGATGTTTTGTATGGGCCCTACGAGGCACCCCCACTCCACTTGTGCACTCCACTTGGGCAATTTGCACCCCCACTAGAGATGATCTCCTCCACTCGTTTTGATGGATGGAGGATTGATCCTAGCCCTCCATTTTGGAGGGAATAGGTTTTGAGAGATGCCTTTTTCTATAAGAGAAGGCACTCACCCATTGTACACTTCTTCTTGGCATTTTCGACTTGCACTTGATAGAGAGAGACATTCCATTTGCAGCTTGATACTTGGTGTTGTGGAGCAAATTTTGTGGTGATTGATAGCTAGTGTTTGGATGCATTGTGGAGATAATTTGTGTAGTCTTTCCATACTTGTTTCCTAGTTTAAATTTGCAGCGTTGGTGGCTATTTGAAGAAGGGCGCTATACTTGGAGCGGGAGCTCCACTCTAGCGATTTTCTTCAAGGTTATTCACAAGGGAGTTGTTATTTGCTTTCAGCTATTCAATTCCTTTATCTTTCAGCCATTTATTTGCAGTTATACTTGATTATTTGTTACAGTTACTGATTATATCTTGCTTGTGGCAGGTACCCAGGTCGCCATTGGTGTCCAGTTGCTTCTCACGCTCAAGGAAACACACAGGCTTCTCCACACTTGATCTTCCGGGTTAGTCTTCACTCAAAGTTCTCCATTTCACCATTTATTCAGGTACTCTTCATCTCCTTGTCTCTTCTTTGTCATTTTCACTGTCTTGCTAAGTTGGAAAACACTTAATAAACCCTAAAATACAAAAACTAAATTTCCCACCATTAGAACTTCATTTTTATTGCAAACCCGCTTCTTATTTGAGCCTAATAGCCTATATCTCAAGTTTGGTAAAATTCTGACTCCATTTACCCATAGTTCTAGCACTAATCATTTTTCCAAAAACACCCCACGCCCCGCTAGGGCGTTTTTCTCTTTCAACTGAGTTGGGTCATTTGGGGGTTCTGGGTAGTCTTGATTCTTGTTTAAAACGTCATTTGACTTTGGGGAATCAAGTTTCGTTAGCTAGAAGTGAATATAAACGTAAATTTCTCGCTGCCCTAGGTCCATTTGACTCCCTGTTTAACCACTTCCTTGGGCAGTTTTATTTCAGCACTTCACTTCTTGCATCATTCACATCCTCAGTTAATTTCAACCATCTAATCTATTTCTTTTATCATAATCTATCGCTGGTCACACATTATATACTCACCTACCTCATTTATGTGTTCAATCTGTGGCTGAGATTAAGCTTAGGACCCATTTACGGTCATTTCCTGTCTCTATTTCTTTCTATCTTTTGGATTTGGGTGTGTTTTAGTCTCTCGACCATTACCTGGTCGAGTGGGGTCTCCCCTTGACTTGGCCAAGTGTCTCGTCTGAAGCGACAGTAGCCTTGTCCAGTGTGACTTCCGTTCCCTGAATGGAGGACCTGGCTATTGCAGGTTACACCTTCATAGTTGCTCATCCTCTACCATCCCTGTTGGGACATTCCTCTTTAGCAACTAGAGTTTGTGTGATAACAGTAGCACTTTTGAACAATTTTACTTCAAAACTTAGGCATAGTTCATCATTCACATTTAGCTATGCATCAACATTCATCAATTAAGCATCAAATGTCTATCTACATAAACATGTCTTAAATATAGATCAAGAGACACAACACCAAACAAGTATAATAAGCTTTATTTATAAATGGATATGATTTACAATGAAGACTTCAATCTTCCGATTACATCAGCACCAACTCCTATTCCAAGGCCCAGCCTGATTTTCTTAGCTCCAACTAAGAAGAATTGCAAGACCCAGCTTGCCTTCACATATCGATCACTGTCATTAACTTGTCACTTGTCATCAACCTTCTCTACTTGTCATAACTGTTGTACTGTCATGTCAAATCATATTACTACTTGTCATGTCAACTGTCATATCAATCTGTTGAATCAAGTTGTCACTGTTGTGCAAGAATCTAACCAAGTCATCACAAGACATCAAGGGTCTTCTCATGACATCATCTCACTCCATACTGAGAAAATATCTGAATATATCACTGTATAATCATCAAGTCACTGTGTACCATGGTCACTGTCAAATTACTTGTCAATGTCAAGTCAATAATTTCAATAAATATTGGCACTGCTGTAGATTGTCTTCACCAATCAGACTAGATGACAGTGCTACAAAATCACTGTATGCAAAAGGGTCACTTCATCAACGTGAAAAAGAATTACTTTATCACTGTGCAAAAGAATCACTTCACCACTGTGCAATCCACTGCTGTCTCTGTCAATCTCACACAATTACAAGTTCCAATCTGCACTAGACTTCCCAGTCAAGTCTGCTCCAAACTTCTTGTCTCTGACTGTCCCGAAATTTCTTCATTGAAATGCACAGAAAACCATCTCAAAAATCACAGTTTTGTTGCTTTGCCTCATCATATGTTTGCTGCCTCAGGAAGCTCAAAATTCAGAGCTAGATCATCCAAGCAAGCCCTGTCTAACCACCGAATTTTTGCCAAAGAAGTGGTCAAATTTCAGAGGTAGAATATTTCATGTGTGGCTGCCCAAAATACAGAGATGGAACCTCCACTGTAGCTGCCTCAGAAACTAATCCGAAAATCAGAGAAGAATTCTTAAAAAGTGTGTGAAATGAATGGAATGAAGGTGTATTTATATAGATCCAAAATTTAAATTCAAACTGAGCCGGCCTGCTATTTAAAAATTTATATTTTATACAACATTTTTATTTGTTTTATGACAGCTGGGCCGACTTCCAAGTGTTATTTTATTTAATCTTTTTATTTATCTATTCTTCTTATTTAGGCTAGCCGACTTTGTAGAAGGTTTTCATCATCTTTAAGCATATCATTTTTAGCAAATGACCACAGCATGGGTCATTTGATTAACTTGTGCATGCAACCATCAATGTAATAAACAAGGTCTTCAAACTTCAAACCATCACTGCCACGTCAATATTTTACTTCTTTTGATTGGCCTGCCATCATAGCACAAAAGTATCAATGACCCCCAGAGTAAGGGTAATATGTGCTTGTTACCATATGATTTTTCAACCTTCAAAGACTTCATCATCAACTCAAGGACTTCATCATAGAAGCCAAAACTCCCAAGGGTCATCAAGCATGTGCTTCATGAGCATGTCATCAATAACTAGGGCTTGAACTTTCATCAATGGTACCAAGGACCATCAAGCTACCAAGTGTAATGGGCATTAAGCCTTCATTCATTGAGCAACCTCACCAGCTCAATCATACAAGAAGGCTAACACCAAGGGAATCACAAACCCCAAGCATAAGGGTACTAAGACTACACCACGAACTTCTTTTACCAGTCAACGAAGTTGTATGGTTTCCAATACCCATAAGACTCATCTTGTACCAAACTCATCATTTCATCATGTACTTGGTTTCTCCTTTTGTCATTAATGACCTCTTGTTGACATCAATGACAATCATGCTCAACACCATTCCCCTTAAAGAAGAAATGAAAGAAGTCAAACCTTTCCGCCAAAAACTTAGACAAATAAATCCTAAGTTGGCCCCAATTGTCCAGAAGGAACTTCAGAAAATGTTAGCAACAAGGATTATAGCACCTACAAGGCATTCATCTTGGTGCTCCAACTTAGCTGTTGTAAGAAAGAAAAATAGGTCAATTAGAATATGTATAGATTTTAGGAATCTTAACATATCATGCCTAAAAGATAATTACCCATTGCCCAACATGGAAACCTTGCTTTAAAGAGTAATTGGTTCTGGAATGATGTCCATTTTGGATGGCTTCTCTGGATATAATCAGGTGCTTGTCAATAAAGAAGATCAACATAAAACAACATTCACCACACCATGGGGCACTTATAAGTTTCTAAGGATGCCTTTTGTGTTGAGATATTGTAACTTCAAAGAATATTATATTTGTACTTTATTACTCCAGAGATGTTTCATTCCTCTGTGAAGATCTTATTGTATATCCGGAGATGTTTATTCCTCCGTCGGAATGTGGGTCAAAGGGTTATTAGACTACCCTAGAGGGGTCGGCCCAATCAGTTGTAGTGGGGTATTTAACCCATTGGTTAAATACGAGCCTACATGTTTTGTGTAAAAGACAAGTCGAAGTAGTGTATAAATAGAGGAGGTGTATTCCTCATTTTACACACTCAGTCACTTGAGAGTAGCGCACTTGTGGAGGAGAGGTCTTCTATGGTGGAGAAGGAGATCATGTCTTTGGTTTGCATCTTTGTATATTGCTGGTCATCTATATTGAGGAAGCTTTGTTGGGTTTTCTACCCCATGAGGGTTTCCCAGGATAAATCTGTGTCTCTTGTGTTTATGCTATGCTTGTTGTTTCTTCAGTGATCCTGTATATGCTATTATTGTGAAATGGAATGTAATGCTGCTATTTTCTGTTTTAGCATATTGAATTTTAACATGGTATCAGAGCTAACCTGAAGGAAGGCAATGTATGGCACTTACGACACTTGCTTCTCTTGCGACAATTTGAAGGCTAGGGTTTTATATAGCAAAAACCAGTCATCGTGGAACTTTCGCTATAAATCCATTTATGCGAAGTTTCAGGATCTGAAAAGTTTACAGGTCGTAGATAACAGGTCACGTTGCGACACTTGGCATAACTCTCTCTCAAAGAGTCCAATTGAGGTCAGACCTGTCAGGATGGAAAGATAACAGGGCAAGCTATCTCAGGAAAAGTTTTCAGAGGCCAAAGTTCAAACAGTGACACGTGGCACGCCGTACAAGTTCGCTCTCTTGTTTTATCCCATAAACAGGTCACGTTGCGACATTTGGCATAACTTTCTCTCAGAGAATCCAATTGAGATCAGACCTGTCAGGATGGAAAGATAACAGGTCAGGCTATCTCAGGAAACTTTTTCAGACCCTGTGGATCGAAAAATTCAGAGTTACAGCAGAAACAATCAGGTACATATTTCTATCAAAACAGAATTATTTTTTGAGCACATTCATTCATGGCTTCCGGAATTTAGGGTTTCGGAGAAAGTTGGAATTTTTGGAATCGGAGTCCATGGCTGAATGCTATTCAGGAAAATCGAAATTTAGAGACCAAGATCGAATTTTTTGGTTAAGTAAAAGACCAGGCTTGATCAAACCCTAGTTTGGGATTTTGATCAGAAAGATGGAAAATTAGGGCTTTAGCAAAAGTTGGAATTTTTGAAGTCTGTAACCACGGCTGGAAGCTCCTCAAAAAAATAAGAGTTTAGAGCCTTGGATCGAACCTTTCGATTGGACAGAAGGGTGGGCTTCATCAAACCCTAGTTCGGGTTCCTGTCCAGAAGATCTAGAAGTTTCGAAAGCAATTTTGAGGGGTCAAATTTTGGATATTTCAAAATTGAAGTATGCTAGTTTGATCAGCTTAGCAAGACACATCCTTCCATCCATTCAGAAGTGTGAAAGTCAAAAATTGAATTTTTAGGTTTCTCTAGCAAACCCTAATCAAGCTCCAGATCAAGTTTCAGGGGGAGTTGAGGCTAAGGCCTTACATAAGAAGACTACAAGAAGTCTTGACAGGTATGACTTAAGGAGGTTCAGGTATGTCTTGAAATCTGATTCTTGATTAAGTTCATAATGTGTTTGTCTTCATGTTATTTATTAGTACAATCTTGATTAATGTTATTAATTGTCTTATCACCCTAGTAACAGTATGAATGCATGTGAATGATCGAAGACATTCATTGATTAGGGCTATATGATTGTACTTATGCATTATGGTGTTGTGTGAGGTTGATGTTGTCTGCTAACAAGATACAGGTACATCACAAAAGACAAATCAAGTTCCATGACCATGACAACATGAAGACAAAGACTCATCCACTTACGAGGTATGTATGACTTTGTTATATTATGTTTAACCTATGAGACATGCAGGTTCTAGCTCAGGATCTCTAAATCATTGAAGAGATTGTTTAGGTATGTTGTACATAACTAAGCAGGTATACTAATCCAGGTATGTTTTCCTATGTCATGTTAGAATTTTACCTTGTGTTAGGATCCCTTATATAAGTATACTTGGTATGATTGGTTATGCTTATTCATAAAGTTAGTAATCAAGGGTTTATGCATATTATGTCTCTTATCTTGGTTGATGATTTAACTAACTAAATCAAACAAGAATATGCATGAGTAAAAGAAGACTTCCTTGAAACCCTGAATACTAATGATCATGACTATACATATTCAAGATTATTTAGAATTAGAATATTTTGATAATATTGAAAATATACTAATGAATGTATGTTTGTGTATGAGATCATGAGGATGACACTAGTGCACACTTGAGCATGCACAGTGGTACAGAATGAATAGAAGTTCAAAAGACATACAGAAGATCAAGCGGGAGGCAACCACACAAACATAAAATATAAGTATTTGAGTTGTTATTAGAAATAGTAAATGATATTGCTTGTATGCATATTTGTATTCCTAGAATATATCATGCTGAGTGTAAACATTCATAAAGCATTGAACAGTATACTACTAATATGCATATGATTGGTAAGTTGGACAAACATTCCATTGTTGCTTGTCTAGAATGAAACCTCTTTGTTGACATGCTGAGAGCTGTGCACACTCTCGATAGTATGTTCTGGTAGAGATGGAAGGCATCTAGATAGCCACTGTATGCATACAGGATATGGGAAAGTGTTGTGCCAAAGTATTGGTCAAAATAGTTGCATAACTATGTAAATGATATCTGTATGCATAATAGGTTATCATGTCAATATGATTTGATGATTATGAAGTATTACTAATCATGTACTTAATTTTGATTTGTAGGAAAGATCATGATGAATGATGAACATTGAACAAGCGATGGATGTTCAACAAAAGATTTACAAATCAAACACACTATAGAAGGCGTGTGGCTAGAAGATTCTCTTAGAAAGAGGAAGAGAATCATGATGAGATGTTTAGCTCCAAGTGGCTAGATAAGACCATTCTCTTAATGGTGTGATTAAAGAAAAAGCGTGAATCAGGTTCTGTATGGGTTCTCAGGATCGATAATCAATTGATGAGCTTAATGATCACCATGGGTGATGTGGATCTCAACCTTTGCTACAAGGTTGAATATGGTTTCTATACATAGATGACATGGATACAAGAAGGAACTCACCTCAGAGTTCGAATGATGTTGAGGTTCATATCAGTAGACCCATCTAACGAGAGATGGCACAGATAGATGGCTGCATAAAAGAAAATGAAAGATCTTAGATTAATGTATTACTTCCTAGGTCTAGAAGTATGGAAAGGCTCAGAAGGAATCTTTCTCAACCAGGGAAAGTATGCCGAGAAATATTAAAAGGACTTGATATGTTGGAATGTCCACTCTCATGGATTCCAACTTGAAGCTGTTGGTGAATGACTCATCAGAGTTAGTGTATATAACTCTGTATAGACAAATTATTGGGTCATTGATGTATCTAATAAATACTAGGTCAGATATATGCTTTGCTGTGAATACCTTGAGTCAGTATCTAGTGGAAACTAGATGTGTTCACCTATTAGTTGCAAAGCATGTGACTAGGTACCTAAAGGATACGATAGACTTTGATCTATGCTATTTTGGAGATCATGACTTCAGATGGCTACACAGATGTTGATTGAGCAAAAAGTGTATCAGACACGTAGAGCACATCGAGAGGATGTTATTGTCTGGGATCAGCCATGATCTTGTGGTTTAGCAGCAAGCAGTCCAGTATGGCTCTTAGCACAAGTGGAATATATGGCTGCTTGCTCTGCTAGTTGTGAAGCAGTATGGCTACAGGATTGTTTGACTTAGAGATAGACCCAACTGTGATACTATGTGACAAACAGAGTTGCATCAAGATGGCAGAGAATATAGTGTTCCAAGATATGGTGCAGAAAGGAACTATAAAGTTCGAATTTGTAACAGGATACCGATGTACTAACCAAACCTCTACCTCAAGTGAACAAGTTGTCGATGTACTAACCAAACCTCTACCTTAAGTCAACAAGTTGCCAATGTACTAACCAAACCTCTACCTCAAGTAAAAGTTTGAATATTTCCGAGACAAGCTTGGTGTAGTTCAGAAGGACTCTCCTCGAAAGGGGGAGTGATGTGGTCACTTATGATGAGATTTCTTGCATCGACAGAAAGGTCGATGATGTGGTTACCTATATTGGTGATGCCAATAGAGAGGTTAGTGGATGGTCCTTAGATAGGGTCTAAGTTGACAATGGGATTGCATCATCCTTGAACATATGTTCTAAAAGGATCTGTAGACAAATGTCTCCGAGAAAGAAGAGGATTGTATCATCCGTGGACGTTAGTCCTAAAGTGATCCGTAGACAGATGTCTCCGAGAAAGAAGAGGATTGTATCATCCGTGGACGTTAGTCCTAAAGTGATCCACAGACAGATGTCTCCGAGAGTAAGAGGATTGTATCATCCGTGGACTTTAGTACTAAATTGAGCCGTAGACAAGATGTCTCCGAGAACAAAATCCTGAATGAACAGGTAAGGGGATTGTATCGTCCTCGGACTTTAGTCCTTTGAATTGAGTCGTAGACAAGATGTCTCCGAGAACAAAATCCTAAATGAACAGGTAAGGGGATTGTATCGTCCTCGGACTTTAGTCCTGTGAATTGAGCCATAGACAAGATGTCTCCGAGAACAAAATCCTGAATGAACAGGTAAGGGGATTGGATCGTCCTCGGACTTTGGTCCTGTGAATTGAGCCGTAGACAAGATGTCTCCGAGAATAAAATCCTGAATGAACAGGTAAGGTGATTGGATCGTCCTCGGACTTTGGTCCTGTGAATTGAGTCGTAGACAAGATGTCTCCGAAAACAAAATCCTGAATGAACAGGTAAGGGGATTGTATCGTCCTCGGACTTTAGTCCTGTGAATTGAGCCGTAGACAAGATGTCTCCAAGAACAAAATCCTGAATGAACAGGTAAGGGGATTGTATCGTTTTCGGACTTTAGTCCTGTGAATTGAGCCGTAGACAAGATGTCTCCGAGAACAAAAATCCTGAATGAACAGGTAAGGGGATTGTATCGTCCTCGGACTTTCGTCCTGTGAATTGAGCTGTAGACAAGATGTCTCCAAGAATAAAATCCTGAATGAACAGGTAAAGGGATTGGATCATCCTCGGACTTTGGTCCTGTGAATTGAGTCGTAGACAAGATGTCTCCGAGAATAAAATCCTGAATGAACAGGTAAGGGGATTGGATCGTCCTCGGACTTTGGTCCTGTGAATTGAGCCGTAGACAAGATGTCTCCGAGAATAAAATCCTGAATGCACAGGTAAGGGGATTGGATCGTCCTCGGACTTTGGTCCTGTGAATTGAGCCGTAGACATGAGGTCTCCGAGAATTGAATGATAGGATTGGATCGTCCCTGGGCTTCAGTTCAAAAGGTACATGATAGGACTGGATCGTCCCTGGACCTCGGTTCAAAAGGTACATGATACGACTGGATCGTCCCTGGACCTCGGTTCAAAAGGTACATGATAGGACTGGATCGTCCCTGGACCTCGGTTCAAAAGGTACATGATAGGACTGGATCGTCCCTGGACCTCGGTTCAAAAGGTACATGATAGGACTGGATCGTCCCTGGACCTCAGTTCAAAAGGCACATGATAGGACTGGATCATCCCTGGACCTCGGTTCAAAAGGTACATGATAGGACTGGATCGTCCCTGGACCTCGGTTCAAAAGGTACATGGTAGGACTGGATAGTCCTTGGACCTCGGTTCAAAAGGCACATGACAAGATTGCATCATCCATGGACCTATGTCCTAAAGAGAGCAGGATTGATCATCCTGTAATATGATCGTGTGTGTTGCAGGGTATGCTACTATTGTGTGGATACTTGTATTGTTGATGTGTATACTTGTATTGTGTGAATACTTGTATTGATGATGTGTATACTTGTATTGTGTAGATACTTGTATTAATGATGCGTATACTTGTATTGTGTGGATACTTGATGATGTGTACACTTGTATTGTGTGGATACTTGTATTGATGATGTGTATACTTGTATTGATGATGTGTATACTAATACTGTTGATCTAGATGACGATGCTACTGATCGTATTGATCTAGATGACGATGCTGCTGATCGTATTGATCTAGATGACGATGTTGCTGATCGTATTGATCTAGATGACGATTCTGCTGATCGTGTTGATCTATATGACGATGCTGTTGATTGTGTTGATCTAGATGATCATAATGTTGATCATGTAGATTAAGATGATCCAGATGCTGTAGATTGAGATGATCCAGATGCTGTAGATCGAGATGATGTGAAGATGCTGATTGTGTTGATCTAGACGACAATGTTGATCGTGTGATGACGATGCTAATGATCGTGTGATGACGATGCTAACGATCGTGAGGATTCAGATATTGATGTTGTTGTAGCTGTTTGAGTGCTACAGAAGATAAAGACTCAGTACTGAAGATGTTGATGTTCCAGTATTGAAGATGTTCCAGTAACTGGTTGAGTTACTGATGATGTTGAGAAAGCTTCCAATGATTTATAGATGTATCATGTATGATGTTGATGACTCCTTGCTCGTACAGATACTGTTATAATATCCTTCTCGTTAAGGGGGAGTGTTGAGATATTGTAACTTCAAAGAATATTATATTTGTACTTTATTATTCTGGAGATGTTTCATTCCTCCGTGAAGATCTTATTGTATATCGGGAGATGTTTATTCCTCCGTCGGAATGTGGGTCAAAGGGTTATTAGACTACCCTGAAGGGGTCGGCCTAGTCAGTTGTAGTGGGGTATTTAACCCATTGGTTAAATACGAGCCTACATGTTTTGTGTAAAAGACAAGTCAAAGTAGTGTATAAATAGAGGAGGTGTATTCCTCATTTTACACACTCACTCACTTGAGAGTAGTGCACTTGTGGAGGAGAGGTCTGCTATGGTGGAGAAGGAGATCATGTCTCTGGTTTGCATCTTTGTATATTGCTGGTCATCTATATTGAGGAAGCTTTGCTGGGTTTTCTACCCCATGAGGGTTTCCCAGGATAAATCTGTGTCTCTTGTGTTTATGATATGCTTGTTGTTTCTTCAGTGATCCTATATATGCTATTATTGTGAAATGGAATGTAATGCTGCTATTTTTTGTCTTAGCATATTGAATTTTAACATTTTGGCTTATTAAAACCGAGTGCCACTTTTCAGAGGACCATGGACTTTGCCTTCAATGGATTGATTCATAAGATAATTGAAATATATCATGATGATTTGACAGTTTTCTCTAAGGAAAGATCTGACCATGTCAATCATCTAGGGCAGGTTTTTGAAAGATGTCGCAAGTATGGCATTTCCTTAAATCCAGCGAAGTCAGTTTTTGGTGTTGACGATGGCAAGTTGTTAGGCCATATCATTTCCAAAGATGGGGTCAAGATTGATCCTGAGAGGGTAGAAGCTATCAAGAAAGTTCCCTTATCCCAAAATTTAAAAGCCCTCCAATCCTTCAATGGTCAAATCAACTTTATAAGAAGATTTATCCCTAATCTGGCAGAGCATATGAAGCCTTTACAAAAATTGTTAAAGAAAGATGCCAGATTTGAGTGGTCAAATGAAGAGAAAATGTCATTTAAAAATATAAAGTATGCCATAGCCAAATCTCCAGTTCTAATCAATCTAGACTATTCAAAAGACTTTCAGATCTTTTCCTTTGCCTCAGTAGACACAATTACTGGTGTCTTGCTTCAGAAAAATAATGGAGGACAAGAGCAACCTATTGCTTTCATGAGTAGGGCCCTACAAAATTCAGAATTAAAATACACTACCATGGAAAAGCAGGCATATGCAATTGTCAAATCCCTTAAGCATTTTAGGACTTATGTTGGATATTCAAAGATTGTAGGGTATGTACCTCACGCAACTATGAAAGATATCCTATCCCAACAAGATTGTCTAGGCATAAGAGGTAAGTGGGTTTCGAAAATTTAGGAATATGACTTAGAGATAAAACCCACTAAGTTAGTGAAAGGACAAAGCCTAGCTAAAATGTTAACTCAAGGAAATGAAGAAGCCTTAGGAATGGTTTGTCAAAGCAATAATTCAAAACAAAAAGTATCAGCAGAACCTCAAAGATTAGAGCAGCAACCTTGGTATTCAGACATCATCATTTTCCTCCTTAATCTCACATGCCCAAATCACCTAGTTGGCCATAAGAGAAGAGCATTGAGATTAAAAGCCACTAAGTATTGCATAACACAAGATGGACTGTGTTGGAGAAACCTAGATGGATTAATAATTAGGTCCAATGATGAACCAGAGTCTAAAAAACTAATAGTTGAATTTCATTCAGGTTTTTGTGGTGGCCATTTTGCAGCTAAAACCACAACCCACAAAATCTTTTGAGCAGGTTACTATTGGCCTAGTCTTTTTTCAGATGTGCACAAGTTTGTTAGAAGTTGCCCCCAGTGTCAATTGTTCACTGGGAAGCAAAAGTTGAAAGCTTTGCACCTTCAGCCAGTAGTGGTCCAAGCCCCTTCAACAGCCTTGGTATTCAAACAACATCTTTTTCCTCCTTATTCTCACATGCCCAGATCACCTAGTTGGCCATAAGAGAAGAGCATTGAGATTAAAAGCCACTAAGTATTGCATAACACAAGATGGACTGGGTTGGAGAAACCCAGATGGATTAATACTTAGGTGCATTGATGAACCAGAGTCTAAAAAACTCATGGTTGAATTTCATTCAGGTTTTTGTGGTAGACATTTTCCAGCTAAAACTACAGCCCACAAAATCTTTACACCAGGTTACTATTGGCCTAGTCTTTTTTCAAATGTGCACAAGTTTGTCAGAAGTTGCCCCTAGTGTCAGTTGTTCACTGGGAAGCAAAAGTTGAAAGCTTTGCCCCTTCAGCCAGTAGTGGTCCAAGCCCCTTTCCAGCAGTGGGGGCTTGATTTCATTGCTCGGTTTAAGGAAAATTCAAGTAATGGATATACTTGGATTCTCACTGCAACTGATTATTTCACCAAGTGGGTGGAAGTAATACCCACCAAGAAGGCAACTGACCAAGTGGTTATGGAATTCTTAAAAGATAAGATCATCACTAGATTTGGGGTTCCAGCCAAAATAACCACAGACAATGGCCCTTCTTTCAGTTCATTGGACATCTCTGCCTTTTGCTTTAAATATGGTATTGTCTTATCCTATTCTTCCAACTATTATCGTCAAGGCAACGGTCTTGCTGAATCAAGTAATAAAAACCTCATGACCATAATCAAGAAAATAGTTGGTGATAACAAAAAAGCATGGGATAGCAAAATTAAGTATGCTTTGTGGGTAGATAGGATTATCGAGCTTGTTTATGGCCTTGATGTTACTTTGCCCATTCACTTAAAGCTTTTGGTATATCAGCTCCTTGAGGATTTCAGTTCAGATCAGGATGCAATACAAAACAAAATAAATCAATTGATAGAATTGAATCAAAACAGAAGAAAGGCACTTGACCAGTGTATCAGGAACCAAGATAAAGTTAAAAGGATCTTTGACAAGTCTGCTAGACCAAGGCCTTTTCAGATTGGTGATACAGTTTTATTATGGGACAAGCGACGAGAAAAGCCGGGAGTGCATGGAAAATTCAACAGCTTATGGAAGGGCCCATACATCAATTGTGAAGTAGCAGGTGCTAATTCTTTCTATCTAAATGACATGGATGGAGATAAGCTGACTCTTCCAGTGAATGGCCAACTGCTGAAGTTGTTCCTCAGCAACAACCTCGGATGCCCATAGGGGCATTATCTATCAGGGTTTTTCTAAACCCTTCCTTTGTACATTACTTTTGTATATTATTGTTGTATCATATTTTTTTTGTATTATAGTTTTTTGTATATTAGCCATGTACATTATTTATGACTTAGTTGTTTCATTTGGTTTCTTATATATATGATAATGATGGGTCTTAATTTTGTCCAGGAACCAGAGATTCTAGAATTCTCACATACTCTTTATGATTAAAGATCAGTCAAAGCAAGTGTCCCTAGATGGAGCCAGATGTTGCATACTAAGTCATACTTAGTTGGATTTCAAGTAAGCCGACAAAGTTTGAAAATGTCAAAGTGTTCATTATCAGAGTTCAGAAGTCCATCAGGCCTTCTAGGCCCTTTTTGTTTTTTGTACCACATGTTCATACACCCTCGGGGAAATTGTAATAATGTGCTAGCATGGTATCTTTTTGTAAAAGACTTGGCTTCCTAGGACTTAAACGTTAATTCGACTAGCCCAGAGTGTTTTTTTACTTGGAAATTATTTGTTGTTGAACAAACAACTAATAATTTTCGAGTTTTTCACTCAATCCTCCAAAGTTGGGGTGGTCGGCGTAATTTTTAAGCCTTAAGAGGTTATTAGAGCCTAAGTGTCAATGTATTAAACCATGCTAGGCATAAATATTGAGTCGTATGGACATGTGTTAGGTCACCCTAGGTTTTTTTTAAGTTCCAAGAAAAATATATTTTTCCGTAAACAAAAGCCATTTTTTAATGGTTTGCGTAAAAAAATTGAAAAAGTGGTCAAATTATGGTCTAGGGGTCATTTTAGCCATGGGGGTGCTCATTTTCTAATCCGGAGCACCCACTTTACCCCTAAATCCACTTTCTTAAGTGTTTGGACACTTTATTTTTCATATATTTTGCAAAAAGTAAAAAATGAGAGAAAAAATGCAAAAAAAGCGAAAAATCCCAAAAATCAAAATCCAAAATTGGTGCGATTTGAGGTCAGTTTTGGATCAGCTATATTAGTGGGCATGTAAGAGGGGCATTTTGGAAACATTTTGGGCAGCTAAAACAGTGGAAACAATTCCCCATTTGAGCGGGGCGCATTTCCCATGAGGGGGGTGCATCTCCCAAGAGAGTGGCCCATACTTTAAGGAAAACGCAGCTATGTTTAAGGCTGATTTGATGCTGATTTTTGGCAGGCTAGATCAGTGGGAGGCAGCCCCATCTTAGTGTCATGTCATGGCACACTCTCTCCCTCAACTAGTGCGCCCTCCCCTCTCTTGTATTTTCTATAAATTATGAGCTCCTCTCTCACTCCAAACTAGTTAGAGTTGGAATGAGAGAAAGCTTGCTATTCTAATCTACTATATTTTTTGCATTGAGAATAAAGAAGCTTTGGAGGCTTAAATGTGTAGTGCCTTGGTGTGTGGATCAACATTGTGATGTTATTCATGAGGTAACTTGTTCCTTTTTTGCAAATTTCTTGTTTACTCTTGATATAGATCTTGCCTTAAGGATTCCTTTGAATCTATAGGAATATGAATTGTAAGTAAGTTTACTTTCATTTCTATCTTTTCATATATGTCTAGAGATAAAAACTTTACATGTTAAATAAGTTTATATTCATGCTATTTTAATCTCTGTTTATATGTGTTTACAAGATCTCATGGGTATGCAAGTTTTGTGATTTAGTTTTCAGGTTAGCAAGCTTGGAGGAGGATTGGATCAAGTTTGACTCCACTCCATCTTCAACAACCTTCAAGAACATTGTCCCTCAACACTCCACAAAGAAGCCTTCTTTGTTTGATATTTCTAGCAACAAGTTGTCCTCTCCTTACTCTTCCTCTTACTAAAATCATTTTCTTCTCGGTTACTGGTGTGGTGACACTTACAAATCTGATTTGTTTAGTAAGTTTATCAAAAAATCAGATCTGATTTTTATGCATAGATCTAAGATAGTTTAAGGTTATCATTTCTTTTGTTGGGTTTCGCTTGGAAATGGGTCTTTTAAGTAATTTTTTCTTAAAAATTTAAAGTCTATATCAAACAAATAAGTGCTTCATTGGTTTCCTTTTCAAGGTTGTCCAAGACCCTAAGAGGGTTGGCTTTCTAGCCAATCCTCTTTGCTTTAATTAACTAGTTTTTAACTTAGAATTCTTTTAGTATTTTTTTATTTTGCCCAAGTCACTTTTAAAGTGATTTTGGGCACTTTTTCTACTAATATCTTTTGCTGGTTTTTGTTGCATGACAACATAAATAAGGTTTTGAAGCACTCACTTTGACTACAATGGATGATCTACGACCTTCCTTGAACCTTACCTTTTCTTCCCTACTTTGCCTCCATTATTTCTAACCACGTTCCTCCAAGAACTATAAGGAGAAAGAGTTCTTTCATTTCAAGTTTGGAATTGTAACTTCATAATAAAAAGTATTTATGAAGCAAGCTCACAAAGCTCGCTTCTCATCACCCTAGTTTGGCATTGTAACTTCATAATAAAAAGTATTTTGCAAGCAAGCTCACAAAGCTTGCTTCTCATCACCCTAGGGGGGATTGGTGTCGGTTCAGTTTTTGTGGTGGTTATCATTTTTTCAAACTTAATAATTTTGACATTAGATTATATTAACTAAAATCAACCAAGATAAACTAAAATTTAACGTCGTGGTCCAATCTAGATATTGGGCCATTCACTCTCTCAGGACTTAGGAACTTTTTAGTTATTGGAGACCGTATACTTTTTTATTACAAATTGTTTCATCTTTTGCAAAAGTAAATCGGATACTAACCCACTACCTTGGTAGTGTATTAATGAGAAAAAGATTTCATCTCTTCAGTCATTTACTTTTCAATTAACCCCCCTTGCTTTCCCGAAGTACAGTTTCAGGATAAGGGCTTGCTCAAGTACTGGCTGGAAAAGCAATTCTTGGAGTTTTTTTATAAACAAAAAACTATGTCCAAAAACTTTTAAAATTAACAAGGCTCTCTCCCGAGTATGCTCTGGATCACTGGAGCTTGATTGAACATGCTGATCAAACCACAAAGGGACTTAGTGACTACTAATTAGTCAAACACTTCCTAATAAACCTCCCATCTACGAAAATCCGGCATATCGATTCTTGGCATAGTGTGGGGAAATTCGTCAAAGGAAGCGGGAACCACTGGGTAGCGACCTCAGGATATCGTTAGACTACACCCTCCTTTGGTGTAGTGTTGAACACCTCCCAGAGACTCCAATCCAGCCCACATTTCTGAGTGAGGAGCCACCTTGCCATAATCCGGACATATTTCTAGTACCTCACGGTATATTGGAAATCCCCCTTCCCCTAATAATCCACTCATCTTCACATAAATTTAAAATTGACCAAGAACATTTGCACAACATTTCATTTCAAGCATTACAAACATTATTTCATTTGGACTCCATTTTTCAGCATTGGTCTTTCTTGATTTATCATTGCAATTTATATTTAATTTCTATCATGTGTTGAATGAATTGATAAACATGTTTAATCTTTATGATGTTTAAATCTTTATGTTGTTCTGCTTTAATTTCATATTGCAAATCTATTGTATCAATTTTATAATTAAAAACTCCTAAAAAACTTACTCATCCACCATAACTAGCTAGCTTAATCAGCCTTAGCAAATTTTAGGGTCCACCTCCCTTGGCTTCGTTAGGAGTTTGCCTAAACGAAGGAATCAAGATTCAAGTGACAATACTTGACTCGAGGCTTGCCCCCGAGGACACACTTAATGGCTTGAAGATTCCTGCCACGTTAACCCCAGGTGTGTTTCCAGCGGAAACAATATTGTAGCAGTGTTCCCCTAGGTCTAGCCATTTAATCCATATCCTTTGCTGACCTACTACATAGTTCCTCAAGTATCCCTCGATCCATTTGTTAACTATATATGTTTGTCCGTCTCTCTATGGATGATTACTCCTGCTCATAGCCAATCATGTCCTAACCAACCTGAAAATCTCTTTCCAATAGGCTCTAGTGAACTTGTTGTCTCCATCAGTAATAATGGTCTTAGGTAACTCGTGTAATTTGAATACCTCTCTGGAAAACAACTCTGCTACCTGTGCGGATGAATAGTCAGAAGGAATGGCAAAGAAGTGAGTAAACTTGGCCAACCTATCCACTACAACGTACAAACAGTCTCTACCCTTTACCCTAGGAAACCATGTAATAAAATCCATTGAAATGGTCTCCCATTTTTGCTCGGGAATGGGTAATGGTTGTAGTAAACCGGTGGGGTGAGTATGCTCTATCTTATTCTGTTGGCACAAACTACACTCCCTCACATGCTGCATCACATTATTCTTGAGGCCCTTCCATGAGAACCTCTCTCTAATCTGCCTGTAAGTCTTAAGAAACCCATGGTGTCCTACTAAAGGTGAGTCATGGTGTCCTACTCGATGACTAAGTAGATTTTGTTCTTATAGTATATAATGTCATTTATTACTCTGTACCTGTCATCCTAAATCTGTGCATCCAATATTTTGCAAGCAAACTTATATTTGGAGTATTCGACCAAAACATGAGATCTTCAATCCAATGAAATGCTTATAAGAGATAAAGTGATTGGTTGCCTAGAAAGTGCATCTGCTACCACATTGTTTTTTCCCTTAATGTATTCAATCTCGAAGTCATAGGCTTGAATCTTACTCACCCATTTATGTTGCCTTTCATTCAATTCTTTCTGTTCCAAGAAGTACTTTAGGCTGTTGTGATCTGTCTTAATCTTGAATCTACCACCCACAAAGTATTGTCTAAACTTGGTTAGCGCATGGAGACTGCTAACATTTCCTTGTCATATAATGAATAGTGGCGCTCATAGTCCTTGAGTTTCCTACACTCGAATGCAATAGGGTGATTATTTTGCATCAATACTAATCCTATAACCTCTCTTGAAGCATCACATATTAATACGAATGGCTGAGTAAAATATGGTAGTGCTAGTACAGGGCATGATCTCATTACCTTTTTCATTTCGCCAAATTTCCGTTGTGCTGCCTCTGACCAGTTGAATGCCCCTTTCTTAGTAAGATCTGTGAGTGCTGCTGTCATCTGCGAGAAACCGCTGACATACCTCCCATAGTAGGTGCAAAGGCCCAAAAATCTTCTCAACTCTAACACATTTCTAGGTGTAGGCCAATCCAGTATGGCTCTAATCTTTTCCAAGTGTACATGTACCCCATTTTCTCCTATCATGTGTCCCAAATATAACATCTCTTGATTACCGAACTCACATTTGGACATCTTAGCATATAGTGACTGTTCTTCTAGAATTCCAAGTACTTCGTCAAGGTGCTTTAAATGATCTTCCCAAGTCCGACTGTAAATCAATATATCATCGAAGAATACCAGAAGATGTTTACGTAACTGAGCCTTGAAGATGTTGTCCATACATGACTGGAAAGTTGCTGGTGCGTTAGTGAGCCCAAATGGCATCACTAGAAACTCATAGTGTCCGTAGTGACAACGGAAAGCAGTCTTTGGAACATCCTGTTCCCTAACCCGTATTTGATGGTAACCTGGCCGGCGGTCAATTGTGGAGAAGTGTTTTGCCCCCTGTAGTTCATCCATCAAGTCATCGATCCTGGGGATTGGATATCTATTTTTAATTGTCTTCTTGTTAAGCGCCTTGTAATCGATGCACATGCGTAAGGCTGCATCCTTCTTCTTCACCAACACCAGTGAGGACGCAAACGGACTAGAGCTAGGTTTTATGAGCAATTCCTTGATCGTACTTGCAATTTCATCCTTATATCTTTTGGGGTGCCGATAAGGGGCAGTGATGACTGCTTGAGTCCCCTCTAACTCAATAATGTGCTCAAAAGATCTCTGAATACCTTTTTATGCTTCTGCAATAGTGCATGTATGTCTGTTGGATGTTGTGTGCCTTTATCTGGTGGCTTCCTGAAAGTAACCAAGCATTCTGCTGCCCATTCTATGCCTCCCTGTTGGAGCACAGCCTCCATCCTATGTGATGATACTGATCTAGAAGGGTAGGTATTCATCCCTCTCAAAACCACTCTTTGTCCTTTTGTTCCCTGAAATTCCATCTCCATGGTTAGGTAGTTCGTAGAATACTTTCCAATGGAATAAAGCCATTGAACTCCCAATACCACATGCGTGTCAGGTACGTCAACCACATAAAATGTCTCTATCACTATATAGTTCCCAAGAGTTACATTCAATTTTGGAATCCTCTAATTAAACTCTGTGGTGTGGTAACCTGCTGCGGATACTAGAAATCCATCAAATCTCTAAGTCGGAATACCTTTTCTTTTTATCCAGGCAACATCAATAAAGTTGTGGGATGCCCCACCATCTATCAACAATCCAACCTTGTTGCCCTATATGACACCTCTGATCCGAAGAGTGTGAAATCTAGAAACTCCAGATAATGTAGCAATGACACATCCTTGTGTCCCCTCAGGAGACTGCTCCTCCTCTACTGCAGAAAGTGCCTCTCCCTGCTCCTAGTCCTGATCATCCTCATTCTCTCCACTGTCAGAGTATACCTCTATGTAGTAAGCCTTCCCCCTCCCTGAACATCTGTGACCGGGTACACATGGTTCTTGGCAACTGAAACATAGTTTCTTTCTTCTAAGGTCTTGGCGGGTATCATTATCCATCCACTCTTCCTCGGGCCATTCTCTTTGGAAGGGTCTCCTCTCCTTATCTTTTATAGGAAAATTGGTTCTGGGTGGAAACCTATTTTTGGGAGCTGAATCCTGTAAATCTCTGGTACAACTGATGGCATCTGACAGGGTGGTGGGTCTATAAGCCTTAACCCATCCACGTAAGGGTTCAGTGAGAGCCTCAGTGAACAACATAATAACCTGCACTCTGAAATATCTGTCACCATGACTACTACACTTTGGAACTCTAATATGAAGGATTTTGGACTGCTTGTCTGCTTGAGTTGTGCCAGCTCTCTGAAATGCACCTCGAGGTCTTTCCTATCAAAGAGCTCGATGAGCCTGTTATCACATCCATAGTAGCCGGGCTACCATGATTGCAGAGCAGTTCACTGTATATTTTTGAGCCAGGACTTTACACAGTTTTGATGAGATCAGCCTATGATGAGCAGTTTTCTTCATGATAAATCACATATCAGAGCAGCCCCAGATCAGACAACAGTAAACCTTATGCCAAGACTAAGCCTCATGACCTCAGATTTCATGACCGAGGTGACCTTTTATCCCATAAAGAGCAGCGCAGTGCCCAGAGTTTCAACAACAGTGCTTCCAGTGGTTATTGATGATCCAAATGACATGTACAGGTATATGGCCCAACAGGTATATGATGTGCATTGGTTTTGATTATCTTGCTCTTTTGCTCATTTTAGTAGCTTAACTTAGTATCTAGTGTCATGATCAGGCAATATATATGTGTGATATGCATATGGTTGTTATTGATTATCTAAATGGTCTTATTACTCAGAATTAGAAGCTCTTGTTTTATACTCATTGGTTTTACCCTCTTAGGAGTGTCGACATGTTCATTCCCACCTTTTATAACTTGCTAGCTTAGGCATCACTTTCACTTTCCCCATCCATCTGTTATCTCTCCCATCTTTGGTTTTCACCCTAATTTACACCTCATCCTGTGATATGGAAGACCTCCCCACTTTTGCCTTTATGTTGGATAGCATCCATGTTAGTTTGTGTCTCGGCTCTGAGTTGGCAACAGAACTTACCCTTTGGTGAGTTGGATTTGATACCTTGATCACTCTAGTCAGTTGCCCCGACGTTTGGCCTTGATTATGGAGAATCTCCTTAGTTGCTTGAGTTGTTTTGACTAAAACCTGAAGCAAATTGTATTACCATCATTACATGCATATGGAAACTATTATATTATCTTTTGTGCAAGCCCATGGAAACAAATAAAACTGTGCTTCTTAGCACAATGAAAGAGGGCTATGGAAATTGAAATGTGCTTCTAAGCACATGCAAAATCCAAAGGGTCCTAAAGTCCTAAAAAGCATTGGTTAAATGAATGCCAAATCTAAAGATTGTTGGCTATGAATTAAATGTAATGATTAAATACCTCACGGAGCCTACGGGTTGTGATGTGAGATGGAGTAACAGATAGCTAATTCTAAGTGATCCCTAGAACCTCAAGTTACTGTTAGTCGGGCACCCAGCCATAGCGGTTCTAGAAAAGATCCTCACAGAGCTGGAATCAGCTTGGATGTCAATTGTAGACATTTACAAAGGTTGAATAAGCACCTCTCTAAACAACATATTCCATTTATGAGACACTGCCATTCCCTGTGCGTTTATTACCCAACACATGCTTAAGTGTGTATTCTGTTATATTTTCACAATTTAATTAAAATACTAATCTAGGATCTTACTAAGAGAATAACAAGCACAACATAAACACAAGAGACACAAAGATTTTCCTCGGGGAAACCATAAAGGAGATGTTATCACACAACTTGTAGTTGTCCCTAAAGGGATCCCATCCAGGATGGTAGAGGAGATGGACAACTAAAGAGGTGATCCAAGCGATGCCACGGTTCCCAATGCAAGCTGGGTGTCACGATAACCGAGGCACTCTTCACTTTAGATCAAGACTAATCAAGATCAAGGGGGAAACCCTAGCCAATCAATGAAGACTAGCTGACCCAAAGGTTCCTAGGGAAATGTCTAAGTTGAATCAAGGAGACCAATGGTGAGTTAGATCTATGAGAGTTAAGTGGACCCAAGGGTTTAAGTGTGATTGAAGAGGCTTAAGGGGTGACAAGTGGTTCAACCAATGAATGACAAGGGCCACCTATGGGGTTTAATCAATAGATCTAAAATATGATTTAGTACCATGAAAATTGGCCTAGTGGGGCCCACTCCTTAAAAAGGGAAAACTGGTACAAGGTGGGTCCACAAGGTCAAAGTTGAAAATGGATGGTACTAGGGGTATGTTATGGCATGGATCTATGGATTGACCAAGAATTAGCAATACCCAAATGTGGGATCTAGCAAATGGCCACCTACCCAAGGAGTGCGAATTGCCCCAAGGGTGACTAGTGCCTTAGATCAAGGGCCAAATGGAGTCGGATGTCTGCCAAATTATAGATCGGGGCAACTAAAGTGATAAGCAAGGTGGGTTTTCAAGATCAAGTACAAGCCATGGCTAGATCTCACTAGATCTAATGCATCACTACGTGACCCAAGTGGGGCACAACCCTCAAAATGAGGAATGGGGCCCACAAGGTGAAAATCACAAAAGTGAAGCACCAAGAGTAGGTTCAAAGGTAGACCTATTCAATGCAACACAAATCTCACCTACCCAATTTTGAGAACTAGCCAAACTAGCATCTTCAAGGAAATGTGAATTGCCTTGGAGAGGCTAATGTGCCTTGGGAAATGGGTCAAATGGAGGCCAATCACCACCAAACTATAGATCCGAATTGTCGTGGATGCTATAGAGGTGGGTCTTAAAAATTATCCCCAAAAGCTTACTAGATCCAAGTAGATCTAAAAAAAAGTGCAAAAGAGAGTTTTAATCAATGTTCCACAGGGACGCGCCTCCCAGGGTCGAGAGCCCGCCCCCTGCGTTTCCCACGCCCCGGGGGCTGGGAGGCTCCATGTGAAACATTTCACTGCGCCCCCTTCTCTCGGAAACGTGGGGAAACGCAGGTTTTTCAAGTTCCTTGATGGGGGGCCTTCTACACGCCCCTCCCCCCCACCGAAAATGGGGGGCTCCCACGCGCCCCCCCCAAACTAAATTTTTTATTTATTAAAAAACAAAAATAAAACACAAAAAAAAATTAATTTAAAAAACAACAAATAAAATTAAAACCTAAACTTACCTTTTTCTTACCTATTCGCACCACCCTGACTCACTCTTCCTCTCGCGTTTTCATTTCGTGTGATGTTCCGAGCAAACTGTTCTGAACTGGAGGTCGTGCCCGTGAGAGTTGGAGCCCGTGAGAGTTGGTTGTGAGAGCTGGCTCGTGCCCGTGAGAGTTGTTCTGAGCTCCCTGTTCTGAACCGGAGCCCATGCCCGTGAGAGATGGTCGTGAGAGCTGACCCGTGCCCATGAGAGCTGGAACCCGTGAGAGTTGGCCCGTGAGCCCGTGAGAGCAGGTCGTGAGCCCGTGAGAACTAGCCGTGAGCCCGTGAGAGCTGGAGCTGGGGTGTGTGTGGCCCGTTAGAGCTCGAGCTAGAGTACTGTGCGTGGAGTTTAAACTTGAGTGGCTAGAGTTTGTGCCTGTGGCTAGAGCTTGTGCTTGTGGCCCATGAAAACTAACAGTCATGAGCATTGACAATTGTGGACAGTTGTTTTCCAACCGTTTTACTGTTTTTCTGCCCAGTGGACATCAACTTGAGTGTGGTCTGGACTGTGCAGCGTACATTGCGGAGGTATGCTACTAAATTAAGTTGGTATGCACTAAACAGCAAACTGCCAAACAGCTAGAGATTAACTTATGATTGTTTTTTTTAATTTTCCTGTGTTACTGTGTTTTAGACTTTAGTTTTTAAATTTTTTCATTTTCTGCATGTTTGAGCCTTGAGCTCTGTATTTAATTTTTTGTAATTGTTTTAACAAATTTTTTAGCTTTTATTTTTAAATTTTGAATGGACAAATTTGAAATTATAAATATGAAATTTTTAAGTTTTAGCAATCAAACGGTGAACATTTGTCATTTTGTCATTTTCTGAGATTGCAGGTTGCCAAACAATTTGTAAGCACCAAACAATAACTGTTCAGAAAACTATAAAAATGAGTCATTTCGAAAATATCAATGGCAGTGACAGCAACACTGAGTCAGATTTTGAGACTCAAGTTCAGGGTCAAGTTGGAAGTGGGGCAGAGGTTGGAAGTGGAGGCCAAGGTGTAGATACTTCATCAAGGTCTACTAATTTGGAAAACCAAGGTGCCAATCCACCAAGGGTAATGGCTGAATATGCCAAGGGAACATATGATCCCAAAAAACCACGTCTGTTATATGTAACAAAAGTAGGTGCATCGATGCCCCAATCTATGGCAAAGCGAGGTGGTGGTTCACGTCGTTGGACATGCAATGCTTGGCCATCATTGGGTTGGCAGTTACAGTCGTATCAAGCAACACCTTTTGGGCATAGGTGGAAAAGGAGTTAATGTATGCACAAAAGTAAACATGCAGCAAAAATTTGACCTTTTGAAGTTGCAAATGGCTGCAGATAAAAAGGGCACCTTTGCTAGCCACAATGTGGAGGCCCCAGAGGGAGCTTCTAATTCCAAAAGGAAATCCAAAATTAAAGCATCCAACCCTATGATTCCACCATCTCCTGCTATGACCTCATCCACAAAGAAGGGCTCTTCTTCTCGTTCATGTGCAATGGGACCAACTATTTCAGGGATGTATGGTAGGTTGAATCATAATGATACAGATGATGCCATTGGAAAATTCCTTTATGCCAATGGAATTCCATTTCATGTTAGTCGCTCTCCTTATTATAAGGAGATGGTCCAAAAAATTGCATTATCGGGACCTTCATATCTGCCACCAGGTGAACATAAGTTGAGGACAACTATTTTAGCCAGGCAAGTGTCCAATATCACCATGGAGAAAGAAACTATGAGACTAACATGGGTGAAGAAAGGTTGCTCCATTGTTCTAGATGGGTGGACAGACATTGCCAAACGTCCACTTATCAACATCATAGTTACATGCAAAGAAGGGCCTTTCTTTCTTAGAGCTATTGATTGTTCAGGAAAGCGCAAAGATGCAGCTTTCCAATTTGAGCTTCTTCGAGACGCTATAGAGTAGGTTGGGCCTACCAATATCGTGCAGGTTGTGATAGATGCAGCAATAGTGTGCAGATCAACTGGGTTACTAGTTCAAAGCAAATACAAACATATTTTTTGGACACCTTGTTGTGTGCATGCACTCAACAATGCAATGAAAGACATTGGAAAGATTCAGTGGATATCATCCTTGGTGTTAGCTGCAAGAGATGTGCAGATGTTTATCTGCAACCACCACACCTCCTTAGCAATGTACAGGACTCACTCAAAGAAGGAATTCCTCAATCCCACAGACACTAGATATGCTAGCTATTATCTCTTATTGGAGAGGATGTTGGAGGTGCAACCAGCATTGCAGGCCATGGTTGTTACTCCAGATTCGAACAGGTGGAATGAATCCAAGACAAAAGAGGGGAAGAAGGTCAGGCTTCAAATATTGGATGATGATTGGTGGGCAGATTGCAGTATTTTGGTGTCTTTCTTGCGCCCTGTAGTTGAGGTCATTCGCTATGGGGACCTGGATTCTCCTAGTCTTGGAGACATCTATGAGACTTTTGATTGCATGTTGGGTCAAGTAAGGGCGACCATTCGTGAGAAAGAACCATCCTTAGAGTTCTATACGACCCAGATTCGATCCATTATTTAGCGTAGGTGGGATCGAATGAACACACCTTTGCACATGGCAGCATATGCACTTAACCCAAAATGGTATCTTGAGAGGCATGGTAGAATTGCCCCCATTGAAGATCCAGAGATCAAGAGGGGATTTCGAGCTGCCATAACAAAGATGTATGATGGAGACGAGGCAAAAAAAATTCGAAGACAGTGGTATCATTTTGCATCTCTCAGTGGTCCCTTCAACAAGCATGATGCAAAGGAAGATCTTAAGGACTTAGGCCAAGAGGATCCCATTGGTTGGTGGAGGATGCATGGGGATGATGCTCCAGAGATCCAATATCTTGCCATTCGCTTATTGTCTCAAATTGCTAGTTCCTCTGCAGTAGAGAGGAATTGGTCTACATATAGCTTCATCCACTCTATCAAGAGGAATAAACTTACCTCTAAGAGAGCGGAGAAGGTAGTGGCAGTGCACAGTGCCCTACATCTTTCACATAGGAAGACACCAGAGTATCAGACGGGACCGGTGACACGATGGGATGTGGATCCAAAGGATGATGCACAAATAGATGAGGAGGAGAGACCAGATGAGATGCAGCACGGTTTGGTTGGTGTGCCATTGGTCACTCCTGAGGTTGAGACTGAGAGTGACTCTGACTTAGATGGTGACACTCCCATAGATGGTGACTTCATGCAGCAGATGCATCAGGAGGACCAGTCCATGGATCTATCTCCTTGATGCACTTTGAGTATTTTCATGATTTACTTTCGCTACTTTTAGTTTTATTTTCCGTCATTGATGAACTCAGACTGAGTCTTTAGACTTTGACTCATCACTCTTTGAGTCTTTGACTCTTTACTCTTTAGTACTATTTTGAGTAATTTTAATTTGCTATATATATTATACTGTTTAGTGTTTACAATTTATGTGACATGTCTATGATTTTGATTTATGATTTATGATTTATGATTAATTGATTATTGATTTGTCATTTAAAATTTATCTATTGTTTATGACATATGTTTATGATTCAAAGTTATTATGGAAGATGTAATGCATTTAAAATTTAAAATAGCCATCATGAATTGAATATCATGTTTACAATGTACATTGCACAATGATGAATTTCAATTTAGTATGCAAATGTTGATGGGATGAAGAATTGATATGTAATATGTACACAATTCATATTTTTTATTTTTTAATACTTTATAATTTTGGAGATGGGGGCCCCTATGTTAGAACTTAGGACCCCGACGCCCCCCCGTCTCCCCGTCCCCCAAAATACCCCAAAATTTGGGGGTGCCTCTACACGTCCCCAACGTGCATTTCCCCGCTCCCGCGTCCTAGAGACTTGGTGGAACACTGGTTTTAATCAATTAGGGTTTTGTGATCTAAGAGAATAGATGGTTAAGGTAGAAGAATACCATACCTCCTTGAGCGTACCTGGAAAATGAAGATGGAGGTTGCTTGTGACGAGGATTACTTCCCACGAAGATCAAATGCCAAACTTGATGAAGCCCTTCTTCATGTCGTTTTGCCTCTTTCAACCAATTCAGCCTCCCTATTCATGTTAATCAAGTACACAAAGATCAATCAATTAACAAAAATGGAAGTGGATGCAAGCAAAAGAGATGAATAACATGAAATTGTTGGTACAAACACAAAACAACTCCCTGTAACCCAAAACGACTTGTTGAAGCTTGTAGGGTAGGGCTCACCACCAATACGCACTCCTCCAAAACGTCTTCTTTGCCTACAAATCGTGTTAGTGAAGATAAAATCCAAGATGGCCACCAATGTCTATCAGTGCAAAAAAAAAAGCATTTACAATCACCACAAGCATTCCAACTCCAAGATCCAAGATGCCCAAGAAAATATTTTTATTCCAATAGCCAAGAGCCAAAAATCTCTAGATAGTTTTTACAAAGGGGGGTCTCCTCCTTTTATAGGATAATAAAGACCAAAACCCTAAACCACAAAACCACTTTTTAAAACTAGTAGTTGAGATCAAAAGATATAACAATCTAATCAACGGCTAAGATGAGCCAATATAAAATATCACATGGATCACTCACTAAGTGATAACATCATAGCTAAAAGAGACTCAATGAGGGTGATGTCATACATGAAGGGTGGCTAGGAACACATGTGCCACACAATAAGATCAAGACAAGTCACTGGGAGCTCATGGTGGGGCTAGGAGGTATTAATTCCCTTCACTAGCATGTCCCCATGGCACAATAATATAAAATATAAGTCTATGACATGTCCAAATATACAAATGATCAAATCCTGTCTTCAAAATCTGAGAGAGATATGCAGTAAAAGATCTCATGTAACCACTGTGGACCCCACTAACTGATGCCAACTGATCTAGAAGAAGGGGGGTTCACCATGGATGACCTCTGAGAAGACCAAGTCTCAAAACCTTGCCTCAATTGCCCAAATCGAATTCCTCAGTGACCCTTTGATTCCATTTTTTAATCTTCCTGAAAACTCTGAAAGTGCCCCAAACTGCCACCCAGGGTGCCTGAGCTATCAAACCGAGTGTACGAGGTTGTCTGGAAGGGGTTATAATGGTAAAAACAAGTCGTTGGACCACCCCCTTCCTCTGTAGCGCCCTAGGAAACGACCGGCCTCCAATGCCTCTGCTGGACAGGCTGGATCGGCATGCCCAAACTGGTCAACAAGTGGATAACTGTTGCTATCATGCCCAGGAGTGCCCGAAACTGAAAGATAAGTGTCTGAATGGATCCAAAAGACCCAAATCCACTAGAAATGTGTACCCATACACCATATGACAACCTATGGGGTCATCTGTAGGGTCCACCATACCCAGACAGTGCAAAATATGATGATCTAGAAATAATAATAAAAATTGATCAACTGCATCAATCATCATCTGAAGCATATATCCAACATATGGGAACATCAAAAGGTGTATGTGGGACATAGATCAACATCAATAAGCACATGTGGTCCATCTCATCACGGATCAGGAGAATGACCATGGTCAAACTATGTTTGACTAGGTCATAATATAACCAAAGACAAGATTTTAACATAAGACTAAGACATGTTCTTTTAATCATATTCACAGCTTAACTTAAGGTATAAACATCATTCAGTGACAGTTAATACATATATATTTCAATGTTATTTATAATTTACTTGGACAAAAGCTTTAAAGACATACTCATTCAACGGACATGTCCTAACTGCTAGCAAAGGCTGAGGGCTAAGGAGAAGGCTAGGAAAAAAGGGATGACTTGACCAACTCAACTAAGTGACACTTTGGACGGGGAAAGGGGAAGCTACACTCTGTGTTGGACAAAAAAACAAAGGGAAGGGTAGTGCTCACAAATGGATAAGTTGTTTAGAGATTGCTTATTCAACTTAGGCATCATGTCTACATCAAGTTGATCCAGATTCATTAGGATCATTCATTTACTTTCAATAGCCTTTTTGGCCTATATGACCCCTCTGGGATTTCACATGCGCTAAGAAGCACAACTAATCACAGCTTGCATCTACGGCATATTTACATTTAGGAGGTTAGCAATATTTAAATATGGCATTTGTTTAACCATTACTTTTTAGACATTTATATACCGTTCGCGGGGTATTTTAGCAGTTCATTGCTTTAGCGTTTATTCACGTGTGTTGAGAAACACATTCTAGAATTTTAAGTTCACAGGCTTTCATAATAGATTTCCAATATAAGTAGTACATGTGCTTTCAGTTTTAGCCAACAACAACTCATCTGACTAGAGGGAATTCCGCGCTAAGCCAAACATCAGGGCAACTGACTAGAGTGATCTAGGCATAAAATCCAACTCACCAAAGGTAAGTTCCGTCACCAACTCAGAGCTGAGACACAAACAAACGTGGATGCGGTCCAACACAAAGGTAGAAAGGGGGAAGTCTTGCATTTCAAGCAGCCAAGAAGGCAAGTCAAGGTGAAAGCCAAAATAAGGAAGGTCATGGATGGGTGGAGTCAAGTGAATGTGGTGCCTAGGCTAGCAAACAAACATGTCATGAAAAACCATGTCCATGCTCACAAGAGGGTGATGAAACCAATGAGTATTGTTAGAAAACCTTAGAGTGAAGTAATACATCCAATTTTATATTTTATAAGATCATCCAAGATATTTCATTTTATTATTTAGATAGTACTACCACATCATGAGTTACATACCAAGTCAATGCTATGAAGATGACTAAAGCAACAAGATAATAATCCATGATAACAATCACAAGTCCATAGGTCACATCATATAATGTAAATAATCATCATCCATAAATAACTGAAACACTGCTGCAATAATAACATCCGGAACTCTAGGCACAACACTGAAACTGTATGGAACAAAAGTTCACATTGGTCATCAAATCTAAGCTCTCAAGGCTCAACTTTGTTACAAGGTCTACTCAATGTCAGATATATGTTGCTCTGATCTGTGAGTGATCTCAAATAACTCTGCTCATCATAACTGATCTCTGTAAAAACCAAGCTCTGGAAAGTGCAAATATCTGCTCAACAAGAACAGTAGCCCAGCTACTATGGTGTGATGACATCTAGCTCCAGCTGGGACAAGCACTCTAAGGGAGAGAGCGCTTGAGAACCTCAAAATGTCTGGTCTCGAACTGCTCTGCATCAATCTTCAATTCAACACTCACCATCTTTGCTTTCAGCTTTTATTTGCACCTGTATCTCATGGCCACTAAAATACTTCATCACGCATGTATGGGATAAAATATAAAATAAAAGCTGAAAATGAAATCTATTCTATACAGAAACTGAAATGCATAATGGAAAGACTAAACTAACATAACATGCAAATTTTATTAATTTCACTGTGCAGGAGGAAGGCAGGCTTTTCTAGGAAGGCATACTCAACTCACTTGACACAGAAGAACAACAAGCACTCAGAACTCAAGAAAATCTTTTAACCACTTTTAAATGCACACAGGAGACTAGAAAAGCTTAGGAAGGAGCGAGATTCAACTCAAACAACAACTCAGCAAGAAAAAGAAAAAACTTATCAAAAGAAAAATCAAAGAAAAACTCGCAATACTCGGCATTCAGAAAAAACTAAAGGCACACAAATCCTACAGCTCAAATGTGGTTATTCGAAGACCTACCTACTCTAAGTAGTCAGCACAAATGCTAGGTAAAATCATAAATCCAGTGCAACCATTCATCGAAAAGGTTAATGATTCTTCTTCGATTTTTGTTAATAAAACAAGCCAGGATTGAGTTAAAGATTAAAGAATTTGATATCACAATCTTCCTAGTTTGTTCAAAAATTGAAAAATTATTGAAATGGTGTAACATGAAAATATGCCAAACAGAACACTGACTGATGCAAACATCCTCCATCAAAGAATTGATAGGATCATAAAATTTATGCAATTTATTATTTAAATCTGATGGAGGGAAAACACATGGCACTTGATTCAACTTCCTTTTACACAAACTACATTCCTTATTCACTTTTCTCACATATTCAATTTGGTTCTCCCTGGGACTAACGATCAAATAAAAACCAAGTGGGGGCAAATTAAAGCTTAAAAGACGAAAAATCAAAATCAAGCCCACTTGTTGCTCAAAAATAGAGAAAAGATGAAATTGATCTTTAAATACCTTTTCTAGCCACCAAAAATGATTGATAACTTGGCAACAAGTATTATTGTTCCAAAGTGGCTGAAAAGGGAAATGAAGTACTTTTTCTCCAATGATGAGACCATGCTTATACTTCCTACAAAATATTTCAAAAGCAAAAGACTTATTAGACCACCAACCCAAAGAAGATTGAAAAAGTTGGGAGAGGAGGGTGGATTGAACATATGTACATTCTCCCAGATGGATAGAAATTTGACAAAAAGAAAGGCCTTTCAAAGTAACACTCTTTATTCTGGGAATGATTTCAAGCTTTTGATCAAGTCTAATATTTACAAATTGAGGACAAGATTCTAACTCTAAGAATTGGATAAAGCTATCTTGTCTAAGGATGGAAAAAGGAAAATTAAAAGACTCACTATAAGAAGTAGAACAACGATTAGAACATCTAGCGTGATTTACTAACTTATCCTCATCTTGAGATTGATCTTCTATTGATTCATCATTAAATTCATATGAGGATGAATGATCATTTTCATTTAATTGATCAGGGAGAAAATTAACAAACTCGTTTAAAACATCCTGATTATTTGCACAATGATCTGTGAAATCACTACTATAGGATCTTGGTCAATGTCCCTACTTTCTTCTTCTTCAATAAGGTGATGGGAAATTGAAGAATCATTAACGATAGTATGACTAATGAGTTTCTCCGAAGGAGGAACTTGAATAGACTTATTGACTAACAGCTCATCCTCAGAAATTTCCTTAGGATCACGACTAGGGCTAACTAAAAAGAAATTTGAAAACTTATGATTTATACAATGATTAGGGATTTGACTTTCGATTGACTCAAAACTGGAAGACTTATCCTCAAAAGAAATTGGGCAAGGGGAGTCATCTCCGGATGTTAACAATTCACTTGATATTTGATTATTAATTGATTCGACAATAGGATCGAAAAGGGGAAGGTTTTGATCTTGGATTTGATTTGAAGAATATATATCATCATATTCACTTCCCCATTCTTCTAAGAATTTATGTTCAAACATGTCATATCCCGAAATGCTATTGGGTTTTAAATTCAAGAACCAGAGCTTAGCTCTTTCTTGTAAAGATGAGGGCAATAGTTTAATACATACATCCTCATGGATTATAGATAACTCGTTAAAAAATTCCCTAAAGATGAAAAGGTGCATTTAGCAGAGATCTCATAACTTCGATCAAACTTAGGTAACCTTTCACGGGCTTGATGAGGAATATGATGAGGATGAGGAATATGATGAGGGAACCCAACAATTTTTTAGAAGTCAAAAACTTTCAATCGACCGAAAGTCCTAGACCGCTCAGAAACAGAAATGGATGGCAAACTTTTTTTTTTTAAATTCAAGAACCTAGATACAAAATGATGCACCCCATGGGTTCTAGATAATGATAGGATCGATCACCAGTGGAGTCGCTTATGTGGAATCGCCAGGAAGATTTTAATTATTTTCTACCAAAAGATATGTTGTTAGGATAGCGGAGAGAAATGAGCGACAAATAGATGGCTATGTTTAGATTAAGGATTGAAACGATAACCATCTAGATTATAATGGATGCGATAATATATGAATTACGCATGGATACTCGCAGACACCTAAGGTAAGCCTCTACCTCCCCGACAACGACGCCAAAAATGTTATCACACAACTTGTAGTTGTCCCTAAAGGTATCGCATTCGGGATGGTAGAGGAGATGGACAACTAAAGAGGTGACCCAAGAGATGCCACGGTTCCCAATGCAAGGTGGGTGTCACGATAACCGACTTAGCCTAGCCTCATTTTGTTGATGATTTGTGGAGAGAAACCCAAAAATTAAGAAGACCTAGCTTCTCCAGCTGCATAGTGTCTTCTTCTCAGGTTAGGTTTGATACCATGTTAGATTTTCACAATTTAATTAATATTAATTTAGGATCTTATTGAGAGAATAAATAGCACAACATAAACACATGAGACACAAAGATTTTCCTCAGGGAAACCATAAAGGAGAAAACCCCGCAACTTCCTTAGAGATAGAATGAGCAACAATACAATAGCAGAAATATAAACCCCAAAAGTAGAAATGGTCTTCAGCAGCTTCTCTCTTCTCCACTTGTGCGAACTTGTCCTTCTCCTCACTAATGCGAACTTGATGAGTGAGTGAATGAGCAAATAGAGAGGAGCACCCTCTCTATTTATACTTTTACTTTCACTTGACCTTAACCCCAAACAGGTCAGCCCCTAGGTGTAACTGATTGGGACGACTTCTCTAGGAGAGTCTAATAACCCAATGATGAGTCAACTCTGGGGTCTAAAGCCCCGACATACAATGGAGGGTTAACCTCAATGACTTTACATGACCCAAGTATAATAATGACTCTCCCGACCGGAGAAATAAACATCTCCGTCAGAGGTACAATAATAAAATACAAATACAACATAAAATATACAAGTGAATATCTTCTGAAGTTACAATTACATTAACATATTCCCTTTCCCTTATGCAAAGTATCATAGTGTTGAGTCAATCAAGTCATCCCCTTATCCTAGCCTTGCATTCTTCACCCTCAGCTTTTGCTAGCAAAATGTTCATGTCTACAAAATGAGTATATTCTTGAGGTTCTATTTTGAGTAAATGATTATTTGAACTTGTATTGGATATAATTATTGATTAGTCATTAGTGAAATGATGCTTACTATTTTAAGTCTCGCTATTAGAATGATTAAAAGAGCATGCCTTAACCATTTTCACTTGCAGCATCGGGCTTTTCTAGCCTAGGTCATATTTTGATCAGCTTTGACCTGGTCAAACCTAGTTTGACCAAGTCAACCATGGGGATGTGAGATGAGTTGGACCAGCGATGTTCAAGGATGATAATCTATGGTCCTCTGATGCACCTTTCATATGATGGTTGATGTATTTTTTTATGGATATTATTATTTTCAGACCATTAGTTTTATATTGTCTGGGTATGGTTGAGACTACAGATGATCATACAGGTTGTCACATGGTGTATGGGTACTCATCTCTAGCACATTTGGACGTTTTGAGTTTATTCAGACACTCAGGTTTCAGTTGCAGGCACTCCCAGTGATGATATAGTCAGTTTACCACATTTTTCCAGTTTTGCCATGCAAAAATAGCCTGTCCAACTCTTGCATTGAGCTAACACGTTTTCCTAGGGCGCTCCTGAGGAGATTGGGGGTCCAACCACTTGTTCTTACCATATTACCCCATCTCCAGGCATGTTGGTACAGTCAAATTTCTGTCCGAGACACCAGGCAGAGAGCTACAGGAATTTTGATGATTTTCAGGTGGTTTTCTGAGGATTAAAAAATGGAATAAAAAGGTCATTGAGGAATTCGATTTGCTTAAATGAGGCAAGGTATCGACATGAGGTTTGTTCAAAGTTCATTTATGATGCATCCCACACCTTCCAGCTCAACTTACAGCTTTCAGTGGGGTCCACACACTCTCCGGGTTGAACTTTGATGTATTATTGATAGGGGTCACGATTTGGTCACTTGGTCACTTTGAATGTTTATTGAGTGATATCTTATGGCATTGTGCCATGGGGTGATGCTAGTGAAGGATAATAAAACCTCCTAGCCCCACCATGTGCTCCTACACTTGTTTTAGTTATGTTTATGTCGTGCAACCCCCCCTAGGTCCTCTTTTAGTAAATGTGCACCCCTCTTAGTGAGTTGATCCATGTGTTATCTTTCCGGCCAATCATAGCCGTTGATTATATTATATCTATCTTTTGATCTCCACCACTCATTCATAAAGTCGTTAGGGTTTTGGTCTCTCTCATTCCTATTTAAGGAAGAAACCCCCCTCCTTGTAAAGGCACCTTTGGGCTCTTTAACTCTTGGAATAAAAATACTATTTTTGCAGATCTACTTCTCTGGCTTTGATGGATGCTCTTGCAAGTTGATTATACAATCTTTTCTCTGTGTTATCATTATGGATCTTGTTTCTTCAAACGTTTTTTCTGCAGGGAGGCCGTGTAGTAGAAGAGGAGGGCGAATTGAAGAGGGCGCTATTGTAGGGAAACCCCATATCTCTCTCTCGAATCAACCTTTGTCTCAGAGAGTATCATTATTGTATCTTCGTGACATATTTGATGCTACTTGTTTAATCTTTTCTCTTGTATAGTCATTTTCATGCTTGATCAATTCTCACTATGGATTGTTTTTGGCAGGGAAGGGCGCACTAGTCACTCTGGAGGAATAGAGATTTCACTTGAGGAAGCTGGATCTCACTCTTGATTGCCTCACTTGGAGAAGATTATCAATTTGCAAGGTGGCCGCAAGCTTTTCAGGTAATATCTACAAGGTACGTATTGGTTTTCATGCTTTTTACCCATTGGTCATTTAAAACCCTCATTGTTTAAAACCCATGTTTTATAGATCTGGCGATTATCTGGGCTTAATAATTAAAACCCACTTCATAATTAATTAATTAACCTTAGAGACCAAATTTGGTGGGCATCTGACTCCATTTACCCCTCGATCTAAGGAAAGGACCTCTTCAAGGTAGGTCGCACTTGCGCGTGAGTGGGCTTTTTCCAAATCTATCATCTGGGTGTTGCTACATTTTCTTCAAAACATCAAATCTATAGTTTAGCCACCCTTCTAGTGCCATTTAAACTTCAATTTTACCTTGTGGGCCCCTTTTCACTCACTTTCCATAATTAAAGGATGGGCCCCACTTCGGTCTTCTTGGTTGGCATTAGATCTATCTAGATCTATTCATTTAAACTCATAAGTGGGACATTCATTCATTGGTTGAGCATTTGTCCATTCTATAAGCCTCCTCAACCAAGCCCTAACTCCATATGTCCACTTACATTTCCTAGATCTAGATCTGCTTACCCTTGATCCCTCTATTTTTGACTTCACATTTCCCTAGGAAGTCTAGAGTAGGTTCGCTAGCCTCTCTTGGTTAGCTAGGGTCTACCCCTTGGTCTTGCTTTGACTTGATCTGAAGTGAAGAGTGCCTCGATTAGCGTGACATCCATTTACCTTGGGAATCGTGGCTCTCTTAGGTCACCTCTTTAGTTGTCCAACACCTCTACCATCCTAGATAGGATCACCTTTTGGGACAACTACAAGTTGTGTGATAACAGAGCCTTTGTGTAAAATCTGTGTAAGAGGTGATGGTATTGTGACCCAATGTCACTAGCCCTTGGTACCACCACTCATGGGCTTCCCCATCCAAATGCAAAATAGCCAACTTAATGGCATCTGTCTCCATCATGAGGTTGAGTTGGAAGTAAGTGTCGAACTTCTGTACCCAATTCCGCATTGTGCCATTCAAGGTCCCATCAAAGGTAGGAATAGTCAGTTTCCCTACTGTGCACTGTAACTCATAGTTCTGGTTGAAAGGCCTATTATAAGCCCTCGGTGTGTTCTTACTTTTATAATGACAAAAATCTGTAGAGGTCATGTCTGACTAGAAGTCATCTCCCAGTGCTCTGTACTCTCGTAGATATGCCCTCATGGGCTCTTCTGGCTCTACTTGTACTATTGTCACTGTTGTCAGGTTATCCAAGAATTTTGGCATGGTAGGTCTAGAGGACCTATTGTAGAGGTGAGGGTGACTCCGCATATTAGTATGTAACAATTCCCCACTGCTACTAGTGGATACTCGGTCACTGTTGGGGAATAGAGGACTGTGTGGGATGGGCCTTGATTTATCAGCCAATTTGTTGATGGTAGTTAACATTTCTTTATGTTCTGAAGTTAGTTCTTTTAAAGCGGAAAGGAAGCTAGTGAAATCCATTTTATCATCATCTTCCATTGTTTCTTCACCTTTAACTTTTCCAAATTGAGTCTATGTATCTCCCAATTCTATATCCTCTAACTCTTCCTCTTCTCTTCTTCCACTGTTCCTAAACCTCTGCCTCCTGTAAATAATATTGCATGGGTCCTCTGTATTCATTTATTGTTCACAACTAAATGCTCCCACAGCTGGCGAGGAACATGCTCTCATACCACTATAATATTCTAACTAGTAGTTTCTGTGTGTTTGTGAAGTTTCTAATGGTGTTTGTTGCTTGCTTGTAGTTTTAGGGCTCGATACTTGAAGCAAAAATGAATGTATGTACTGAACTAGGCTTGTATGAGTATGCATGCAAATGCATGGGTTTGCCAACACCTAAATAACCCAAATAATTAGAAATGCTATAAAATAGGGATAGAAAAGGTGCATGTACGCACCATCAAATGAAGGAGTGGATATATGTCAATATGAGACTAGCAGGCAAGAATTGTGACGGAGAACGAGCAAGATATGGAGTATTTTGTTAGTGTTTCATACAATTATTGCATAATAATTCAATTGCATAAAATCAATAGGATCACTAGAAGAAACACAAAGCACAAAAGCAAAGAACACGAGAATTTATCCTGGGAAACCCAATCGGGAGAAAAACCTAGCAACCTTCATATAGAGATGAATAACTCAGAGAACATAGTACAGAGATGAGAGAGAGAAACTAGAAAGTCTCTCTAACCAAAAACCCCAAAATTAAGCTTCTCCTAGCTGCAGGTGCGAGCTCCTCTCCAAGTGATGTGAACTTGTTGTGTGTGAGTGAATGAACAAATGATGCATACGACATCTCTATTTATACACATGCAAAAATGACTTTTTCCCTTTCTAGGCCGACTTGACTGGGGCCGTTCTGCCCATTGTTTGGGGCAAACTGCCCACTGTTTTGGAGCAGTTTACCCACTGGGCCAACTTGTCTACTCTGACAGTGCCGACTTGTCTTGGGGGAATATAAAAATACACTTAATAATTATTTTCTTTACTTAATTTTCTCCCCAAGGTTTACATTGATTCTTTCAAGGGTCTGCATGATTAATTACATCAAGATCAACTCCCGTAGGAGGTACAAATAATTACAATAGGATATAATAAGAATAACTTCCAAGTTGCACAAATCCAACATATTCCTCCTCCAAGAATGTGCCCTTGTAATTAATGCACCCTCTTCAATCTTGATGTGGAGGTATAAGTGCTATACTAATGGGAAATAGCTTCGAAAGGTGTGCACTGGGGTTAGAATCCCCCTCTGATCGCTATAGAAGTTGCATGCATGCACCAACTTTAAGGGATAAAGCGTGAGTCCTCTAGGAAATCATCCATTGCAAGAGAGGATGTCCTCTGAATAAGAAAGATGCTGATAACTTGCTCCGAAGTCCGAGTAGGAAGGCCTTCTTCCAGGAATAGGGTAATAGTGGTGCTCTCGAAAGAATGAAGCCAGCATGCACACGAAAGGATCCCTGTGTGTTGAGATATGAAGATATCTCACTGGTATAATGCACCCCTGCAGAGATAGTGAATTCCCTTGATCTGTATATCGCTTGGAACTTGTAGAATGTTGAAGATTGGTACCGGATGATAGTAGTAATGGTGAACCTGGATGATCCATCCCTAATAGTGACTAGGGAAGATAGATTCTGCTGCCGAAATACACTGAATGGTGGAGTGGTGTGCCCTAAACCCTAAATGGCTCACTGAGTTCTCCAAATCGACTTCTCAATTCAATAATCATATAAGCAAACCTTACTCACTCACTTTACTTTTCTTTTATAACATTCACCTGGACTGACCTAAGTTTTGGAAGACTAGGTCCCTTTATCTTCTAATTTCCAGTTGACTTGTATGCAGTGCTTCCGGTGTGCATGGAGGCTCAATAAAGGAGTTTCAATGCATGCAACATGAAATATGACCTGCATGCCATGCATGCTGGGCGCCCCTAGTTCATGTGGCCCTTATTTAACTACTGATGATCTAATAACCATGCTTAAGATCTTATGGTGTAAATGGCATCAATCCTCAGTCAATCCCCTGAATGTCAGTGCCCGCTTGAACCTATGGGAATCAGATAGGTTAGCGGGATGGTCCTCAGTGCTTAAGCAGAAGAGGACATTACAGTATGTTATAAATATGTATCCTATTGAGAACAGATAATTTGTAGGATAAAGAAGTTTGATATCTGGTTATTGTTATATGCTACATGGACTGTAGTAGGAAGGACTGATAATGCTATATGGCATATGACAGGTCAAGAATAGACTGTACAAGGTGTAATTAGGGTGAATCTTTCAATCTGGTGATCCACTTTAATTTTTTGTAGTCTTGTATATCAACAGGGTTACAGACTATATGTGAACAGTTCGGTGATTTTTGATCATGTAACTTTGATTCATTCTATGAATAACAAATTACTGCTTTTTTCTGTGTAAAAAAAATATGATCGTTCAAATGAGTTTCCGTGAAGTATATATAGGAGACGAAAAGGGATAGAAATCAATAATACTAAACCAGCATATCTATGATTAATGTAAAGATAACAAATGAGAATTATGGTTAATAGCTTAACATTCGAGCACACATCCTAGATTCCTCACTTCAAAGGGAAAATCATATTCTACTATTATGTTATGGGCTTTTATGCCTTTCATTTTGAGTTCAAGGAAACCCAAGAGCATATCTTCCTAAGGGGGTCATCGTTCATCAGGTCCTTCAGTTGGTATCCCAATAGAGATTTCTTCGCATTGATCTAGAGGAATAAGCCCCCATGATCTCCCCATTCAGGTCAAATTCCCCTTCCTCCCTCTAATATTTTGGAAAAACTTAACTCTGGAATCAACTGGAAATTTAGTAGGGAGATATAGCGATTGAGTAAACCCCAAAGGGGAAACTATGCTTGTGAAAGAATCTGTGTGAAGGTGGATTGGATCCTCTTAAAGAAGATGGAATATGAACAAGCTCCCTTTAAGACTAATTGGTGGCATGAGAAAAGCCACTTCGCAAAGGATTGTTTGAAGGCTGAGCCATACAAAACCAGTAGCCTACACTAGACAAAATGAGAAGTAGAATTGCAAGTTGGGGTTCCCTATACTTAAAACTCCATAGCATAGTGATTCGGATTAAAACAGTCCTAGTAATTTCGATTGAATCAATCCTATCCTCATTGCCCTTTACAAAATATGTGATTAACACAAATAACTACTGAACTTAATGCTCAACAATTCCTCCCTGCTTTAGGAGGAAAATGGCCTAATATCCAGCAAGATGTGAATCTGGTAAAAATGGATTCTCGGGATGGACATTTTTTCTTCCTGGATGGCACTTTCAGATTCCTTTAAAAATCAAACAAAAAATAAAGAAACCAACAAAAGAAAACTTCACCTTATCCTGACATGAAAGATAACTTTCTCCCCAACCACCTGAAGGAAGCTGCTTTGAAAGAAGGAACTCGCAAGCAGTACGAATATTTGAACAGTTTTGGTAGGTTTTGCCAGCCGCCACTAAACCCAGAACACCAAACCATGTACCATATGTGAAGCACACTCCCCACGAGCCATACCTGAAATACATTTTCCACTGACATGAAATTGCTTTTACATTCTGTTCTGAAATTCCTTGCATATGTATAGTACAATCAACTAATCGCAAAAACTGAATTGAAATTTGAAAATTATAGTTGGCTCTTTTTTATTACTCAACTCTTGATGATTTCAAACCATGTTTATGGATAATCCAGATCAACTGTTAACTCAGCTGTGTACAGAAAGGATAAACAACAAAAAAGGCATAACATTTCCATTAAACAGAGATGAAATAAAACAAATTTATTAATGTCCACCAATAACCACTAACTTGAGTTACACTGTGGGTGCCGATGAGGCATGGAAATAATTATGAAACATTAGGCATACTTCAGACATATCAGAAAGTCATATTAAATGATTTGGTTAAAGTTTAATAACGTGATGTCACATGGATTATTTGGTTGTGTAATATTGATTGTCTTCATAGATCATCGCTCTCATGAAACATATGATATGCGTATTAATATTGACTAATAAAATTAACTCTCTGTAACTCAACTTCATTTTGTGTGTAGAATCTGCAGCACGACTGTGCTAAAAAAATGTCTACTCTACTTTCAAATATGACAACAAGGCAAAACTCAGTCATAGAGTTACACGAAACGACAGCATACCCATTAAAATATCCGTCTTCCTCCATCTCAGTAATAGAGTCATATGAAGAGAGAGAGTGGCCTCATTAAAATCTACAGCACTCTTGGCTGCTTCATTTTAACAGCTGCTTTAGTCTCTGTCAGATTCAGAGAAAAAAAGGAAGAAAGGGCAACAATTCATCATCATTGAATTCAGGAGTTCCATCTTTACATACAAGATGTTTCGTAGCATTAGAGCATAGTAAAGGACTTGAATGATCTTAAAGTAATCACAATTTCAAAAAAATCCTAATTGAAAATATATGATGCCTGCTTGGATCTGCACAACCTTCCTCCTGATGAAGAGCTTTGCGAACTTGGCACCAACGTGATGATAACCCAGAAAAATTGCTTTATTTGAGAGAAAATGGATGGAATACCTCTTCTATTTGTCATTATCCACTATGAGAGAAAAAACACTTCAGTTGCTGCTGGTATTTCTACTGAAATGGCCTGCCACCCAGAAAGGATGTTTAGAACAAGTATATTGTTGCACCAGAGTTTTCATTATCTGAAGTTCTGCATTCTGGTCTATTGTTATCTTTCCCTTCGACAACAGTACTAAAAGCACTCAAAAATTCGGGACAGTATTTTTTTCTCTAGTTTGACTCATGCAGCTTGTCCCAATATTCCATGGCCACTTCATTTAGATTGACAACAATATCCCAAATTAAAGGTGTATTAGGGTTGGCATTCTGATTTTGCTTTCTTTATCACCAAACTGAAAGTTTGTTATATCATCTTCACTTGTTCCTTCTCCAACCTTTTCTTGCAAATGGATAGAACTGTTGAATAATTTTTTATTTGTCATCTGAACCCTTCCAGTTCTAGATTAGAAGAACTGGCAACATCAGAAGGATTAACAATATGGTTCAGCAAGGTTGGCATTATAGTATTGTCTGAATCTGCAGGTGGGATTGCCTCCAAAAGAATTGCATTAATTGCTAGGATCATTTGAGATGAATACATGTATTTTTCAATTGATAAGTAGGAAGGATTCATAATATGTTGCTTCTGATTCTCTGAATCTTGAATCCCAGCTCATCTGATTAAGAAAGAAATCATACGATCTAAAGCAGTCAAACAAAATTCAAAGGGCAGTTGAAGTTGGGGTGTCTTATTGACTCCCATCCAGCTGGTGAGTCACTGGTCAAACAAATGGTTGGTAACATGATTTTTTTTGTATCAACCATGTTGGTTACAAGTCATGCAGTTCATTTCTAGTTGTTGATTGCTGGACTGTGGCACTACTCAAAAGTGGGTAGAGACATGTTTTATAGCCTTCTTGCTCCAGATAAGTCAGTTATGATTTGTGACAAGAAACTGTAATGTCATCTTCTGCTTAAGCATTGAGGACCATCCCGCTAACCTAACTGATTCCCATAGGTTCGAGCGGGCACTGACATTCAGGCGATTGACTGAGGATTGATGCCATTTACACCATAACAAGATCTTAAACATGGTTATTAGATCATCAGTGGTTAACTAAGGGCCACAAGAACTAGGGACCCCTGCATGCATGGCATGCGGGCCATATTTCATGTTGCATGCACTGAAACTCCTCTATTAAGCTTCCATGCACACTAGAAGCACTACATGCAAGACAACTGGAAATTAGAAGATAAAGCGACCTAGTCATGCAAAAGTTAGGTCAGGCTAGTGAGTAAGGTATAGCATGTGAGTAAGGTCTGCTTATATGATTATTGATTTGAGAAGTCGATTTGGAGAGCTCAATGAGCTATTTTAGGTCGAGGGCACACACTTAACCATTCAGTGTATTTTGGCAGCAAAATCTATCTCCCGTAGTCACTATCAGGTTGGATCATCCAGATTCAGAATTGCTATTATCGTCAGGTATCATTCTTCAGCATTCTGCTGGGTTCGAGCTACAGTTTTGATTGAAGGAACTCGCCTCCATTGCATGGGCAAATTGCACAAAGAGATATACCTTCGTATCTCAGTCTACAGAGGTCCCTTCTTCTACATGCTAGCTTCATTCTTCCGATAGTACCACTATTACCCTATCCCTGAAAGAAGGGCTTACTATTTGGACTTCAGAGCAAGTTATCAGCATCTTCCCTTTTCAGAGGACGTCCTCTCTTGCATGGGCGACTTTCCCAGAGGAGGGCTCACGTTTTAGGCTTCGGCACTGGCACATGGTCTGCATGCAGCTTCTATTGTGATCAAAGGGGGATTATAATCCCGTTGCACACATTCTGGAGCTACTTCCCATCAGTATAGCATCTATACCTCCATATCAACATTGAAGAGGGCGCATTAATCACAAGGGCACATTCTTGGAGGACGGCTACTCCATATCTTGCTCGTTCTCTGGCACAATCCTTGCATGTTGGTCTCATATTGACGTATATCCACTCCTTCATCTGATGGTACGTGCATGCATATTTTCTATCCCTATTTTATAGCATTTCTGATTATTTGGGTATTTACGGGTTGGAAAACCCATGCAAGCATAGTTCAATACATGCATTCATATTTACTTCAAGTATTGAGCCCTAAAGACTACTAGCAAGCAGCATAACTCCATAAACAAAACAAAAAATATCAGTTTGGGATATTACAATGGTATCAGGGCATGTTCCTCGCCAATTGCGGGAGCATGCAATTGTGAACAGTAAATGAATATAGAGGACCCACACAATATTACTTACAAGAGGCAGAGGGTTAGAAACAATGGAAGAAGAGAAGATGAAGAGTTAGAGGATATAGAACTGGGAGATATAGAGACTCAGTTTGGAAAAGGTAAAGGTAAAGAAACGATGGCAAATGATGATAAAATGGCTTTCACTAGCCTCCTTTCCGTTTTAAAACAACTAACTTCAAAACATAGAGAAATGCTATATGCCATCAACAAATTGGCAAATACATCGGGGCCCAAGCCACACAGTACTCTATTTCACAACAATGATGAGGTATCCACTAGTAGCAGTGGCAAAAAGTTACATAATAATATGCAGAATCACCCTCACCTTTACAATAGGTCCTCCAAACCTACCATGCCACAATTCTGTTGAATTGATGTAACTTCAAAGAATATTCTACTTGCACTTTATTATTGTAACTCCGTCGTGGATGTTTTACCTCCGTTCGGAGATGTCATTATTACATTTGGTCATGTAAAAGTCATGAGGTAAATCCTCCATTGTAAGTCAGGTCGTTAGTAGCCATTAGAATGTAATATAAGTATTAATTGAGTCTTCCTAGAGAAGTCGGCCCAATTAAGTTATTCAGGCTGACCTAGCTGGGTTAAAGGTCAAGTGAAAAGTAAAGTATAAATAGAGAGTGACTTCCTCTCATTTGTAGCATTCACTCACTCATGTATTGTGCATTAGAGGAGAGAGAGAGTTTGCAAAGGAAGAGGATTGGCTTGGCTCTAGAGTTTGGGTTTTTGTCTCTCTTCTTTGTGAGACTTATTTTTGGGCATTGTACTTTGGTAATCTATATTGAGGAAGTTCTTGCTAGGTTTTCATCCCCTTGAGGGTTTCCCAGGATATATTGTTGTGTACCTTGTGATTGTGTATCTTTCAGAAATCCTTGTTATGCTGCTATTGTGAAAACGTATTAAATGCTCATGAAGTTAGAACTTAGTCTTTAGTAGCATATAATCTTAACATGGTTTTAGAGCCAGACTAAAAAGAGCAGCTCTCACTAGGGTAAATCTCTCTCCTTCTCCGGACAAGAAAAATTAGGGCTTTCTACAGAAGAAGAATTTTTGAGTGCAAGTGGCATAGGGAAGTGCGCGCCCCTCCAAGGCACATCTATTGGCACCAAGATCAAAATTTTTCAGTTGCTAAATCTTCTAGAAAGCCAAACCCTAGTTTGACATTGGACCAGAAAAACAAGAAAACCAGAAACTCCAGTCCAGAAATTCGCAACTCCAGTTTCAGGGGTGGAATTTTGGATTCTTCAGAAACAGATTGTACCAGCATACTCGCCTCAGTCAAGCGCATCTCTTGGTGAGTTCAGTTTTCATTTTTGAGAAATTTTAATTTTTGGTCATTTTTTGTTCTCCGGGATAAGATGGTTCCAATCACCAAGCTTGATGACAAGTTGGAAGGCATAGAAAACTTCCGTGCTTGGAAATACAAGATTGGACTCATTCTAGAAGATAATGATCTTACAAAGTTTCTTAAAGAAGTTGTGCCAAAACCCGAAGAAGCTGAAACAAAGGAAAAGCATAAGAAGGATATGGTTAAAGGTATAAGGATCATAGCAGACTCCATTAAAGATCACTTGATTCCTCAAGTGTCCTCCAAGAAAACTCTAAAGGAGATGTTTGATGCCCTATCAAGAATGTATGAAGGAAGAAACATTAATTGAAAGATGAATCTGAGAACTCAACTCAAAAGCACTAAGATGAGTCAAGGTGAATCCATCCAAGAATATTTTACAAGGGTTTCTCAATTCAAAGAACAACTAGAAGCAATTGGAGACAACCTTGATGAAGATGAGTTGGTGATGACCGCTCTCAATGGTCTTACTAGACCTTGGGACTCTTTTATCCAGACAATGTGTGCAAGAAAGGAAAGTCTACTATTTGAAGTTGTATGGGAAGAATGTGTTCAAGAGGACGCTAGAGTGGGAAATCGAGAAGCACTACTCATAGATGATGATCAAGCTCTAGCTACCCATACTAAAAGAGGAAAAGGAAAATCTCACTACCAGACGGAAACTTGTAAGGAGTTTCATCCTCCTAAGAAGTTTTGGAAGTACAAGAAGGGAAACTACAAACAAAAAGACTTCTTTTCTTACCAATGTCATTATTGTGATAAAATGGGACATTGTTGCTAAAAATTGTCCAGTAAGAAAAGAAGAATAACAAAAGACATCATGCTCATTTTGCCGAAAAAGAAGAACAAGAACCTCCCAAGAAGTTACCAAAGAAAGAAATCGAACAATATGTCTTATAATAGTGGTGCTTCAAAGCACTATCTCCAATCTTGAAGAAAAGGACTCCCCTCAGAAAGTTTCAATAGGAGAATAGGAGAAGCAACATACAAGCTTGAGCCAGGAACTCTGATGATGAAGAAGAATGTACTATATCTCAACTCTAGAAAGAATTTAGGATTGCTTTTATAAAAGATGCAGTTGTTATTGCGTCAAAAGAAGGTGGCTCAAATAAGATCACTTAGAAACAATTTCGATCTATGGTAGATACATTATATTTTATAAGCAAGAAAGGCACAGGACCTTAGAATCAGATGATGGAGTAGAGCTCATCATCAAACATTCCAGTAATCCCTGCCAGACTAGGATCAAAAGAGATCCTACCAAACAAACAAAGATAAGTATTTGAATTGTCATTTTTTTATCTAATTGTTTAAATGATATTGTCCAGTTGTGTACACATTTATTTAGGATGTGTGTTATGCATGTTAGAATGTTTGCAATGATATGCATATGGTACGTAAGTTGTTATCAAGTCTAATTGATCTGGTGTTAGATACCACAGAGATTCTATATGATAACCAAAGCTGTATAAAGATGACAGAGAACCCTGTGTTCCATGATAAGTCGAAGCACATAGAAATCCGATATTTCTACATCCGTGATATGGTGCAGAAAGGAGCTATAAAGCTCCAATATGTGAGCACTAATGAGCATGTTGCAGATGTGTTAACTAAGCCTCTGTCTCGTGTGAAGTTTGAGCACTTTCGTGACAAGCTTGGTGTAGTCTGTAAGGACTTCCCTCGAAAGGGGGAGTAGTGCTAATGATATGGTGGTGCAGAAGGGATTGATCATCCCTAGACAGTGATCCCTAGTTCCGAAAGGAAGGATCACCAGAGTTGATGGACTGAATCCCTTGTTCCGAAAGGAAGGATTATCCATGATCCCTAGTTCCGAAAGGAAGGATCACCAGAGTTGTTGGACTGAATCCCTAGTTCCGAAAGGAAGGATTGTCCATGATCCCTAGTACCAAAAGGAAGGATCACCAGAGTTGTTGGACTGAATCCCTAGTTCCGAAAGGAAGGATTGTCCATGATCCCTAGTTCTGAAAGGAAGGATCACCAGAGTTGCTGGACTGAATCCCTAGTTTCGAAAGGAAGGATTGTCCATGATACCTAGTTCCGAAAGGAAGGATCACTTGCGTTGAACTTGATCCCGAAATTCCGAAAGGAAGGATCATATTGGTTGTTGATACACTTGTTGCCAGATATGTTGTTGCTCCAACCTGGAGTTGTTAATGATAATGATGTTATTCCAGCTTTATGCTGATGAGCCAGCCTCGTGTTTTCGTTGTTGTTGTTGTTTCAGTATTTACTTACTGATAATTGATGTTGTTGTTTCAGCATTTACTTACTGAAAATTGATGTTCTTGTTTCAATGTTTACTTACTGATAATTGATGTTGTTCCAATATTCATGTACTGAAGATGATGATGATGATACTTCAGCTCTGTACTGAAGATAATGATGATGATGATACTTCAGCTCGTGCTGCAGAAGTGCAGATGATGATGTTCCAGCTTCGTGTTGAAATATTGTAACTTCGAAGAATATTCTACTATATTGTTGTAATTTATTCAGAGATGTTTTATTCCTCCGTCGGGATGTCATTATGGTATTTGATTATGTAAAGTCATTGAGGTAAATCCTCCCTTGTAAGTCAGGGCAATAGATCCCCTTTGAGTCAATTGTAATGGGGTGTTTAAGTCCCCTAGAGAAGTCAGCCTAGTCAGCATTAGGTTAAATTGTTCGGGCCAACCTAGTTAGGGAAAATGTCAAGTGAAAGATAAAGTATAAATAGAACTGTCGTGCTCCTCATTTGGACACACACTCACTTGTGTATTGCGCATAGGAGAGAGAGAGAGAGACATATCTGCGAAGGGGAAGGAGCACTTGTTTGGGGATTTTGTCTTTGTACTTTTGATCATCTATATTGAGGAAGTTTTGCTGGGTTTTCTACCCCATGAGGGTTTCCCAGGAAAAATTTGTGTCTATCTTGTGATTGTGTTTCTTTCAGTGATCCTATTTTTGCTCTTGTTGTGAATTTGATTAAAACTTAACGCTTCGTGCTGCAGATGATGATGTTCCAGCTTCGTGTTGTAGATGATGATGTTCCAGCTCCGTGTTGCAGATGTTGATGATGTTACAGTAAGTTGTTCCAGTTGCTGATATTGATGTTGTTGAAGAACTTACAATGATTTATAGATGTACCAGCCAATGTTCCAGAAGATGTTGTTGATGATGCCTCCTCCTCTGTCCTTCATATGATGTTTTGTAGAGACACACCAATTGTTGTTGTTGTTGTCAGTAGAATACCCTTCTTGTAAAGGGGGAGTGTTGAATTAATGTAACTTCAAAGAATATTCTACTTGCACTTTATTATTGCAACTTTGTCGGGGATGTTTTACCTCCGTTCGGATATGTCATTATTAATTTGGTCATGTAAAAGTCATGAGGTAAAACCTCCATTGTAAGTCGGGTCGTTAGTAGCCATTAGAATGTAATATAAGTATTAACTAAATCTTCTTAGAGAAGTCGGCCCAGTTAAGTTATTGAGGTCGACCTAGCTAGGTTAATGGTCTAGTGAAAAGTAAATTATAAATAGAGAGTGACTTCCTCTCATTTGTACCATTCACTCACTCATGCATTACGCATTAGAGGAGAGAGAGAGTTTGCGAAGGAGGAGGAGGATTGGCTTGGCTCTAGAGTTTGGGTTTTTGTCTCTCTTCTTTGCGAGAATTATTTTTGGGCATTGTACTTTGGTAATCTATATTGAGGAAGTTCTTGCTGGGTTTTCTTCCCCTTGAGGGTTTACCAGGATATATTGTTGTGTACCTTGTGATTGTGTATCCTTCTGAGATCCTTGCTATGCTGCTATTGTGAAATTGTATTAAATGCTCATGAAGTTAGAACTTATCCTTTAGTAGCATATAATCTTAACAAATTATTGGATAGCCCGACAGCAATGCCAATAGCACAGGTAGATCCAGAAGAGCCCATGGGGGCATATCTCCAAGAGTACAGAGCACTGGGAGATAACTTCCAGTCAACCATGACCTTTACAATTTTTTGTCATTTTACAAGTAAGAACAGACCGAGGGCTTATAACAGGCCTTTCAACCAGAACTATGAGTTACAACACACAGTAGGGAAACTGAATATTCCTACCTTTGATGGGACCCAGAGTAGCCCAGCGCGAAATTGGGTAAAGAAGTTGAACACTTTCTTCCAACTCAACCCCATGATGGAGATAGATGCCATCAAGTTGGATACCTTACATTTGGATGGGGAAGCCCATGGGTGGCAACCTAGTGACATTGGGTCACAGTACCATCATCTCTTACACTGATTTTACACAAAGGCTCATTGATCGCTTTTACAAGAAAGACCTCGAGCTGCATTTTAGAGAGCTAGCACAGCTCAAGCAGACAAGCAGTCCAAAATCCTTCATATTAGAGTTCCAAAGGATAGCAGTCATGGTAACAAACATTTCAAAGAGTAGGGTAATTATGTTGTTTACCGAGGCCCTCACTAAACCCTTACATGGATGGGTTAAGGCTTATAGAACCACCACCCTGTCAGATGCCATCAGTCGTACTAGAGATTTACAGGATTATGTTCCCAAAAATAAGTTTCCTCCCAGAACCAATTTTCCTATACAAGATAAGGAGAGGAAAACCTTCCAAAAAGAATGGCCCAAGAAAGAGTGGATAGACAATGATACCCACTAGGACCTTAGAAGAAAGAAACTATGTTTCAGTTGCCAAGAACCATGGGTACCAGGTCACATATGTTCAGGGAAGGGGAAGGCTCACTACATAGAGGTATACTCTCATAGTGGAGAGGATGAGGATGATCAAGATCAAGAATAGGGAGAGGAACTTGATGCAGTAGACGAGGAACAGTCTCCTGAGGGGACACAGGGAGGCACCATTGCTACATTATGTTGGTTTTTCACAATTTAATCAATACTTATCTAGGATCTTACTGAGAGAATAACAAGCACAGCATAAACACAAGAGACACAAAGATTTTCCTCGAGGAAACCATAAAGGAGAAAACCCCGCAACTTCCTCAAAGAGAGAATGATAACCAATACAATGTCACAAAAGTAAAACCCAAAAATAGAGATGGTCTTCAGCAGCTTCTCTCTTATCCACTTGCGCAAACTTGTCCTCCTTCTCACTAATGCGAACTTGAGTGAGTGAGTAAATGAATAAATGAGAGAGCCTAGATATCTATTTATACATTCACTTCCACTTTACCTTTATCACTTGACATGTCGGCCTCAACTAAAGCTGACTGGGCCGACTCCTCTAGGGGACTTAAAAACCCCATTACATTAGACTCTGGTGGGATTTAATGCCCTGAATTATAAGGGAGGATTTACCTCAATGATTTTACATGACCAAATGTAATAATTACATCCCCGACCGGAGGAATAAACATCTCTGCGGAGGTGCAAATAAAATACAATATAAAATACAAGTGAATATCTTCTGAAGTTACAATTACATTAACACTCCCTCTTAACTAGGAAGGTATTCTCTTGACACAGTCATCAACACATCTGGACATAGTCTTCGTTGTTGGATCATCAATGCTGGAACATCATCATCAACACTGGATCGTCGTCGTCACTGCTGCTGCAATCCTCGTCATGTCGACCATCGATTGGTGATATCTCTCAATTCCACTCATCATAGGAAGTTCTACAGAGTCAGCCCTTTTTCATGTTGGATGTAGGCCTAACCCTCATGTAGGTCTTCATCATCTCTGCGACCAAGCCATCGAGCAGGTACATCCCAGGACCAATCATTACATTGCCTCTGCAAACACCTGCGTCTCCTACTATTGCCTCATCATTTTCAGATCATCTCATCGTCACACGGAGCACAGCCCAGATGCACATCGCACAGCACTTACATCAACCGACATGGGAGGACTTTCCTACCACCATTCGGGAAATGCTCAACACTTATATCAACGACCATGGGAGGACCAACCTACCACCATGTCGGAATGGCACAGCACTTACATCAACGACCATGGGAGGACCAACCTACCACCATGTCGGAATGGCACAACACTTACATCAACGACCATGGGAGGACAAACCTACCACCATGTCAGAATGGCACAACACTTACATCAACGACCATGGGAGGACCAACCTACCACCATGTCGGAATGGCCCCGACACTTATGTCAACGGCCATGGGAGGACCAACCTACCACCATGTCGGACTGGCCCCGTGTGCATCTGCGTCTTCCGGACTCATCACTTCCTCTTGGAAGGACCCTCGATCAGAAGAACACCAAGCTTCTCTCGAAAGTACTCAAACTTCACTCTGGCTAGCGGCTTGGTCAAGACGTCAACTATCTGCTCGTCTGTCGCAACATACTGGAGCTTCACTGCTCCACTCTGCACCATATCCCTGATATAGCGGTACTTGATCTCAATGTGCTTCGACTTGTCATGGAAAACTAGGTTCTCAGACAACTTCATACAACTCTGGTTGTCACAGAATATACAAGTTGCCTCTAACTGGAGATCAAACAAATCAAACACTAGCTTCCTAAGCGATGCTGCCTCACAACTAGCCGAACAAGCTGTGACATACTCTGCTTCGGCTGTACTCAGTGCCACGTAGGATTGCTTCCTGCTAAACCAGGAGATCATACTGGATCCCATACTAAAGCAGCATCCCGAGGTGCTCTTCCGATCTGCGGCACTGCCTGCCCAATCCGAATCAACATAACCCTGCAGGTTAATATTCTAATTCGCCTCGTACTTGAGCCCATAATCCACTGTACCCTTCAAGTACCTCAAAATATGCTTTGCAGCAATCAAGTGAACATGTCTCGAACCTGTCAAGAACTTGCTCAATGTGTTCACAGCAAAGCATATGTATGGTTTCGTGTTCGTCGGGTACATCAAAGATCCAATCATCTGACGATACATCGAGGCATCAACCGAATCTGATGAAGCATCACTCAATAACTCCAGGTTCGATGCCATAGGTGTGGCCATAGCCTCTACTAAACCAGGAGATCATACTGGATCCCATACTGAAGCAGCATACCGAGGTGCTCTTCCTATCTGTGGCACTGCCTGCCCAATCCGAATCAACATAACCCTGCAGGTTAATCTTCTGATTCGCCTCGTACTTGAGCCCATAATCCACTGTACCCTTTAGGTACCTCAGAATATGCTTTGCAGCAATCAAGTGAACATGTCTCGGACCTGTCAAGAATTGGCTCAATGTGTTCACAGCAAAGCATATGTCTGGTTTTGTGTTCGTCAGGTACATCAAAGATCCAATCATCTGACGATACATTGTGGCATCAACCGAATCTGATGAAGCGTCACTCAATAGCTTCAGGTTCGATGCCATAGGTGTGGCCATAGCCTTGCAGTCCATCATTCTGAATCTCTTCAGAATCTCCACGACATACTTCCCTTGTCCAAGGAACATCCCATCCGCACTCAGCCACACCTCCATGCCTAGGAAATAATGCATCATACCCAGGTACTTCATCTTGAACTCTGCGGCAAGCTTCCTTTCTCCAAGATTGACCTACGGTCAGGTTACCATCAGATACAAGATAGGGAACAGGATGTTCCAAAGACCGCTTTCCGTTGTCACTACGGACACTATGAGTTTCTAATGATGCCATTTGGGCTCACTAATGCACCAGCTACCTTCACATCATGTATGAACAACATCTTCAAGCCTCAGTTACACAAACATCTTCTGGTATTCTGCGATGATATATTGATTTACAGTCGGACTTGGGAAGAGGTTAGAGCATTTAAAGCACCTTGCTGAAGTACTTCAAATTTTAGAAGAACAGTCACTATTTGCCAAGATGTTTAGGTGTGAGTTTGGTATGCAAGAGATGTTATATTTGGGACACGTGATAGGAGCAAATGGGGTACAGGTACACTTGGAAAAGATTAGAACCATACTGGATTGGCGTACACCTAAAAATGTGACAGAGTTGAGAGGATTTTGGGCCTTTGTACCTACTACAGGAGGTATGTCAACAGTTTCTCGCAAATGACGGCAGCACTCATAGATCTTACTAAGAAAGGGGCATTCAGTTGGTAAGAGGAAGCACAGCAGACACTTGAGAAAATGAAAAAGGTAACGAGTTCACACCCAGTACTAACACTACCAGATTTTACACAACCATTCGTACTAGAATGTGATTCTTTAGGAGAGGGTATTGGAGCAGTATTGATGCAAAATAATCAACCTATTGCAATCGAGAGTAGAAAACTCAAGGACTAGGAGCACCACTATTCAATATATGACAAGGAAATGTTAGCCATTCTCCATGCGCTAACCAAGTTCAGACAATACTTAGTGGGTGGCAGATTCAAGATTAAGACAGATCACAACAGCCTAAAGTACTTCTTGGAACGGAAGGAATTGAATGAGAGGCAACAAAAATGGGTTAGTAAGATTCAAGCATATGACTTCGAGATTGAATACATTAAAGGGAAAAACAATGTGGTAGCAAATGCAATTTCTAGACGACCAACCACTTTATCTCTTCTGACCATTTCATCATATTGGAGATCTCATCTTTTGGTCGAATGCCCCAAAGATAAGTTTGGTTGCGAAATATTGGATGAACAGATTCAGGATGACAGGTACAGAGTGATAGACGACATTATATACTATAAGAACAGAATCTACTTAGTCACCGAGTCTACACTTAAGAAAAAGATTCTACAAGCATCTCATGACTCACCTTTAGCAGGACACTAGGGGTTTCTTAAGACTTACAGACAAATTAGAGAGAGGTTCTCATGGAAGGGTCTCAAAAATGATGTGATGCAGCATCTGAGGGAGTGCAGTTTGTGCCAACAGAATAAGATAGAGCATACTCACCCAGCCGGTTTACTACAACCATTACCCATTCCCGAGCAAGAATAGGAAAGCATTTCAATAGATTTTATCATAGAGTTGCCCAAGGTACAGGGTAGAGACTGTTTGTACGTAGTGGTGGACAAGTTGACCAAGTTCGCTCACTTATTTTCCATTCCTTCATACTATTCAGCTGCACTGGTAGCCGAATTGTTTTTCAGAGAGGTATTCAGATTGAACGGGATAACTAAGACCATTGTCAGTGATAGAGACATCAAGTTCAATGAGCCTTTTGGCAAGAGCTTTTCAAGTTGGTTGGGACAGAGTTGGCTATGACCACGAGTTATCATCCACAAAACAACAGACAGACAGAGATAGTTCACAAGTGGATTGGGGGATACTTGAGGAACTATGTAGCAGGTCAACAGAGAACATGGATTAAATGGCTACACCTAGGGAACACTACTACAATACTACACATCAAATGACCATTGGTATGACTCCCTTCAAAGCCTTGTTTGGTTATGATGCCTTCTCTTTTGCGGATCTGATGTTTGGCGATAGCAGGGCTCCAAAAGCCAAAGAGTGGATTCAAGAAAGTCAAGATATTCTCAAGATACTCAAGGAAAACATATAGGTTGCTCAGAATCAGCAAAAGGTATATGCAGATAGACATAGGATTGAGCGTAGTTTTGAGGTAGGGGATCTAGTATACTTACATCGATAGCCTTACAGACAATTAGCAAGCAACAAAACTCCATAAAAAAAAAAACAATTTGGGATATTACAGAAACTATGTTTAATATGACAATGAAGGGAAGGTTGTAAAGTGGATACATGATAATGGTCATATCTTCCATTTAAGAGCTTTTGTTAGCTGAACTTTATCCTAAAGTTTAATTGTAGTGTAATCAAGTTATAATGTAATGTTAAGTCATGACTTGAGGTGATGAAGTCATGACTAAGGTCTTAGGAGTTTGGATGTTGCATAACGTAATCATAATGTATGTTTCCCACAATACAATTAAATCTATGTAGAGAAGACTTTACACATTGGAATATGAATCAACCAAAGTATCTTTTCCTCATTAACATATTGTTAGTTTGCATGTAATGTCCCCATTTTTGGATTCCCCTTTTCTGCAGTTAGAGGTGGCTTTACTCGTGCGATACGGAGGAGTTCTACGGGCCCAGGCTGGTCCATTCACCATATTTCATCATCAAGATCATTTCCGCACAACTCGCTCTTGATCCCACGGCATTCGGACGATTTCCGTCATTTTGGGTTTTTATTGAGCATACTTAAATTAAATACACGGAAGGTATTATGTGTAGAATAGTATCTAAGGGAATACCTTCGTGTAGTAGCTTGTTGGAACCAGAACAAAAAGATCCAAAGGATGGAATGACGAAAAGTGACTTGCAGTGCCCGGAAATGCGTTAAAGTCAAATAAATTACTTTTTGTAGTAAAAAAAGGGGTTTAATAAATTAATAAAGAGATTTTGGGGGAAATATTGAAGAAACTATTATAAAGTCACTTAAATGATTTAATAGAGGGGGAAATGGTGAAAGAAGGTTATAAAAGAGAAGAGAGCTCATTCTCTCATTATCGGTTTATCACTTGAAATTGGAATTGAGAGCTCTTGTAGATTTTGGCGTTGAGAACAGAAACCCTTGACCAACATCGGGTTCGATGGTGAGACTTATCCCTTAGTAAAAATTGCATGTCCAGACTATTGAAATTACAGGTTAGATATGATTTTATTGCACATAATAAACTTGATACAAGAACTTATAAGCAATTATCAATTTAATTAAATTTAAACTGAACTAAAATAGGAACAACATAATTTTCATCTCTTTCAACTTAATGCTCCATTTGGTCACTAAATTAGAGTTGGTCCTTGAGAATCATCAAATGCACAATCATATAAAATAAATTTCAACTGACATGTATAGTAAACTAAATTTCAAATGTCATGTATATGAGAAGTAGCATTAACGAATTATGACCATTATTTGGATCCGCCTTGTACTCAGGTATTTCTGAGTTTGATCTTGTCAATGAAAGGACAAGTCAAACTGGTTAAACCATATGCGTACCTTGAGAGAGAGAGAGTTCAGGTTGAAGTAAACAGACCTTCAGGTTCTTCAATTAATTAGAAATGCAGAAAAGTGACAAAGATAAATGAAGACACACAAGAGCTGCAGTCTTCGAAAGAAAGAAAAAAAAAGCACAAAAGCAATCATCCTCCTGTAAGACTCATACAGAGTTCAAAAACTCAGAGACAGGTCTAGTGATCAGACCGTAAGCATTCACCCACAGATCTCTCACCAAGATCAAGCAACGAGGATGAATCAGAGACAGAACCAAAAGAGAAGACCACAGGGGTCAAGTTCTGGAGATAAACAAAAAAACAAAGATGTGAACAGGTTGGCCGTGTAGAGGAGCAAACTGGTAAAGGGAGCTGCAAGGAGAGTAACACGTGGGAGAGAGTACGGGAGAGGGCCTGCATGCAAACAGAGCCGCGAGCAGATGGAGAGCAGGGCCGTGAGCAAGGAAGGCGGGACAGACCCGTGGAAATAGATCCATGCGAACAAGGAAGCCGCGAATAGACAGAGATCGTGGGCACGCTGGAGACAGACAGGTCACGGGCTCAGAGATCACGATCAGGAGAAAAACTCGAGCACACCGAAGACAAATCGCAGGAGCAAACATTACGGGTAAGAGATCCCAAACAAAAATACACCGAGGAAGGACGGATAAAAAATTCTCAGCCAGCACGTAAAAACAAATCACGAAGGATGGATGATCGGTGAAAAAATAAAGTATATTACTTCACTTTTATATATAAGATTAGGAACGGGAATTAGTCAACAAGTTGGACCAATAATAAAAATAATAAATGGCCCAAAAGATTAAATGAAATCATAAAGTCTTCCATAATAAAATCATAAAATATTTTATTAATAAAAAAAATAAAATAATTATTTAACGAGTTTATAATAAAGTGAAAGTCCAAAGGTCCAACAAAGTAAATAGATGAAAATCATAAGTGGCTCAAGGGTCCTAAATCAAAACATAAGGTAACCATAACTATACATGGCAATAAACCATTAGGTAAATATACTCCATAAAGTAGGAGTCATCTAAGTCAAAGGTGCACACAAGTGAGAGTGCAAGGACCAAGTAAGAATAGGACCATGAGTCAACAACCACCACAAGATCAAAGTGGACAAGCAATCAAATAGGACCAACAAGACCAAAGACTTTTCTCTCTCTCAAGATACATAGTTTATATATTTTGTCATCACTGTATAAGGGAGAAGATCCAAACGGATGGTACAATCCTTTTGTCCTTAACGTTGCTCCTAAGGGTTAGGTACTAGAGACATCGTCAAGGGGTGGCCAGTTCATTGAGAAGCAACCTAGCAATAACCGATTAGGAGAGGGGACATCAATATCTTCCATTCTTAATGAATGGCTTTCAGCCCAAGGCTGAGCCTCGGTCCTAGACTGGGACATGTTGATCAACCATCTGGTCCATGACCAGGATCTCCATTCTCCCAGAGAATGGTCCTCAGCTTCAAGCTGAGCATTCAGTCCTAGACTGAATGTTGATCAACCAATTGCAGGACCTAGGATGTCTCTGTCTCAACCTAGAGGATCTGATTGGTCATCATGACCAAGAAACCATCTGGTTCTAGACCACAATACCCTAGAGACAAATAGGGGCCCTAGCCACATGCTAGGGACTTTGCCATGGCATCAACCTGCTTGGTCCTCGACCAAGAACCGCAGGAGACAGCTAGGGGCCCTAGGGTACCTTCTAGGGTCTTACTCATACTCTGCCAGGTTAACTTGACCAGGAACCCTAATTATCTGACTAGGGTACCATTCTCTTTGAGAATGGGCTTCGCAGCTACACTAAAAATTAACACTCCCTCTCAGCAAGAGAGGCATTCTCAGCAACACTAAGCTTGTCAAAGACAGAGGCTTAGTCCACACAACTGACAACTGCACCATGTCCTTGCCATGGTGAAACAACTTGTCATAGAATACAGGAATTTCTGAGAGCATCAAAGAACTCTGAATGTCAGCAAACACTTTGATCTTAAAGATCCAAATGGAAGTTATACTTGACTTCCCTTCTTGTCTGAGAATCACTTTCCATATATCATTATTCATTTTCAACTGAAAAGCATTGTTCCAAACATGAAGTTTGGCTAACTCCACATCCGTGGTTGAACTTGAATCGGTGACATGGCTCCCACTCGAGCAACCTTGGAACCCCACAAAAGGTTCCTTAGTGAGATCAACTGAAGGCTTCTTGGCCTTCTCCCTCTGTTTCTCTGAATGAGAAGTCTCATGGACTTCTATGTCTGAGTCACTGTAAGACTCCCTCTTGATCTCTGAAACTTGACAGGGGTTATTCATTAGAGCTTTAACAACATTTCCTGAAACCTTGTAAAGGTCCCCCTCACGGACACCAATTTCAATAGCTAAGCTCATGTTTCCACCTTTAGTCCATACTAAAGCCTTTCCTTCTGAGAAGGCTATAGAGAACCCCTTGTCTTCTAAAATTGCCACTGAAAAAACATTCCTCTTTAAACCAGGAACATATAAAATTTCTTCAACATGAATTAACGTACTTGAATCAAGCTTTAAGGCTGTTGAACCAACTCCTTTTATTTCAAGGATACTTCTGTTTCCCATCTCCACTTTCTTATGCTCTACCAGGAACATTTGGTCTACAATTCAAAGTATGCTCTTTCCCCTTGCGGGCATTTGCCTGGCCCTATGGGAAATCAAAAAGAATTGTAGCCACTCTTTATATTTTCACATTTAATTAACAACTCATCATAATAAAAACAATAACCCCTCAGATAGTGAAAATTTGGCACTACGATAATTGAGTTTTGCGTGAACAAATTTCTCAAAAGAAGTGGGAAGAACTGGGAGGCGACCTCCGAGCATAGTTAGGCTACACCCTTGTTGGTGTAGTGTTGAACACCGCCCTAAAGACTCCATTCCATCCCACAAGTCTTTGTGAGGAGCCACCTTCCCTCAATTTCCGGACATTGCTCCCTATACCTCACGGTATCTCGGGAGTTTCCCGAGTTCACACTTAAGAAAAATATCCTACGAGCTTCTCATGATTCATCATTAGCAGGACATTAAGGGTTCCTTAAGACTTATAGACAAATCAAGGAGAGGCTCTCATGGAAGGGCATCAAAAACAATGTAATGCAACACGTGAGGGAATGCAGTGTGTGCCAACAGAATAAGATAGAGCATACTCATCTAGCAGGTCCACTTCATCCATTACCCTCTCCCGAGCAAAAATGGCAAAGTATTTCAATGGACTCTATTACAGGGTTTCCCAAGGTACAGGGTACAGACTATTTGTACGTGGTGGTTGACAGGCCGACTAAGTTCGCTAATTTCTTTGCCATTCCATTTGACTATTCAGCAGCACAGGTAGCAGAGTTGTTTTTCAGAGAGGTATTCAGGCTGTACCAGTTGCCTGAGACTATTGTTAGTGACAGGGACAGTAAGTTCACAGGAGCATTTTGGCAGGAGCTTTTCAGGCTGGTTGGGACAGAATTGGCTATGAGCACGAGTTATCATCCTCAAAGCGACGGACAAACAGAGATAGTCAACAAGTGGATTGACGGATACTTGAGAAACTATGTAGTAGGACAGCAAAGGGCATGGATTAAATGGCTACACCTAGGGGAATACTGCTACAATACTACATACCATATGTCTATCGGTATGACTCCTTTTAAAGCATCATATAGTTATGATTCTTTATCTTTCGCAGACTTAATATTTGGTGACAGTAGGGCTCCTAAAGCTAAGGAGTGGATTTAGGAAAGTCAAGATATTCTCAAGATACTCAAAGAAAACCTACAAACCGCCCAGAATCAGCAAAAGGTATATGCAGACAGACACAAGATTGAGCATAGCTTCGAGGTAGGGGATTTGGTATATTTACGGCTACAGCCTTACAAACAGTCATCCCTTAAGAAGAAAGGGGTAGAGAAACTAAAGCCTCACTTTTATGGTCCTTATAAGATAGTCCAGAAAGTTGGAGAGGTAGCATATGAGCTCGAGTTACCAAAAGAAAGCAAAATTCATAATGTGTTCCATGTGTCTAACCTCAAGAAAGCAGTAGGCCAACAGATTGTTACTTCATCAAAGCTACCCCCCCTTGATGATGAGGGGCAACTTATTTTGTTTCCAAAACGAATTTTGCAAGTTCGGGAAAGAAAATTAAGGAGCAGGATCATACGAGAATACTTGGTTCAATGGAAATCATTACCAATAGAAGAGGCCACATGGGAAGGGGAACAGGTACTGCAGCACCCACCATTACAGTTGCTTGACGACAAGCAATTTCGAGTGGCGAGGATTGTAATGTTCGCTTCTGCTTAAGCACTAGGGACCATCCCGCTAACCTATCTAATTTCCATAGATTCGAGCGGGTACTGACATTCAGGGAATTGACTAAGGACTGATACCATTCAGAACAAAAGAAGATCTTAATCAATGTTATTAAGTCATTAGTGGATAAAAGAGGGAAACAGTAACTAGGATCAATTTACATACATTACATGCAGGCCATATTTCATCATGCATGCACAAAAGCACCTTAATTAAGCCTGCATGCATATAGGAAGCAATGCATGCAACACAACTAAAGAATAGAAGAGAAAAGTGACTTAGGCATGCAAAATTTAGGGCATACAATGTCAAAGTTATAAAAGAAGGAAAAAGCGAATGGCTAGGTCTACTAATTTGATTATTGATTTGAAAATTCGATTGGAAGAGCTCTAAGAGCCAAGATTAGGGTTGAGGACACACTACTCAACCAACAAGTGTATTTTGGCTATGGAATCCATCTTCCCTAGTAACATTCAGGGTTGGATCATACAGGTTCAACATCACTATTCATCAAGTACGTCATATACATCAATCTTCAACATTCTTCAGGATTCAAAGCTACATATTGGATCAAGAGAACTCGCCTTCTTGCATGGGTGAACTGGACAAGTCAAAAGATCTTCATATATTGACCAAAATTATTATTTGGTTTGCATTCCTTTTCCATCCTTCCTGCAGAGTCAATATTAGCCTAGTTATTGAATACGGCTTCTGGAGAGAGTTATCATAAATAAAAATATCAGAAGTGTGCCTTCCCTTGCATTGGCGACTTTCATTAAGGGAGCAATTCGAATTAGGCCCTAGACCTAGTGCATGACTTGCATGCAGCCTCCATATTGATCAAAGGGCCATTATAACCCTAGTGCAAACCTTCTTGGAGCTACCTCCCATAGCATTATTTATTCATTCTGAAGACTGGAGAAGGTGCCATCATTGCATGGGCGAATTGTTTGAAAGAGGAAATCTCACATCTTGGCCGATTCTCGATGCATGACTTGCATGTCTGCATTATATTGTTCTACAGCTCGAGCACAGGCCATTGGTACGTACATGCATCATTTCTAGTTTGATCTTCTTGCATCTTTGATTACTTGGGTTTTTAGGGTTTATTAAAACCATAGTCATGCAATCATAGTTTTGTCCAAGTATTGGGTAATAAGACCTCAAGCAAACAAACAACCACATCAGAAACTCTACAAAAAGACATAAAATAACAGTTGGGATATTATAGGGATGTTGATTCCAAAGCAAAAAGAGATAAACAGATTTTGATGACTAGGGATTTGACAACTAATAATTCATCATATGTTTTATCAATTGTTGTTCCAAGACACTCGGAGGAGCAGACTTATTATCCGAGTTTAAAAATTGGAAGAAAATTTTGAATTTGTAGGCTACTTTCATGTTTTGAGATTCCATAACTCCTTTGCAAAAAAGAAAGCAAACAAAGTATGCAATCTACAAGCCGCAATGCTGAGAATAAAAAGATGGGGGACACGACTCATTGTCATATCAACTATGAATATTATTGTCGAGAATGAAGAGTTTGTTAAGAAGGGATAAGTGTTGCATGACAATGGAGGGTGTGATCAAACATTTATGGACTCTTTCTTGAGTTTTATCAATCCTGTAAGGATTGGATGGGAAAACACATGTAGTAGAATTCTCAGATTAATCTGGAATTTGCTCTTTGCTGCAGACTTTGACCCTTTCTTGTATCCCAATTTCAAAGATTTGGAGAGATTGGTGAATTGACTCTTTGGTCCAGGTATGGAGTCTGCCATGTCTGTTGACTGTTGCTTGATTAGTCTTCCTTGGGCTCGAAATAATGGCTAGCTCCCATGGCCGGCTAGGCTTGCTAGTCAAAGGCAATCACATAAGAGACTTGTAGTATTCTCACCTTTGTCCAATCTCCTAACTTCTTCAGTATCCAATGGTGTCCCAAGGGGAGAGCCCTTTATTGTACCTGTCAAGTAGATGCCAAATTCCTTCCAAACACCTTAAAGCACAGATCAGTGCCTTTAATGGAGTCAAACACAAAGTAATAGAGAGAGTTAGGATGGTGGTTGTATAGTAGTTTTGGCAGTTTTGCAGGTCTTTTTAGGGTTAAAAAGACACGCTCAATATTTCAGGCTCAAAATTTTAGGGCCTCGAGAATTTAGGGCCGAAATTTTGGGGCTGCGAGAATTTAGGGCCAAAATTTTAGGGTTGAGATTTTAGGGTCTAAATTTTAGAGGCAATATTTTCAGGCCGAGATTTTAGGGCCAAATTTTTAAGGCCAAAATTTTAGGTTCAAAAGTTTAGGGACAAGATTTTAGGTTCAAAATCATTTTCTTATTTTTCTAATTTTGTTACATTTTTAGGGCTTTTTGACATAAAATTGCAGACCTAAAATTTAACCTAATCCTACCATGAAAATGCATGAAATTTTGAACAAAAAGGTGACAAGAGAAGCGATATGATTCTTGTCTCAATCCCATGGCATAAGGGATTGATGATCAGCATCCCTACAAGAAGAGTTCCTCTAGGCTTGCAAAATTAGGTCATCCACCAAGAACCCCTACGGTTCTTTTCTACACAAAGTGTAGCTACCAACTAAAGGGATTCCTATCTAGGACGGTAGAGGAGGGAAGCTAAGCCGATGACACCTGCAAGGTCCTCGTTCACCACTAGATACAAAGGTTGTCCCACAGAACGGGCACTTGTCACTTTAGATCAAGCTGGAGCAAGATCAAGGGGGAGACCCTAGCCAGCCTATGGAGACTAGCGAACCTACTCTATGCACTCTAGAATGATGTGAAATGAAATCAAGAGTGAGATCGGGAGTAATTAGATCTAGATCTAAGAAAGATAAGTGACTTTAGGAGTTAGGGCTTGGTTGAGGAGGCTTAGCTAAGGAATGATTGCTAAACCAAAGATAAGTGTACCACTATTGAGATTAAATAAGTAGATCTACATAGATCTAGTGTTGATCTAAAAGACCTAAATGAGATCCACCTAGGGTTTATAGGAAAATAAGAGTGAGGTGGGTGCACTTGGTGAGATTTAAGCATGAAAAGGCACTAAGTTGGTGGCTCGATTGATAGATCTGGAGGTTTGACGCCAAACTAGCAACACCCGGCTAACAGATCTAGAGAAAGACTGAAAAACCAAAGAGTACGACCTTACCTAGAGATGATCATGGCTTGGACCTGACGGTAAATGGAGTATGATTTTCACCAAACTTGATACTAAGGTTTTAGAATTATTTTAGACTTGGGTTTCAGTTATTAAGCTTGAATAATTGCCAGATCTATCATATCTACAAAACGAGGGTTTTAAACTTGCAAATTTAAATGACAATTGGATAGAAGTAAATGGAAATCAATACGTACCTTGTAGATCTTAACTCAAATACTTGCGGTAGCCAAGTACATTGATGATCCTAACAATTGGTTACAATTCAGGGCAAGATCCAGTCGATTTCAAGCAAGTGCATGTGGGTCCAAGGAGGAAGTGCGCCCTCTCTACCTGCAAAAGTCAAACAATACAACTTAGATTCGTTTTGCAGATAAAAAGAAACCATGCAAAGTATCTAGAAGATAGTAACATCAATGGAAAAATTCACAATGGGTTACTCCCTGAAAGACGAAGAGATTTTGCCCAAGTGAATGGATGGAGAAACCCTCACAATCCTCTCCCAAGCAAAATCGCACCCCGACAGCAGATGAATTCGACCTCCACTAGAAAAGTTATGAAATCAAACTAAATCTACTCAGATGTCCAAAAGAGAGGCATTCCAATCATGTACAAGAACATTCATCAAAGCAAGAGAAGTACATCTACAAAAATAATAATTTTATTCCAAGTATTCCAGAGCCAAAAGTCCATTTACAAATGGTGAGAGCAGATATAAATAGGCTCTCACAATCCAAAACCCTAAAATCCCAATAGCATGGAGGGCTAGGATCAAAAGATACAATGATGAGATCAACGGCTAAGATGAGTCAGCCAAATAATACATGGATCACTCACAATAAAGGGGGACGCACTCCCTCAATGATGCCCTAGGGGGAACATAGGACATAAGATGTCACTGGGGACATACCATAACACATGGTGAGGGCTAGGAGGCATAAACATCTCGATTAGCCAACCACTACTACATCATAACAATATAACATGACATAAAGTGTCAAAAGACACTAGGACGTGTGCCCCAATAATACAATATAAAACCCCCAACTGATGACTAGGAGGACGTGTGCCCCAATAATACAATATAAAACCCCCAACTGATGACTAGTAGGACGTGTGGACCCCACTAATGATGGAGATCATGCCAAAAGGTGTAGAAATCAAACATGAAGCCTCCGACCAATCTCATGCCATTTCCTTACCCCACTGAGCCAAATCAAGTTCATTTGTTAGCCATTTCTTCATTATTTTACTGCCGAAAAACCACCTCTGAAATATCAAAATGCCTATAACTCTCTACGATGTACTTCGGGCACCAAACTGACTTCACCAAAATGTCTGGGAATGGGGGAATATAGTAATAATGATTTGCTAGACCCCATATCCCCTTTGTAGAGCCCTAGGAGAAAATAAATGATCTCTGAAAGTGTTGTACAGGCCATTTTACATGGCAAACTACTGTAAAGTGGTAATCTGACAATATTATCACCTGTAAGTTACTGGAACTGATACTTGAGTGTACCAATGGACTCAGAATACCCAAATCCACTAGGAATGAGTACTCATACACTATGTGACCATTAGGAGATACATCTGTAAGCTCATCCATGCCTGGATAAAATAAAATAATGGTTTGTAACTGCTGATAATAACAAAAATAATACAAACCACCATCTGAAACCATTGTTTGGAGCATGGAACTATCTAATGGGCACCAATGAGCCATGAATAGTCACTCTCGAACACTGTCGGCCCAAACTCATCCCGGATCCTGCAATTGGCTGGGCCAAACTGGGTTGACCGGGTCAAACATGATCAAAATAATGATCCAGACCAAAAATAGTTGATGCTGCAAGTACACATGGATGAGATATGCCCTTTTAATTATATTGATAGTAAGACTAAAGTATACAATGGTGTTTAATTAGCGCTAAAATAGATATAATAATAATAATAAGTCTAGATTAACTAGCAGCAGAGGTGGGTTGGAAGATCCACTAGATGGATGTGAAGACCGCATTTCTCAATGGTCTTCTGCAGGAGGAGGTTTACTTAGAGCAGCCACAGGGATTTGAGATTCATGGGAGAGATTCTCATGTGTGCAGGCTGAGGAAAGCCTTGTATGGATGAAGTAAGCTTCTAGAGCTTGGTACTCCAAGATTGATGCGTATTTGACATCGATGGGTTTTCAGAAGAGTGAGGCTAATCCCACCCTTTACTACATTGTGGTTGGTGGATATGCTCTCATTCTTTTGTTATATGTTGATGACTTGTTTATCACTGGGGAGGAGTGTCTCATTGCACATTGCAAGAGAGACCTTGCTGCGGAGTACGAGATGACTGACATTGGGTTGATGCATTATTTTCTAGGGATGGAGGTTTGGCAGGAGCCTAGACATATTTTCCTGGGACAGGGAAGTATGCAGTCGATACTCTGAGGAGATTTCGGATGGAGGATTGCAGGGCGATGTCCACACCTATGATCACCAATTGGAAGCAGCTTCACGCTTCTGAGGGTAAGTTGGTGGATCCTACACTTTACCGTCAGCTCATTGGGTCGTTGATGTATCTGGTCAACACTAGGCCAGACTTGTGTTTTGCGGTGAACATTCTTAGCCAGTTCATGGTGGAGCCTAGGAGTGTACACTAGACTGCCGCAAAACATGTGCTGAGATACCTTGCAGGTACACTGGACTATGGTTTGGATTACAGGCGTTCAGGTGGAGTCAGTTTGGTTGGTTTCATAGATTCAGACTGGGCAAGTAGTGTGAGGGATCGGAAGAGCACTTTCAGTTGTAGTTTCAGTTTGGGCTCGGCAGCAGTGTCATGGTTCAGTAGAAAACAGAAGTCAGTAGCATTGAGTTATGCCGAGGCTGAGTATATGGCGGCCAATCAAGCTACTTGCGAGGCACTGTAGCTTCGTACGCTGTTGGTAGATTTGTTTGATCAGGAGCTTAGGCCTACGGTGATCTACTGTGACAATCAGAGTTGCATTCAGCTCTCTGAGAATCCAGTGTTCCATGACAGGTCAAAGCATATTGATATAAGGTACCATTTCATCCGTGACTACATTCAGAGAGGAGCTGTAGAGTTGCAGTACATATCCACTAATGAGCAAGTAGCAGATATCCTGACGAAATCTTTGGGGAGGGGCAAGTTTGTTTTCTTCAGAGACAAGTTGGGAGTGCTGCAGAACACCTTCCTCGGTAAGAGGGAGTGTTAGTTTTTGTACCTAGGAAGTGTTCCCTAGGTGACTTTATTGCCTAAGTCACTTAAGTGGGAAATAAAGTGACCCTTGCATTAAATGACTTGAGATGAGCATTTAATGTGACTTTATAACTTAAAGTCACTTTTGATAAATTTAAGTGGGTGAGTGAAAATGAGTTTATGAGAATTAAATTAGACAATTTAATCTCATCAAATCTCAACCGTTGGATTTCATCTAATCTCCACCGTTGGATGAAAACTCACTTAGGGTTTAGTCAAAAAGGGCAAGGGAGGCAAATAGTTTCTATTCTTGAGATGAGAAAGAGCAAGAGAGAGAGCTAAGAAGGGCACGATTTTCGAGGAGGTTCAAAGATTGAGTTTCCAGTAGCACGCAAATCGAGACAGCATTAACTTTTAGCAGATCACGAATCCCGAGGCATGTACAGCTAGCACAGTTTTCAAGGGTCCGTACAGCAACATTTTTTGCTGTTCGTACAACATGGTTTTCGAGGTGTTCAGCTGGGCACATTTCTCGAGGAGAGGCACGAGTTTCTAGACAGAAATCTGGGCACATATTTCGAGGAGTTACAGGCACAGATTTTGAGGTCCATACAGTCTGTACAGACTATAATTCTGCACAATTTTCGAGACAGTCCTTGCTGCATGCATTTCGAGATGTTGTTTTGGCACAGTTTTCGAGACATTGTTAAGGCACAGAAATCAAGGCAGTTTGGTTCAGAAATCGAGCAGCAGTTTGGCACAGAAATCGAGGCAGAATTCTAGGTGACCTTGGTTGGTCGAGATAAGTACATTTTGACTGTTATTTTTGTACTAAATTTTTTGCTGAAGAAATAATATCTCTCTCTGACTGGTTTTCGCTGTGGAGGTTTTTCCAGGGCTATTGGCCAAAAATTCTTGTGTCTGATTTTTACTGTGGTTGTGTGTGCATTTATTTTCTGCTTAAAAGATTGAGTTAACAGCAGTGTTTTAAAAGTCAGAAAAAATAAAAAAATAAAAAATAAATAAAATAAATAATAAATAAATAATAAATAAAAAATAAAAAAAAATAAAAAAATAAAAAAATAAAAATAAAAAAAAATAAATAAATAAATAAATAAATAAATAATAAATAAATAAATATTTCCAGTCAAGCAAAACAGGACTGAAATTTTAACTAAATATTGACATTAAAACCAGCAGCTGAAACACTTAGAAAATCTTCAAGGTCATGAGGCTCAGTCCTGGCATGAGACTGTAAATATATATACTATGGATCCACCGAATACATGAAAGTGATCATCAATATGTTGCTCATCATCTGCTGATCTCGTGAAAAACATGTAAAGGACTGGCTCGGAAATATACTAGGAACTGGTATGCAATCATGGTAGCCCGGCTACTATGGATGTGATAACAAGTTCGTTGGGAGAGCCTAACAACTAGCAAAGTAGAGATCCAATGCCCTTTACAAAAGAAGACTTCTTTAAGAGAACATCTTCTAACCATACAAAATTGACAAAATCTTGATAATTAAGCCCTAATCAACAAATAGAATGCACTAGCATAGCACCATTCAATAGAGATGGAGATATTCCTACCAATGTTATCGGAACCGGCAAAACCGGCCAGTCCGACCGGTTTACAGGGGTGGTCGGTCCAATCAGAGCAAAAAACCGGCTGGGCCGGATTTTTTTCCAAACCGGGCAAGGAACCGGCTGGTTCCGTACAGAACCGGCCAGTCCTTACTGTGCCCACAGAACTCAATTTTCTTTTTCAAAAACACAGAAAAATAACTATCCTATGCTTCTAACCTAACCTAACCGGTCAATACATCTCTGAGGTAAGCTGCTAGTATAATTCTAGATGTGCTCGCATGCTCTGAATCATGATTGCCATATTTGCAATATGATCACCACCATAATTTTAACAATTTTATGATTAAGTTAGTGTTTTCTTTTGTTTATTGATAATGATAAATTATACAACTTGTGCTTCAGAGGCCTCCTCCTCTTTCCTCAGTTTCCTGAGTTGAAGTGCTGGGTACCATTTTTTGCATCAGCTGCATTGTCCACTTTTATGGACATATTCACATCATTATTGATGTTTGCTAATTCAAAATATTCCATCTATCTTCGGAGTGGTGTTAGCAAGCTTGGAAGGAACATTAGTATCTGATTCCACATGGGCTTTATTTCATTAGTCCACAATATCATAGTTAAAATAGGTTATTTGAAGCTGAATTGTGGGCTTAAATTTGCTTGTTCTACTATTTCTGACACAGTTTAATATATAATGTGAAGGGGCAAAACAGATGAAGTTGTTTTGTTCCTATTTATTTGTTCCTATAAGTGGGAATGCTAACTCTCCAGATTATATGTGAACAAAAATAGTTCTATCAGTTCATTATATTGCAGTGCAGTTATAATTTTATCCTCATTAAGAAATGGCCATCCTTTGTATTGGAGAAAATGTATTTATCATTGATGCTTCTAACCTCAGAGATGTATTGCATTTGCACTAGGTGCTATTTTGGTTATTTGCACCCATACTTGCTATATATATGAGAAACTTTGCATATTTGTGTACTAATGGTTTGGATTCATATGTATGCACATGAATGTATATGTTTTTTTACAAAATATGAATATTTTATGTATTTTTTAGTCGACCGGTTTTTTTCCAGTTCCAATCCGGTTTCCGGTCCGGTTCACATTTTGGGCTTTGTCGATTCGATGACCGGTCCGGTTTCGATAACATTGACTCTTACCAAGATTCAACAAAGATGAACAGAGAAAAACCATAGATCACCTTTGTGCATGAGTTTTATCCAACCAATCTAGCATCAACATGTTTGTGTAAAAGAAAACCCTAGCATTCATCCACATTTCACTTCACAAGCCAAAGAAGAGACTCTCCAAGAGGTGTGCATCACATCATAAACCCATATAACAAGAGAAAAAGAAGAAGTATCATATTTGATCCCAAGTCTTGTGTTTTACAAATGAATTAAGATGGTCTATTTATACCCATCTGATCACAAGACTTTTAATTTATCCAAGCCAACATGTCAATTTGAAATTAAAACAAAAGTAATATTAAAATATTCTAATACATGGAAAACTTGAGGTATTTTCCCCACAGTTTACCAAAACTAATGAAAATAGCTAAAACTGAACAAATGGCTCCACTCTGAAGGATGGAGTGAACAAGGGCGGAACGTCATGCCCCATCTACAGCCAAATGTGCTGAAAAACTCTCAACATTCCCCCTCCATCATGCACGCAGGCCTGGACATCAAGGATGACGTCATCATTGCTCTGGGCCCAAGGAGAAAGGGCGTTGTGCTAAATGGAGGCCAGGAGGGGTGCTTAGGGTGACTAGAAGAGTAGGGAAGTGCCTTTGAGTAGAACGTTGTCACCTATGTGAAGATCAAGCAAGGTGGTCATGTAACCCAATGACCTGCCTCTAGGAGCCCTGGACACCAACCGCAGGGCTACAAGCCCTAAAATGAGGTAGTCAGCAATGCCACTAAGCCATAGTACTACTAAAGGAATAATCAAGGGGTCCGGACATAACCACTCCTAAAATGGTGCATATAACACCCCCATCCTGGCCCTGAAGAAGAAAAAACGACCCCTCTCCTGCGCAGAACTCTAACAGTGAGCTGGTACTAGTACAGCGTAACACTACACAATCTGTGAAAATTTAGACCTACACAAGGGAATCCAGAGGTGAGACATATTGGTGAGTGTCAAGAATGTCTTTCTTCATATGTGCAGAAATGAGAAGGATGGAGAAAGCACTATGAGAGAAGAAATGCATTGGAGGCACAAGCAAATGCAGTTCAAAATCAACCTGGAAAGTAATACCTAGAAGCTTGACGAAATGGAGGAGACAATGGTGATGCTTCAGGACAGAGTTGTGAAGCCACAAATGAAGAAAAGGACAACAATTAAGGTGATAAAGTCTGCAGTTTCTCCATTTCTTTCTGTGGGATCATTTGGCATGGACCAAATGATGACAAAGGAGGAAGACACAGTTCAGCAAGATCCAGCCCAAGCAAAGAAGCAGACTTCAGCATTCAATCGTCCAAGGTTGGTAGGAAGATGGAAGCCCATAGTGGGCATGATCGCTTTTAAAATCTGGTTGTTGAAATGTTTTATAAAGTTGTATTACTTGTAGGGCAGTTTTTGTGGCTATATACATGCCAAATAGTTAATGACTCTAAGGGTTTGTTTCATGCCTCTAAGGTTTGTGCAGATAGTAGACAGTTCTGTTGAATTTTTTTATTTTTGTATTATAATACAAAAATACCCGTTCTTGTAAAAAAACAAATTGAAAGGTGTTTCTTCAAAATAAGAGCTTACCATGAACCATCAGGCCTCTGGATGTTTTCAATATACCGGGTGGCCTTCGAAATGCATGTTTCTATTTCTTTACATCGATATTCTGGATACAGCTTCCTAAATGCTGCAAGAGCTTGAATTATTGCTGAAGTGCATTCCACATACCTGAGAAGTGCATATAGATTTCAAGACAATTAAAAAAGTAAACAGTTGATGTTCCAAATGGCATAATGTATAAAAAACATGCATAAAGAAACAACATACAAATATTTGATATACTCACGAATAGTCAATGACAATATCTCCAAATGTCTCGGCAGGATTGATTTTCTACAAACAAATGTACAGTCAACCCATGCACATGTCAGTGTTTCAGAAAAATAATTCCAATAATTATCCATAGACCCAGATAACGATTTTCTATTGGGGAAAACTTAAGCAATGGCTATAGTCCTATAAATGGTTGAAAAAGCCTTCTAAGGATGAAACGAAAGTAGTTTTGCTTGATGGAACATCATACAATTAAAGAATTGAATATACGTCATAATATTTTATGTTTTATAAATAAGGTTTGAGCATCGATCATGGAACGAACAAAGTTTATTTTCCAACGAATATCCAACAAAAGAATGATGGCAAACAGAAATCCATAGAAGCCCAATAAAAACATATATTGAATGAAATGAGATAGATATTAGATTACATTGAGAGGGCCCATATATATATATATATATATATTCCCTAAAGGGGCACCTTGGTGACTATTCATGAAGGGTTATTACCCTTAGTTAAGTATCATTATTATTATTATTATTATTATTATTCTTGTTATTATGTTCATTACGTTGCCTTCCCCTTTAGAATTGTTTTGTCCTCAAAGCATATTTATGGAAAGACTTTCGCACTTGTTTGGCTCATACTGCCTTCTCATGATCCCCTGCTCTCGTAGTTGATCCCCTGCTCTCATAGTTGTGACAGTTGATGATACAAGATGATATGATTGGTGAAGTGTAAAACAGAATTGTTTTACTCTAATTGGATTAGACCAGCCCACTCTGATTTTCTGTGGCGATGTGCAATCATAAGCTCCTTCGAAGGAACCTGATGTATTATGATTCCTAAGATGACTTGTACCTTGAGACCCAACTGTATTTGGTATTTAAATTCTTTAAAATATACATCATTTTTTTCTGTTAAGAACAGTGAAGCACCACTCGTGAGAGACTCGGGGGTACTCGCGAGTCTCCACGAGTCAGCTCCGGCAACGAGTAATCGCTGCAAACTCGGCCCAGTACTCGGCATAACAGGAAACTTGCCTGAATTCGCCTCAACTCGCGGACTCAGGTCAAAATCGGGCAGACAACTCGGTCGAACTCGTGGTTGTGTTCACTGCTGGTCGTGGTCGTGGCCGTGTTCACTGTTGATTCACTGCTGGTCGAAGTCGAGGTCGTGTCGAGGCCGTGGTCTGCTCAGTCGCGGCCACCGTTCTACTGCCCTATCCGAATCACAGCCACTGTTCTGCAGCTATGCGGTCACCATTCTGCAACTGAGTGTCGGGCTATCTATCGAGCAGCCGTCTGCTCTGCAACTAAGTGCCGGGCTATCTATCGAGCAGCCCGTCTCCGTCTGGACCTCTATAAAAAAATTCGACCCTCTCCGTGTATAATACTATAATGTATAGTGTGTAGTGTCTAGTCTCAACCCTCTATAAAAAATTTAAAATGCAATTTGTTTTGTTTATAAATTATTATTAAAATGCAAATTTTTTATTTATTTTTTTGTTTATATATTCTTAAATCATAACATTGTTTTAACTTTTTATATTTTTGGTTATAACTGTTTAATTTTTAAAATGTTTTTAAAATGCAATTTTTTAATTTTTTAACTGTTTTTAAAATTCCATTTTTTTGGTTATAAATTATAACTTATAATTATAAAATTATATAATTTTATTTTTTAACTGTTTTTAAAATGCAATTTTTATTTTTTTGGTTATAAATTATTAAATTATAGCAATGGACACGGGACACGTAGGACACGAAAATACGAGAGTCCGACACGGACACGGTGACCCCCGAAATCAGGACACGTAGGATACGTTTTATATACATATATATTTTTTTTTTAAAATATATTAAAATTTAAAAATATAGACATATAGATCCAAAAATATTTAGAAACTAGAACATTTACAAATATTCAATAGAAATTAGAATAAAAACACATTAATGATTACACATTTGTCATTCACAAATCACGATTCACAACACATTTGTCATTCACAAATCACAATGAGACACAGATGCATGTCGGAACCATATTTCTCATTAAGTCATCAAAATCAAAATGTATACATATATGTCGGAATGCCACTGGGCACTGGGCCACTGGCAAATGCCAAATAGACTAATAGTAAATACAAAAAGGGGTGGATCAAGATGGGAGAATCCCATATGTCAATAGTCCTCCTCCATGCCTGAATCAACATACTCATCACTGCCACTACCACTCCCACTGCCCCTATCCTCATCCTCCTCCCCCTCCTCCTCCTCTCTGCCCATCTGACGATCTGCATCTGCTACTGTGGAGGATGACCCCTCTGTACGATCACTATCATCAAAAGTGACCGGCTCTAGCACTGGATCATTAAGATCCATGTTGGCTAATGCCAACTCAGTACTGCTGTCCAAACCCATATCATCAAGAAAGACATCCCACATCTTTGTCTTTCCCTTCACCCACTCCTCCCTCTTCCTGTAAATAAGACGAAGGGTGGAGTGCACATACACCATGGACTCTGCCCTGGACTGCTCAAGCCTGCTCTTCTTCACACTGTACAAGTTCCCATATGTGCTCCAATTCCTCTCACAACAAGAGGATGATGTAACTTGAGAGATGACCCTGAAGACTAACTTCTGTAGAATAGGGGATGTTGCCCCATGAGTTGCCCACCAACGATAGGGTGTCTTACCCTCCCTATCTCTAAGCACATCATAGCCTCCAAATCTCCCAGTGCCAGTGTTAAAATCTACAAAGCCATCCTCCACCTCCTCAAGCATGTCTCTATCCTGAAATAGCCGTCTAAGTGCTATCTTCCTCCCATTTGCAATCTCTGCATCCATGTGAGGAGGGACTCTGTGTGAGGCCCCCGATCCACCAGTGAGCCACTCCTGAGTGTAGAACTTGGGGTTCAAGGAGTGGGCCAAGCAATGCAAAGGTGTGCAATTCTTATCCCACCTGGAGATAAGAATATCCCGAATAATGGTCCATAAGTTCTCTGCCGATGTCCCATACTCGGGACACTCATTCTCCATGACAATGGACCTCATGGACTCAATCATGGAATCCCACCCATCATAAACCTCTGCTAGGATGGGCTGGTCCGTGTCTGCATACCGCAACAAAGCAATGATTGGCTCCATGATCTTAATAGTAAGATCCACCGTGTCCCACCAACCATCATTTAACACCAAGTCCTTCACCTTTTGTGAAGCAGCCTGATCCGTCTTTCTCCAAAAAGCCCAAAACTCTGAAATCACCATGGACCCAAGAGCGGTTTTGACCTCCCTCAACCTCTTGAGCATGATGAATGAGGAAGCAAACCGAGTATCTGCAACCTTCAGCAATGAAAGTTGTGTACTGTTTGTAGATGGTGAGGGATTTTGTGTGGTTTTGTACAAAGTTACGGATATGGCGTGCATCCTCAATAAGGTTGTCAATCCATGCCACATCCGAAGCAATGGCTTTCAGTGCTAAATTCAAGGAATGGACAATGCAAGGTGTCCAAAAAACCTGTAAGAGCAATAAAAGCATGTATCAATGACTCTACAACACTAACATTGCAATGACCAAATTCAAACAATGAGCAAATTAGAAATGAAAGGTGTCCAAAATGAACATACCTGTGGATATTTAGCTTCCACAATCATGCCAGCAGCCTTGCAAACAGGTGCATTGTCCGTGATGATTTGTACACACGACTCAACACCCACTTCTTCAATGCTTTTGATGAATAAATCACCCATAAATTGTGCATCCTTGTATTCACCAAGAGCATCAACCGCTTTCAAGAACACCGATCCATTTTGGCAAGATACCATGAAATTGATGAGTGGATGGCATGCGGGATCCGTCCATCCATCAGAAACAATACTCACACCGGATGAGGGCCATGTTGATCTAATTGGCTCAAGAATTTTATCTACCTCCTTCTTTGCTTTAACCAACAATGTGGTTCTAAGCATCTCTGAACCAGGAGGCACATAACCATTTGGAGCACGTTCCAAGATAGTTTTAACCGTCTCAAAATACAATGGTGACCGTGCAACATTGAATGAAATGAAGTTGAGGTAGAAGAAAAATGCAATAGTAAGGTCTACCTCTTCTCGCGCCTCTTTTTGGAAAATCCTATCCATTGGACCACCTGTAGATTGCCTCTTTCTTGTTTGATAAGTATCCCCACGCCCACGCCCACGCCCATGAATGCTAGGTGGAAATGGAGGCTTGGTGCTAGAGGACTTCCTCAAGAATGGAAGAGGATCATCCTTTTTTTTCTTGCTTGCTGCTGCCACCTTCCCTAAGCCAACATGATCCTCTCTTTCCATATCCCTCCTTTGGTGAACAGTCACCGCTTTGCATGAAGAAATCCCACAAGAAGGAAGGGCCAACAAATGGCCCTTAACCCGGAAATATGTGCTCATGAACTCATGCTTGCAAAAATTGCATTTCCAAGACACATTGCCTCCCCCACCAAGCTTTGCCCCGGGTCCATCTTTCCTTGTCACATACTTCCACAAAGGGTATTTTTTTTCTTGGGCTTGTTGTCTTGCTAAAACAGGGTTAAGTGGAGCCATAGAATGAACTCCACTAGCAGCCGATGGAGCACTTGACGGAGGAGGAGAACCGCTTGTGCTTGGTGGAATAGGAGGGGAGGCCCTAGATGGTGCATTTCTCCCTCTCCTTTGCCCCCTACCTCCTGCCCTAGCTGATTGAGACATTCCTTTTCTTTTGTGATGGTTGAGCTTGCAATCCTCTCCACAAATCCACCGGAATGCACTTGGAATCGCTTGGAAACGATGGATAGCCTTCAAATCTCCTTCAAATCTCCTTCACCTGCACATACAACTCACTCTCAACCAAATGCTTCCTTGCAAATGACAAAAAGAAAGGCAAATTTCTATTTTTAAGTGAACCCGGACGCACTTTTCCGCCAAAAACGTGTCCTGTTTTTCAAAAACGTGTCCGACAGCCGGGACACGTTGTAACTGCGTGTCCGATTCGCTGTTGAGGGCGTGTCCCGATTCAGGATTCGAACTAAGGTCGAATCGGACACGAATTCCAATCGAATCGTGTCCGATTCGACCGATTCGGGACACGGCCAAGGTTTGGAACGAATCCGGTTTCTGAGATGGCCTATTATAAATTACAAGTTTAATTTATTTTTTGGGGGTTTTAAATTATTAAATTATAAGTTTTTAAGTTTAATTTAATTGTTAATTAATTTTAATTTTATATGATCACTATTTAAATTTTTGCATACAAAAAGAAGATTGGGTTATGTCCTATAATCATAGTTTATGAGACAATGTTATGAATTATTCCATAAATTGTAGTTTTATAGCTTATGTGGATTGGAAATGCTTTTAACCTTTTTTTTTTGCCCAAATTGTACAATAATTTTATATTTTTTTCTATTTGCCAAGTCTTGCGGAGTATGTCCCGAGTCTTTCCCGAGTTTTTCCCGAGTCTACGAGTCATATGCCAGCCGAGTCTTTGCCGAGTCCGAGTCGTGCAACATTGGTTAAGAATAATGTTGATATATTGATTGGTTAAATCATTGACTTTTGTGATTGGGATGTTGATAGGATTTCTTTGCAGCACAATTATTCCTCATACTTGTAGTGTTTTCCCGATTCTCCTTTGGTATTAAGTCCTCTTCATATGCCTAAGTAGCTTTGTTGATCATTGAATTTCTATTGGTGAGAGCAATTGGATTTTCCATCATTTGTGCTTTGATATTTGAAGATATCCTTATTTCAACTGGATTTGCATCATTATGAGTTGTGATGTTGACTGGATCTGTATTGGTTCCTTTGTCCACAACTTGGTTTTTTTCATCCAAAGACTCCTCTAGTTCCATAGCTTCAGTCAATGTTTCTTTATTAATCAATGCTTCATTTTTAGTGAGTTGCTCTAACTTGTTCTATAGTGACATTTTGTCATTTTTAACTTCTTAATCTGTGCGATCAACTTTTGATTATGATTCTTAAGGTGAGAAATTTCTTCATCTTTATGACCGATGAATTTTTCAACTTCTTTTTCCATCTTTTGCACAAACTTCTAATTGTCTAGTAGGATCGCTTTTTAGATGTCTTTAAGGTCCTTCGATGAAGGAGATTCCAAGTTTAACCTCATGCTGACATCTTGCAACGTTATCATTTTATTTTTATAGTAGAAGGACAAAAATTTATTCTTCATGTTTAAGATGGAGGTTCCTAAAGATTCCATCCACGGAGAACCAAGAATTATGCAACTTCTTCTCTCTACATATTTGTAACACTGAATTGAGATGTGTAGGTATAATCTTTAATTGACAATTGAAGATTGTTGATTCCATATTCTTTATGGTTAGCCCCACTTATTTTGTTCGAATATACTCGACTCTAGTATTACTAATTCATTGGCCAAGTTGTCACTAATGTAATTGTTGTCGTTATCTGGACAAATAGCGAAGTTAATACCCCTCCCTTCAATAGAGCCCCTTAAGATTGATCAGTGCGAGGGAACGTTTTCTAAAAGTTTCAGGGAATCTTCCATTATTTACACTATTGGACTCGATTTAGTTTTGTTGTCACAATTTCCATCAAGATTCCTTTGAAAGACACCTTGATTATGACTTCTATGAGACTCTTGAACAATTTGTTTTTATAACTTGGATTAAAAGTTAGGAGCCCTTTTAATCATTTTAATGTGCTTCAATAATATCTTATCTACCCTCTGTATGTAATGTTGCTGAGTTTAATTAACTCTACCAAAAAAAATTCTCCAATTTTTTTAATATTCCACTTTTAACTTTTTACTTGATATTCCCCTTTCCTTTTGATTTAAGAACAGGGACTGTATAAACTTCAAATAAAACCCCGTGATAACTTCAAATTAGAACTTCGATAACATGTTTATTAATGTTAACTTAGTAACCAAACAATTCAGTATGATGTCATATCACCTTAACTAGATTTTAATTGTTTTGCCCCACCTTCACACTATATCTTTTTGTACTATAATATAATTAATTGAGAGGCCGCTACTGCATCAAATGTTACCGCGGCTAATAACTTTCCTCAGGAACGTAAATGTTGGTTTTAGATTTATTGTTTCCTCCAAACGACGTGACGGTCAACGGTGGTGTTTGAAGAGAAAGAATACTTACGATTTATTTTTACCATCGAGATTGTAAATTTGTTATGGCGACTCTTGATAACCCTTAGTATTGTATACTGGAGGAAGAGAGTAGTTCTGAACTTAATGGGTCGACCTTCGAGCGATAATTTATTTATGTGATTAATCACAGGGATTTAATCACAATGAAACATGAGGAACGTATTAGGGAACACAATGAATTAGATAGCGATGAAGCGATGTTCAAGCTTGGTATCCATGAATCTATGAAAATCAATCTCATATTTGCATAAATGATTTTCATTTTAACTAAGATCAATGCTTCTGAGATTGTAGCAACTCCTGTAATTTCTTTTCGCAACTATATTTTATTGTTAATGCATATAACTTTTCTTCGATGGAAATTCCGAATTTCAAAGGATTGATGTTGGTCAAAGGCCCAATTCAAAGAGCCTTTGACAAAAGAATGAGTGTGGCCAAAGGCCCAATTAGATAAAGTCCAAAAAGATGTATGCCCACAGGTCGGAACCAGACATAGCTCTGATACCAAATGGAAAAAAAAAATCATTTCCCAACAAATATCCAAAACGGGAATGATAGCAAACAATAATCCATACAAGGGAAATAAAACTATATATTGAATGAGATGAGATAGATATTATATTACAATGAGAGGAAACTGTTATCACACAACTTGTAGTTGTCCCTAAAGGTATCCCATCCGGGACGGTAGAGGAGATGGACAACTAAAGAGGTGACCCAAGAAGTGCAATGGTTCCCAATGCAAGCTGGGTATCACGATAACCGAGGCACTCTTCACTTTATATCATGAAGAAACAAGACCAAGGGGAAGACCCTAGCCAACCAATGAAGATTAGCTAACACAAAGGTTCCTAGGGAAATGTGTAAGTGACGTTACGAACACCAATGCATGAGTTAGATTAAGTCGACCCAAGAGTTTAACTGTGGTTGAAGAGGCTTAGGATGTGACAAGTGTTCAACCAATGTATGATTAAGGCCACTTATTGAAGCTTAATGGATGGATCTAGCACCATGAAAATACACAAGTGGGGCCCACTCCTTGAAAATTGGAAAATGGTCCAAAGGGGGCCCACTTGGTCAAATTAGGGGTAAGATGGTACTAAGTGGATGAGACAAGGTAGATCTATGGATCTAAGGCAAGATAGTCAACACCCACATATGGGGTCTAGGAAAAGGCCACTAACCCAAGGAGTGCGAATTGCCCAAGGGAGACTAGTGCCTTTAGATGGAGAGGCAAATGGAGTCCAAATTATACCAAATTGTCGATCGGGGTAGTTAAGGCAATTATCAAGGTAGGTTTAGGATGGCATGCCCCAATGTGGCCTAGATCTCCATAGATCTAAGATGCAAAATGCATCACCAAGTGACCCAGGTGGGGCTCAATCCCTCAAAATGAGGAATGGGGCCCACGAGGTGAAAATCAACAAGGTGAAGCACTAGGGGTAGGTTATCAGGTAGATCTATGCAAATCGAGCGGGATCTTACCTACCGAATTTTTGGAACTAGCCCCAATAGCTTCCCTCAAGAAGTGCGACCTCCCTCAAGGAGGCTAATGTGCCTTGGAAAAAGTGTCAAATGGAGGCCAATCCACACCAAACTATAGATCTGAATTGTCGTGGATGCTATAGAGGTGCGTTTTCAATATTTTTCCCAAAGCGAAGCTAGATCCAAGTAGATCTAGAAAAAAGTTAAAAATGAGGCTTTTAATAAATTACGGTTTTGTGATCTAAGAGAATAGATGGATAGAATAGAAGAAATCCATACCTCATGGAACATACCTGGAAAATGAAGATGGAAGAGGCTTGAGACGAGGATTACTTCCCACGACGATCAAATGCCAAAGTTGATGAAGCCCTTCTTGCCAATGTTTTGCCTCCTTCAACCAAATCGACCTCCCTATTCCTGTCAATCAAGGACACAAAGATCAATCAATCAATAACATGAATTGTTGGTACAAAGACAAAACAACTCCCTGTCACCCAAAACATCCTCTTGAAGCTTGAAGGGTAGGCCTCCCCACCAATTCGCACTCCTCAAAAATCATCTTCTTTGCCTACAAAAATGTTAGTTAAAGATAAAAATCCAAGATGGCCACCAATATTTGTCAGTGCAGAGGAAGAAGCATTTACAATCACCACAAGCATTCCAACTTCAAGATCCAAGATGCCCAAGAAAGTATTTTATTCCAATAGCCAAGAGCCAAAAATCTCTAGATGAATTTTACAACGAGGGGGGTTTCCTCCTTATATAGGATAATAAAGACCAAAACCCTAGATCTCAAAACCACTTTTTGAAATCAGTGGTTGAGATGAAAAGATCTCACAACATAACCAATGGCTAAGATGAGCCAATATACAATATCACATGGATCACTCAAAATAAAGATGACGTCATAGCTAAAAGTGACTAAGTGAGGGTGACATCATCCTCTAGAGGGGGCTAAAACACATGGGCCCACCTCATATGACATGGACATGACTCAAAAAGCTCATGGTGGGGCTAGGAGGCATCAATCCTTACTAGCTCATCCCCATGGAACAATAAAAAGGACCATGACATGTCCACATAACACAAATGATCAAATCCTGTCCTCAAAATCTGTGAGAGACATGCAGTAAAAGGCCTCCTATAGCCTCTATGGACCCCACTGAATGATGTCAACTGACTGGAAGATGGGGGGTTCACCGTGGAAGACCTCTGTCAAGACCAAGTGCCAAAACCTTGCCTCAATTGCCCAAATCAAATTCCGCAGTGACCCTTTTATTCCATTTTTAATCCTCCTCGAAAACCGTGAAGCTGCCCAAACTGACACCCAGAGTGCCTGCACTGTCAAACTGAGCCCACCAGGCTGTCTGGAAGGGGGGTATAATGGTAAAAACAAGTGGCTGGACCACCCCCTTCCCATACAACGCCCTAGGTGAAACTGGCCTCCAATGCCTCTGCTAGACAGGCTGGGGAAACATGCCCAAAACTGGTCAACAGGTGGAAAAATGCATCTATCACTGTCAGAAGTGCCTGAAACTGAAAGATAAGTGTCTCAATGGATCTAGAAGACCCAAATCTACTAGAAATGTGTACTCATACACCATGGGTTGACCTGAGGGGTCAACAGTAGGGTCCACCATATCAGACTGATCAGGAAGTAATAATAAAACTGTTGAACTGCATCAATCATCATCTGAATCATATGTCCACCATATGGAGTCATCAATAAGAGTATGTGTGACCATCAATCATCATCCATAAGCATACATGGTCCACATCATCACGGATCCCAAGAATGGCCATGGTCAAACTATGTTTGACTAGGTCAAAATATAACCAAGGACAAGATTATGACAAAGACTAAGACATGTTCCTTTAGATCATTCTCACAACTTAACTTAAAGTATAAACATCATTCTGTGGCATTTAATACATTTATATATTTCATTGTTATTTATATTTTACTTGCACAATAGCTTAAAAGACAGACTCACCCATTGGACATGGTCTAACTGCTAGCTCAGGATGAAGGCTAAAGAATCAAGGCTAGGCAAAGGGGGTGATTTGACCAAACTCAACCAAAAGATACTTTGGACGGGGAGAGGGGGAGCTACACTCTGTGCCGGACAGATAACAACGGGAAGGGCTATGCCTCACAAATGCATAAGTTGTTTAGAGAGTGTTTATTCAACTTAGGCATCATGTCTACATCAAGTTGATCTAGGTTCATTACGATCATTCATTTCATTTCATGGCCTTTTTGGCCTACATAACCCCTCGGATTTCACATGTGCTAAGAGGCACAACTAATTGCAGCTTGCATCCGGGGCATGTTTGTATATATAAGGTCAGCAATAATAGATATAACTTTTGAGTAACATTTGCTTTTTGGACCTTTCTTATACTATTCGAGGAGTATTTTAGCAATTCATTGCTCTTGCCCTTTACTCACGTGTGTTTAAAAACACATTCTAGAGTTTACAGTTTCCATGGACGTATTTATATAGATTTCCAATATAGGTAGTACATGAGCTTTCACTTTTAGCCAACAACATCTCAAGTGACTAGGGGGACTTCTGCCAGTGCCAAACATCGAGACAACCGACCAAAATGATTTAGGCCTACAATCCAACTCACCAAAAGCAAGTTTTGTCACCAACTCAAAGCCGAGTCACAAAACAAACATGGATGTGGTCCAACACAAAGGTAGAAATGGCGAAGTCCTCAATATCAAGAAGTCAAGGAGGCAAGTCGAAGGTGAAGGCCAAATAAGGAAGGTCATCGATGGATGGAGTCAAGTGAAAATGGTGCCTAAGCTAGCAGACAAGAATGTCAGGAAAGGCCATAACTATGCTCATAGGAGGGTAATGAAACCGATGAGTTTTGTCAGAAAACGTAAATGTGCAAGTAATAGGTCCATTTTATAATTTATAACATCATTAAAGATAGTTCATTTCATTTTAAATAGTTTTGCCACATCATGAAACTTACTAAAACAGCAAGATAATAATCCAAAGTCAGTAATCAGAAGTCCATAGGTCACATCACATCAAAATAATCATCAATAATCATCTAAAACACTGCTGCAATATAATCACTGGGCATTGAACTAAAACTGTATGGAACAAAGGGTCACATCGGTCATCAAATCTAAGCTCTCAAGGCTCAACCTTGGCACAAGATCTAACAAAAATCCGATACAATATACTGCTCCGATCCATGAGTGATCACAAATAACAATCTCATCATAGCCAATCTCTGTAAATTCCAGGCTCTGAAATGTGCAGATATCTGCTCAACAAGAATAGTAGCCTAGCTACTATGGTGTGATAACAAGCACGTATATATATTCCCTAAAGGAGCATCACGGTAACTATTCAAGAAGGGTTATGACCCTTAGATAAATAATAATGATAATAATAATAATAATAATAATAATAATATTATTATTATTTATTATTATATATGTTATGTTCATTACAGATCAATGGACAAATTTTACTTAAATAAATTTTTACAATTTTCCAAAAAGTAGACAAATCACAAAAGACAACCCCTAGATTTACCCTTCTTTGTAGCTACTTCAATTCGTATAAAGGAATTTCATTATTATAACGCAGTGTTGTTATTATCTTTGATTAGAATCCACTATACCCAAGCCCAAACTCTAGCTCACTTAGCAATACAATCCTCCTCACACCAGACTATGTTCTTGTTGTTAATGCTTTATGGTATCATTTGGACTCCAGAATCAACAAGCATTCAAGGGAGAACCTGTGGTATTTCTCTCCCAAATGGTTCAGAAACGATCAACAATCATTTTGCTAATCAATCTTTGTTGTCATTTCGTCTAGATCGAGAAGCAGTTCAATCTACCAAGAGTTTTTCTGATATATTTTGCAGTGCCTCTAGGTTGTGGTAACTGACAGTAATACTGATCATTGGTTGATTGAGAAAGATGATCCTCCGAGTTGGAATCCTTGTGTGTGGCACTAAATCAAACATGGTGATATTATCTGCTATCATGGGATCCCTTTTGGCACTTGGTTTTCGAGTTGTTGACATGTGGAATTGGTGGATTGAGAGGATTACAGTCCAAGATTTTGGTGTGGAGGTATAAACCTCTACCTCTAATCGAGAAGCTTTCAATGATTTTGCACATACTTCTAGCTTTTGATTGTTGGAATATTCACCAATACTGAGAGGGAGGGGTGAATCAATATTGGGCACCTTTTACCATTTCAAACTTTTCAGATGTAAACATTAACCATTAACAATATCATTCATCATCACATAAACCATACACAATACACAAGAGATTTTACGTGTAAACCCAAATGGGAGAAAACCACAAAATAATTTTCTTAAATAATATAAAGATTACATTCAATTGATTTACCAGCTCCAACTCGAAGGAGACTACAACGCTTTAGTTTATCAGCTCCAACTGAAAGGAGGCTGCAACCCCCTGGTTTTACCAGAGGCTCCAACCTATAGTGATGACTCCAACCCTCAGTAAGCTCCAACTAACTAGATTTACCAGCATCAACTGGAAGGAGGCTACATTCCTGGTTTTTACCATAGCCTCCAACTTGTAGTGAGAACTCCAATCCTCAGTGAGCTCATCGTCACTAGATTTACCAACATCAACTGGAAAGAGGCTACAATGCCATATCCTTGCCCTGTCCTACCACCCTGATATGAATAGAAGAACCAATCTCTAATAATCAGTGTATCACTGTCTCTAACAACATATACATGTATCTTTGTTAATGTACTTATATCACTGTCCATGTTCCTGTCACGAACCCTGACTTCTAACAAATATAAATCTGAACCTATAATGAATCAGGATCTGAAAATTCTAACACATGTTCTTCAAGATATCTAATGCCTCTCCTCCACGGGGCATTCTCTCAAACATCCTGAATCAAAACCTATAATGAAAATACCAAACTGACCTGTTTAAAGATGATTTATGAGTCACTCAGAAGCCCTGACTTCTAGAGATCATATCTTCGAAACTGTAGTGAACCAGGATCAGAAACTTGAACCATATGTTCTTCAAGATGTCTACTACCTCCCCTACAAGGGGCACAGTCAGAAACTTGTTGGATCAAAAGATATAAAGAAAATGCCAAGCTGGCAAGTTTGAAGATTATTCGGAAACCGTAACTTCCGAATGTCTCTAAAACTGTAGTGAAACGGCATTTGAAACTTCTACCACAGGTTCATCAATGCCTCTACTTCGTGTAATCCCAAGGACACTATCTGAATAGTCCCAGAACAGAAGATATAGCTAAATGCCACGATGATGGGACAAACCGTCAAAGGTTGTCTTGTAAACTATGTGGCCAAGCTATGACAGGAGGGATTAGCCGGTTGAAATACCACTTGGCTAAAATTCCAAGGCATCATGCTCTAATTTGCACCGAATCAACCTCGAAAATTGTGTGGATGGCCCATGATGCCATTTATGAGAAGGATAGAAAGACGGAGGTGGCAGTTGCTAATAGAGCTGAAATTACTTCTAGTGGAGTGGTTAGATCCTCAAGAACCACCGGCACCAACAGATTTGTGAGTGGGACACAAATAGTGAGAGGGACTCCACAAATGTAGATTCACCTTCCACAATGACCTCACCTTTCTTTGTTCCAAGGATTGGAGATGGGGCTCAACCTTCCATCTAATCAATGGTTAAAAAAAGATAAGCAAGAAGCGGACATCCTTATGGGGAGAATGATTTTTTGGAGCGATTTACCTTTGAGCATCTCAAAGACCAATCCATTTTTCCATCCTATGTGTGATGCTATCGTTGTTGTTAGCCCAGGTTATAGGGCCCCTACTTATGATGAGTTGTGGGGGGCAATTTTGCAAGCAGAAAAGAATGACATCAATGCTAGATTGGAAGAGTTAAAGAATTCATGGGAGTCTAATGGATGCAGGGTGATGTCCGATGGTTGGACATATACAAAGGGTAGGACCGTTATAAACTTCTAGGTACATTCCCCTAGGGGCATCATGTTTATTAAATCAATTGATGCCTCAGCCCTGTTATCCACTAAATTGTAGTTAGTGGATTCCGAGTGAACCGTCGAAGACTTGAACAATCTAATTGTTCAGCATCAGTGTTCCGAAGTCCATCAAGCCTTCTAGGCCTTTTTTTTATTTTTGTACCACATGTTCATACCCCCTTCGGGGAATTTTGTAATAATGTGCTAGCATGGTATCCTTTTGTAAAAGACTCGACTTCTAGGACTTAAACGTTAATTCTAGACCAGAGTGTTTTTTTTCCTTGGAAATTATTTGTTGTTGAATTAACGACTAATAATTTTCGAGTTTTTCACTCAATCCTCCAAAGTTGGGGTGGTCAGCATAATTTTTAAGCCTTAGCAAGTTATTAGAGTCTATGTGTCAATGTATTAAACCATGCTAGGCATAGTTTTTGAGTTGTATGGACATGTATTAGGTTTTTTTAAAGTTCCGAGAAAAAATTAATTTTCCGTAAAAACAAGCCATTTTTTAATGGTTTGGGCGAAAAAATTAAAAAAGTGATAAAATCCTGGTCTAGGGGTTGTTTTGGCCATGGACGTGCTCGTTTTCTAATCTGGAGCACCTACGTTACCCCTAAACCCACTTTCCATAGTCTTTTGACACTTTATTTTTCATCTTTTTTGCAAAAATTAAAGAGTCAAAATGCAAAAAAGCCAAAAATGAGAAAATTCCAAAATTGATGGGATTTTGGACCAGTTATATTTTTGGGGATGTAAGAAGGCATTTAGCAACTTTTTTCTAAAGCTAAATAAGTGGGATTGACTCCCTTAAAGGCGAGCACATTCCCCCATGTGTTGGACGCATTTCCCAAGGACGAATGTCCCATGTTGGCACTTCGATTCAGTTGTCATTGATGGTTGGAAAGCAGCGACTGAGTTTTTAAATACAAGAAAAGAATGTTGTTAGACAAGCTGTGACTCAGACGACTGCGACTCAGACGGTCGTGACTCAGACGGCTGAGACTCAGACGACCGTGACTCAAATAAGAACACAGTGATTCGTGTCTCAATTTGCGGCAGCTGGAGATCAATCTCGAAAATCTGGGACATGGGTTTTGTGCGCAACGGCCTCATTTACCTGACTCGCAAGGAAATCGCCAAACAAAGCTATGGTTTGAGCTATACAAGTGGTTCTCTGAACATGTAATTCTCAGATTTACTGTTGCGGCCGGTTTTTTACAAATTAGCAATTGGTTGAAACAGCTGTGACTCAAACAGTCGTGACTCAAACAAGCTGGGACTCACAAACATATTTTTAATTAGTTAGTTACAGCGTGTAAACTCTAGAATTCAAAGAGACAGTTAAAATGTCAGTTACAGCGTGTAAATTCTGGAAGTTAAAGAGACAGTTTCAGTTTTAGAATTGGTATATCTGGAAGTTAAAGAGACCGACGCATATAACTTCAGCATCTATAAAAAACAATTGATGAGAACAAAATTAGTGTGAGATTTGAGACGATGAAGAGGAGTGGTTGCTGATGAAGCTGTGATTCGAAGAAAACATTTCAGAACATAAATGTATGGCTCGATTTAATGAAGAACAAAATGCCCAGAAACTCAAGCTGTAGCAGCACAGAACAAAATAAAAAGGGTATGTACTGATATATCTAAACCAGTGTGATATAATTGACTGAATTTTTTCTTACATAGGGTGGTATGAAGGAGCAAGGGAAGACTGTAAAGTCTTCTTGGCAAGTTGGTGCTTGTACATTTGGGAGTTGTAGCTTCCATTCAGTTGGTTCTGAAGAAACAGAGGTAGCAGCCTAATCTGGGTTGTAGCTCAGATAAAATAGAATGTAAAGAGGAGTTAGAGCTTGCCTTTCATACTAAGAAGAAGAGGTTTTTCCCTTTATGGGTTTCCTCAGGAAAATCAGTGTCTCTGCATATTTATGTGAATGAACATTGTTTATATGCCTTATATTTAATTATGTTATAACAATATACCTGCTATAAAGGAATGTGCATAGAACATCTCATATCATATTGATCGTCACACTTCATCAAAGTTAAAAGGGAAAAGGAATGTAAAATTGTTTAAGCACAGTAATAACTGATTCACCCCCCCCCCTCTCAGTTATTTGAATACTTTCAACATCCCATGTGTTAAGGAGGTGGCAGCTTGATTCTAGGGCTGTCATATGGCTGATTTTGGGCTGTTTGGGCAGCCAAATAGGTGGGATTTGGCAGCCCCATTTGCTCCACCCATTTCTCCATCGCTCACTCCACTCTCTCCTTGACTAGTGCGCCCTCCCTCCTTGTTTTTTCTATAAGTATGAGGCACCTCTCTCATTCCAAACTTGTTAGAGTTGGATTGAGAGGAGGTTTTCCATATTGTAATCGTTCTATTTATTCATTTTACTAATAAACAAGCTTTGGAGGCTAACTATGTGGTACTTCTATTTGTGGATCAACATTGTCATGAGCAAATGATGTAACTTGTGTCATTTCAATTTCTTGCTATCTACTTGATGTATTTGGTTCCTTAATTGTTTAAGGTAGAGTAATGTAAGTAAGCTTACTTTCTTGTTCTACTTCGATAAATATTTTAGAGATCTAGATCTAACTTGTTTCATAAGTTTATGTGCATGTTGTTTTAGTCTCTATTCATATGCTATTATCAGATCTCATGGTTTTTTGCAAGTTGATTGATTGATTTCAGGTTACAAGCCTCAGAGGAGTTGTGGATCAAGTTTGACTCCACCACATTTCCAAAAAACATCTAGACATTGTCCCTCGGTACCACACAGAAGAGTTCCTTGGTTGATCTTTTGGCAACAAATTTCCTTATCCTTGCTCTTTCTCTCTTATATAAAAAAAAGCTTCTTCTTGGTTACTTTGTTTTGGATAACTTTCAGATCTGATCTACTTGATTTTCTTATCAAAAATCAGATCTGAAAATTATATGCATAGATCCATTATATTTCAAATTTTCATTTCATAGTTTGGGTCTTGCTTGAAAAGAGTCATTAAATAATTTTTGCAAGTTAAATTCTTAGGATTGTTTAAGGATTTATTTTCCTAAAGTTTTTTACAATGTTCCCCCAAGTTTCTGGGACGCAAGAGCGGGGAAACGCACATTGGGGACATGTGGAGACCACCCCCAAATTTTAGCGAAATTCGGGGGTACGGGGGGCCGTCCAGGTCATAATAAAAATTATAAAAAATAATGTTATAAATTATTAAATCCCAGCAATAACAGTTCAACGATTCATCCCATGTAAATCACTAAAAGTAAATAATAAATACTAAATTCATCATTGTGCAATGTAAATTAGAATGTAACAAATTAATAATACAAACCCGTTACACAATTCATCATGATCGTTTTCAAATTTGTCATTTGAATCTTGATATTCATATTTCTAATTTCGCTCATTCTAATTGAAATATTGAATTAGTGATATTGCATGCTAAAATAGTAAAATAGTAAATTACTAACGACTAAGTCTGAAATAGAGACTAAAACAACAATTAAAATTAAAATTTTGAATTTTTAAACTGAAATTGGGAAAATCATGGGGTCGTCTAGGAGCCCCCTAGTTTCGAGAGGGAGCATGTGGGAGCCCCCCTTCACCGGAGCAGGCTACAGAACATGGGGACGCGCTCCCTTATGTGTTTCCGAGAGTTTCCTAATTTTGGGTACGTTGGGAAACGTTTCATCAGGAGTCCCCAAGTCCCCGGAGCGCAGGGAGCGAGGGCGGCGCGCCCCCGACCTTGGGGACGACTCCCCATGGAACATTGGTTTTTTAAAGCTTACATCAAGCATCTTAGTGCTTCATTGGCTGCCTTTTAAAAGCTGTCCAAGACCCTAAGAGGGTGGCTTTTTAGCCATTCCATCTTAGTTCAATTTTGCAGTTAAATAGTCTTTTTTAACTTAGATTTTTTAATATTTTTTGTTTTTTCCCAAAACACTTTTAAAGTGGTTTTGGGCACTTTTTGGATTAATAAAATTCGCCGGTTTTTGTACTGTTACAGCAGGTTAAAGGTTCTTATGCACATATTTCGACCATTTAGGATGATCCAAAACTTCCTTTGAACCTCACTTCTCCCCCATTACTTTGCCTCTATCATTGTAACCTCTTTTCTCCAGATCTGTAAGGAGAAAGAGGAGTTCTTTATTTCCAGTTGAGCATTGTAATTTGGTAATAAAAAGTATTTTGGAAGTAAGCTCACAGAGCTTGCATCTCATCCCCCCAAGGGGGGATTGGTGTCAGCCCAAATTTTTGTGATTGTAGTCATTTTCAAAAACTTTAACAAATTTTCACATTAGATTAGATTAATTTAAAACCAACCAAGTAGAATAAAATTTAACATCGTGGTCCAATCCAAATATTGGGCCATTGACACTCTTAGGACGTAGGAACATTTTTGTTTTCATTTTTTGTAGACCATATACCATTTTCACTACAATATTGTTTATCTTTTGCAAGAAAGTAATCCGGATACTAACCCACTACCTCGGTAGTGTAGTAATTAGAAAACATTTACTTTTTCAGTTCTCTACAATCAGAACACCCCCTTGCTTTCCCGAAGTAAGGTTTCGGGACAAGGGCTTGCCCAAGTACTGGCCCGAAAAGAGACTCTTGGGGCATAAAAAAGTAAAATTTGTGTTCAAAAATATTTTAAAATAAACAAGGCTTTGTCCTGAGTATGCTCTGGATCACTGCAGCTATGTCTGAACATGCTAATCAAACCAGAAAGGGGCTTGGCTATTAGTAATTCGTCTAACACTACCCAATAAACCACCCATATACAAAAATCCAGCATATCGATTTTTCTGGCATAGTGTGGCCAAATTTCTCAAAGGAAGCGGGAAAGGAAGCGGGAACTACTGGGCAGCAACCTCGGGATATTGTTAGACTACACCCTCGTTTGGTGTAGTGTTGAAAACCTCCCAGAGACTCCAATCCAACCCACATTTCTGAGTGAGAAGCCACCTTGCCAGAATCTGGACATATTTCCAGTACCTTATGGTATATTGGAAATCCCCTCATCCATAATAAAAAACTCATTACCACATTAATTCAAAATTGACCAAGAACATTTGCACAACATTTTCATTTCCAACATTACAAACAGCATTACAATTTTGACTCCATTTTTCAGCACTGGTCTCTCTTGTTTATCATTGCAACTTATATTTAATTGTCATCATGTGTTGAATGAAACGACAATCATGTTTAATTTATATGTTGTTTAGATCTTTATGTTGTTATGCTTTCAAGTTATATTGCAAATCTCTTGTGTCAGTTTTGTCATTATAAAAAACTCCTAAACAACTAACTCATCCACCATAACTAGCTTAGCTTAACCAGCCTTAGCAATTTTAGGGTCCACCCCCCTTGGCTTCGTTAGGAGTTTGCCTAAACGAAGGAGTCAAGAATCAAGTGGCAGTACTTGACTCGAGGCTTGCCCCTGTTTCCGCCTGGTTTCACACCTGAGAAAACATGGCAGAAGTCTTCAAGCTGCTGGTGTGGCCTTAGGGGCAAGCCAGAGTCAAGTGCTGTCACCTGAAACTCGACTCCTCCATTTAGGCTTACACCTAGCGAAGCCAAGTGGGGTGGGCCCTAAAAAGTAAAAATAAAACTAAGGTGTCTAATCTATGAAAGACAAAACAACTAATCTAGGAGTTATAATATTTTTGTGAACCAAGATCAATGCACTATATATAAAGCAAATATCATTCATCACTTAACATCACCATGATTGTCATTTTAAAACATCCATCATCATTGAAAAATAAATAAGTAGACCAATGCTGCTAAATGGGGTCAGGAAAGTGCTTCGAACTGAAAAGACAATGTTGTGCAATTGTTCTTAGTTGATTTTATTATTAATGTGATAATGGATCTTTTTATTAAGGCTGGGGGATTCCCGATATACCAAAAGGCAATGGGAATATGTCCGGAATTCAACCAGGTCGCTTCTCACTCAGACATGTGGGCTGGATCGGAGTCTCAGGGAGATTCTCAACACTATACCAAACGAGGGTATAGTCTAACGGTTTCCAAGAGATCGCTACCCAGGGGCTCCTACGTCCTTTGAGAAATTTTCCCACCAAAGAAGAATAATCCATTGTGCCGGATTTTCACAAGTAGGTGGCTTATTGGGGTGTGATAGATCCCATTACTAGTCACTTATCCCTTTCTGATGTGTGTCAGCATGTTCAGACTACGTTGTAGTGACCATAGAGCATACGGGAAAAAGCCTTGGAAATTTTAAGTATTTTAGAACACAAATTTTACTTTTTTTGAGTCCCAAGAGTCTCTTTTCGGGCCAGTACTCGGGCAAGCCCTTATCTTGAAACCTTACTTCGGGAAAGCAAGGGGGTGTTTTGGATTGTAAAAAAAATGTGAAAATTGTAAAAAAGGTGACAAAACTATGTCGTGAGTGAACTCGTGGCCCGCCAATAGAACGGGCCAACGAGGTTAATTTTAAGCCCTAATTAATTTTTTTTAGTTGCCGAAAGAGAAAGAAAACTAAACTAAAAAAATCACGCCACGAAAATGATTCGACACGATTTCCCCTTGGGGGGATGGGGTGTGGGCGCTGGTTAGCCCACTTGCTCTCATTTACTATGTTTTTTACTAGTGAAGCACCACTCATCCCATACTCGTGGGTACTCGCGAGTCTGGACGAGTGGGCTCCCCAGCCGCCTAATCGCCACACACTCGCGAGAAGACTCGCAAGGTACGAATACTCGCGGAAAACCCATGACTCGACCGGACTAGGCAAATACTCGGGAGACTCGGCCGTGCAGAGAGATGGTTTCCCGCGAAAACTAGGGTAAGAAATTTTTGAATGGTTTTTTGCTGGGGCCCACTGTATGTGAGTTTGGAGGGAAAATCGACTATGCGGGAAGCTATAAACAGTCCCGACAGTCCACTCCTTTCACCATCAAAGTTCAAACTGTGAGTAGTTCTGTCGTGTTCTGGTCGTGGAGTTCCGACCCTAGTCGTGGAGTTCCGTTCCCTGGTTGTGGAGTTTCATTTATGGAGGAGGAGTTTTGTCGTGTTCTGATCATGGAGGAGGAGTTCCAGTCGTGTTTTGTCGTGGAGGAGTTTGAGGCAGCGCCGTAAGCTGCTGCTCAAGCCGTAAGTTCCTGCTTCGAGTTCGGGTTTGCGGAGCACGGGAGGACGTTGCTGCTCGAGCCTGCCAGGTTAGTATATTTTTTTATTTTTTTTAATATTATCAAATGTTATTTTATTTTTTTTAATATTATCAAATGTTATTTTATTTTATATAGTTTAAAGTTTATTTAGGTTATATATTTAAAGTTTATTGATTTACTTTAGTTTATTTTAAAATTTCAATAATTCATTTTATTTTTTTATAAATCACATATTTTTGTTTTATATAGTTTAAAGTTTATTTATGTTATATATTTAAAGTTTATAGATTTACTTTAGTTTATTTAAAAATTTCAGTAATTCATTTTTATTTTTTTATAAATCACATATATATAATTTTCTTTATTTTAGTTTATTTAAAAAATTCAATTGATTCAATCACAACATGTTTAAAAAAAAAACAATGATTTAGCAAATAAATAAATAAAATAAATCCAAATTACAATTTCTCTTTTTTTGCAATCCAGATTCCATGGCACCTAAGGCGAAAAGGCCTTTTGATCCGGCATGGAAATATTGTGCCATAGTGAATCCTAATGAAGACCAAAGGGTCATTTGCAACTTCTGCACCTCTCAAATGTCTAGGGGCATAAACAGGATGAAATATCATCTAGCAAGAATTGTTTGCAAAGATGTGGCGGTTTGTGAGAAATGCCCTGATGAAGTCACTGCAGAAATGGTAGCTGCTTTGGATGCCATTAGAGAACAATGTGAAAAAAGGGCAAGATACAAGTTTGAAACTTCCATGATAGGTAGATCTACCATGGCACCACCGAATGCAAGTCCAAGTACCGGAGGGTCCACTTCAACTGCTGCAGTGAATAGAAGTGTAACTTCTTCTTTCTTCCTTCCTCGCACAACTCCAGGATCTCAGACATCCTTGGAGAGCTTCAATGAAAAGAAGAGGAAAGAGGCAGATATGGCAGTGAGGAGGTTTTGGTACCATAATAGCCTTTCATTCAACTATGCAAAGTCTTATTTTTATCAGCCCATGGTAGATGCCATTGCAGCTGCTGGCACTAGATACAAAGCCCCCTCCTATAATGCACTTAGGGGGGAAAACTAGATGAGGAGCTCGAGTGTGTTAAGGAACAATTGGAGAGCATTAAAAGCTCATGGAAATTTACAGGTTGCACAATTTTGTCTGATGGGTGGACAGATCAAAGCGGCAAAACAACCATCAATTTTGTTATAGCTTGCCCTAAAGGAACCATGTTCCTAAGATCCATTGATGCATCCTCGCATGTAAAGGATGCAAATCTAAATTTTATCACTATTGTCTGATGTTGTGGAGGAAGTCAGGGTAACAAATGTTGTCCAGGTAGTCACGGACAACGCTGCAAATTATGTAGCAGCTGGAAGGTTGCTTTCTGCAAAATACCCCACCATTTTTTGGACTCCGTGTGCTGCCCATTGCATAGACTTGATGCTGGAGGACATTGCGAAGATGGAATAGGTGCAAGTAGTTGTGCAAGAGTGCAAACAAATAACCAAATTCATTTATAACCATGCTTGGGTGTTGAGCCTTATGAGGGGATACGCACAGGGTGAACTGAGTCACCCTGCTATCACAAGGTTTGCCACAACCTTTCTTTCCCTCCAAATCCTTCTGAATGAGTACCAAGCTTTGAGACGGATGGTTTGTAGCCAGGAATGGATATTTTGGAATGATAGCACAAAGCCAGATGTAGTTGCTGTGAAGTTGTATCTCTTAGGAGATGGTCTGTGGGAGAAAGTCGCTGAGATTGTCAGCTTCACTAAGCCACTTGTAAAAGTCTTGAGGATCATGGATGGAGAGAAACCTGTAATGGGATACATCTATGAGGGCATGGATAGGGCCAAAGAGGCCATCAAGACTTTCTATAAGGGGAATTCATCAAAATATCTCCCTATATGGCAAATTATTGATTCCAGGTGGGACAGACAGCTAAATTCACCATTGCATGCAACTGGAGCCTATCTCAATCCAATCTTATTCTATCCTCTAGATTCTAGCATTCATAGAGATCAGGAGGTGATGAGAGGTGTCATGATATGCATTGAGAAGATGTTCCTGAATCCAGAAATTCAGGACAAAATCAACATGCAACGTGATATGTACTAAGAAGCAGCTAACATGTTTGGATTCAATTCAACCCAACGACTCAAGGACAAGAAAATGCCATGTAAGATTCAATTTGTAAAAACTAAATTTTTAGACTTGCAACTTAGCTTATAAATTTGTTAGTTCTCTTTTTTCAATTTTGGCATTGCAAAACTTGTAATCATTGTTGTTTTTATCTTTTGCAGCCCATTGGTGGATAGATTGTGGCTCTGAAGCACCACAATTACAAGAATTCGCCATCAGAGTTCTGAGCCAACCCTGCAGCGCTTCAAGATGTGAGCGCAATTGGTCGGTATTTGAGCACATCCACAGCAAAAAGAGGAACAGGTTGGAGCTTGAGAGGTTGGAAAAGTTGGTTTTCATCTACTACAACCTTCGGATGCTCACAAAGCAAATGCAACCGAAGGACCTAGATCCAATTTTATTGGATGATATTGATTTAGCGTCTGAGTGGGTTGTGGAGGAGGAGTTCCCTGATGATTTGGCTTGGCTTGATGAGGAGACTCAAGATCCCTCTAGTCTGCCATCTCAAATGGAAACTCCGAATACACCTGCTTCACAGTTGCTTGAGTCTGTCGATGTTGGCACTAGCTCCTCGATGACTTATTGTAGGCGTACTCGTGGTTAGGCATGAGACTCGAGTACATGGAGACATTGTCTATTTTGGTTTTCTATTTCTGTTATGAGACTATATTTTGAACTTGCACCAATCTGATTTTTAAATCAGTATGGTTATGATTTTGGTTTATGGACACTATGGTTTATGAGCATCGTTTATGGTTATGATTTAAGGTTTATGAACACTATGGTTTATGATCACTTTATGGTTTATGAACACTGTGGTTTAAAATCACTTTATGGTTTATGATCACTATTTAAATTTTTGTATACAAAAATTGATTGTCTTATGTCGTATAATCATAGTTTATGAGACAATGTTATGAATTATTGCATAAATTGTAGTTTTATAGCTTATATGGATTGGAAATGCTTTTAAACTCTTTTTTATGCAAAAAATGTACAATATTTTTTATTTTTTTCCTATTTGTCGAGTCTGTCCCGAGTCTACGAGTCATATGCCAACCGAGTATTTGCCGAGTCCGAGTCATGCAACATTGTTTTTTACAATGCGAAAGAAGTGCCCCAGTCTTTTCAAAATGACTCGGTGGCTAACAACAACAGAAGGAAAAAGTAACCGGTTTTGAGAAATAAGGTTCTAGGTGCTCCGGATGACCTGAATCTTCAAAATTTTGCCAACATTTCCTCCTACCTGTTCATCAATTGCTGCAAACCAGAAAGCAAACATTAGTAAAAGATGCCCAAAAACACTTTAAGAGTGTATTTGGGACACCTGCTAAAAACCCAAAAAAAAATCTATGTAAAAATGCGAAAAATAACTAAGTGAGACAAGCTGTAAAGCTTGTCTCCTTAGGATCTTTGCAGACTTAAGGAGCTGCAAATTTTAAGTTCGTAGGACAGCCACATAAACTTTTAAAATCAAATCTAAGTACTACTTTTCAAACTTTTAAAATTTAACAACTTTTGAGAAGTAAAGAAAAGTAGAATGCTTGATAGCAAGAGATCTAATCCATTGAGGATGAATACTTTGTAAATGAACTAGACTAGATTTCTAAGAGTAATATGTCAGAATGTAAACTTCAAAATGCACACCAATATTACTCTTTGTTTGTAACCAGTAACCAAAAGAAAATGTATTAAGAAAGGAGGAGGAGAAATGGAGAGTTTTATCAGTTTATCAATTTTTTCCTTGAAGAAGCCTTGGATCCTTCTTGGTGGTGCGCTGAGGGACTGTATCTGCAAAAGAAGTTAGAGAAGTAGAAGAAACAAGCAAGATCTCTCACCTATCCACTTGAACCAACCTGCAAAACACATCAACTTGAAACACAAAGATCAAATCTAGAAAAATACATAGAAGAAATAAAAGAAAATGCTCATAAACAAATGACACATCTAAATCAGATCTCTACATATACATAGATAAGAGATTAAACAATAAACAAATTACTTAACCTCCCTTATAAATCAGTACTGATCCTTCCCAAAGCTAGATTTGATGCAAAGATAAACAAATAGCATAAATACAGGTTACCTCGGTTTAAATCAAGACATCCATCCACTCATAAGAAGCCCAAAACCATGACTGACCTCCAAAGTCTCCTTATTTCATTAAACAAAATGACAAGTACAAAATCAAATTACAAATGCAAGCTCTAACTCCTAAACTCCAACTAGAGAAAAATGGAGAGGGCAGCCACAATTTATAGAATGAGCAAGTGAGGGAATGCGCCCAAGTGAAGGAGAGAGTAGTGGAGTGAGTGGCATAACTCGTGGAGTATTATGGGCTGCAATCTCCACGCATTGGGCTGTCCAAACAGCTACAAACCAGCCCAAGTGACAGCTCAACAAATGGGCTTCACACTTCCCCAATTCGTGGGGCCCCATTCTAGCAAATGCACCCAAGCTGAGGGAGGAATGTGCCTAGCTTCATGGGCATGTGATTCCTCAATTGTAGCTGCCCATAAACACTTGCAAATCAGCCAAAATCACTCCTAAAACATGGCTGATTTAATTCTTCTCCATTTTTTGAATTTTATTTTCTTCTTTCACTCCATTTTTCTTTTTTTTTTTTGGAATTTTTGAGAAAAGTGAAAAATAAATGCCTCAACCACTATAGAAAGTGGGTTTTGGGGTATGGTGGGTGCTCTGGGTTAGAAAAAGAACACCCCCCATGGTAAAAACGACCCTAGACCACACTTCTATGCCAATTACAAATATTTTAATTAAACCATTAAAAAATGGCTCAATTACGGAAAAAACTTTTTTCGCTGAAACATAAAAAAAAAACATAGGGGGACTTAGCACATAACCATATGACTCCAAAATAATGTCTAGCATGTTCATATACATTGACCCGTGGACTTTAACAACCCCCTAAGGTCCATTAACCTCACCAGGCATTCCAGCTTTGGAGGAGCAGGAGAAAAACTCAAAAATTATGTTATGCAAAGTTGCAAGACATAATTAACAAGTGAAAAAACTCATTGAAATACCCCACTTGGTCAAAAATTCCTAGGGAACCAAGTCCTTTACAAAAAATACCATGCTAGTACATTTTATTACAAACCCCGCAGGGCATGGACATGTAGAAAATAAAAATAAAAAGGAGGCCCTTAAAGAGGCCAGCTGATCATTAAATCATCAAAAATGAAAATGTCATATGTTCAACTTTGCCCGCTCGCTTGATAATCCAACCAAGTACAACTTAGTTGGCAACAACCCCCAATGACACACTTTGTGGCTTGAAGATTTCTATCGCGTTTACCCCAGGTGTGTTTTCCGACGGCAACAAGACCATATTAAAGATGCAACATTATTGTGTGAGTTCTTGGATTCCTTCATCAGAGATATTGGTTTGGAGCATGTTGTCCAAATCATAACAGATAATGCGGTTAATTATGTGGCTGCCAGCAAGATGCTAATGGAGAGGCATCCCTCCCTGTTTTGGACTCAATGTGCGGCCCATTGCATCAATTAGAAGCTTGAGGATATGGGAAAAATACCCTTCATCAAGGAGGTTGTTGATCAGGCTAGGAGCATCACAAAATTCATATATAACCATGCATTTGTTCTTAGTTTCATGAGGAGATTCACCAAAAACAGGGAGTTGTTGCGTCCTACAATCACACATTTTCCCAGTAGCTTCATCTCTCTTCAATCTATTCTCCAATGTAAGTTTGAGTTGAAGCAGATGTATGTCTGTGATGAGTGGTGTGATTGCATATTCAGCAAAAGACAAGATGGGACAGCCATTGCTAAACTAGTGTACACAGATTCCTTTTGGGATGGAATGCTAGAAGTGTGCACAATTAGTGAACCATTGGAAAAAGGTTCTTCGCTTCGTAAATGGAGAGAAGCCCGCAATGGGCTACTTGTATGAGGCCATGGATAGGGCCAAAGAGACTATTCGATCTTATTATGTGGGCAAGAGCACCCCCGAACATACTAGATACATGATGATTTGGGATTTGATTGATAGTTGGACAAGGATGCTACATCGGCCCATTCATGCAGCAGCCCTTTTCCTCAACCCCTCCTATGCTTACTCATCCAACATTGATTTTGATGGTGAGGTGATGGAAGGGATCTTGACATGTCTTGAGAGAATGGTACTTGATGACGATACTCGCAGGACTATTAGTGTGGAGATGGAGATGTATCGAGATGCTAGCGAACTATTTGGCTTCGTCGATGTTGTTGCCAATAAGAGCATTTTGATGCCACGTAAGCCATTATAATTTCAAGTTAAATTGTTAATTATCTGTTTTATAATTTATTTGAAAGATGGATTATGTTTTGATGAAAAGAAATTTAAGTCTTTTTTTCTTATTTGTAATTTTTATAGATGTTTGGTGGCGAAATTATGGTGCAATTGCACCGAATTAGGGAATTTTACCATTCGTGTCCTTTGCCAAACATGTAGCACTTCAGGATGCGAGCGCAATTGGAGTGTGTTTGAAAAGCTACACTCAAAAAAGTGCAACAGGTTAGACTTAGAACTTCAACTAACTCATTACAAGTATTTATGACTCATTAAATTTATTTATGGCCCTCTTACAGGTTGGACTTTCCACCGCTCAATGATTTGGTATATGTCCACTACAATATTCAATTGTGGATGAAGCAATTGGATAAGGTGCCTGATGTGGAAGCCATTTCCTTGGACAATATTAACATATTGTCTGAGTGGGGGTCAAGTATGAGGGCCCTGTTATCACACAACTTGTAGTTGCCCCTAGTGGTATCCCATCCGGGACGGTAGAGGAGATAGGCAACTAAAGAGGTGACCCAAGAGATGCCATGGTTCCCAATGCAAGGTGGGAGTCACGTCAACCGAGGCACTCTTCGCTTTAAGTCAAGGTGAAACAAGACCTAGGGGGAGACCCTATAACCAATCTCAGTTGATTGGACCCAAACAAAGGTTTCTAAGGATAAGTAAGTGAAGAGTTACGGAAACCAATGCAAGGTTGAGTGGACCTAGATGTTAAAGTATGGTTGAAGGTGGTTTGGGAGATTGTTAGTGTTTCAACCGATGTATGATTTAGGCCACATAATTAGGTATAATGATAAGGTACATCACCATATGCTACACAAGTGGATCCTACTTTCTTGGGATGTGTGAAATGGCTTTAAGTGGACCCACAAGGTGAAGCTAAGCGATGAAATTGGTACTAGAGGTTATGTAATGAGTAGCTCTATGGATCTAAGTTAATTTTAGGAGTACCCATGTACCGGATCTAAGGTTTGACACAATTTCCAAGGAGTGCGACTTGCTTTGAGGAGGACTAGTGCCTCGTTGGATGGGCTAATGGGGTCAAAAGGTATGTCAAAGTGTAGATCGGGACACCTAGGAGCCAAGTCAAGTGGGCTAATTGAAATAAAATGGTTGGATCTTGCTAGATCTAGGTTTTCATGAAATGACCCTAAGTGGACCACAATTCCTTGAAACAAGGAATGCTACCCCCAAGGGAGATCGTCACAAAATGATACTCTAGACCTAGGTTTCAGGGTATGGTCGTTCCAAATCCATAAAAATCTCAACCACCCACTTCCTCAAAGTGGGCAAACTCACTCACCCAAGGGAGTGCGACCTTGCTCAAGGAGGGCTAAAAGAGGTGTTAAGTGGACCAAATCAAGTCCAATGGCCACCAAACTGTAGATCCAAGTAGCTTATGCACGGATCTATGTGGATCTAGAAAATCATGTCAATCCAAGGGTTAGATCTTACTAGACCTGAGTTTTAAGGTGCCAAGAAATTCAAAAGGGGCTTTTAATCCCTCAAAATGTGGAATGACGCCCACAAGGTCGAAATCACCAAAGTAAAAGTCTGGGGGGTAGGTTATCAAATGTGTAGATTACAAATCAAGCGGGATCTCACCTACCCATGTGCTAGATCTAACCCAACAAGCCTCTCTAAGGAAGTGCGATTTGGTTCAAGAGGGCTATATTGCCTTGAAAAGTGTGTCAATTTTAACCCAATCACCACCAAACTATAGATCCAACTAGGGTTGGATGCTATAGAGGTGGGTTCTTAAGATCTTTTCAAAAGCAAGGCTAGATCTAAGTAGATCTAAGAAATACCAGAATTGGGGTTTTAATTAATTAGGGTTTGTGACCAATGAAGATAGAATGGATGAAAGAGGCACATACCTTGTAGATCTTACTTCAATTGCTTGTGGCCACCTTGCAAATTGATAGCATTCTCCTATGTGTATATTCAAGAATGAGATCCAAGAGCTCCAACCAAAACGTCCTCCTCCAAGATAGCCAAATCGTCCTCTTCTTACAAGACAAGATCAAAGAAACAAGTCAAGTAAGATGATTATGAAAATGATAGAAAGATGTAATAGAAAGCATCAACTATGTCACAAAGATACAATAATGATACTCCCTGTCACAAGATCAACCCAAGAGAGAATATGTGGATCCCTCCAACAATAACCCTCAAGAAATCGCCCTCCTCTCCACCAATTCGACTTTCCTGCAAGAAAACTAGTAGAAGCACCAAAATCCAAAATGATACATAGAAGAGATACTGTATACTCAATATGCAAGAAAATCCACAAGACAAGAGAGATATGCTCCACAAAGAAATGTTCTATTCCAATATTCCAGAGCTCCAGAGGTGAGCTATACAATAGGGGGTCTCCTCCTTATATAGGATAATAAAGACCAAAACCCTATACCACTCTACAATACTACATCAAATGAGTGGTTAAGATTAAAAGATCTCAATATACAATCAATGGCTAAGATGAACCATAATAACATATCACATGGATCACCCAATATAATGATGATGTCATAGTATAAAATAATCATGGAGGGTGACGTCATCCACTAGAGGGGGTAAAAGTACCAAAAATCCACCTCGTGATGACTAGGACATGACATAATAAGCACATGGTGGGGCTAGGAGGCATCAATCCTTACTAGCTCATCCCCAATACACAATAAAAATAATAAAATATGTCCAAGATAATATAAATGATCAAATCTGTCCTCAAAATCTGTGACAGACAAGCAGTAAAAGACCTCCTGCGATCGCTGTGGGCCTACCCACATGGTGAAAACTAGCTGGAAGATAGTGGGATCACCCTGGAAGACCTCTGTGAAAAACAATGCCAAAACTTTGCCTCAATTGCCCAAATCGAATTCCTCAGTGACCACTTTATCCCATTTTTTAAATGCCTCGGTAACTGTGAAAGTGCCAAAACTTCCTCCTAGGGCATCTGCGTTGTCCAACTGAGCCCACCAGGCTCTCCAGAAGGGGGGGTAAATGGTAAAAACAAGTGGTTGGGCCACCCCCTCCTCATACAGCGCCCTAGGTGAACTGGCCTCTCCTGGCCCCTGCTGCTCAGGCTGGGAAATCAGCCCCAAATCTGGTCAACAAGTGTAAAAATGCACCAATCACTATCAGAAGTGCCCGGAACTGAAAGATAAGTGTCTCATTGGATCCAGAAGACCCAAATCCACTAGGAATGTGTACTCATACACCATGGGTTTCCCTAATGGGCCGGTTGTAGGGTCCACCATATATGGATAATGCATAATCTGCTGATCTGAAGTAATAATAAAACCTGTTGAACTGCATCAATCATCATCTGAACCATCTGTCCATCATATGATATCATCATCAAGTATGTGGGACCATCAATCATCATCAATAGGTATATATATATGGCCCCCATCATCACGAATCCCAATAATATACAACCAAGGATAAATCACATCAGTAGACTAAGACATGCTTCTCTTTAGCATACTCTTGCTCAATGTCCATTTCTTTCAAATCTTGAACATCCTTGCATAGATCCTTACTTAAATCTAGAAGCAATCTTCTAGCTATTACACATTAAAGGAATTTAAATAACTTGGTTAATTAGCAATGTTATATTCATTCTCACACACTTACGTTATATTCATTCATACTACCCATCCATCTAATATCGTTCTAACCCCAAGATCCCTACAACTATCTCTAATATCATGCAACCTTGCTTCAATGCAAGCCTTGTCATCAGCCAATCATCAATGCTCATTTTGTAGTAATTAAGAGGTGTATATTTGGTGCATGGTTTACTAAGCTACCAATCATCTCCTTACATGAAGAAGACCTACATGAATTAAATGCTATGCTAGTTCCAAACTGAAATCAACCACCTAGTGCATCAACTAGTGTGTTAGGATATTTAGACACTTAGGAGTTAGTTAATATCAGCTTGGTCTAATGTGTCTTTGGATAAAGTGTCTTTATTTCATATCCATTTTTACTTTTGTAATCTGAAGATCACAACATGTTTTAGACAAAAGTGACCAAATGATTCATATTCTCCTTGAAAAAAATCCATATATTGATATGTGGCTTCACACCCAATTGGTTCATGATCTCTATTTAAAGAGCATGAAATCTCATTTGTTGATGATCAATTGTGAGAAACTCATATGTAAAATATTTTTCTTTTGCATTAGTATTACCTCAGGTGGCCATGTTGGTTGGGGCTGTCAACGTTTCCCTCTCTAAGGGTTTTAACCACATAATACATTGGCATGCCAATCTATGAACCATTTCATGTAGAAGATACCAAGGAACCAATGAATAAACAGATAATATTGGGAATTGTGCTATTTTGTCTAATTTCTTAGCATCTGTTAAAGATAAATTTAAATAAGAGAAAATTGATGAAGTCTGGAAAATGAATTTTGATGGGGCTCACTCAAGATCAAGTAAAGGGGCAGGAATAATCATTACTTCACCAACCAAGCAAACTTTTAACTTTGCTTTTAGATTGGAATTTGACACATCAAACAATGTGGCAAAGTATGAGGCACTTTTACTAGGAATGGGAGTTGCTAAGGATATGGGGATCAAAATTTAAAACATCAAGGGTGATTCTGACTTAGTGGTCCTTCAAGTGAAAAAGAAGTTTGCATGTAAGAGTGAAAGGTTGAAAAGATACAAAAATGCAGTCTAGGATACCATGGAGTTCTTTGATGCATTAGATCTTATAGTAGTTCCTAGAAAAGAAAACAGTTTAGAAGATAAATTGGCAGTGGTAGCTTCTAGTTTTCAGCCTACAGAGAAGTTGATGAATGGTGAACACAAATATGAAATCAATTTTAGACCATCAGTTCCGAATAATGTGGATCATTGGCAAGTTTTCAGAAATGATGAGCAGATCTTACGGTTTATTCATAATGTGAAAGAATTTTCAGATTTTCATGTCAGTTATCGGGAAGAAGGGAAGGAGTACATGGAAGAAGAGGATCAGACAAAGAATCCAGTTACTAAAGGGCTTATTGCCTCAGAGCAGATCTTTGATAGACAGGACAGGAAAAAAACTAAAAAAGAAGCAATAAGGCCTGGTGTTTAAATTGAAGTAAACATTGGAACGGATAAAGAACCCAGAATGATAAAAATTGGAAAAGGAACTTCAGAAAAAGAAAGGAAAAATTTAATAAGTCTTGTGCAAGAGTAAAGTATGTGTTCACTTTTACTTATGATGTGCTTAAATCCTATCGGGAAGATGTCATTCAGTATACCATCCCTCTTAAACAAGATGCCAAGCCTTTTCGACAAAAGTTAAGTCAAATAAATCTTAAGTTGGCCCCCATGGTGCGGAGAGAGCCTCAGAAGATGTTAGCCGTCAGTATCATTGCACCAACTAGACACTCACCATGGTGTTCCAACTTAGTTCTTGTCCGGAAAAAAATGGAGAGATAAGACTATGTGTCGATTTCAAGAATCTAAATGTTTCGTGTGAAAAAGATAATTATCCTCTCCCTAACATGGAAACTTTGCTACAAAGGGTTACGGGATTAGGAATGTTGTCTATGTTAGATGGGTTTTCTGACTATAATCAAGATGACTTGACTGTATTTTCTAAGAATAGATCAGATCACATAAGTCATTTGAGGCAAGTCTTTGAAAGATGTCGCAAGTATGGCATCTCCCTCAATCCGGCTAAATCAGTGTTTGGTGTTGATGAAGGGAAATTGTTGGGCCATATTATTTCAAAGGATGGGATAAGGATTGATCCCCAGAGAGTTGAAGCAATCAAGAAGATCCCCTTACCCCAAAAGAAAAAGGTCCTCCAATCCTTCTTTGGTCAGATTAATTTTATTAGAAGATTCATCCCAAACCTAGCCGAGGCAATTAGGCCCATGCAAAAGCTCCTAAAGAAAGACGTTGAGTTTGAATGGGAAAATTGTTAAGATTCAATATGCTAAGACAGAAAATATCAGCATTACATTCCATTTCACAATAATAGCATATACAGGATCACTGAAAGAACAACAAGCACAGCATAAATACAAGAGACACAGATTTATCCTGGGAAACCCTCATGGGGAAGAAAACCCAGCAAAGCTTCCTCAATATAGATGACCAGCAAATACAAAGATGTAATCCACAACCATGAGCTCCTTCTCCTCCACAGCAGATCTCTCTCTCACTTATGTGCTATTCACAAGTGAGTGTGTGTGTTAAATGAGGAACACACCTCCTCTATTTATACACATCTCCGACTTGTCTTTTATATTAACTAGGTCGGCCCAACCTTAACCACTGGGTTAAACTGTTGCACAAAATTGCAAGTAGTCAGCACTCCCCGGTGTATTGTGACAAGGGACTAATCGCCTCTTGTGGATCCTTGAAATCTGGCGATGGTGAGTTTACCAATCACCTGCGAGTTTTGGTGTAACGGCAGCCGTATTACCAACAATTGGTATCAGAGCTAGAGGTCACGAGTTCGATACACACTCAGCTCACGCTGAGGGGGAGATTGTTGCACAAAATTGCAAGTAGTCAGCGCTCCCCGTTGTATCGTGACAAGGGACTAATCGCCTCTCGTGGATCCTTGAAATCTGGCGATGGTGAGTTTACCAATCACCTGCGAGTTTTGGTGTAACGGCAGCCGTACTACCAACAATTGGTATCAGAGCGGGTCCTTCACAGAAAGCCTTACCAGCTTGAAGTAGATCCTTGACACACCATGGGGTTCTCAGTGAATGGATTGTCTTGTGGGACAAATTACTTGATTTGGAAAATAAGAATGCAAGGTTATCTTGAAGCAGAAGGCAGTGGAGTATGGCAGTCAGTGCTTACTGGGTACAATCATCCGAAGAAAGTGAAAACAACAGCTCAGAAGGAAGCAAGGAAAAATAATTCAATGGCTATGGACTCCATTCTTGAAGGCTTATCAGATTCCATAAAAGAGAAGATTGGAAAGTGCAACACTGCTAAGGAACTATGGCTCAAAATAGAACATCTCTACTCCTCTAAGGAACATGAAGAAGAAGTTATGAAACTCATGACTGCAGATCTGACAGATCTCCAAAAGAAGAAAATAGGAAAGTGCAACTCAATTGAAGAATTGTCACTGAAGTTAGATCAACTCTACTCCATTGAAGAACAAAAAGCAGAAGACAACTCCATAGAAAGGTTAGTACAAGATCCAGGTAAGTATGAAGGTAAGTCTATTGAACACCCTGTTTGTAATGTTTTTGAAGAAATATGTCTGTCGGGTATAGAGGATAAGTGCTATTCAAAATTCATAGATTGTAATACATCAAAATGTGATGAATCTCAGTGTTTCTTGATAAATGATGGAAATGATTGTTTAAACAATGATATTACTAATGCTTTGCAAAAGGTTGAGAAACTTTGTGAACAGAACCAAGTATTGAAAGAGCAATTGGACAAATCTGAGAAGAGGAATCAAGAAGAATGTGAGAAGGCCACACAGACTATAATCAATCTAAATCTCCAAGTTGAAGAAGCTACCAAAATCAAAGAAGCCATATCCAACTCTCTGAAAGATCAACTTGAGAAGTATGCTACTGAAAACAAAAGACAATCAAAAGAAATTGACAAGCTTAGAAGACAGCTAGAAGATAAGGAGAAAGAATTGACTCGCAAACTTCAAGACAAAGATAGTGAGATCAGTACCTTACTTGAAAATTTTCAGAAGGAAAGTACCACCAATCAGAAAGGAGATTCAAGTGATAAAAAGGGAATTCAGTTCAGTCATGAGATTGAAGAGAAACTAAGAAGAAAACAAGAAAGTGAAATAAAATCCTTAAAGATAGAATTACGAAAGGTATGTCTGACAAATTTTGAATTTGAAAAGCAACTCACAGAGATCAGAAAAGAAAATCAAGTACTAAAAGGGCGACTGCAAAAATCTCATGAGGAAGATCAGAACCCAAAATGACAGATGGAAGACAGTATTATTGATCTGAAAAGCCAGGTAGAAGAAGTCAAGAAAATTGAAGAAGACCTAACAAGACAACTCCAAGAAAAGATAGAAATTTGTCAAAAGCAAGAATTGAAGATCCTCTCTCTAAAGGAAGATTTGAACAAGACAGCTGCTCAGTTGAAGACAAATTCAAAGATTGAAAAGAGCATTGAAGAAAGTGAAAGTTCCAGGGAAAAAGAAGAAAAGGCTAATAGTTATATAGATATTTTCAGTAGATCCCATGAACAGCAAGATTCAAGGAAGAATAGAAACAGAGAAGTTGCATCACAAAGAAGATCCTTTGCTCAGGGATATCCCATGATGTTCAGTGGTCACTGCTACAAGTGTAACAACTATGGTCACAAAGCCATCCATTGCAGAGCTCATGAAAGAATCACTCCAGAAAGAAATGAAGTTATGTTTTTTGTTCAATGTTATAATTGTTATCATTATGGTCATTTTGCAAAACATTGCAAGATGCAGGGAGAAGTTAAAGTTTGGAGAAGAAAGCAAGTTCAATCGAATGTCATGAACAACAATCAATCTACCACGGTATGGAGAAGAAAGTTAGTAGATTGCACCGTTGATCAGAACAGGAATGATGAAATTTTTGGAAAAAACCCAATACCATTTTGAAGACTATCGATCAAATTATGAAGTGTAAAAGGAGCTATGTACCTAAATATCTTGGATTGAGATCAACGATCACAGTTGGTTCCAGCATTCAAGCAACAACAGTACCCAGTGATAGGGGGAGCAGTATTGCTAACGAAAGTTCTCATTACCATTGATGCAAAAAGGAAGAGAAGTTGTTGACATGGGGAGCATGCCCTGAGGGGGAGCGTTACTTCAAGGTAGTATCCTTTGCCATTGATGCCAAAGGGGGAGAGAAGTTGTGAATAGGGGGAGCCTATTCTCAGGGGGAGCCTGAGTGTTGTCATCAATGACAAAGGGGGAGATTGTTGATTAAGTTGTCATTGATGCCAACAGTGCCTGGCCATTGATGCCAACAGTTGCGTCTTGGTGGCCCTTGTGGAGCCCCTGAGGGTTAGTGTTTGGTTTGAGGTTGTCTGTGTCAAGAGGAGACCTTTTGACTTTGTCCAAGCCCAAGCTTGAAGCCCTTGGAGGCCTTGGGACAATGGCAAAAGCCCTGGCTACCCTTGACTTGGTTAAGAGCCCTTAAGTTGTATCTTGGTCCCATTTAAATCCATTGTTGAGTCTGGTTGTCTTCAAGTCAATGATCTCTGAGTCCATTGTAATTGTAGTGGTCTTCTTGTTTGTTTTTGGATGGGTGATGTAGTAGCATAGCCCTTGTTTCCCATACGTAGATGGTTTGTGCTTTGGAGCATTTGGTGGAACCCTACACTTCTTTGGGATGGCCTCACACCCTTGCATATGATGGAGATTGGCATTTGCATATGTTGCTCATGGTTTTATTCAACCATGCTTTGATGAAGCCCATGTAGATGTGGATCTTGAAGACATGAAGACTTCTTGAAGATGGTTGAGATGCCCTTATGCCCCTTGCATAAAATAAGGTTTGGCATCTTACTCTTGGTGGTCATGATTTGATGCAAAGGATCATGGTTCTTTTGCTTTGGGCCTTGAAGCCCCACATACATAACCCTTTGACTTAATGAAGACCATGGTTACATATGGAGCTTGTAGCTTAGGATCCACACAATTGATGGCATGATCATATCCTTACATTTGGCTACACATTGACATAATGACCCACTTATATATTACTAATGACGTTGTGGGTTGATGGGGTATTGAAGCCCTTGGAGGTTTGGGTATGTTGGCTATTGAACAATATCATATAAACATGGTTATGATGAAGCAAACAAAATTAGAAGAAGCCCTTACTAAAATAATGATGATACTCCACCATTTAAATGGCTTGAAATATTTAAAATAATGGCATGACAAGTAATAAAAAAAAAAATTTAAACAAAATTAAAATTGGAAAGTCGGCCCCATAAATTAAATTAAAAAAAATTCAAATTAAAAATTATATACATTATTTATTGCAAGGTCGGCTCCATATTTTTTATGAAAAACTACTATAAATAACCCGTCAAACCTGTCATTTTGAGGAAAAATAATTTCGGATGAGCTCTGAATTTCGTGGGTAACTGAGGTAGCAGCAGTCAAGTGTGAATTTGGTGGACATAGCTCTGAGATTTTCAGACCTGATCTAAGGTAATGTTCTCTATAAAATTCGGTGATCTCTGAGGCAAGTTCGGTGATTAAAAAGGGGCAATCTACAGTAGCAGTACACAAGTTTTTGGTCGAAGTATGGATGATATCTGAGGCAGCCACAATAAAGTTTAAGCTCTGAAATTCGCATCACTCTAGCAGTCCACTGTAACAGCCACAAACTTTGATCATCTTTAGCTCTCAAATTCGTGTGAAGTAGCCCGAGGTAGCAGGCAATTAATGAAGATAAAAATTCGGAGGATATTGCTCTGAGATTTTTCGCTGGGCTGAGGTAAAAAAAAATAAAAATTCGGGTACACAGTGTATGAGGCAGCAGCAGTGAGAGACAGTCCTTAAAAATTTCAGTGGCAGCCCTTCCAATTTTTGTTCTGCTGTCCAATACTTGGGTGCAAGTCTCTGATGATTTTTCGGTGGAGAAGGAACTCGTGGACTAAGGAAAACTAACTGAGGAATTTCAGACTATTTAGGAGCAGCAAAAATATTTTAGCAACAGTCAAATTTTTGCTGGCAGTCCAATTCTTGGACGTGCTTGGGTTTGATTGGTTTGTTTTCTTACTAGCATTAGCAGCAGAGATCCGAATCTTCCACGAATCTTCCAAGTCTGCATTGAAGCATGAACAGTTCGAATTCATGAGAAGAACAGACCCGAACTTGAAGTAGCAACAACAAGGTCTGAAATTTGTGCAGCTGAAGCATACACAGTGATGAAATGTTGTGAGATATGCTAATAATGTTTAGTGATACAGTAATGCCTACACCTATGCTCAGCCAGTAATCTACACAGCAATGCATGCATGATAGTCTACAGTGATGCCTACACTTTGATGATATATTTTATCAAGTGATATGTTCAGTAGGATCAAGTGATATGTTCAGTAGATCAATATGCACAGTGATATGCTCAGATAATGTAGTGATGATAACTCAGTGATAATAGCAGATTGAAGTTGAATTTGTGTTGACAGGTCTGGACTGAAATGTCTGCTCTAAGTTTGATTTGACAGTACTTGATTATAAGTTAATTTGATTAAGTTGATTTATTGTTCAGCCAGAGTGAATTGACAAGTTAGTGCTGATTGAGTGTGTAAGTATCACTTGACAGTGATTTGACAAGTTGATTGCAAGAGCTTGTATTGACTGAGTTTCACATTCTAACCTTGTATGATTTGACAAGCTGTAAGTGTCTTGGATTGTATGACTAGCTGATAGCATTGACTAAAGTAGGGCATTGATTGAGTTGACAAGTTGTCATGACAATGTTGTAAGGATTAGTTATTCAAGTCAATTGACCCTACCCTCTATAATTGACCTAAGAATGATTAAGTATGAACTTTGATTGTTGACCCTGAGTTTGTCCATGTGTACGACTGGGGCTAGTTGATCCTACTTGGTTGAAGTTTGATTTAGTTGCTTGACTATCAAGTCTTGCTAAAAGTTGATTGTGGTAGAATCTTGTGTGAGGTCTGTCCGTATGTGAGTCTTACTTGATGAAGTTGATTAAAGGGAATGGATTAGTCCTAAAGATCAGATTGGCACAGTTTGGTACAGGTACATAAGAAACTTGGTACAGGTTCAATTGAGCAGAATTGGCACAGGTTGTCCTATGTGCAGTTGGTCTAACTCAGATTGGTTGAGTCGTATGAGCAGTTGGTTTGACCCAGGTGGTCTGGTACACAATTGGTTGAACTCAGATTGATTAATTCACATGATGTGAACAACAACTAGATTGGTACAGCTATTCACAAGTGAGTGTGTGTGTTAAATGAGGAACACACCTCCTCTATTTATACACATCTCTGACTTGTCTTTTATATTAACTAGGTTGGCCCCAACTTAACCACTGGGTTAAACACCCCATTACAATTGACTGGGCCGACCTCGGTGGTCTAATAACCCTTTGACCCACATAACATATACAGGGCCGACCCCCCCTAGGGAAGTCTAATACCCCAAGTTACCACATTCCAACAGAGGAATAAACTTCTCCGGATATACAATAAAGTCTTCACGGAGGAATGAAACATCTCCGGAATAATAAAGTACAAATATAATATTCTTAGAAGTTACAATATTTCAACAATCCCCCTTAACGAGAAGGATATTATAACAACATCTGCAGGAGCAAGGAGTCATCAACATCATACATGACACATCTATAAATCATTGGAAGCTTTCTCAACATCATCAGTAACTCAAGCAGTTACTGGAACATCTTCAATACTGGAACATCAACATCTTCAGTATTAAGTCTTCATCTTCTACGGCACTTGAACTACAGCAACATCAACATCAACATCTGGATCCTCACGATCATCAGTATCATCATCACAGGATCATCAGCATCATCATCACACAATCATCAACATCGTCATCATACGATCAGCATCTGGATCATCTTGATCTACAGCATCTGGATCATCTTGATCTACAACATCTGGATCATCTCGATCTACAACATCTGGATCATCATCATAGTAGCATACTCTACAATACACACGATCCAATTACAGGATGATCAATCCCACTCTCTTTAGGACATAGGTCCATGGATGATACAATCTAGATCAAGTTCCAGGATGATCAATCCTTATCACTTTAAGACAAGTCTCATGTCTAGGGACGATGCAATCCCATCACGTACATTTTGAACCAAGGGTCCAGGGACAATGCAGTCCTATCATCAATTTTCGGAGACAAATGTCTATGGATCAATTCTGGGACCGAAGCCTGGGGAAGATACAATCCCCATTCGTCCGCTAAGGACCCATTCTTGGAGACATCTGTCTACGGATCAATTCTGGGACCGAAGTCTGGGGAAGATACAATCCCCACTCGTCCGCTAAGGACCCATTCTCAAAGACATCTGTGTACGGATCAATTCTGGGACCAAAGTCTGAGGAAGATACAATCCCCACTCGTCCGCTAAGGACCCATTCTCGAAGACATCTGTCTACGGATCAATTCTGGGACTGAAGTCCGGGGAAGATACAATCCCCACTCATCCGCTAAGGACCCATTCTCGGAGATATCTGTCTACGGATCAATTCTGGGACCGAAGTCCAGGGAAGATACAATCCCCACTCGTCCGCTAAGGACCCATTCTCGAAGACATCTGTCTACGAATCAATTCTGGGACCGAAGTTCGGGGAAGATACAATCCCCACCTGTCCACTAAGGACTTCATTCTCGGAGACATCTGTCTACGGATCAATTCTGGGACCGAAGTCCGAGAAAGATACAAACCCCACCTGTCCACTAAGGACTTCATTCTCAAAGACATCTATCTATGGATCAATTCTGGGACTGAAGTCCGGGGAAGATACAATCCCCACCTGTCCACTAAGGACTTCATTCTCGAAGACATCTGTCTACGGATCAATTCTGGGACCGAAGTCCAGGGAAGATACAATCCCCACCTATCCACTAAGGACTTCATTCTCGAAGACACCTGTCTACGGATCAATTCGGGGACCGAAGTCCGGGGAAGATACAATCCCCTCTCGTCCACTAGGGACCACATTCTCGGAGACATATGTCTACGGATCCTTTTAGAACATGTGTTCAAGGATGATGCAATCCCTCTTCTTTCTCGGAGACATATGTCTGCGGATCCTTTTAGAACATGTGTTCAAGGATGATGCAATCCCGCTTCTTTCTCGGAGACATATGTCTGCGGATCCTTTTAGAACATGTGTTCAAGGATGATGCAATCCCCTCGTCAACTTAGACCCTGTCTAAGGACCATTCACCAACCTCACTGTCGGCATCACCAATATAGGTATCCATATCATCGACCTCACTATCGATGCAGGCAATCTCATCATCAGCGATCATATCACTCCCCCTTTCGAGGAGGGTCCTTCTGAACTACACCAAGCTTGTCTCGGAAATACTCAAACTTTACTCGAGACAGAGGTTTGATCAATATATCAGCAACTTGTTTGTCAGTGCTTACATACTCGAGCTTGATAGCTCCTTTCTGCACATAATACGGTATATAGAAATATCGGATCTTTATGTGCTTTGACTTATCATGGAACACTGGATTTTCTGTCATCTTGATACAACTCTGGTTGTCACACAGGATCTCAGTGGGTTCCATCTCTAAGTCAAAGAAACCAGATAATAACTTCTGAAGCCATATCGTTTCGCAATTAGCAGAGCAAGCAACTATACATTTCGCTTCGGTTGTGCTGAGAGCCACACTAGACTGCTTCCTGCTAAACCACGAGATCATGGCAGATCCAAGACAATAACATCCACCTGATGTACTCTTCCTGTCTGAGACACTTCCTGCCCAATCAGCATCTGAGTAGCCATGTAATCTGAAGTCATGATCTCCAAGAAAATATAGACCAAAATCTATCGTACCCTTTAGATACCTCATCACATGCTTTGCAGCTATAAAGTGAACTCTTCTAGGTTCCACTAGATACGGACTCAAGGTATTTACGGCAAAGCATATGTCTGGTATAGTATTTGTCAAATACATCAATGACCCAATAATCTGTCTGTATAGAGTCACATCCACTAACTCTGATGAGTCATCAGCTAACAGCTTCAAGTCGGAACCCATGAGAGTGGCCATGGTTGTACATTCCAACATATCAAATCTTCTCAAGATTTCCACAGCATACTTTCCCAGGTTGAGAAAGATTCCTTCTGGGCCTTGCCATACTTCCAGACCTAGGAAGTAATGCATCAATCTGAGATCTTTCATCTCAAATTCTGTAGCCATCTTCTTCTTGCTTTCCATGATCTATTTCACATTTCCTGTCAGAAAGAGATCATCCTCATACAATAATAGTATGACAAGTTCATCATCCATAACCTTAAGGTAAAGGTTAGGATCAGCTTTACTTCTGGTAAAGCCCAAGCTTTGTCAAGAAGCTGTCAATTCTCCCTCTGTGACTGAAAATCATTCACACTCTGCATTGAGTGATCTTCTGCATATCTATCCATGCCATCTCTCGTCAGATGGGTCTACTGATATGAGCCTCAATATCATTCGAACTCTGTGGTGAGTTCCTTCTTGCATCCATGTCATCTGTATATAGAAACCATCTTCAACCTTGTAGCAAAGGTTGAGATCCACATTACCCATGGTGATCATTGAGCTCATCAAATGATTATCGATCCTGAGTACCCATACAGAGCCTGATTCACACTTCTTCTTCAATTAGACCATTAAGAGAATGGTCTTATCTAGCCACTTGGAGCAAACATCTCATCATGATCCTCTTCCTCTTTCTAAGAGAATCTTCTATCCACGAGCTTGCTATAGTATGTTTGATTTGTAAGTCTTCTTGTTGAACATCCATCACTTGTTCAGTGTTCATCATTCTTCATGATCTTTCCTACAAATCAAAATTAAATACATGATTAGTAATACTTCATAATCATCAAATCATGTTGACATGATAACCTATTATGCATACAAATATGATTTTCATAGTTATGCAACAATCTTGACCAATACTTTGGCACAACACTTTTCCATATCCTGTATGCATACAGTGGCTATCTAGATGCCTTCCATCTCTACCAGAACATACTATCGAGAGCGTGCATAGCTCTCAGCATGTCAACAAAGAGGTTTCATTCTAGACAATCAACAATGGAATGTTTGTCCAACTTATCAATCATATGCATATTAGTGGTATACTGTTCAACGCTATATGAGTGTTTACACTCAGCATGATATATTCTAGAAATACAAATATGCATACAACCATTATAAGCAATATCATTTACTATTTCAGAGATTCAAATAAAAACTCAAATACTTATCTTTTATGTTTGTGTGGTTGCCTCCCGCTTGATCTTCTATATGTCTTTTGAACTTCTATTCATTTTGTACCACTGTGCATGCTCAAGTGTGCACTAGTGTCATCGTCATGATCTCATACACAAACATACATTCATTAGTATAATCTCAATATTATCAAAACATTATAATTCTAAATAATCTTGAATATGTATGGTCATGATCATTCAATACATGGGTATACTAAGATCCTAGCACAAAGTAGGATTCTAACTTGACATAGAAAAACATACCTGGATTAGTATACATGCTTAGTTATGTCTAACATACCCAAACAATATCTTTATTCTCTTCAATGATTTAGAGACCTTGTGCTAGTAACCTGCATACCTCATAAGTTAAGCATAGTAAAAATAAATCATACATACCTCGTAAGTAGAGCTTCTAAAGACTATGGATAAGTCTTTTGTCTTTATGTCATCATGGTCATAGAACTTGATTTGTCTTTCTTGATGTACCTGTCTTTTGTTAGCAGACAACATCATCCTCATACAACACTATAGGTGCTTTAGTACAATCATATAACTTTGATCAAAGAATGTCTTCTATCATTCATATTTTTACTAGGGTGATGAGACAATTCTAAGATTAATCAAGATTGTACTAACCTCAATAATATGAAGACAAGCATATTATAAACTTAATCATGAACAGATTTCAACACATACCTATATCTCCTCAAGTCATACCTGTCAGGGAATTCTTGTAGTCTTCTTATGTAAGGCCTTAGCCTCATCTCCCCTTGAAACTGAATCTAGAGCTCGATTAGGGTTTGTCAGAGAAACCCTAAAAATTCAAACTTTGACTTTCACACTTCTGAATGGATGAAAAGATGTGCCTTGCTGAGCTAATCAAACTAGTATACTTCAACTTTGAAATCTCCAAAATTTGACCCCTCAAAATTGCCTTTGAAACTTCTGGATCTTCTGGACAGGATCCTGAACTAGGGTTTGATGAAGCCCACCCTTCTGCCCAATCAAAAATTCCAACTTTTGCAGAAGCCCTAATTTTCCACATTTCCGATCAAAATCCCGAACTGGGGTTTGATCAAGCCCGATCTTCTACCCAACCAAAAAATTCGATCTTGGTCTCTAAATTTCGATTTTGATGAGTAGCATTCAGTCGTGAACTCCACTTCCAAAAATTCCAACTTTCTCCGAAACCCTAATTTTCCACAGCAGTGACGATTCAAGAATGAAGGTGCTCAAAATCCAAATCTGTTTTGACAGAAATATGCACCTGATTGTTTCTGGTGTAACTCCGAAATTACGAATCCACAGGGTCTGAAACTTCTTCTTGTGATAGCCCGACCTGTGCTCTTTCCAACCCCACAGGTCTAACCTCAATTGGATTCTCTGAGAGAGAGTTATGCCAAGTGTCGCAACGCGACCTATTTATGGGATAAAACAGGAGAGCGAACATGTACGGCGTTCCACGTGTCACTGGTTCAACTTCGGCCTCTGAAAAAGTTACCTGAGATAGTACAGTCCATGCAGTACCCGTCACTTTTTACAAAATTTCATTTCGAGCTTCCTAGCCCAAGTTATGACCTTTTTTCCTAGGTCACCTGATTATGACTGAGATCTGGAAGAGGCAGAAACCCTAACTTGTACTGATCATAACTCACAAAATACAACAAATCTAAGGGTGTCCATGGGACACAAGGTACATGGGGATGTTATCTACGACCTGTAAAGGTTTCAGATCCGGAAACATCACCAAATGGATTTATAGCGAAAGTGCCACGATGACTGGTTTTTGCTATACAAAACCCTAACCTTCAAATTGTCGCAAGTGAAGCAAGTGTCGTAAGTGCCATACATTGCCTTCCTTCAGGTTAGCTCTGATACCATGTTAAGATTCAATATGCTAAGACAGAAAATATCAGCATTACATTCCATTTCACAATAATAGCATATACAGGATCACTGAAAGAACAACAAGCACAGCATAAATACAAGAGACACAGATTTATCCTGGGAAACCCTCATGGGGAAGAAAACCCAGCAAAACTTCCTCAATATAGATGACCAGCAAATACAAAGATGTAATCCACAACCATGAGCTCCTTCTCTTCCACAGCAGATCTCTCTCTCACTTATGCGCTATTCACAAGTGTGTGTGTGTTAAATGAGGAACACACCTCCTCTATTTATACACATCTCCGACTTGTCTTTTATATTAACTAGGTCGGCCCCAACTTAACCACTGGGTTAAACACCCCATTACAATTGACTGGGCCGACCCCTCTAGGGTGGTCTAATAACCCTTTGACCCACATAACATATACAAGGTCGACCCCCACTAGGGAAGTCTAATAACCCAAGTTACCACATTCTGACGGAGGAATAAACATCTCCGGATATACAATAAGGTCTTCACAGTGGAATGAAACATCTCTGAAATAATAAAGTACAAATATAATATTCTTAAAAGTTTCAATATTTCAACAAAAATGAAGGAAGGGAACCCTTTAAGAGCTAAGGATGAAATTGCTAGATCTCCTTTTTATATTAGTCCTGACTACTACAAATATTTTCAAATTTTTTTCTGTCTCAGAGCACACTATTGCAGGGGTGTTGCTTCAGAAAAATGATGAAGGACAAGAGAAAACCATTGCATTTATGAGCAGGACCTTGCAAAACTAAGAGTTGAATTATACTATTATGATAAAAGCAATCCTATGCTCTTGTCAAGTCTCTTAAGCATTTCAGAGTCTATGTGGGATATTCAAAGATAGTGGGGTATGTTCCTCACTGACCAGTTAAAGACATTTTGGCTCAACAAGATTGTTTAGGAGTTAGAAGAAAGAGGGTATCCAAAATTCAGGAGTATGACCTAGAGATAAAATCCACCAAGCTGGTCAAGGGTTAGGGTCTAGCTCAGATGTTGGCAGAGGGAAATGAACAGGTTTTAGGTCTACCTCAGATGTTGGCAGAGGGAAATAAACAGGTTTTAGGTCTAGCTCAGATGTTGCCAGAGCAGTGATTTAACACTGTTTATGTCCACAGAACTTCAGAGGTTAGAACAAAATCAGTGGTATTCAAACATCATATTTTTCTTGATGAACATTACTTGCCCAAATCATTTGATAGGTCACAAAAGAAGAGCATTAAGGTTAAAAGCTGCTAAGTATTGCATAACTCAAGATGGTTTGGGGTGGAGGAACCCCGATGGTCTAATACTTATATGTGTTGATCAGTTAGAGTCTAAAATGCTTATGACCGAGTTTCATTCAAGATTTTGTGGAGGGCATTTTGCAGCAAAAACTACATCCCATAAAATCCTTAGAGTAGGGTACTACTGGCCAATTATTTTTGCAAAGGTTTAGAAGTTTGTCAGGGGTTCTTATGTTTCAAATATGGTAGTATTTTGTCTCATTTGTCTAATTATTAGCCGCAAGGAAATGGTCTAGCTGAGTCAAGTACTAAAAATCTAATCACCATCATCAAGAACATAGTAGAGGATAACAAGAAAGCATGGCACAATAAGATCAAGTTCACACTTTGGCCTAACGAGATTAATAAAAATTTTGCAAGAGAGAAAAGACCTTTTGAGCTTGTGTATGGGTTAGATGTCACTTTTCCAGTTCATTTAAACCTTCCAGTGTATCAGCTTCTTCAGGGATTCAGTACATATCAGAATGCAGTGCAAAATAGAATAAGTCACATCATAACGCTAGATGAAAACAAAAGAAAAGCAATTGATTAGAGCATGAAGAATCAAGAAAAGGTCAAAAAGACTTTTGATAAGTCTTCTAGGCAAAGGGCCTTTCAGAAATGTGACAAAGTACTGTTGAGGGATAAAATGAAGGAGAAGCTAGGGAAACATGGCAAAGTTAATAGTTTATGGATAGGGTCTTATATTATCCATGGCGTGGTTGGTACTAATTCTTTATACCTCAGCCAGTTGGATGGAGAGAAGCTGACTCTACCAGTGAATGGGTAGCTCCTCAAGCTGTTCTTCAATGCTATCATCTTATGCCTAGTGGGAATCGTTTGTAACATAGCTCTTTCTAACTCTTGTCCTTGAGCATTTATTTTCAGCAATTAGAAATAATAGTTTCATCTATTATTTAGTTCAGTTTTTGTTTTTCTTTCAAATAAAGCAACTTATGTTTCATTGGTGATTTTATATACATGTGTAACTGATGTTTTGTTGGCAAGATACTTGTTCGGTGTTGTGCAGATTAAACATTATGGAGTTCTCGCATGCTTTCCCTGACTAAAAGATCAGATCAAACACACGTCCCCATTGTAAATCTTTGATTCAGAGATCACTACTCCCTCTGAATCACCTTGAGAACTCAAGCAATTTGAGCCTCAATATCAATATATACTCATATAAATATAAACTCAACAGCTAGATCTCTTTACCACACTGAAACATACATGCAATCACACATAAACACCAAATATACCTTGGAAACCCCAACCGAGGAAAACCAGCAATCTGTGGGGCTCTCTTCTCTCTTGAGCCCAAAGCATATATATAAATAGACAAGTACAATACAGGATTATCTCAAAGTTAACTCAATCCCTGAACCGGACAGACTCTAGATCTGCATGCATCAGCTAATGCATGCACTAGAAGAGTAAGCCCTAACTGGTAAACTGGATCTGAGTGTCTCTGCAGGTGCCTCTGACTGATCTGCCTCCTCTGTATCACACTACTCTGATATGCTCTCTCTGAAGACTGCCCTCTGAAGAATGCGACCTCCACTGCATGCAGAAGTTCGCCCTCCCCTCTGGATGTCTGATGCTCGTACCGGACGGGATCTCAATAGATCTGAGCTCTAATCGTCCCTAACCTTCCTCGAATGATGAGGCAAGGCTATCTTGGAAGTTTCAGACTCTGAATCGGTCGATTTGGCTCCAAATGAGCTCCTCCCTCCTTGGGAAATGCGCCCTCCTCCAAGGGAACACGTCCTCCTCTAAAGTGAGTAGAATGCTCTTTGATGGACTGTCTCAGTCCACAGACCTGGGTGCCTAGTAACTCTGGAGCTGAAGGTCACTAATCCAGCTCAAATCTGACATTCCTAGCTCCTGCAGCAGCTCCTCTCTCTCTCAAAAAGTCACCCTGCATGCACAACTGCGCCCTCCTCTCTCAAGCATTACCACTCTCTAATAATACAACTAAGCAACCTCATCCGGTGACCCCCTGCATCTATAAATAATCTCACCGATGAATTAGGTTTACCAAAACCCTAATTCTCGATGCATGCAAAAGTCACTTTTGCATGCATCCAATGATCGTTGACAGATCATGTAAAGGTCAAAACACTCCGGCAGGTCCGCATGCAGCCATCACTGGGCTAATGCCACTGAGTAGAGTGTATCTCACCCTCTACTCCATACTAATTCCTATGCAACTAATGTACCTCCATGCAAGGCATCTGAGTCATGGAGGACATCTCGAAGTTACCACAATCTAACACCCATATGGAGCCAATGTTAGCCCTCAAGTTGCACTTGGATGGACTTGCAATTGAGCCGCCAAAAGATCGAACAATCGCTTGTTCAAATTCAGAGTTCAAAAGTCCAACCGACCATTATGGCCCCATTTCTTTCGCACATGTTGCACAACCCCATGGGGGGATTGTAATAAAATGACGCTACATGATGAATTTTTGTAAAAGGCTTGGCCTACTAAGACTTGGCCACTAGTACATTAGTCTAGAGTGGTTTTTTTACGTGTTAATTATATCTTGATTTTTAGCGAATTATAAGTTTGGAGTTTTTTCACTCAATATCCTCCAAAGATGGAGTAGCTTCCTGATGGTTAAGCCTTGGGGGTTATTAAATCCTAGTATCTAGTGTATATTACCATGCTAGTCATTATCCTAGGGTCTTATGCACATGCATTAAGTCCCTCTTAGGATTTTTTAAGGTTTTCAATTATTAAAAAATTTCCCACAAAATGGGATAATTTAACTATATTTTTTTATTAAGTTAAAAAAGTAGTACTAGGAAGCATCATATGCCTTGGGGGTGCCTGTTTTCTTGCTTAGAGCACCCACTTTGCAAAAGTACCCACTTTGAGAGTGATAATAGTGATTTTTAATCACTTAAAATCACTTTCTCTCAAAAAAGGCAATTAAATGAGAAAATAAAAGGGAAAAATTAGCATCCCAAAAATCAAGGAAACATGTCAGGGACATGTTTTGACTTGTTGTCAGTCTTCTACAGTGGTGGCAACCTAACAAAGAGATGAGGGCGAATTGGCTTGGAATTATCTCGCGACTTAGCATGAGATTGAGATCTCTTGAAGGGGGTTGCACTTCTCCATGAGGGGGGCACATCTTTTAGTGAAGATGTAGCACATGAAGAATGGGTGGGTAACCAACCTCTTGAGAGGTGTCACCCGCCTCTCTCAGTTTAACCTCAATTTGATCCACTCTTTCAAACACTTGGCAATTCGCCCCTCCCACATGTCATTGCGCCCTCTCTTGGGAAATGCGCCTTCTTCTCCTATTTAACCAATGCAACCTCTCTCATTTGGGAGGGTTGGAGTGTGGAACCTCTACTTAAGCTCTGAGTTTCTATTGTAATCTTGTTGTGATTAGAATAAGAAAGACTTTGGAGGTCTATGGTGTGGTGTACCAAATCGTGTGGATGATCATTGTTATGTGTGTACGAGGTAACTATATCCTAGTTTATTGCTTAATTCATTTTGCTTGCTTTTCATCCCAATGTTTACATTGATTCTTCAAGGGTTTAACATAATTAATTACATCAATTTCATCTCCCTTGGGAGGTACAATCAAGTACAATAATAACATCCTCCGAAGTTGCACGAAATCCAACACTCCCTCTCAACAAGGAAGGTATTCTTCGGTCTTCATCAGCATCACGATCATCTGGGCTTTGTCTGTACATCTATACTGTCTCAATCATCTCAATACATACTGAAGGTTGTCAACACAGTCTCAGTCCTTCGAGAAGTGTCATCATGCATCAACTTCACCAGGCCTTCAGCGAGTCCAAGAGAGTCTCTCCATCCTAACTGGATGTCCGAGAGATAGGCTTTTACCATCTGCTATACCATCTACTACATGTCTGTCTCATGTGCAAATGGGATCCCCCCATACCTAGCTGAGAACCTAGACAAGCAGATGTGCACGACCATCTACTACATGTTCATCTCATCCACCGATGGGGTACTCCCATACCTAGCTGAGAACCTGAACAACTAGAGGTACCTGTGCAATCATCACACGACCATCTACTACCTGTCTGTCTCATCTGCCGATGGGATTTCTCCCATACCTGGCTGAGAACCTGGACGAGCAGAGGCACATGTGTAAACCCGACCATCTACTGCCTGTCTGACTCATCTGTCGATGGAATTTCTCCCATACTTGGCTGAGCACCTGGACGAGTAGAGGCACCTCGGTGAACCCAACCATCTACTGCCTGTCTGGCTCATCTGCCGATAGGATTTCTCCCATACCTGGCTGATCACCTGGACGAGTAGAGGCACCTGGGTGAATGCAGGGTAAATATCTCTATATCATCTCTCCCTCCCAAGGAGGGATATGTTCTCTTCTACTCCAAGTCTTTCACGAAAGTATTAGAACTTCATCCTGGAAAGAGGCTTGGTGAGAACATCTGCAGTCTGGTCATCTGTCGAAATATACTATAACTCGACCGCACCTTTCTGCACCATATCACAAATGAAGTGATATTGAATCTCTATATGCTTCGACCTGTCGTGAAATACAGGATTCACTGACATCTGCACACAACTCTGGTTATCACAGTGAATCACGGTTGGCTCTGGAATCTGGCCAAACAATCCTGCAAGGAGTTTACGAAGCCATACTGCTTCTCAGGTTGCTGTACTAGCAGCCATATACTCGGCCTCTACAGTACTGAGTGCTACTAAATTATGCTTCCTCTTGCACCGAGAAATCACTGCAGAACCCAAACTGAAGCAACATCCGGAAGTACTCTTCCTATCTGCAATGCATCCACCCCAATCTAAGTCTGTAAACCCTTGAAATCTCAAGTCACATTCTATAGCATATTTCAAGCCATATCCCACAATGCCACGCAAGTATCTGAGCACATGTTTTGCAACAATACAGTGAATCTTCCTCAGCTCACACATAAACTGACCGAGGGAATTCACAGCAAAACATATGTATGGTCTGGTGTTTGGCAGATATATCAAGGACCCAATCAGCTGGTGATACATAGTAGGATCAATCAAATCTGAATCTGAAGCAAAATCTCTTAGCTTCTTCCAATTTGCATCCATCGACGTGGCCATGGACTTGCAGTCCAACATTCTGAATCTCTTCAGAATATTTATGGTGTATTTTTCCTTGACCTAGGAAAATCTCCTTCTGCCTCTGCCATACTTCTAATCCCAAGAAGTAATGCATCAATCCAAGATCCTTCATTTCGAACTCAGAGGCGAGTTTCTTCTTACACCATATGATAAGTTTCTCATTTCCAGTGAGAAACAAGTCCTCGACATATAGCACCAAAATCAGTGGCTCATCATCCACAACCTTGTGGTAAAGGTTGGGGTCTGCATCACTCTTGGTAAATCCCAAGCTCACCAGGAATCTGTCTATCTATCCATACCAAGCACGGGGTGCTTGCTTGAGCCAATACAATTCCTTTTTCAATCTCCATACGTGAGACTCCTTTCTGTGGACAATAAACCCTTCTGGTTGTTCAATATATACTTATTCCTCAATAACACCATTGAGAAAGAGTGTGTTGACATCCATCTGATGCAACTTCCATCCCATAGTTGAAGCAATAGCAATGATAGATCTGATGGAAGTATATCGAGCCACGGGAGCAAATGTCTCATCATAATCGACTCCCTCTTTCTGAAAGAAACCTCTGGCCACAAATCTAGCCTTGTATTTTTCAACACTCCCATATTCTCCATAATTGATTTTGTATAGCCACTTGGAAGTCACTATTGACTTCTCCTCGGGTCTCGGCACAAGCTCCCACACGTCGTTCTTCATGATGGATTGGTATTCTTCCACCATGGTATCCTCCCAAACTTAGTGTTTGGATGCTTCTTCATAAGTGGTCGGTTCTAAGTCAATGATGTTACTCATCAATGCTACATAATTGGAGAACCTATGAGGTCTTTTGCTTTCTTTGAAAGCACCATGTGGAGCTTCATGCCCCTCTGCATCCTGCAAAGTTTGTTGTGCCCATCTAGGCCTTTTCTGGCCTACTGCAATATCTCTAGGAACATCCACTGGATCAATAGGATCAATGGGTTCATCCTTTTCTGCTAACTCCCTCTGAACTGGAGGGGAAAATGATCTCATCTCCTTTGGTTCTAGCATTTCTTCATCATCGATCTCCATGTCTGATCATATGCCTTTCCTAACAGCCATCTCTTCTTCAAAGGTCACATCCCTGATGACTTCAATCTGTCTAAATCCTGGGAAGTAGATTTTGTATGCCTTTGAAGATTCATTGTATCCCACGAAAGTTCCCTTCTTCCCTGAAGGTTCTAACTCCGTTCTTCTCTCCTTGAGCACATGTATATAGATTGGACAGCCAAATATCTGAAGGTGGCCCACTTCTAGTTTTACTTCTGTGAAAGCTTCTTCCGAGGTCATCCTTCTAGGCTAAGAGTCATATTCCTGGAAGCTTCCTGTTGAATATCAACGGGATTCATGTGTCCATCGGAACAAGTCTCATATGGTCTTTTCACATACAAGTCAAATCCCGATTGATGATCAATGACATTGCATAATCAAATTTAACCAATTTCTATTTCTATGTAATGATAATAGTTTGCACAGGCATCTTGGCTAATACTTTAGCACAACAATCATAAACATGTCTTCCAAACACATCTAGGAACTATCTAGGTGTTTGTTATCTCCACTAGAATATGTCGTCAAGAGTGTGCACTACTCTAAGCATGCAGGAAGGAGATATCATCTAGACTAGCTCCTTCATGTGTTAATGAAGTGTTGTGTATCTCATATGATAATGAATACAACAGGGTAAACTATATCAACTGCTCAACACATTTCCTGATAGATCTGCATATAATAGAGACATATAAGACAAAACAGATCTATGTAAGCAAGAAAACCAAATACTTATCTCTTATTGTTTTTGTGTGTGGGCTCCCACTGCCTTCTTGTGGGAACCAAGAGAGATCTTTGTTCTTGCAGTCTGGATCTTCATATCTCCTAGAAGAAGAACTCGGAACGATCATCATTCCTTGACTTCTTGTGATGATGGTCTTCTTCTACATCAGCAATTGAGGCTTCATGCTTCCTTTTGTTTGAAGTTCGACAATTACTGGCATAATGACCATATGCCTTGCACCTATAGCATTGTATCTGAGACAAATCCTTCTTCTCCTTCTTCTGATCTAGAGGAGGACTAGATCTCCTATCTTGGTGCTTGTGTTTGTAAAACTTTCTTCCCCTTCCCTTGCCTTTCTTGGCATGGAATACGAATGCTTGATTCTCCTCAGGTTGAGTGCCATGAAGTCTTTGTCTTGCTGCTATTCTTGTCTCTTCCTGAGTGTAATCTTCCCATAGCTTGTCGAATTTAGGTACCTTGGATCTACCGCTTATACTTTGAATGAATGACTCCCAAGATGGTGGGAGACCATTTAGCGTAGTGATGACAAGCTCCTTTTCATCAATGGGATCTCCACTGGGTCTAAGCTTGTCCCTTAGTTCTATGATCCTCATGAAATATGAGGCAATGGATTCTAACTTGGACATCTTCATATTTGATAATTGGTTCCCCAATGTGCATGTCACATTGATACTACTATATTCAAATAGCTTCTTTATGGTTTTGAACATCTTTCTACCAATCTTCTTACCTAATATTTGAGGAACCAAGTGGTCTCTAACTGAATCCACCAAAATCCTTCTTGCTTTGGCATCATTCTTCCTCCAGCGAGATTTGTCTTCTTTGGCTTTTGGTTCAAGGACCTTCTCATTGACAAATTGCAAGAGATCATTTTCTTCTAGTAGAAGAAGAACCCTAGACTTCCAAGAGATGAAGTTGGAGGCCCCTTCTAGGCGATCCTCAACCTTCATTCTAATCATCTTGTCTGCAGATCTGGACTAGAAACCCTAGCAGGAGCTAGGTCAAAAATGAGTTGGAATTTTGGAAAACTGACTCCACAGGTAGATGCGCCCTAGCAAGGCAAGTTGAGTAGAGGTAGACCGAGCCAAAACTGTGGAGAAAATGGGTTAAAAACTGAACCCTAAATTCTGCTGCAGTTGCTGAATTAGGTCAAAAATTGAAAAATCTCATAATTGAATTATGTCTTCACGAAAAGATGCACCCTCCTTCGAGCGAAATTCCCAATGCTCTTTTTCTTCCAAAAGTTGAGTGAAGACTTAGAAAGATGAAACCCTAGTTCCGGCAGGATTCCGGCAATGGCTTCTTCTAGTACCCCTCTACTACCATGTTAGATTTTGCATACATTCATATCATAATAATTTACTTGCATGAATTCAATAGGATCACTAGAAGAAAGACAAAGCACAAAACAATAACACAAGAGTTTATCCTGGGAAACCCAAACGGGAGAAAACCCAGCAACCTTCGTATAGAGATGATAATTCTGAGAACAGAGTACAATGATAAGAGAGAAAAGATGGAAATGCTTTCCAAGTAGAAACCCCAAAATTTGTCTTCTCCTTGTTGCAGGTGCGAATCTCTCTCTAGGTGATGCGAACTTCACTTGAGTGGATCAGTGAATAATGAGGTGCACTTTACCTCTTATTTATACAAGTGCCAAACTGGAAATTTCCCTAACTGGGTCGACTTCTCTTGGGGAGCAATAAATAATTTAATTTTAATTTTCTTCTTTTGCTTGCTTTTCTTCCCAAGGTTTACATTGATTCTTTCAAGGTTTTACATAATTAATTACATCAAGTTCATCTCCCTTAGGAGGTACAATCAAGTACAATTATAATATCTTCCAAAGTTGCACAAAATCCAATAGTTCGAATTTTTTATGAGCTTTTATTTGATTCATCTGGCATTTCTAGTTTTTTGGTGTTTGGCTTTTTTTCCCTATTTAACGAACATGTAAGCGGAGACTCTACCCAAATTTCGAAGATTTGGACCATCTAGGACCCCCAGGAGCTTCCTATCTTTCTTCTTTAATAAAATTTCTACAAAACTTGTAAGTTTGTTAGTCTTGATCTATAGAGAACCACAAAAATTCTCAATAAAGTTGTAAGCCATAATAAAATCAAGGCCACCCAGCGCCCAATCCCCCGGGGGATCTACGTCATTTGTGTGATTGTTTCTTTTATTTTTGCTTTTGCTTTCAGTTACTAACCCAAGCATAAAATGAAGGTTTGTTGGTAATGATTCCATAAAGGACCACAAACACAATCAAAACATTTGATTTTCTTAGTTTAGTTAGATTAATCTTTTCATTTGTTTGCAAAAGAGTAACGAACCCAGACTTGTGTCCACTAGTATGCTCTTGTGACCATTGCGGGCTTTCCTGATCTTTGGTTGCAATCAGAAAAGGGACATTTAGTGTCTAGTTTAAATAGGAAAATCCAACATTTGTTATTGTACATTTTAGATCATGCAGTGAACTTGTGTGTGAACTCATGGGGATACTTATTGAGATTCGTTCTCTCCCTGTTGGACATCCGGCATTGTTCTCTGTACTCATCTGGAGGATAACTCTTGTTGGGCCAAACGAATTAGATTAGACTCAATAAACCCATTTAAAAACTCACCTTAATAAACTAAAACTGTCAAGAGCATTACATCACATTTCTCAGCATCATTTACCTTACTCCAGCACTGGTCTAAAAGCATTTTTGATGTGCTTACAATTCATATGCTGCTAAACTAATTTTGCTTATTGCTTTTTCTTTGGTGTAAACTGCTAGATTCATTTTTGCTATAGCTTACATAGCCGTAGTTTATTGTTCTTAGGGACCACCCCCCTTGGCTTCGCTAGGAGTTCACCTAGATAGAGTTGTCAAGTGTTGAATGACAGTAACTCTGATGAGCATGATTGTCATTGGCATGATTTTCATTGATGATCATGTCTTGCACCTTGAATAAAAAATTGAAGTAATGAAAAACCCCCCGTGATGATGTGGCAAAAAAATATGTATATATATATTTGAAGAAGATAACATGGACATAATGTGATGGGGTCGGCAAGCTTAAAATAAATCTTATTTGATTTATTTGAATTACTTAATGATAAAATTAAAATTAAATGACATGTCGGCCTCCAAAATTTATGGAGAAGAAATGTATAAAAGAGCCAAAACTCTAATTTGGAATGTGCATGTGGTGTGGTGAATTCGGTGAAGGAAGGAAGGGGCTCTGAATTTCGGGTTCGGAGAAGTCTGAGGAAAGGTTTGGGGACAGCAGTAGATCAGCAGGAGCAAATAATTTTCCCTTTTATACTCTTCTCTGATTTGTGGGCATGAGGACATCACAGCAGCAGCAATAGTTGAGCTACAGTGACATAGTGACATGCTCATGATTGATATGATGACAGTGATGATGTGCTAGTGGACAGAATGATGATGTGGATGATGTGTTTGTACAGCAGAAGTGGCAGAAGTTATGATTGTTTGATGACAAGAATGTATATGTAATTACAAGCTGGGTCTTGTACATATTTTCTTAGTTGGATCTAAGAAAAGACCAAGCTGAGTCTTGGAATAGAAGTTGGTGCTTCTCAATCAGTTGTAGCTGATGTAACCTTATGGTTGTGGTTGATTGAAATTAAAAATAATAAAGTTTACAAAGCCTATCTTGTGATGTGTCTCAAATGATGTAGATTGATGATGATATGTTTAATTTGATGAACGTTGATGTTTAGCTTATTGTGAATGACGAACTCTGCCTAGTGTTGAAGTGAAATTGTTAAATGATATGTGTTTAAGTTTTGAAGAAGTTCAAATTAGAATCAAGTGCTGGCCCACTGATTCACCCTCCCCCCCTCTCAGTGTGCCATTGTGTCCATCAAACTCGACTCGAGCATTGCCCCCAAGGACACACCCAGTGGATTGAAGATTTCTACCACATTACCTGATGTGTAAATAAAGGTGGCAACAGGGCCAAGGCAACGTGGAACTATAGTATCATTCATCACCCCCAATAGAGGGCTTCTGATCCTGTTAATATCGTCCAGATGAGTGACATCTTAACCTGATGATAACTATTACAATATTATTAGTGTTCTTTAATAACCATAACTACAATATAGTTACTTGTGCAACAATTATTGCTTTTATGCATAAATTACTTCGCTGTAACATAAACCAAGCTTTTGGGCAGCATGTGCAGGAAGCAAATAAAAAAATTTACTGTTTATAGACTTCCATAAGGAATCTTAAATATAAAAAAAATGGAGTACAATTCAAATTCTGTGCATGTACTGTCAGCAATTAGATTTTATCTCAAAAAGGTGGTATGCATGTTACTAGATAGCAAATGTACTATATTAGATTTTAGATATCAGCTTCTGATTTTAGAAATATGATTCTTTTGTAAGTTCCATTTTACACATCAATAATGTTTTATGTCAGATTGAACAAAGAAAAGCTACATATATGATCCAAATAAGGAATGAAAATAGATCTACAGAAATTCTTTTAGGAGTGTCAAAATGATGACAGTAAACTTCAGTGATCTGAGACTGCACAAAGCTTACCTCTAGCCAAGGATAGGATCTTGTCAATTCATACGTTGCAAAACCACCATTGTTATTCTGCATTGGCAGCAAAATAAATTAAGTATCCATGCACAGATTGAAACTCTGAAACCGTGAAAATGCCATCTCTCAAAACAAAGAATGAATGTGTTTTGCCACAATCAAATCAATGACTAGGTGATTCTCGTTTTACCTTTGCATAACTACACCTAACTCTTACATTTTTTAGCATTCCTATCCTGTTTGAAAATTCAACCTACTAGAAAGAAAACAAATACCTAATTCCTTGGTTATCTAATAACACACACTAGCATGTCAATACCCAAAATAATAACATATTAACTTCCAGATGAAAACACTGTTGTCTATTTCTATCAGCTTCTTGGAACAACACAAGGATTCCCTTTTCTGTTCCATGTAACGGGTACCAGAGATTTCACACAAAGAAATCGCAGTTTATTCATATAATCCTATTGTGCACTGTGCAATGACAACCTTCTTCAATAACAACCACATTCTAATTTCTGACTACAGCCTCCGTCAAAGCAAAAAATATATCGAGGATGTTAAAATCAATGGAAGGTCTTCTAAAGACCCTCAACTCTTTGGCAGATAATTGAGCCTATTCAAAATCTTATCCTGACAAATTAAAGGACAGAAGGAGCAGATTATTGAGTGCTGCCTGCACATCAGAAAATGAGCAGCATTCCCAGTTTATAGTAGACCGAGGGTGCCTATTGTCTGGATTCTGAATTGCATTACAAACAGGCAGCATAATTTTCTCCTAAACAGAATAAGAGGATAGAATACTTTCAAAATCGCTGCTATGCATGAAACTTGTCAAACTAATTATCTAGATCAGCAGTTACAATAACTAGCCTGCATTACATGCATGTTTTTCTCAACATGAGCATAAAAGTTTAAATTGGGCAATGTTACATGCCAAGGTCATATTCATGCAGCTACTAAACAGAGTTTGAAAATGTATTCTTCTTTCATGTCTAATGCCATACAGGAAAAATTTGATGGTGCACTTGTGTCCATGCCTCCTTTCTGTCACTATTAAACGATTCTGAATTAATCACAGTCTATTTAAGGGCTAGGAGTCACACCAGTGAAGTGATAAGAGTCAAAACTATTGAGGCATGGTCCAGAAAGAAACGAGGTAAGTCGTATTAAAATCTATGGTTCCAATACTTATGTAATATACTCATTTTATATTATTTGATGCATGGTTTGTCCTTTCCCGCATTTGTATTTCTTAAGTACCAAGTATGACAGTCTTCTTGACTGCCTACCAATAATTGCTTGTATATTCACCATTATTAACTGTTATTATTTGTGTTTTCGATCAAATGCTTCATAGTTCTGTTAAAATACAAAAGATATACATTTTACAGGAAAAAGGGTTGTATAGTGTTACCCCTCTTTCAGCAGGGGGTAATCTGTTGATCAGATGTTGTTTCTGATCATATCACAGACATTTGTGCCCAAGATGAGATCTGTGGCTTCCCCATAGACCACTGGTCAGAGGTCATTCAGCATGGTGCCTTGGATGTGCCTAGGCAGAGATAGCGTCAGATGTTCTATGTGATGTGATATCTATACACCCTCAGACTCTTAGAATGCTTTCTTATATGCTAAGTTACAAGGATACGGATCCGGATACAGATACGGATTCGCCAGATTTTTTAAAACCCAGGATCCAAATATGGCGGGGAAACAGCAAGTATAAAAAATAAAAATAAATTATATAATAAATAAAAATATATAGTGAAGAATCAAAAGATTCAATACTATTCATGAAACACAAGAGTAGAACTATAAGTTATTGCCAAAAAAGACAATTCATTTACCATAACTGATAATTTGATGAGTTGTAACCATGATTGATATTGATAATTTTAAAAACCATTTCAGCATGAACTTGAGGCAGGTCATAATAGTGTTTTTGTGAGCCACATCCATGAAACACAAGAGTAGAACTATAAGTTATTGCCAAAAAAGAAAGTTCATGTACCATAACTGATAATTTGATGAGTTGTAACCATGACTGATATTGATAATTTTAAAAACCATTTCGATGCAGGTCATAATAGTGTTTTTGTGAGCCACATCCACATGTCCCTATCAGCAGGGAATAAAGTGGTTTTCTTGAAGGTTATCGCAAGACTAGATAACAGTGTAGGTGAAGTGAGCAACAACATAGAAGAAAAAGATAGATCAGCCCTTGACAGCAGACCTTGACCATAAAGATAAATTAAATAAAAACAATGAGAGCAGAACTTGATATTGATATATCAGAGTTCAACAGCAGATCTTGACATAAGGATAGATCAGACCTTGAGCAGGAATGGGTTTTACACTTTTAGCCATTAGTTGTTTTGGGTATTTTAAATTTTTCATTAAAAAACAATTTTGGGGGGGGGGTCGATGGGTCATAGAAGCACTGGAAGTTTCAAGATGTGTTTGAAAATTTCAGGAATTGTTTGATTTTTCACAGGATCCGTTACATAGGACCAAGATACTTTTCCTTCCCTAGGGGATCCATTTCCATGATGGATCCTAGGCGGATCTGAACTATTCCCATGTATGAATACCTCAATTAAACTAAAAGAGTCTAGTACTCTAAAGTTGATGCTAATAAATGTAAATGGAAATGGAAAACTATGGGAGATACTCCCCTTGCAAAAATCCAGCTTCTCTTGTCCCAAGTTATCAAAGCCAAATTTAAAGCAAAAGGGAATGAAAGCGCTAAGAAATCCAAATAAATGAAATATCAAAGAAAGAAAAAGAAAAGGGATCATAAAAAAGAGGCACAAGGACGGATGACTCATGACAACAATTCTTTCAAAGGTTCACATGTGAGGAAGCATATTATAACCTAACTCTTGAAAGTTAAGGGTAGACCTATGACATTGAGTTGCTATGATGGTTAATGTTCTAAGACACATTTATTTCCCTAAGTTCACATCCATTTTACTTACCCTCAGCTACCTTAGGCATCTAGGCTATGCAACTTAACTTAGGAGTCTCATATGTGATAAAGTCTTTAATAGAGTCATGCCAATGTTAGACTAGATGAGTAAAGGTTAATTAAGTCATTGTGTAGTTAAAAACATGTGATTTCATGCATTATTGTTATATTTGAGAACATTTCCTAAGTTATATGTTGGTCTAACCTTTATTTATTTATCTACACATGCTATGACACTTGGAATGATGTTCCATGATGATGGCTAGGCGTTTCATGAGAAACGCTAACCTTGGCACACATGTGGAGGCTATTTTTGATAAAACGTTTTTTGAGGGACGTCCTTGTTAAAGATTATGCAGTTGCAAGAGCCATTCTCAGGGAGGATGGCACCCTAGTCAGTCAACTAGTGTTCCTGGTCAATTAACCAGGCAGTGTAAGTCCCTAGCAGGCATCTAGGGCCCCCAGCTGTCTGTTGGGGTTCTTGGTCTGGGACCAAGCAGGTCAGAGCCACTTCACCTACACTGTTATGTAGTCTTTCCATAGCCTTTAAGAAAACCCCTTTATTCCCTGTAGATAGGGACATGTGGATGTGGCTCACAAAAACACTATTATCCCTTGCTTCAAGTTCATGCTAAAATGGTTTTTAAAATTATTAATATCAATCATGGTTACAACTCATCAAATTATCAGTTATGGGTATATGAACTCTCTTTTTTGGCAATAACTTATAGTTCTACTCTTGTGTTTCATGGATAGTTTTGATTCTTCACTCTATATTTTTATGTATTATATAAATATTTTTATATTTTTGTGTACTTGTCGTTTCCCTGCCGTATCTGGATCCTGGGTTTTAAAAAATATGGTGAAGCCGCATCCGTATCCTGGTAACTTAGATTAATTATAAAGGAGACTTTATAAAGTCACTTTTCTTAATTAAAGGAGGAAAACTTAAAAGGGTAAAACTGGCAGAAAAATGTGAAAGTGGGAATAAAAGGGCAAATCGACCTAATCTCTCATTCATTCATGACTTATTTTCAAAAAAGGAATTTGGAGAGCTCTTGTGGATTTTGACTCTTGGGATGAAAACTTTAAGAGAGATCGAGTTCAGTGGTGAAACTATCCACTCTAGCTGATCGATATGGGAAGATCGCTTAGATCTTTCATTGTGTGCTTCATTGTTGAGAAGGAAAAACACATCATTTTGCTGATTTGAGAAGGGTTAGCAGAGTTTCAGCTTATTGGTGGAGGGCACACTTGTCTAGGAGGGGCGTTGAGCGTATTTTCATCTTCATTCTTGCAGCTGCTTCCAAATACTGTTGTGAGGACAAACCAAGCCATTGCACTCAGATCTGGTCCAGAAGAGAGCATAACGATTTGAGGGAAATCCTGGGTCCATAAGAGGAGGGCGCACTGCCTTTTTGGAGGTCGAAATCACTCTGGTAAGCTCCCAAAGGAAATCGGAACGCTGTACCTCATCTCAGCTACCATTTTGAGGAAGAAAGGACTGATTTAATGGTGTTGGACGCATTCCTTGAGTACTGTAGGCTGGACATGGTCATACTCAGCAGTTCTGGACACTACAGTAAGGTTGCTGTTTACCAATATTTCACCTACAGGGTATTAAATGCAAATAAGGCACATTGGGACTTAGCATTTGGAGGAGCTGTTTACCACCATTTGGAGCAGCAAACTGATGACAACCTACAGGTCTGAAATTATATTTAAAAACTGATTTTATTGGCTGTAGTGAACTGCTGTTATAGCTGTTAGTTATTCACTGTCAATTTCAAGTTTTGTGTGGACTACCCGTTTGGAAATAAATGCAAATAAACATGTGTTGAGTGTGCACTTTTCAATGTTAAATATTACTATGCATGATATCTGAAACACACCATCCAAACCACAACAAAACTCAACAAAAAAAATCAGACCATACTAGCCAGGGACCTTACAGTGCCCCTCATCTGAATGGCAGCAACCCTCTTTTGGACAGGACATAAGGCCATCATGCACCAATAAAGAGGTATATGATCCATAACTCGTGTCAGTAAGAACAATTATAGCACAATCAAGCTAAAATGGAGCCATCTTGGGCTACAAAGTGTCCAGCCGCATAATATTATTATGCAGAGCCGTTATTTCTCTAAGAAAGGCTCTTCATAGAGCACAAAATTTTCTAATATAATTCCACAATGATACCAAATTTGTTTACTAGATCACTATATGCTCTTACTATAAATTTTCAAATATAATTCAGGCTGAAATGCAAGAGAAATAAGAACCTCTAAATTAAAATATTGCATGTATCAGCATATAACTATGCATACACTTTTGGACAACCACTAAGTTTGGCAAAATGGATAGAATGCCCACTTACCTGCATGGAAAGCATCAAATGGATACAATCAAAAAGTCGTTGTGAGGGAATTGGTCTCCCCACAATGTCTTGAGGCAATTGTGACAATGCTAACGCAGCCTATTTAAGCAAAGACATTTTGTGCTTTAGTAAATAACAAATAAAAGATCAAGTGAAGCAAATCATAAAATGCTGAATTTGGGCCACTTCCTACACCTTTAGGCCTTCAGAAGTGCAATCTGAAATCGGCCAACCATGATCCTTAGTCGAGAAAGGCCAGGCACCCTTAGAAATATGGCGATACCAGAAATTCAAATCACCTGGACAATCTTCTTGAACCTTCCAAACAAACAGCAAAGTGTCAATCTAAAAGTAAGAAACGCTATTCTGGTATTCACGTCTTCAACTCCAAGTAGATACAACACGACAAAACAAGATGTTTTTTCTAATTCTAACATATGTATACATACAAATTACCAACCTGTGACCTTTCTATATACATATGTGCCTTCTTAAGCATTGGACCACAATCATCAAGGAGATCAGCCGATATAAGAGCTTGGGTAGCAAATGCTGTATCCCATAACTGACTGCCATTGTAACCCTAAAAATGAAATATCAAAAAGCTGATATGAGAAAACAAAAGCTATCAACGCAATAAAAGACAAGTTCGACAGTGAAAACTGAGTAATTTCTTTTATAGAGCAATCAAAGGCATTAACTATCCACCCCGAGCAAGAAAGAAAGGCATTGAGTGAAAAATCAGATTCATGAAAATGATGTTCAAAGAAAATAACTTGTATCCTGACCTGCATCTTCATGCCATCTTCTGCAACCCATAGATAGTCTGTGATTCGCGGAAGATGCCTTTTAAATGCCTCTGAGTTCGAATCTTCTACCCAGCAACAAAGCATATTCAATACCTACAATATTGCAATAACACTATATTTTATGTATAACTACATTAGAACAGGTCAAAGAATCAACAACCTTTGAACAGCAACACCATACAGAAAAGTGGAGTAAAATAAGGTTCCCTACAAGATCTTGCCCTGTGTATCAATGAAATAAATGTCAAAGATTCTAAGTTTTTTAAACTCTCTCTCCTTCATTATCTGTTAGCCCATTCCAAACTAACTATGCATGGCAAGTATTTTCCTTGAAATAGCATGTTTTACAGTTTTTGTCATTTTTTCTTCAAAAAGGAAAATTGAAAATGAGAAAAAAAGAATTATAAAATAGGTCACCGCTGTAAGTTCATTGTTTTCTATCATGCATAAACACTGTAACAGACCCACAATGGCTTTAATCTCATTTGAATTCTAACATTTTACTCTGAATCACTTCCTCAAAAAAACTTCATGGAAAAAGCATCATAATACAGGCAATTAGTTACTATACTACCATCACTTCCATATTTATCATCTCTCAGATTCTGGTTTTTCAGGATTTAGCTTAGATCCATATTTTACTTTCTGTATCTTGCTTTTCATAGGAGCCATCTTGGCGCTCCCACTTTGTATGGAGTCTGGACATCATTGTACCCAGCAGTCCCATTGAGTTACTTTAGTGGTCATTTGTTGGACAGTAATATAATTATCTAGTCTATCTTATCTGCTCAAGAGTCAATAGGTAAACCAAACCCTTCTCTTAAAATCTTAGGATTCAAAAACATTCAATACCTTTCAAAAATGTTTTTCCTCCTACCTTTAAGATAAGATGAGATGAGATAATTTTATTGTCCAACAAATTATTAAAATGCAGGTCAATGGGTTTATGAAGCACATTCGTTTATCACAATCTACAAGAATGCACTAGGCTACTCCAAAAGAAAAATAAACTAGATAAAAGAAAGTTTGTGAAAACGCCCTACAATAAAGAAAGAAATAAAGAAATCTCTAAAACATGTCCTTGGTTCAGGATGAGGAAGTAGAAACTATGGAGGACGAAGTATTTGTCGCCACATCCACCATTGTGTTGAGGCCTCAACAGCTCCCCAACTCCACATGCTTGGGGACCCTCCTTTCAATTTTTTCAAATCAAATCATTCATTTGTTTCATCCATCGACTATATTCTCTTGGTTTAAAGCATCCAGCATTTGTGATTTAAATGGGTGATTCTCGCTCAATTGACCATTGTTTGTTCCATTTCATATTGTTAGAGATAGTGATATCTCGAGATGTCCTCCATGATTCAGATTCCTTGCATGGAGGTACATCAGCAGTATAGGTATCAGTATGGAGTAGAGGGTGAGATACACTCTACTCAGTGGCTCGAATCCATTGGTGGATGCATGCAAACCTTCCAGGGTGTTTTGCCTCATGCATGCATGAGATTTACATGCACAAATATTAGGTTTGTGGTAAACCTAATTAATCAGTGAGATGATCTGAGAAGGCAGGGCATCCCCGGTAAAGGTAGCTCAGTTGACTTATCTAAGAGAGATCAGTCATGACTGAGGAGGGGGCATTAATGCATGCAGGGTGACTTTCGGAAAGAGACAGGAGCTTCTGTAAAAGGGAGAGTGGTGTGATCTGAGCTGGATCAGACACCACTTGTCCAGAGGCACTTGGCGCCCGGTTCTGTGCACTGAGAGAGTTCATCAAAGTGGTTTCTGCACAGATTGAGGAGGACGACTTCCAGAGAGGGAGAGGGGTGAATTACCAAAGGGGAGAAGAGCTACTCCTGGATCCGATTGAGCAACTGAGACTTTCGGAGTATCCTTGCCTCAGTGTTTGAGGAAGGATTGTGACGATCATAGCTCATATCTGTCGAGATCTGATTACGTATGAGCATTTGACATCCAGAGGGAGGGCGCACTTTTCCATGTAGAGGAAGGGCGCATTCATCATATCTAGCAGTTGTTTTTCTTTCGTAGCAGAGAAGATCAGAGCAGTGAAGTAGGAGATGTTGCCGCCTCTTACGCACCTGGGGTTAACGCAACAAAAATATTCAAGCTGCTAGGTGCGTCCTTGGGGGCAAGTCTGAGTCAAGTACTGTCACTTGATCTTGACTCCTCTGTTTAGGCTTAACTCCTAACAAAGCCAAGGGGGGTAGGCCCTATTAATGTTACTAAGGCTTTAGATACTTAGTTTTTTTGGATGAGAGATGTTATTTAGGAGTTTTTGGAATCAAAATATTTGAACAAGACTTATTGCCAGATAAAATAACTATGCAGCATATATGAATATAAATATCACGACAAGATAAAATTTAAAGCAAGTAACCAATATCTCAGACCAGTGTCGTGGAGTCAAATTAAATGCTGTTGTAAAAGTAAATGTTTTGCAATTGTGTTCTTGGTAAATTTTAGGAATTATTACGGATGAGTTGATTAGAGGGAAAATGGGAGCTCTCGATATACCGTGAGGTACAAGGAGTAATGTCTGGAAATTGGGCAAAGGTGGCTTCTCACAAAGACGTGTGGGTTGGAGCGGAGTCTCGAGGGCGTGTTCAACACTACACCAACAAGGATGTAGTCTAACGATGCCCTAAGGTCGCTCTCGAGTGGTTCCTGCTTCTCTTGAGAAATTTCCCCATGCGTTACTCAATGTTCGAGTGCCGGATTTTCACTATCTTGACGGTTCTTAATTTTATTAATGTGAGTAATTATTAAGTGTTTGAGAATTAATCAGTTGTTGCACTCTTTTATGGTTTCCCTAGGACCAGTGTCCACGGGGGAAAGAGCGTACTTTGAGAAACAACAGAATATTTGTTCAAATTCTTAGTGCTTGCAGTATATGAAATTAAATCAATAACTTAATTAAAACAAATAAACTTGTCGAACCTCCACTAATCGGCAATAACTTTGGGTGGAGGTGACAGCATACTTCGTGGCAACGAGATTGGCCTTATTTAATGAAAAGAACACAGGAATTTACTACCTAATCAAAGTATACACCCTGCACAAAAAGTTAGGAAAAATCACGCCACGAAAAAAGAACACGCGAATCCCCCGAGGGGGATGGGATGCGGGCGTTGTGTAGCCCACTTGCTCTCGTTTAATAATTTTTACAATGCTTGTTGGAAGAAGTGCCTCTTAGTCCTTTTAAATTTTAGATCTAAGGGCTTACAATTTTATAGAATGAAGTGTTGGTGAAATAGGGTCCTCGAGAAGTGTTTTTGGCACTTCCTGGCAAAAATTGGCCAAAGTTTCCTTCTCTTTTTTGTTGGACCTGCTAAAAACCAGCAAGCTAACAACACAGAAATCAGTGGGTTAATCAAATAAAATACAAAAGAAATTTCAGATTTTATACTGGGAAAATTTGTAGGAAAAATGCCTACTTCAAGCTTTATACAGATCCGATGTTGGCGATATATCGCCGATGTTTGTATGCTTAATGACAGAAAGTTATTGATAGGAAAACGCAGATCTAACTTTCATTAAGCCAAGGTAACTGAGTGGCAAAGAAAAAATTAGATTTTATAGTGTAGAAGGAGCACAAAACCAGCTTCAATATTGAAAGATTAAAGAGCCAGATATGCTTGCAATTCAACGATAATTAGACCAAGATAACCAATCATCTAAGGCGGATGAGGATGCAACTAAACTCCTTCTCCTTCCTTAGATTTTGTCCTATACTGTCACAAACACTTGCAAAAAGGAGGGATTAAATCTAGAATACACAATTAATAGAGATTTGAAGGGCATTAATACAACTGAATACACTTGTTGCTTCACTATCTCTAACTAATCAAGCATTTATAAGCAAATCAAATACAATAAATGCTTATACTATAGGCACAAAGGCCATTTAAGCTAGATCATCACCGAATATTTTTGCAAAATGACAAGTGACTAGTAAGATATCACCTCAGAACATCAACAAAAAATACATCCAATGAGACAGGTGCACAGCATATGGCCTCCAAAGCCTTTCAACTTTTATTCCAAATAGAATGTTAAACAAGTTACAAGAGCAGAGGTTCAATGCTATCCTTCAGATGCTTTACAATGGAGCTAAGCTCCTCAATATATAGCACAAGGAATGTGAGCTAGGGCGCAAAACCCTCAGGAGGTTGAGCTCCTTGATTGTAGAGCAAGTAAGCTCATAACCAATGGAGATGCGCCTCCTCACTTGGAAAAAATCACCTGAAAGAAGAAGATGTCGAGTTGGAGAAAGATGTTCACGTGAAGATAAGGCCGAGAGCAAGATGTTTCCATTCCTTGATGGCTTTACGTTGAGGTTGGTTGGAGCTTCAACTAGAAGCTTACCCATACAGGTGGTGCCACCTCAAGAGGTGAGCGTCCCGACCTTAAACTTTAAATTTAACCAAAACAAGTTGCGGCCGTGAGGATGACGCCCATGTGAAGGTGGATAACATGGCAAGGAAAATGAATATTCTCTCAACCTTTACCATAAAACATTTTAATCATATGCTTTAACTTTTTCTTAAGGTAGTCACCCATCCATATTGAAACTTATCCTCCATCGAATTGCAAACGGCCAAGGAGAAGTCTGGCCGACGTGAATGCTTTACGTAGCATGGAAAAATGATAATTCGCCCAACCTTTTAAAAAAATGGCCACTTGACTTTGTAATATATGCTTCACCTTTTAGCATAGTCGCCTTACCTTATTCGAACTAATGCCATGTCATTTGGCATGTGACATATTCAATTTTTTTTATTTTTTACCATGGTGCATTTTGATGCATTTTTAGCATTAAAGCGCCCATTTGTAGCTCTGATAGGAAAAACTGCTCCGCGGGGCGTTTTGATCGCCCGAAACATAGGAAAACCGGATACTAGGGTAAAGAGGATGCTCTGAGCTTGAAAATGAGCATCCCTGCGCCAAATTCCGACTCCGGATCACACTTTTATCACCACTTGAATTTTTTCATTTAAACCATTAAAAAATGGCTTAAAATGCGAAAATAAATATTTTTCTCGGAATTGACTGAAACTTCTAGGGGACCTAGTACATGACCAAACAATAAAATTTTAGCGTCTAGCATGTTTATAAACATTACAAAATGGACTCTAATAAACCCCTAAGGCCTAACCACCACTTTGGGCATTCCAGCTTTGGAGGTGCAGGAGAAAAACTCATCGATTATACTCGGCTAAAGGCAAAGCATAATCGACAAGGGAAAAAACTCCTTGGAATACCTTTTTTGGTTGTCAAGTCCAAGTGAAATGAGTCACTCAAAGGCCACCATGCTAGCACACTTTATTACAAACCCCATGGGGCATGGTCATGCATTACAAAAATTAAAAAGGGGCCCTAAAATGGCCAAACTTGGAACTTCTGAACTCTGAAAGAGCACAAGTAATTGTGCAATACTGGCGGCTCACTGAAGTCCAACTGAAGTGCAACTCAGTTGGTAACAGGAGAGACGGTACATATAGAGTTACCTACAGACAGATCCAGATCCAATTGATAGATTAGGGCACATTTCCTTTGTGCATGCATCAGTTGTTGCATGCAGATCTAGGGTTTTGACCCTGTCAGGTTTGGTTGTTCCTTCTGAGGTAACATTTTATGTATTTGTACTCTTCTTATATTGCTCTGGGCTCAAGATAGAAGAAAGCCCCACAGATAGCCGGTTTTCCCCGTTTGGGGTTTCCAAGGTACATCCAGTGTTGTGTGATTGATTGAGTTTTCATCGTCAAAGTGTTAAGAGATCTATAGCATTTGATTCTTAAGTCTTTATTGTATTATTGATTTATAGAGACTCAAACCGCTTGAGATCTCAGGGCTATCCAGAGGGAATAGTGATCTCTGGATAAAATTAACACATATTGCAATCATGATTGAGTCTGGCAGTAGACCTGTCGAATTTTTAATGTCATAAAGTGGTTCTCAGTACATGCATCACATTTACATATAATTTTGCACTTCTTTTCTTCTTTTCTTTTTTCATTTTTTGACTAATCCTGATCTATGAAAGTGTCATATAGCTTCACCTGGATTGATTTTAGCATCCACAAGGCACGGGCTGGCCCTGAATTGTTTTTCAGAAAAAATTCACACTTCCGCCAAGTGCTCGCAGTTATGGCAATAGACCAAGTTCTTCTCCATCAATTCTGTTTCAAAAAATCATTTGCACGATTCAACGTCAAACGTGTTGCAGCAAGTTGTGTTTGGCTTGTGCCAAAGTTTAACGAAGGTCCTCAAAGGTTTCAGCAGGTTTTGAATGTCTTTCATCATATGGAATGCAAACAAGAAAATTCGTCGTTTGAACCACTTGAACCCCATTGTAAAAATATGCACAGTTTAAGATAAATTTGAACCAAACAGAACGACACCCGTTGAAAGAGATAGGGGTTTTATTTGCCATATTGAATATCCCCATAAGCACCTCCAGAATTAATACAAGAGGCTTGGGATTTGACAAATGAAAACTCGCAGACAACATTATGAGCGAGTTTCGAGAGTGAGGATGTGACCTGTGGAATTGTCGACGCAGCGGCTCATCAATTTTAGGCACCCCTTCCTAAGAATCCACTGTGGAAAATAAAATGACACCTGTTGAAAGAGATAGGTTTTATTAGCCATATTGAATATCCCCATAAGCACCTCCAGAATTGATACAAGAGGCTTGGGATTTGGCAAATGACAACTCGCAAACAACATTATGAGCGTGTTTCAAGCGTGAATGTGACTTGTGGAGTTGTCTATGCAACGGCTCATCAATTTTAGGCACCCCTTCCTAAGAACCCACTGTGGTGGAATGTCTTTGAGGAAAAACTTTATACTATGAGCATGAGACAAATTTTATATCGTGTCGAATGAGACAGTTTATATCAGTGTTGCAAACATCGACGCAGCGAAAAAATCGGCAAGGTCCAGGAAACATCGTTTCGGGATATCTCGGCAGCACATCGGCAAACATCGGCAATAAATTGACAAACTTAAAAAAATACAAAAATATTCATTTTTTTTTCAATTTTTTAAACATCTAAAGCAACAATAACATCAAATAAACACATTGCCACATGAATCTGAATTATGAAAACCGATATATAAAATATATAAGATGACTAGAGATACATCACACATCAACAAAATCGGCAAGGTCCAGGAAACATCGTTTCGGGATATCTCGGCAGCACATCGGCAATAAATTGACAAACTTAAAAAAATACAAAAATATTCTTTTTTTTCAATTTTTTAAACATCTAAAGCAACAATAACATCAAATAAACACATTGCCACATGAATCTGAATTATAAAAACCGATATATAAAATATATAAGATGTCTAGAGATACATCACACATCAAGAATGGATCATGTCCTGAATCCTAACTCCCGAGTCATCAAAAAAATAACAAAAGTATCTCATGATCATCATGAGTCAATAATAATAATAAATTAAATTAATTAGTTCGACTAGGATATTGAATGCTCTACAAGGGTGGATTAATTAATGTTGTAAGAATGCTATGAAATTAATTAATTAGTGCAATAAGGATGCACTAAAATTAATTAATTAGTGTTGTAAGAAATAAAAATGCTTTGAAATTAATTAATTAGTGCCGTAAGAATGCTCTGCAAGGGAAAATTTCATAACAGGCTCCTCACACTCCACCCTCCACAAAGTCAAAATCACCTTTAGACAAAATCAGGAAAAAATCGGAAGTATCTCGGAAAAAATCGGCCCGATTTTTTAGGCAATTTTTTGAGGAAAAAATCGGCAAGCAGCAAAAATCGCGATTTCTCGGCACATCGCGATTTCTCAGCCGATGTTTGCAACACTGGTTTATATCATGTCGCATGAGACAAAGTTTATATGATAAGCATGAGGCAAAAATTTACATGGTGTCGCATGCAACAAAATTTAATGAGCACATGGTCCAAAGTTATGAAAGATCACATAACCCAAACTTATGGAGAATGCTTTTTAAAGTGGCACGTAAGACAAAATGTGCCATGGAGGCACATAAGCGAAAGTTTATTAAAGAGCCAGATAACTCCAAAATTTTCCAAAGTGGCATGGTATATATATAAGACAAGGTCTTCCATCTATGCATATAAGATAAAGTCTAGGTGGGTGCACCAAAAGATTATTCCATGCAACATGGCGCATAACCCAAAGTTTAAGGGATGGACATAATATCAATGTTCTTAAAATAAATAAAAAACACATGCACATGAAACAAAGGTTCTACATGGGAGTATGTAAGATAGGGTTGTTATATCGTGCACATAAGTTAAGTCTTATGGTGCCAAATGATTCCAAATTCTTCATAAGACAACAAAATAATGTTGAAATGGAATTTTAAAGGGAAAGAGATAAATGGGGGCATCCAGTGAAGTTAAACTGAAGTTCTCAATCTGACAGGAAAATCAAGAAACAATTACTCAAAGAAACCTTTCAGCTTCTATGGAAGAAAGGTTAAATAGCAGAAAATCAAATGAAAAAAGGCTGTTTGGCTCTGGAAATTTCATGTATTCATGTTGAACTTTGTAATGAGGAGAAGCCAACTCTTTTGACCAAACAGGTTTCTGGAGAACTTTAACTCTTTTGTGTATCTGCTGTGGACTACTCTGTTTCTTTTGTTACGCATTTGGGATTGTGTAAGAATGTATCTCACGCTATAGACTATTCTTATGTGTAGCTCTAGCATTCTCATTTCTATTTTCTGGAATGTTTGTCTAAATCTTTGAGCATAGGACTGTAGATAGATGTTTTAATGTTGGATTATTTGGGTTTGCATCCATTTACTCGTATCCGTGTCTTTATTTTCAGTGAATTAATTCATGAAGATCAGACAACAGCATGTTTGGCTCTATGCTTACTTCATTGTTTCTAATAGTTACGTCCAGACATATGCATTTCCATCTTAAATTAGCTGCATTTCGTTATTAACTTCAGAAAACCATAAACGGTGGACTGGGCCATAACCGGTAAAACTCCAAATCATTAACGGCTGTAGATCCAAAATCCAGATGGGTTCCCTATTCTGAATGATGCCAGGTCTAATTGGAACTTTTCACAGAGGGTAACCCCTGCTGTTTCCCAAGGTCATTTCGACCTGCCAAAAGAATTGGCAACAGAAGGAGGGTCAGATGGCAAGCTTGCCCATGTCGCGCCATTTCCAGGAAGTGTTTGAACAGCCCATGGCTCCGCTCCCTATTTCTGTATGGGATTCTTTCTTTAGTCTTTCGAGACCACCAAGTTGCATTCCAAAATGGACAGTTGATCTCTTGTCAAATTTGAAATTCGATGGTGACGGACTAATCTCTGCATTCAAGCATCTTAATCAATTTATCACACGTCATAATCTTAAAATTGTCGGTGACAATGAAATAGGCGGATTGTTTACCCTCACATTTGAAGGACGAAACAAGGTTTGGTATAGAACATTATCAGCCGAATCTATTCATAGTTGGAAACAATTCATGAAGTCTTTATCAATTCTCATGAAAATTATGACTATGAGAAACTCTGTAGTGAACTTGAAAGAATTCGTAGAAACAAAAATGAGCCTCTAGATAATTTCTTTAAAAACAAATTATGCAAATCTATTGTAGGTTTCTTGAAAATGATAGAGTATCTGACCAAGAAACCCTTGATTGGTTTCCATACCTTCTCTCTATCCCTGAAGAAGAGATACCCTCAGACAATGAGAGAAACTTACCCTCATTATCATTAGGGAAGGCAGAATCACTAGATGAAAAGCGTGCCTCTCGTTGAAACTAATAATTTGGAAGGCACTGGTTTGCAAAATATCGTAGAAAAAACAAATCCAAAGAATGGAAAGGTTTCTAATCGTCAAGAAATTATTTCTCAGTGCTTTAATTTAGGTTTACACAATGAGAATTCAATCACCTCTAATCACAAGGAAACCATTTCATTCATAGAGATCACACATGTCGATCCTTGGGTCCCTTTTACTCTGCAATCTAGTTTCAAATCAGTTCTAGCGTAGTATTTTAAAGGATGATTTCAAACATGTATTTAACGAAGAATTGATTTCCGGGGCTAATATAAATTTGATTGATAGGTTAGCAATAGAAAACATGGAACCTATATTCTCCAATGAAAGTCAAAAACTCCGAAAAGAACATCGAGACGACATGATTGCTAATCGATACTTTGCCGTTGAAATGGAGGAATTTCCATCAGAATACAAAAACCTCTTAAACTCAGAGTGGGAACAGACCAATGATGTTTCTATTGAAATTTGGACCAGTTGTTCACATTGAAGACCAAAAGAATAATGAATATGGTGCAGATTGTGTGAACTCTGTTGCTGAAGAAATCTAGTCATTTTCAGAATATAAAAAATTCTATGCCAAATGCACAAATATGTTTGATAATATCCACTTACAGGAAAACCCACCAGTTTATAATGCAGTAATACTTTTATGGCATTTTTTCAAGAATAAAACATAGATTTATGAGGGAGAGAAAGAAGATTTCCAAACCCAGAATAATCCAAGATACATTGATGGTAATAGTTCATCCGATGTGCACAATTTCGAAAACTCTTAGCAATCAAAACTTCTAGAGTATAATGAAACAAAGGTTGATCATGACAACCATGTTTTTGATGACTATGTTTCTTTTCCTAAATGACTTTGAGCATCGATGCATCATTCATTGATCATGCACAACCTGGAACTACTAATCTCTCTGAACATAGGCCAATGGTAGAAGGGACAGAGCATGAAGTACACAAATAATTTGCAGATCTCCATGGAGGAATAATGACAGATAGACAACCCATCATCATGCATAATAAATAAAATGATGAGCTGATCCAAGAAGCATTGTCATCTAGATTTGTTTTCAAAGTTGCAAGCTAATCTCCATGAGCAGGTACATCACCTGTCTTTGGAATCCTTTTCAATAATCTAGCATTGCCAAAACTGCTTTGATGAAACTATTGGAGATTTCTTAGAGCTATCTTTTGCTCGACATTTTGTTCAAACTCCATTTGCCCCATGGATGTTCCCTTTATGCACTAGGTGTCAAGTTTATTAGGGTTAATCGCTTTTCTTTAGTTCATATTTCTCCTAATTATTTTATCTCACATCTCAATCTTCTTTTGTAGGTACTTGAATCAAACCCTAATAAGGAAGCATCAAGAGGGCAAATTGATTTAGTTCTTGGGTTCACCTAAATCTCATTTCAAACCCTATGAAGCTAATAAACTCTCTAATAAACCAGCAATTGGGAAAGCCTCTTACATTCTATTAGATCCAAGTATTGAATTTTTAATATTTATTGAATATTTTTCATTTTCTTAACAAGCTGGTTTAGATCTGTGGTATTTGATCTTTTAGTGTTGATTTACTTATTTTAAGATTAGCTAACCTTGTGCGCTTAACCAAAACTTGTGCATGCTCACTATGGTTTGTAGCACAACCTAATATCAACACTAAAATCCTCTTTGAACAAGTTATTGTGGTCATTTTTCAGATCTAAATTTTTGCACTTGAGACAAATAAATCGTTGGATATCTTCTTACGAATAAATACTCCAGTATTCTGGTATAACCCTAAAAGCTTTACAATTCAATTGGGATCTTTTTAGCACTACATATTTGCCATACTTGGATAGCAACATCTTTGGTAACTTAATGAACCCAATAACATATCTCTGTTGAGAATGTTAATGACATACTGAAATGTGGTAAGAAAATTTCTCAGTAGTGATGAATTCTTATTCTTTGAATTGTTGAAAAGTAAACATTACGTGTGATCATTTCTAGACTATTGTAACTTCCAGATCTGATATATTTGCTTCATGTCCTCATTATCATAGTTCTGATGTCTGTTCACTTGTCATTTTGAGCCGAAGAGGCTCAAGCAACCAACCATTTCGAGACCATTAGGCCAAAACAAACTATATTTTCTGAATACTGCTGTGCTTCAAGGTGATATGATAGTTTTGATTCATGAAATCAAATTAAGTTTACTTTGAGACATAATCATTGAACACTTCCTACGTCACCTTGCTCTCAGCTTGTTGTGTTGGGCATTACCTTACTTCATTTGACAAAGGTTTATGTATTCTGCTTATCTGATATATATTGCAGGCATTTGGCATGATCTTCCATTGCTTACAATTACACCATTGAAGTCTCATTGGATTGGAATTAAGTTGACATAAGACACTTTTAGTAGAAGCCCTAAATCGTTTGCATACTTGTTCTTAAATCTACTGGCAAACTTAAACTTAACCTTGTGCTTGAAAGCTAGTTCAAATGACCATGTTCCTTGGATACATTGGTTATGAACATTTCCTATCTTCGAAACAAATCTGAAAGTGTTGAATAAAAATATTGTTAATTACTCAATCATATGAGGTTCTTCCAACTTTATGTTGGTGTTGGCATCTCTAGAACAAGTTTCCCAACCAACTTCCCACATATCCTCAGCCAAACTTGCACATCTTATTGTATTATTTTTACAATACCAATGACATTAGGAAAGCCATGTATAAGGGCATATAACACAACATAAACATAACATAGGTTCCCACCAGCATGGAATTTACAATTATTTCAGCCACATCTAGATAAAAACTATGTGCACATGGATGCTAGGATGTGACTAACTGCTACCATCATTGTGCTTCACTTTATTTTCCCATACATTTTATGAACTTGACTATGTAATTATTAACTAGCCTTTTCAAGTAATTTATACTTTCCACTATTTTACTATACTTCTCGTCATGATCTACTACGATAGCACAAAAAACTGACAAAGAATTTGAAGGTGCAGGTTGTCAAAAATAGATTATATGCAGTAATATGGTATTTGTGCATAATAACAAGATGTGGAAAAAAATACTGTGATCATGAAAACTGGATTAACTTCAAGGAAAATTATTACTTTCTATGCATATTTCAAACAAAATGAAAAAGTAAAGGTGGTGATAATTTTACTTACCTTGTTAACAGGGCCAATGCAGATGTAGCGAGTGTTTTCATCCTCATAGTGTACATGCTTCATAACTGTCTGAAGTGCCCTCTCTCGCAGCATTGAACCCGGCCAATGCATAAGTGCAGGCTCTACTACTTTATGAAGTGTTGCCCATAGGATGTCTTGTAAAAATGGATGCGGATAATAAAGATCCTCCTGCAAATACATTTAAACTAGGCTGATGTCAGATACACAAATATGCATATGTTGTCCAAGGCTATGAATATATTTATCACTAGCAGAACATGAACAGAAGTAATGTGGAAAATGAGTGCCGGATACATCACTGCACGTCTTGATTAGAAAGAAAAAAAAAAGATATTCCCATCAAAACATACAACTTCAATACAATGTGACTCCCTTAAAGGCAACTTCTTTACAGTGAACAATCATTGTAAAATCATTTGTACAATTAATAAAAGAGCAGCATATCAACTATGACATATTGGCATCCATGAATATCACAGTCAGCACTATTGAAAACAATCAGAAATATTGAAAAACACTTCAATAGAAACAAACCTAAGATCTTACTTTAAGGTGCAAGTGAAGATGGAAATCATACAAGACTTAAACACCCAATTAGAGATAGCATCAAGATCCACATTTATGTTTTATGTAATGTGTCTAGAAGCAACAGCCCATGGTAAAAATAAAATAAATTGAAAAATACTTCTTATATTCACATAAACTTATTTACAATCAAAAGCGGTAGCAGTGGAAGGGTATATACAATGCCTATCATAACTGTTTCCTGAAGCTTATAACAGCAGAAATAAAATCAGAATATACAATAGGATCCAACTTTTAGCATCCTTGATTAATCGGGTTCCCTTGGCTAGTAACTGATGACATACCTCATCTTTCCAAAGCACAATAAAAGATGAAACAGAACTACTTTCTTGATCAAAAAAAAATTGCACCTGATGTTGAGTAAAGTTGTCATTGATGTCAAAACGGTCAAGAGATCTGTGCCATGAGCTTATAAGATTGTTGAGCGATGTTGTCATTGATGTCAATGTGGCAATGGTAACGATGATGTGGCAATGATGATGATGATATGGCAGTAATAAAGGGAGATTGTTTGAAGCCTTGAAGAGCTTTGAAGGAGCCTTGGCATAAGTGTATAGAACTCTACAGTGATCCCCTTATGGCGTAGCTGTTAAGCATGGCCCTCACGGGATGAGATAACATGTGGTTGTTTCCACATGCACAAATGGGGCAAGCCTCCAAAATCATTGAAGAAGCCCTTAAAGACCATGATGATGAGAAGTGTGAAGAAGCCCCTAAAGTGATGATGATGTGTCCTAAAGACCATGATGATGAGAAGTGTGGAGAAGCCCCTAAATTGACGATGATGTGTCCACAAGACCACAGTGATGAGAAGTGAGAAGAAGCCACTAAAATCAAGTGAATATATTTATGTACACCCCACTTTCCCACTTCTGGAGGCAAGAAACCCTAAGAAATATGAAGAAATTATGTACTGGGTGCTGAGATTTTACTTAAGCAGTTATGTTATTATTATTTCTTATAGAATATCTTCCGATGCTACTCAAAACATCAACAGTCCCTCTTAGCGAGGAAGGTATTCTTCTGGCACGTTCTTCAGTACTGGTTTCGTTGACCCATACTTGACCATTTACTTGTGATCTTCCCCAAATCTATCCATCACTAGAAATTCTGTACAAGCAAGCCATCATCGACATCATGCATCCGGGGCCTCATCATCATAAAGAGCATCTCTCTAGTGGGTACACCCTTATCGTCCTTTCAGAGCTTATGGGTCTCGGCGTCCTTCCAGACCTTATGTCATAACGGGACTTCATCTACTTCACACAGAACTAGGCATCTAGCTCACACAGAATCTAGGCATCCAACTTACACAGAACTAGGCATCCAGCTCTAACAGAATCTAGGAACTTATCCAGCTCACACAAAATTGGGCAACTAGCCTGAAAGTTAGCCCTTCTGGTTGGCACCACAAGGCATCCAGCCCACAGTGACTGGGCATATAACCACAAGGGTTAGGCAATCCAGTGCGCACACACCAGCCATCTAACCCAAGGCTAGGAATCCTCCAACCCACAAAGGTTGGCCCTCTAGCCTGAAAGTTGGGCATCCACCAGTCCACATGACCTGGTCTTCTATCCCCGAAGATTGGGTATCCTGACCCTACGCGAGGTCAGGCCGACTTGTGCCTCAATCAGTAACGTGCCCATGAATGACTACCCGCTATTGCCACACTCTATGTGTTATTTCCCTAGAATTGCATCTGTAACTCAGCACTCCCTCTCAACGAGGGAAGTTATTCTGCACCACGCCAAGCTTGTCACTGAAATATTCAAACTTTATCTTTGAAAGAGGCTTGGCCAACACATCGGCTATCGGCTTGTCTGTCGCAATACACTGGAGCTTAACAGCTCCCTTCTGCACCATGTCTCAAATATAATGGTACTTGATCTTGATATGCTTCGACTTGTCATGAAACACAGGGTTTTCAAACAACTTTACACAACTCTGGTTGTCCCAGAAAATACAAGTCACCTCCAACTCGAGATCAAACAGTCCTGCAAGCAACTTTCAAAGCCACACAATTTCGCTACTAGTTGAACATGCTGCTATATACTTTGCCGCAGTTGTACTAAGTGCCACACTAGTCTGCTTCCTCCTAAGCCACGAGATCATAGTTGATCCCAAACTAAAGCAACATCCTTATGTACTCTTTTGATCTATGACACTACCGGCCCAATCTGAATCAATATAGCTTTGTAGTCTTATCTCACGATCTGAAACATATCTGAGTCCATAGTCAACCGTACCTTTCAGGTACCTAATCACATGCTTTGTCACAATCAACTGAACACATCTCGGCTCAACCATATATTAACTCAATGTGTTCACCACAAAGCATATATCTAGCCTCATGTTCGTCAAATACATCAACAAAACAATCATTTGTCTGTACATGGTGGAATCCATTATCTCTGAACAAGTATCACTCAATAACTTCAAGTTCGTTACCATCGATGTAGGCATGGGTTTCCAATCCATCATCTCTGATCTCTTCAAGATCTCTACAACATATTTTCCTTGGCTAAGGAAAATCTCGTTATGTCTCTACCACACCTCTAGACACAAGAAATAGTGCATCATACCAAGGTCTTTCATCTCGAACTCTACAGTGAGCTCCGCCTTGCACCCTGTGATGAGCTTCTCGTCCCCTGTTAGAAACAGGTCATCCACATATAATAGTAATATCACCGGTCCACCATTCACAACCTTGTACTAAAGGTTGGAATCTGTTTTACTCTTAGTAAATCCCAAGCTCATCAAAAAACTGCCAATTCCTCCATAACACGTCCTAGGTGCCTGCTTCAGTCCATACAAAGCCTTCTTCAACCTGCACACATGTGTCTGCTTGTCATGTGTCTCGAATCCTTGTGGTTGTTCCACGTACAATTCCTCTTACACTACACCATTCAGAAACGTTGTCTTCACGTCCATCTAATGTAGCTTCAATTTCATCGCTACAGCCATTGCAAGTATAGCTCTAATCGAAGTGTATCTCGCCACAGGAGCAAATGTCTCTTCATAATCTATTCCTTCTTTCTGGGAGAAACCACGAGCCACGAACCTTGCGTTTTACTTCTCAACACTACCATCTGGTCCATGCTTCGTCTTGTAGATCCATTTGGAAGTTACCACTGACTTCCCTTTCGGTCTTGGAACCACATCCTAAACATCATTCTTTGTGATGGTTTGGTAATCCTCGAACATGGCATCCTTCCATACTTTCTTATCAACAGCTTCTTCATAACTAGAAGGCTTTGCATCAATGATGTCACACAGTAATGTCACGTAGTTGGAATATGCTCAAGGTCTCTTGCTCTATCTAAAAGACCCGTCAGGAGCACCATATTTCTCTACATCCTAAAAAATCTCAACATCCCAAGCTAGTCTTCTCTTATATGTAATCAGTTCTCAAGGTGGATCTACAGGTCTCTACGATTCTGCCATATCATGATCCTCTAGAACATGCTCTTCTACTACAACATCATCTTCTGCACCAGTATTTGTGACTCCACGAGCTTCAGGCTCCTCATCATGGATCTCATTTGTATGAGTCTACCTCTATCTGCTAAAAGTTGCATCCTCATCTTTGTTAGTCTCAATCTGTTTGTAACCAGAAATGTAGACTATGTATGCCTTTGATAACTCACTGTATCCAACAAATATACCCTTCTTTCCTGAAGGATCCAACTTCGTTCTCTTATCCTTGGGAACATGTACATATACAAGACAACCAAATATCCTCAGGTGGCTGGCCTCTGGCTTCTCTTCTGGCGTCTTGTTCCTAAGTACACGATGAGGAGTTTTATTCTGCACATATACAACGGTTATGGATGCCTTTTCCCATAGATGCAATGGTAAATCTTAATCGTGAATCATAGCCTTCACTGCTTCCATTATCGTCCAATTCTTTCTTTCTGCCACGCCATTCTACCGGGGATTGTAGGGAGTGCACATCTCCCTCTTAATCCCAAATTCTATGCAGAATGTGCTAAATGCATCTGATGTGAATTCTCCTCTGTTATCTGCCCTTAATGTCTTTATCTTCGTTTCAAAGAGATTCTCTACAAGGGCGTTGAATTCCGTGAACTTGTTGAACACTTCACTTTTTGCTTTCAAGAAATAGATCCAAGTTTTACGTGAGTAATCATCAATGAATGAAACATAATATGCGTACTCGCTAAGTGATGTTGATGACATTGGTCCACACACGTCCGAATGTACTATGTCCAAGATTCCTTTTACTTTGTTGTCACTGCTTGGAAATGGTCTCTTCACGTTCTTGCCTTGTGCACATCCCTTGCATATACCATCATGATTCACCTAAATCTCTGGTAAGACCTGTAACCATCTTGCTTATGATCAGCAACGCTTTGTAATGTATGTGAGCAAGTCTTTTATGACATAGCTCACTTGGATTTCCAATGTTATGTACCTGTTATCACACAACTTGTAGTTGCCCCTAGTGGTATCCCATCCGGGACGGTAGAGGAGACAGGCAACTAAAGAGGTGACCCAAGAGATGCCACGGTTCCCAATGCAAGGTGGGAGTCACGTCAACCGAGGCACTCTTCGCTTTAGGTCAAGGTGTAACAAGACCTAGGGGGAGACCCTATAACCAATCACAGTTGATTGGACCCAAACAAAGGTTTCTAAGGACGAGTAAATGATGAGTTACGGAAACCAATGCAAGGCTAAGTGGACCTAGGAGTTGAGGTATGGTTGAAGGTGGTGTAAGAGATTGTTAGTGTTTCAACCTACGTATGGTTTAGGCCACATGATTGGGTATGATGACAAGGTGTAGTACCATATGTTTACACAAGTGGGTCTTATTTTCTTGGGATGTGTGAAATGGCTTTAAGTGGGCCCACAAGGTGAAGTTAGGGATGAAATTGGTACTAGATGTTATGTTATTAGTAGATCTATAGATCTAAGTTGATTTTAAGAGTACCCATGTACTAAATCTAGGGTTTGACACAAATCCCAAGGAGTGCGACTTGCTTTGAGGAGGACTAGTGCCTTGTTAAATGGGCTAATGGGGTCAAAAAGTATGTCAAAGTGTGGATCGGGACACCTAGAAGCCAAGTCAAGTGGGCTCAATGAGATCTAATGGTTGGATCTTGCTAGATCTACGTTTTCAAGAAATGACCCTAAGTGGACCACAATCCCTTGAAACAAGGAATGCTACCCCCAAGGCAGATCGTCACAAAAAGATACTCTAGACTTAGGTTTCAAGGTATGGCCTTTCCAAATCTTCAAAAATCTCAACCACCCACCTCCTCGAAGTGGGCAAACTCACCTTCCCAAGGGAGTGCGACTTGCTCAAGGAGGGCTAAAATGAGGGTTAGGTGGACCAAATCAAGTCCAATGGCCACCAAACTATAGATCCAAGTGGCTCATGCCCCGATCTATGTGGATCCCAAAAATCAAGTCAATCCAAGCGCTAGATCTTAGTAGATCTGAGTTTTGAGGTGCCAAGAAATTCAAAAGGGGGTTTTAACCCCTTAAAACATGGAATGATTTACACAAGGTAGAATTCACCAAAGTAACAATCTGGGGGTAGGTTATCAAGTGTCTAGATTGCAAATCAAGTGGGATCTCACCTACCCATGTGCTAGATCTAACCAAACAAGCCTCTCTCTAGGAAGTGCGATTTGGGTTCAAGAGGGCTTTTTGCTTTGGAAGGTGTGTCAAATCTAAGCCAATCACCACCAAACTATAGATCCAACTAGGGGTGGATGCTATAGAGGTGGGTTTTCAATATCTCTTCAAAAGCAAGGCTAGATCTAAGTAGATCTAAAAAATACCAAAAACAAGGGTTTTAATCAATTAGGGTTTTTTATGATCTAGAAATTATGGATGATTCAAGGAAGAAGATCATACCTCTTGGAACATACCTGGATGAAGAGATGAATGCTATTTGAGACGAGGATTACTTTGCCAAAGATCAAATGGAGAATTGTTGAAGCCCCCTTGCCAAATCGATTTTCCCAAGCCACATGTGATTCCCTCTAACCTGTCAAAACCAAGGAGCAAAGCATCAATCAGTTTAACATGTTGAAGATAGATACAAGCAAGAGAGAGAGAAACATAGAATAGTTGACACAAAGGCAAAACTACTCCCTGTCAAACCAAAACAACTTCTTCCAAGCTTGAAGGGCAAGCCTCCCCACCAATTCGCCCCTGTCAAAAATCATCCTCTTAACCTGTAAATGAGATATGGCAAATATGCAAGATAGCTACAATAGATCCTCCAGTGCAATGGACAAAAGCATTTACAATCGAAACAACCAACATCCACTCCAATCCAAGCATGTACTCCAAAAGATAGAAATTTTATTCCAAGAGCCAAGAGCCAAAAATCTCTAGATGAATTTTACAATGAGAGGCTCCCTCCTTAAATAGGATGGGGAGAGAGTACAATCATAACCACTTTTTACATGAGTGGCTAAAATTAAAAGATCATAAGATCTAATCAACGGCTAACAATAAATCATAACAATATATCACATGGATCACCCAACATAATGATAGCGCCCCCACTAAATGGTACAAAAAGGGGGTGACGTCATCCACTATAGAAGTATAGGTGCCAAAATCCACCTCATGATGACTAGGACATGACAACATAAGCACATGGTGGGGCTAGGAGGCATCAATCCTTACTAGCTCATCCCCAAGGCACAATAAAATAATAAAATATGTCCAAGATAATATAAATGACCAAAACTGTCCTCTAAATCCATGACAGTCAAGCAGTAAATGACCTCCTGTGATCAATGTGGGCATACCCACATGGTGAAAACTGACTGGAAGATAGTGATGCCATCCTGGAAGGCCTCTGTGAAGACCAAATGCAAAAAACTTGCCTCAATTGCCCAAATCGATTTCCTCAGTGACCACTTTATCCCATTTTTTAACTGCCTCGGTAACTGTGAAAGTGCCAAAACTGCCTCCTAGGGCACCTGCGCTGTCCATCTGAGCCCACCAGGCTCTCCAGAAGGGGGGGTAAATGGTAAAAACAAGTGGCTGGACCACCCCCTTCATCATCAGCGCCCTAGGTGAACTGGCCTCTCGGGGCCCCTGCTGCTCAGGCTGGGAAATCAGCCCCAAATCTGGTCAACAAGTGTAAAACTGCATCAATCACTGTCAGAAGTGCCTGGAACTAAAAGATAAGTGTCTCATTGGATCCAGAAGACCCAAATCCACTACAAATGTGTACTCATACACCATGGGTTGCCCTAATGGGCCAGCTGTAGGGTTCACCATATATAGACAATGTACAAACTGCTGATCTGAAATAACAAATAAACCTGTTGAACTACATCAATCATCATCTGCATCATATGTCCATCATATGATATCATCATCAAGTATGTGAGACCATCAATCATCATCAATAAGCATCTATACATGGCCCACATCATCATAGATCCCAATAATATACAACCCAGGATAAATCACATCAGTAGACTAAGACATGCTTCTCTAATCATTTTCACAGCTAAGCTCAAAGTATAAATTCCATTCAATGGCATTAATCAAGTTAGCACATTCCTTGGTTATTAGAAAAAATTACTTGCACAATAGTTCAAATGACAAACTCACCCATTGGACATGGTCAAACTGCTAGTGAAGGATGAAGGCTAGGAACAAGGTTGGGCCAAGGGGTTGACTTGTCTAACTTAACTCAAAAATACTTTGGACTGGGAGAAGGGGGGAAGCTACAAACTCTGTGCTGGACAAAATAACACGGGGGATGGCTGTGCCTCACAAATGGATAAGTTGTTCAGAGAGTGCTTATTCAACTTAGGCATCATGTCTACATCAAGTTGATCCAGGTTCATTAGGATCATTCAATTTTATTCCATGGCCTTTTTGGCCTACATAACCCTTCGGATTTCAGATGTGCTGAGAAGCACAACTAGTTGCAGCTTGCATCCAGGGCATGTTTTTTCAAATATTTATAAGGTCAACAATTGTTTAGATATAGCTTTTAAGAACCATTGCTTTTTGGACCTTTCTTATACTCTTCGAGGAGTATTTTAGCTGTTCATCGCTCTTGTCCTTTTTTGTTTCCGTGGGCGAATTTATTAGTTTCCATAGGTAGAACATGAGCTTTCAGTTTTAGCCAACAACATCTCAAGTGACTAGAGGGAGTTCGAGCCAATGCCAAACATCGGGACAACCGACCAGAATGATTTAGGCCTACAATCCAACTTACCAAAGGCAAGTTTTGTCACCAACTTAGAGCCGAGACACTGAATATACAGGGATGCGATCCAAACACAGAGGTAGAAAAATGGGGAAGTCCTCGGTATCAAAAAGTCAAATGAGACAAGTCAAGGTTTAAAGTCAAATAGGAAGGTCATGTATGGATGGAGTCAAGTGAATATGGAGCCTACACTAGCAAACAACTGGTGTCAGGAAAGACCATATCTATGTAGGGTGGAAAACCAGTGGGTTTTGTTAAATGACTTAAAGGTGCAAGCAATTGTCCATTTTATGATTTACAGTTCATTTTAAATAGTTTGCCACATCAGGAATAATATACCAAGCAAATGCTGTGAACGTAACTAAATCAACAAGATAATAATCCACAGTCAGTGATAACATATCCATAGATCATACAACATCATCATAATAATCATCATGTACCATCTGAAACACTGCTGCAATACATCTCTAAGCACTGAACTGAAACTGTATGGGATAAAGGGTCACATCGGTCATCAAATCTGAACTCTCAAGGCGCAGCCTTGACACAAGGTCTAAATAATATACTGCTCTGATCATGAGTGATCCAAAATATATAGCCATGCTCTGGAATAATGGAAGCTCTGGAATGTGCAGATATCTGCTAAACAAGAATAGTAGCCCTGCTACTATGGTGTGATAACAGTACCAATGCTTGATCTTATTCCTTTTTCTTTGTTGTCACTGCTTGGAAATGGTCTCTTCACGTTCTTGCCTTGTGCACATCCCTTGCATATACCATCATGATTCACTTGAATCTCTGGTAAGACCTATAACCATCTTGCTTATGATCAGCAATGCTTTGTAATGTATGTGAGCAAGTCTTCTATGACATAGCTCACTTGAATTTCCAATGGTATGTATCGATGCTTGATCTGATTGTCCCTTCAGCTTGTATAGGCCTCCCTCTTGAGCACCAATCACGATAGCATCATCAATAGTATTCCCTTTGGCCACATGAGAACTTGGCCATCAACGAAAGGAGCTCTATATCCACGTTCCTCTAATGTTGAGATGGAGACAAGATTTTTCTTCAAACCAAATACATACAATACATATTTTGCTTCATATGCTTTCCGGAATCCAACTTGTAGGAGGCTTCTCCTACCCCTTTTATGGGATACTGATAAACATCACCAAGCTTCGACTTATGAGGTGAATCCTTCTGGACCAAATTTGTGAGAGAATTCTTGTAATCGGTGATATACTTAGAAGCACCACTATCAACAAGCCATGTGTCACTTCCATGAGTGACTTTCCCTGTAAGAGTTGATATTAACACATATTCTTCACTTGAATCATCTTCTCTTGCTTTCTTCTGAACAAGTTCATCATCTTCTGTGGCATGAGCATGATGTCTTTTATTCTTTCCTTTTCTGATCTGATCGTTTATGTGAGGACAGTTTCTTGCAATCTGTCCCATCTTCTGGCAACCGTAGCATTTGTAATTTGAGTAATCTTTTTGTGTCTTTTGTGTCTTTTATGTCTTCTGAAACTTTTTGTGGGAATGGGATTCTTTCTTGCTTTTCCCTTTTCCTGCATGTGCTGTTAGGGCTTGATCTTCGTCATCACCCAACTTTTCTTCTCTTACTACCAATCTAGCCTCTTCTTGTGTGCACTTTTCCCGTAGTCTGTTGAACTTTGTTAGCTTCGTTCTGGAACAAATTCCCTGAATAAATGATTCCCAAGACCTTGGGAGACCATTCAATGTAGTCATCACTATCTCGGCTTCATCAATTGTTTCTCCATTGGCTTCAAGTTGTTCTTTGATTTGAGATGCCCTTGTGAAGTAGGATTGAATGGTTTCTGAATTCTGCATTTTCACATTCTTGAGTTGTGTCCTCAATGTCATCTTCTGGTTGATATTCTTGCCTGCAATCAACCAGGACAAGGCATCAAACATCTACATTGGAGTCTTCAATGATGAGACATGAGGAATCCAGTGATCCTTGATAGAATCTGCAATGATTCTCTTTCCTCTAACCATGTTCTTCTTGTGTCTTTCCTTAACCTCATATCCCTCTGGCTCTGCAACCTCTTCATCAACATATTTTTCCAAACCATTTTGTTCTAGAATGAGAATACTTCCATGCTCGGAACTTATCAGCCCCTTCAAGCTTGGTGATGTTCATCATTTTGTCCAAGCTCAAAAATATGATAGAGATGAAAGTTTTCATAAATGGAATTTGGACTTACCAATCAATGCGCTATGCCAAGGTGATCTCCACAAGCCAAAATCAGCTCCAATGTCAACCTGAAAACTGCTTAACGTCAGGCCTAGGGTTTTATGAGGAAACTTTGATTTTCAGACTTTGAATCTGGAGAATTAGATCAAGAGAGAAGATATGCCCTCCCAAGGCGAGTTGACCAAATCTTCTTTTCAGTCAAATCTATGGATAGAACAGGCAAAAACTGGAAACCCTAAATTTTGCAGTTTCTATAGAATTTAGGTCAAAACTAAAAATTCTCGGATCTGAGATCTGACTTTGTTGCCCGCCGAATGTGCACACTAGCAGCAGAAATCTTTCGAAAGTTGTTTCCCAAATAGAAAAGGTGTGGCCTTGGGGGCAAGCAAAGAGTAAGGTGTTGTCACCTAATCTTGACTCCTTCGTTTAGGCAAACTCCTAACGAAGCCAAGGTGGGTAGACCCTAGAGAGAGTTTCTAAAGCTCTTGTAGACATCTTCATGCTTGTCAATGCCTCTGACATATGAACCACAATGCTTTAAAAAATTTATGATGTGTTGCTCAGCAGAGGTAGAGGCATCAGTGCCATTGAAAGTCATGAGTTTGTCGATAGCTTTTTCAGGAACGTCATGGGGTTGACCTGCTATCTGAGTGACGTTGAGTTGAGCAAAAAAACTCACCCATTGTGGAAAGAAAACAATTACTAGTTTCAAGATTTTCAAAATTTTCTGGGTTTTCTTGGAACAAAGAATGGATGTCTAAAATAGACTCAGATCTAAGTTCTTCAAGGATTTTACGAGAAGCAAGCTTGTTTAGTCTTCTCCTTTAAACTTTTTCAGGCTCAGGGATAAAATTAAGCAATCCTTCAGAATTTCTTCTAGTTGAATACCTTGAGGTGTTAATTGACGGTGGAGTCGCCAGCTGGATCCAAGTCTAATTTCAAAGAGTGATTTGACTAAAAATCTACCAAAAAAGGAAAACTAAAAAGGGCAGTGGAGTCGCCAAATAGATTCAGAATCTATCAAAAAAGGTAAAACAAACTAGAAAAAATTAAGGTTGTCCAGGAACAAAAAGATTTGTCCCCGGCAACGGCGCCAAAAATGTTGTCCGCCAAGATGCACACCAGTAGCAGAAATCTTTCGAAAGTTGTCTCCCTCACTGGAAGTGGGGAGAGGTGTGGCCTTGGGGGCAAGCAATGAGCTAGGTACTTGTTATCACATATATAGTAGTCGGGCTACCATACATTATTTTTCTGATGACAATACACTATTCAGCCAGTTCCCTTACATTGAGACGCTGAGATGAGCATCTATATTGGATCACTATCAAATTTTGGACAGCAGTATATATTCCCCATGCCATGACTGAGTCTCAGGACACTCAGAGAGATGACCGATGTAGTCATTATACCATTTGTACAAAGCAGTCAGTAGTGCCCAGAGTTACAACAGTAGTTTCAGAGGACAGATGATGGTTCAGGTGATGAGCATTCAAGTATATGACTCAACAGGAATATCATTGTGTTATGGTTATATTGCTTTTATACTTATGCTTATAGCATGTCTTAGCACTTAGTGTCATGATCTGGCGATCATATAGATATGTGGACCTGGTTGATCTTATTATATATATTATATTGTCCCTACTCAAATTTAGAAGTTCATTATTCATACTCATTGGTTTTGCCCTCCTTAGGAAGAATAGAGGTGATCATTCCACCATACCTTGGCTTGCTAGTGTTGGCTCCATTATTCATTGTCTTCATCCATCCATTGCCTACCTTTTAGTTTATCACCCTGACTTACTACTTGACTACTGACATGGAGGATCTTTTCCCCACTGTGGCCTCTGTATTGGATGAGCTTCCCTGTTTATTGTGTCTCGGCTTTGAGTTGGTGACAAAACTTACCTATGGTGAGTTGAAGTTCCTTGTGAATTCCCCCTAGTCACTAAAGTTGTGTTGGCTAAACCTGAAACTTTTAGTGCTGCCATGAATACAAAATCTGAAAAAAATGAAATGCTATATCTTGTATGAAAAGCCCATTCATGCAATGTGTTTCTAAACACACATAAATGAAAGGCATGCCAAATGAAAATGGCCATGAAAATAAAATGTTATATCTTTTGGAAATGTAAATACCTAGGTAAACAAGCTGTCTGTGACACACCTAGAAGTGCTCAGGTAAACAAGTGCCTTAAAAACACACCTACAGCAGAAAGCCTAAAATAAATGTAATCTATGCAATGTGTTTATAAACACGCATAGATCAAGGCTATGGAAACTTCAGGCCCAAAAAGCAATGGAACTTAAATGCTATATCTAAATTATTGCTGGCCTCATTTGTATTATGGATTGTGCGCATCTGTTAAAGGTGAATAAACCCTCTTTGAACAACTCATCCATTTGTGAGACACCGCCATTCCCTGTGTAGTTGCTCATTCAGTATATACTATGGTGTGTATTCCCTTTCCCTTTGCCAAAGTGTCACAATGTTAAGTCAGTCAAGTCATCCCTTAGCCTAGCCAATTATTTTAACCTTCACCCTTCACTAGCAAATTGATCGCAGCTATGAAGTGAGTATGATCTTGAAAGTCTAGTCTGAGTAATAATAATAATTAATGACATTATATATTTGGATTTAGATCGCCAGTGATGATTACTTTGTGTTATAATTGTTATTTGAATAAGTTGTAGAGCATGCATCAACCTTTGGCACTTTGCAGCAGCTTCCGATGATGGTCTAAGTTATATTTGGTCATGTTGACTTGGTCAAACCTAGTTTGACCAAGGTCAACTATAGGACATGAGATGGTTGGACCTTGTGATGATATGGATAGATGATATATGGTCTATGTACATGTATATGATGATTCTATGCAGCATATACAAGGTTATGATGATGATTCATGGTTTACAACATTATTTGATCATTTACAGATTTTTACTATTTCACCTGTTCCGGTGTATTGGATATATTTTATGATCATGCAGAGACTCATATGGTGTATGAGTACACATCTTGGATGGATTTGGACCTTCTGAGTCCAATGAGACAGTCTGTTTTCAGTTCCGGGCACTTACAGTGATGATTGAGCCTCAGTGGGCTATCCCAGTGCAATTTTGGTCTGTCGGAGACCCTGTCAGAGCAGATGTGATTTTTATCCGGTTGACCTAGGGCGCTGTGCTTGGAGAGGGTGGTCCAGCCACTTGTTTTTACCATATTACCCCCCTCTCGGACACATTGGTGCCCTCACCTTGACAGTGCAGGCACTCCAGGAGGCAATTTGGGGCAGTTTCACGCTTCCCGAGGCATTTTAGGATTGGTAGAAATGGCTATTGAGGAATTCGATTTGAGCTACTGAGGCAATGTCTTGGCATGGGATGATCAGTGATGATGGATTGATGTCTTCCACACCTCCTCCAACAGTTTCAGCTTCATCGGGGCCCGCTTCCATCACTTATGGCACTTTCTGATGATTTCTGAGGTCTTTTGAGGCCTACGATTTGACCATAGAGGCACGATTTGGTATATTGATGACTATTTTATTATTATTGTGCTATGGGGATTGACCAAGGGTGGCTAAAATTACCCCTTGGACCCACCATAAGCTTCTTATTATATTTTGTCATCATGATTTGGTGGGATTCCCCTCTTCTAGGGCGATTTTGTCCACTTATGTTATATTTTATAAGCGATCCATGTATTTTATTGTTGAGCTCATCTCAACCATCGATTAGACATTTGTATCTTTTAATCTTAGCCACTCATTCAAAAAGTGGTTAGGATTTTGATGCCTCTCCTTCCTATTTAAAGGAGAGAGCTTCTCATTGTAAGGGGTCTTTGGCTCTTAGAGTATTGGTATAGAAAAACTTTCTTGTGGAAATTCTTGTGGTCTCCTTTGCATCTGGTGGTCTTAGATGGTGATTGGAAAGTCTATTGCAACCTAGCATTTGGAATTTGTGGTAAGATCTATCTATTTTGGAAATCATTGTCTTGTCTACAAGAGGGCGACTTCAACAAGGGCGATTTTGCAAGGCTTCTTCAAATCAACTTTCTTGGCATTTGCTTGTATCAGGGGGTTATCATTAGTATCATTGTGATCTATGCTATCTTTATGTTACTTCTCTTGTGGCATTAGTCTTATCTCTTGATTACATCAAATCTGATATTGTTGTCGTTTGTTGTGCAGGAGAGAGGGCGCATTGGCTTCTTGGACTAAATCAACTTCATAGAAAACTACCTCAAAGCTTCTCAAATTGATCGGGTTTGCATAGATCATCATCATCAAGGCATCTACAAGGTTACCCAGGTAAGATCCACAGGTTTGTTTCTCTTATCTTGATCCAATCCATTGACATAGCTCATAAATTGATAAAACCCTTATTTCTTCAAACCCTCATTGTTACATTTTCTCAGATCTCCTAAGATCTAGTGGGTTTTTGGGTATAATATTGAAAACCCACCTCTATAGTATCCACAGCATCCCGGATCTATAGTTTGGTGAGGATTGGCCTCCATTTGACCCCTTTCCTAGGCCAACTTAGCCTCTCCAAGTGAGGTCGCACTCCTTGGGGAAGGTGAGTTACCCTAGATCTAGTTGATGGGTAGTTGAGATCCCGCTTGTTTCATGATCTACACATCCAATAACCTACCCCCAGATTGTCACTTTTCTGATTTCTACCTTGTGGGCCCTATTCCACATTTTAAGGGATTCAATCCTCATTTTGGTCCACTTGGTATCTTTAAGCTCAGATCTAGTAAGATCTAGCCATCGGATTGCCGTGAAATTGTAGATCCATACTCTCACTTGCTTAAACTACTTGGATCTAAAGTTTGGATGCCATTGGACTTGTCTTGAGTCATTTAACCCACCTTTCAGCCTCCTTGGGTAAAGTCGCACCACCTTGGAGTGAGTTGGGCCACTTCTAGGACATGGGTACATGAGATTCTTGTGGATTTGGAACGGGCATAATTCAAAACCTAGGTCTAGTAGTCTAGTAGGTCACCTTGTCAAATCTTGCCTTGGGGATAGCATTCCTTATTTCAAGGGATTGTGGTCCACTTTGGTCAAACATTAAATCTCTAGATCTAAACCTATTCATCCATCAAGACTTTAATTGCCCACTTGTCTCATGCAATAGGAGTCCTCAACCACAAGTTAACTTTACTTTGACTCCATTATCCCAATTCCCAAGGCACTGGTCTCTCTCCAAGTCAATTCGACTTTCCTAGATTGTTGGATTAACTTGTGGTTTGACCTTAGTGTGGTGAACTAAACCCTTTGAGGTCATTATGCTTCATGATCAAGCTTGTCACTTGTACTAGTTAGCCCCAATTCAACCCCTAAACTACCCTGCATTGGACACGATTCCCAAGGCAGTGGATTTTCTCACATTGAACTAGTACTTTAATCCTAGATCCTATTTCACAAATCATAAGTCACACTCACATCAATAATGAACCAAAGATATACTCATTAAACCCCTCACTTGTCTTGTGACTTCATCCTAAGCTCTACGATAAATCATACACCTTACTTCACTTAGAATTAACTTGATTTGGTGTCTTGGTTTTGATCTCTCATGTCGGGAGTAGATCGGGTCTCCCCCTTTGTTGTCTGGGCTAGATAACATAAAGTGAAGGTTGCCTCAACTGGCATGACAACCATCTATTGGAGGTCGAGGTGATCGTGGTTGCACCTTTTGAGTTTCCCTTCCCTATTGCCATCCATGAGTGGATACATCCATAGGGGTAACTACAGTTTAGGTGATAACAGTACTGTCACCTAAATCCCAACTCCTCCGTTTAGGCTAACTCCTAACGAAGCCAAGGGAGGTAGTCCCTACAAAGAGTTTCACTAAGGCTCTTGCATTTTATAATGTTTTTTAATGAAGTGATGCGTGTGGGTGTTGTTTAGGAGTTTTTGTGATGAGACCAAATTATAAATAAGATAAACAAGATAAGATGCAATCCATGTTGCTAAACAAGATATCGAAAATGACAGTACTTTTCAAGACTTGAAGTTTAAATAATGCATCCACAAGATAAAAGTAAAACCACAAGGACAAATGGTCCAGATCAAGATATAATATTTAAATAACCAGTGCCTTATGGAGTCAAAGAATAACAAGTATGTGATACTAAATGTGTGGGTCTTGAAAGGTAGTTGTTCGTGAGATCCTTGTGCAAATTATCTTGGTAAATTATAAGTTTTAGTGGTCTTGATTATTAGGCTAAGAAAAAGGATATCAAACGTCCCGAAATAGTACTGGTAACCTCTTAGATGATAGGTCGAAGCCACCCAGATTTCAAGAGGGTAAGTGTTCAATTGGCTTGACCACCCTCGAGTCTGACAGCGGGATTTCGGCACCACCTGTTTCAGGAAACAACCTCAATAACTCTCGAAAGCAACACCGGTTCGTTGGTTGGGGTAAAATTTTATTAAGTTATCACTTGTAAGATTAACAAGTCCAACACCTTTCTGAGTACTAGCCCAACCCTTTCAGATTGGCAGAGCATATGGGTGTTAGATAACGACCAAGATAAATTAATTAATGGGGTGTGAGTTGGAATGATTTTAGAAATTGTTAAGAGCACACTTGTTCAACTCTCCGACAGAGAGCGCTCTTGACTTAGTCTTAAGAACAAAGTTCAAGAGACTTTATTTAATCTAAATGCCTAATGCAAGGGAAATGCAACAACTAAAATGCTCTCCGACAGAGAGTGCTCTTGACTTGGATTTGGCCAAGTTCAAAAGGCTTTAGTTCTTTTTAAGAATAGAAGCAGTTATAACTTGAAGAACAAATATGAAGCTTAAAAATGACTGAAAATAAAATGATGATAACAAGATGTAATAAGATGCTTGAAACAAACTGAAAATAAACTTAGTATTCTACCAAACAATATTAATCTAAAAGTGGGATCTAGCTCCGAACAAGGTTGATCACTAGAACCACTAGTCCTTGAGACTTTTCAGCTAGCTGAAACTTCGGCAAGGAGGCTAATGGGGAACGAAAAGCTACCACAAAGCTATGTGGCCTTTGGGATGCAATCCCAAAGTTTGCTTACTCTAGTCAAAACTTGGAAATGGAATACAGAAATGAAATATTAATCTAAGAACTAAAATAGAAAGAGAGATCTAAGCTAAGCAAAGCACAACACTCTTCCCCAAATGGGGAAGAAGAACCCAAAAAGTGGAGGACTCCTCCACTTAGCTTTTTATTAATTCGATACAATTGCCTTGGGGATGAGATCCTTGCAAGGTCTTTTGAGAAAAATGAAATAACTAATGAGAACTTTAAACTTGGAAACCCTTGAGGGCTTTTTACAAAGGATAGTGAAAATCTTGGTCTTCTTGGTTCAATGATGGTTCAAATTTCTTCTTGGTTTTGTGTTTCAAATATTCTTGTTTTTGCTTAAGAGGTTTTCCTCTTGCACACCTACACATAAAACCACTTCAATGCACCCGTTATAGTTAATCCAAATTAAACAAAAAGGAAACTAAACTAAGATGGCAAGCAAACGAATGCAAGCTTTATGCGACTAAACCCTAAGTGTAGGCTAAACAATACAAATGTAAACTAGATGACAAGTAAAGCAATTATACCAATGCATACAAGTTAATGCTAAATCCAATGAAACAAACTAGCTAAGCAAACAAGAAGTGCTAACATGAAACTAACTATTATGAGAATGCAAACAATGCACTATGCATCTAAGAATGAAACTAACATTAACTTAAGCAATTTGCTTTTGTGTTTTTTAGGGCTCTTTTGGAGAGGGACGAAAGGAGCTAAGAGAGGAAAGACGAGAGGATGGAGGGAAGAAAGATGATGGGGAACGAAAGGAAAGGAGGGAGGAGAAATGGCAAGGAGAGGAGGGATGGACGAGAGCAAAAGAGGAGAATGAAAACAAAGGAAAACAAATGGAGAAATGGCAAGGAGAGAAAGCAAAGAGAGATGGCAAAAACGATAGCAAGGATAGATCTAGGGTGAGAGGACAAGGGCTAGCATATCAAGGTAAAGGAATTCAAGGAGAAAGTGGAAGGTTTGAAGAAGTAAACCCTTAGGAACCAAGGTAACCAAGTAGAAAATTGTTGAATGTTGATGGGATGAGCTAGATCCTCTTGTTTCTTACATTCATAAAGCTTGAAACTTCTTAGCCTTATGCGGAGTGAAGATGTACCTGCAAGAACCTTAAGCTTTGGACAATATACGTAAAACAAGAATACTTAAGCGAAAAGAAATAGATACATTGTTTACTTGTGCTAGATTATTAGCCCTCTTGAAACAAGATCTACAACTTAATAATCCTAAGTACAAAAGCAATACAATATCACCTCGTTTATAAGGTGAAGCAATGGCCACCAAGAGCCTCCACGATTTGACCTCCAAAGTCTCAACTTTATTAATAATCAAAATAGCTTACAAAATCTCTAGAGTTTCTTTGCTCAAAAATCCATGAGGAATGAGGAAAAAGAGCCTCATTATATAACAATAGACAAGATCCAGTCTACCCTAATTCGAATTGGCATTGAGAAAGGAGCCAATGGTATGAGTCACCAAATCGAATTCCATCTAATCTCTATCAAATCCATGTTAAGCCAAGCTTGGATTGCAACTCCACCAAACAATTCGAGTTACATTGAAGGAGGTGAGGAGGTGGCCTCCACCTAGGCAAAGGCGCCCCTCACCTTTCATTGGAATAATCACCAACCAAATGGTAATGTGCCATGTGGTAAACTCGAGCTTCAAAGAGGTTGACGTGAGCTAGTGAAGGATGGCGTGAACCCTTGTGTGGTGAGGCTTGGAGCCTTGTGGTAGTTGCAAACTCGACTTGCTTGGAGTTAGAACCTGAGATATGCCTAAATTTTAGCAAAGCACTCACTCTCTCATCAACGCAACATCCACCAATCCATTTATCACTTGACATATCACCCAATTCGTAGATTTGAGGAAGGTGGGCGAATTCACTTGGAGGGATCCACTTGTGCTGACTGTACACTTGACTAGATGATGACTGAGATGATTGGAATCTTCATTAATGCTCCATGCCATGTCAATTAGCCTTTTAATTTAATCCATTTGGATTATTTTGGAGAGATTTGGATTATCTCCAAATATTCAATTTTTAATATTTTAATTAATAATTTCTCTGTAAATGGTATTTTTGAGAAATTATTAATTATGAGGTTGAATTGGCATCCGGAACTTGGGATAAACTGGTCCGGGGATCATGAATGATTTTTGGCTTAAGGTTGAAGCCTTCAATCACTGAATTCGGATCCCGGATGACTGACATATTACAAAATGAAATTTCTTTATTAAACTATAGAGAAATTTATTAAAATTTAAAAATAATTAAAAACCCAAATCCGACGCCTCCGGTAAAAAATTCGAAATTTTTTCTTAGGATCCTAGAGACTTAGGACATGACCAACACCTATTCTAATAGTGTCTAGTAGGCTTATATACATCAATTTGGACTCTAATAACCCCCCATGGCTAAAATTTTCAAAATCGGGCATTCCAGCTTTGGAGGAAGCGGCAGAAAACCTCATCGATTATAGCTCGGCTATAGGCAAAGTATAATTGACAAGGGAAAAAACTCCTTGGAATACCTTAGTTGCTTAATCAAGTCATGGGGAACCAAGACACTCAGAATCCTACTAGCACAATTTATTACAAACCCCATGGGGCCATGGTCATGTTGACTGAAAAACAAAATTGGCTAGGCACAAATGTTGGATCATCTGATACACTGGAGTACAAACATTCATCATGTTTGTCAAATGGCGGCTCTTCAAATAATCCAACTATGGTACAAAAAGTTGGTAACAGAACCAAAATTTGTTATGAAGCCAAACAAGATGCAACTGAGCTCAAGCTTGTCTTCATGCTTGGTGATCCTACAAATCTACAACAACTCAAAGCAAGTGGATTAAAACGAGTGTGCTAAATAAACCAAGATTCAATCAACATAAGTACAACTTAATATAGTTTGTTCATTAAGATCTTGAAAAACTTCACACAAATAATCAAATTGAAGCCTACAAATGATTATTCTATGGACTAGAATTATAGTCTTCTAAGCTAGATCACAATACTACACTTGCATAAGAGAAATAGATTCGAAGGGTATCACCTCAATGATTTAAACATGCATTCACCATATGAAAGCTTGCACCCATGGACCTCCAAAGTCTTTCACTTTTATTCCAGAAAAATGTATCAGCAAATAGCATTACAATCTTAGCATAGGTCTCTTGCAATCCACCCACCCACAATGGTGAAGCAAGACACTTACTTATACAATGAGAGAGCCCAAGAGAGCTAATGCGATTTGAAGGAGGAGAGTTAGGGTTGAGGTAGGCGCATGAGCCATGCGTGGAGAGACTCACGTGATGATTGAAAGGCTCGGAGCTTAACTTGGTCGGTGGAGTTTGGTGGGAGATGAGGTGGAGCCCCTCTCCACTGGAACCCGCGCCTACCACTTGGTATTATCGCCCACCTTCCATTGGAATATCGCCCACCACTTCACGCGTGAGCTAATCCACGTGAGGGAGGCCCACATCCTTCATGCTCACGTCACTCACTTCTAAACAATTCGCATATCCCAAGTTCACCCTTTAGCATGCTTTAATCCTCCAAGGTGGTCGTATACCTTATTAAGACCATATGCCACCTTTACAAATCTTTAAAATAAACATTTTGTCATTTTTTTATATTTGTCCTCATGTGTAATTTCTTCTTTTTTAGCATTTTAAAGTGTTGTTTGTAGCATCTTTAGCAGAACTTCCTCCAGAGGTGACGTAATCGCCCTGAACCCGAAAAAGGTGGGCGCTAGGGTAAAGAGGACGCTTTGAGCGTCAAAACGAGCCTCCCCACACCAAATTCCGCCTCCAGATGAGGTTTTTATCACAATTAGAAATTTCCCATTTAAACCATTAAAAAATGATCTAAATTTCCCAATTGTTGCAATGACTTCTTTCAGCACTGCTCTGATACCAAGTTGAGATTTTACTTAAGCAGTTACGTTATTATTCTTTCATGTAGAATATCTTTCGATGCTATTCAAAACATCAACACTGGGACCACCAAGAGGGTGTAGGAGGACACCTTGATATAGTGAGGAAGTAACCTACCATGACACTTAGCAATGAACAAGTTTGTTTCGTCTTGAAAGCATTAGTGACAAGGTATGTGCCCACTTGTGAAGAAAGGAAAAGGTTTGAAGGGTCAAGTAACCCCATGTGGCTTTGCAACCTTGTAGGCTCCTAGAAAAGGAAGGAATCCCCAAAGCCCCTTGATGAAGACATGAAGTGGTCAAGAAAACTAGTCAAAGCCCCTTGATGAAGTCATGAAGTGATCATTGACCCATTGAAGAAGCCCCTAAAATGTGGAAGACAATATTAATGTTAAGTTGAAGGTCGGCCCTAAAGTGAACTAAAAAGTGAACTCGGACTTGTATAAAGAATAGGAGCCTCATTTGGCATTAGGATGAATCACAATTCAACCAAGCCAAGGAAGAGGAGCGAATTTCAGCCTAGAAGAGCAAATTTCCAAAGGAAGATGAAGTGGAGGGGATTTGAAATATGTTTCAGGCAATGTTATCGGAACCGGACCGGAACCGGCAAAACCGGCCGGTCAGACCGGTTCACAGGCTTGGCCGGTCCGGTTCGGCAAAAAAAATTTGAAAACCGGATTTTTTTCAAACCGGCCAAAAAACCGACCGGTCCGTATCCTAGATAAATTGTGTGAAATGGCATGGAAGAACTTAGGATGTGATGATCATGTTATCATGCTTTGTCATGGAAAGCATCAAATATCTAGAATTTGCCACACTCAAAATTTTAGGTAGTGCAATAATCTCGCTGAGTTATACAATATAAACAATGTTTGTTCATGTAAACCACGCCACTAAAAATGCTCCAAAGAGTGGCACTTGAGCCATTAATTAAACCTGCCAAAAGAACAAAATGAGCATTTCCTATGTCTTTAGGTGTTTGTATCCAATTTCCACGGATCTCCTATCACGATGGAACTCTAATGAATAGATGATGCCAGTGCCACTAGTGGACCTATGAGGTACAAGTGCCCATTGTCCATCAGGATTTTAAAAAAGACAATTACTCCTACCTCTAAATTTCTAATATCATATTTTAAAGGGTATCAAACCATAAAAAGATCCTCTCCACCTCTAGGAACAAAGCTGTAAACAAGACTCTATGTCAGTGGTGTTTGGCTACTTTGCCACTGGAGATGTATTGCACTAGGTGCTATTTTGGTTATTTGCACCCATATTTGCTATATATATGAGAAACTTTGCATATTTGTGTATTAATGGTTTGGATTCATATGTATGCACATGAATATATATGTTTTTTTTACAAAATATGAATATTTTATGTATTTTTTAGTCGGCCGGTTTTTTACCCGGTTTTTTGCCGATTCCGGTCCGGTTTCCGGTCCGGTTCACATTTTGGGCTTCACCGGTTCGATGACCGGTCCAGTTCCGATAACATTGGTTTCAGGTCATCTTGGTGTTTTCGCTATATCTTTTTTTCTGGGATGTTCCAGACCGTGAAATTTTTAAGGGATGGAGTTAAGATGGGTCATCTTGAAATTTTTGCTATATCTTTTGTTTTAGAAAGTTTCCGATAGTGCCCCTTGGAGAAGATGAAGTAGGGAATCTGAAGAACATGTGGTACGTGTTTCAGATGCTGGTCTGCTATATTTTCGAAGATATGACCTCGAGAAGTTAGGGCTTCTGAATGATCCTGAAATCAACTTTACATAGATGTTGGTCTGCTATATTTTCAAAGATATGACCTCAGGAAATTAGGTTTTCTTAATGATCCTGAAATCAGCTTTAAAGAGGGCAATTTGGCATTTTTGTTTTATATTTTGTTATAGAAAGATTCAGACAGTGCACTTTGGATGAGATGATGTAGAGATCTTGATGAACATGTGATAAAAGTTTCAGATAATGGTTCACTATAGTTTCGGAGATATTCCCTTTGGAAGTAAAGGATTCCAAATAGTTTAAAGCAGTAGATTATGGTGATGCTATTGGCATAGATTATGGTGATGTTATTACCATAGATTATGGTGATATTGGCATAGATTGTGATGATGTTATTGCCATAGATTATTGTGATGGTATTGGCATCGATTATGATGATGTTATTGGCATGATCTAGGATTCCTCTCTTGGAATGACCTAGGGTTTGAAGATGATAATGGTGTTAAGGGTTTGATGGATTTATATCTAAAAAACATGTAGGATGTTGAATTAGCTATAAAAAACATGGATTAAACCATATATTATCGATCATCTAGTAGTTATACTTTATAACATTGTCATCAAATGATCAACCATAACAACTTTTATAGGAGCTTAGCGAAGAAGGGAGGCAATTATATCCATTACAAAAGAAGAATGGTGATGCGAATGGTATAGATTGTACAGAAAATGATGATGCACAATTCTATCAAGAAAATATGAATTCAGCTGAAGACATGAGCCAAACTTATCACAATAAGGCCTTCTGTATTTCTCCACTGGACAGCAATGTCCTTAACCAGAAGGTGGCTCTGATATTATCATATAAGAGTAACAACACACATTAGTATAAATCACAACAGACTCTCCTGAAGACTACAATTAGAGTCTTCTAAAGATTACAATTATATCCATTACAAAATAATAGTGGTGATGCGAATGGTATAGGTTGTACTTAAAACGATAATGCACAATTCTATTTGCCCAATAAAATATGAATTCAGCTGAACAGACGTGAACCAAACTTATCACAATAAAACCTTTTGTATTTCATGGAGGAAGAGTGGAAGCTTATGGAACAAAGGCATGAGCTAGGATCAGCCACAGATCATGCAAAGCCATATGCATATTAAATCACATATTGAATAACAGAGCATGTGCTGAGTCAGATGCATATTAGATCACATTTCACATCTTTATTTTTTATTCATTATGAATTCAAGTGCTGCTAAACATGACAAGTTATTGTGAGCCAAGCCCATGTGTGTTTCAATTGCATGTAAAATGGCTACGAACATCAAATGGCATTGATCATGTGAATTGCAAGCACATGGGAGGTCTGTTCGTTCTTGGTCATGCCTTTGTACTCACTACTCTCCCTTGAGATTACCTACTATAAAGAACAGATCACTTTGCGTTATAATGAGTAGGTAGCATTACATGTTAACTTTCTTGTCTTGATACAGATTTGAATTTGTGGCTGCAGGGTGAAGGGAGACCAATCTGTAACACAAGATTTGATTTTTATACTACATAAACCCGAGAACTCAACGAGTAAGTGGGAGCAACATCTCTTAGAAAGTTTGTCAGCGTATTGTGTCTTTTAAAGTAACCACTTGGCATACACCTTTTCAACTAATTTACAAGCAGCAAGTTATTGCTCTATTAGAATATATGATTTAAACTTGAGAAATGGAAATGATAACCAATTTCATGATGACAATAGGCTACAAAAGAGACTAGTTAAAATTAAATGAGTTTATATGATAAGTTGTTGATTGACCATAAAAGAAGGATGGCTATAAATATACTCTGCATCTATTCTTGCCGCATGCCTATTCAGGTCACGAGAATAACGAAAATCTTCATTCCTACCCATTTTTAGTATTTATTTATTCAGCAACTCAAAAAGGATAGGAATGAAGATTGAATACTGAAAATTGATAGGAATGAAGATTTTCGCTATTCTTGTGACCTCAATATGTCAAAGAACAACAAAAATCTTCATTCCTATCCATTTTTAGTATTTATTTATTCGACAACTAAATCAACTGCCTACAATGGTGATAACAACACAGTATCTTTGACTTCCACTAAATTAATTTTAGCAAAAATTAAAGGAAGTTCAGGTCACAAACTTAAAAGAGGTAAAAATGGGTATAATAAAGTTAGTGCATGTTCTCATAACCTTGATATGTATCAATGAAGTTTGATCTATAGGAGATAATACTACTATACTTCGTCCAAGTAAGGTGTTTGTGTGTTTCAACATACCAAGAATTAAGGATTCATTCAGATTAATCTTGCATAAATTCATGGAGAATTTCACTTTAAGGATCACTAAGAATCAAATAAGCTCTTGAGAAACTACATGTAATCCATTCCTTGCCATTCCATAACAAAATCTCTATGATTTTCAGGGCTTGATATTTAACAGCATTGGTATTTAATGCATAGTAAGCTCTAATGAGGTTAACAAGTTTCTTGTTTTAAGTGCTCTATCCAATACTGCTTGTATCATTAATTAGCAATAACAAAACGACTAAAGCAATGCTCAAAGCATCAATCACTGCAATAACAAAAGAAAATACAGAAAAGATAAGAGAAAGATGCAACCTTTGCACACATGTTGCGTGCTTGATTCCAATCTATTTTCCCATACGGCAAAGTATAGAGCTCCTCTCTTAAAGACATAACAATTCCAGTTAGAGGACCCACAAATCTCCGCCCATACAAATATGACATTGGCAAATAAACCATTCGACAGTGACACCACATTCTTCCTGCAGAAATACAAACATAGTGAAGAGTACAAGTTCAAACTGGGAGCTACAAGACACACTAAATTAATAAAATACATATAAAATTGCAATAAATTTCCAGATAAATCTGAATATAATGGAATGATAATATTAAACATATGCAGAAATAATGGCACACATTTACACTTTGAAACATAATAACTTTGCAACCAATGCCTGCATTAACTTTGGAAATGATATATCTTGTAGTTCTAAACAAAATAAAACTTTATAAAGATCAATCTATATATTATATAGGTTATATCAGCAGCCAACGATGATATTGACAAAATGCCGGGGCAACTTACAGATTCAAAGCAACATTTGTAAAAGCTTGCACTTATAACATGAAAATAAACGCATCAAAAAAAGTTGTTCAGGAAGAAAGAGTGCACAACTAAGAGCAACCTAGGTACTCCCTATTTCTGCAATTAGTGATTCTTGTTGGAGTATTTCAATACTATTCAACCAATATAATAATAAAGTAAAATCCGTAATCATCACAATTTCATGCTACAAAGACAGACAACAGCATAAAGAGGTGCTTCACCAACTACTTTGCTATTAGAATTGTCGTTGTTAGACATCTAATTGACAACAGTATATAGTCTCTCTTTCTAAAAGTTCCAATTCCATAAAATATACAACGATAAAGCAGAACTGAGATTAATCTTGATATGCTTCTCGAGTGCATATGAGAAATGAGTTCCATTTAATATTCAAGAAAGTTTCCCTCGGTTGACTGTATTACAACTTACTAAATCTTTACTTTTTGAAAGGTGATGTGCATTTGAGTTGTTAAAATTATCCATTTACTATGTTCTCTAATCTCATATTCTTTAGAACTGCCTAGCTCTTAAGGATCCAACATTGTAGAATTCCGCATTCAAAACATTCCAATAAACTTCTATTGGCTCCCTAGCAATATATGATATTCTTCTATACATGCTATCCATTCTATCATTCTTGTTTCTTGTATCACCATCATAGAGGAATGTTTACCTTAGATAACTTCTGGATATGACTTGCTTTTAAACTAACCTTTCTCCCTCTGTTATGAACCTACTGGTTCATTAACTGATTATCCAAAATAAATATAACTGATCCAAAATAAATAGGATAAAGTATTGAAATCCAGAAAGGATAAAAATAACGATTGATAATATGAATGGTATATGAGATGATATTACATTGACACGTGCCATTATATATGCACGTGGAATACTCACATGTTTAATAGACATGACCTTTGAGATGGAAATTGATCTACTAATTAATTATAACTAGGTTTATTATATCAATCAGCTAGAACTAGGTTTATCATATTAATTATTTTTATTACATGTCACCCCTCCACGAGATGCTTAACATCACTTATAATAACATCACATAAGATAAGATAATTTAATAATGTTCAACAAGTGACCATTGATAGATCAAAGGACTGCTAGGTACATCAAAAACAATGCATAGTGGAAGTGCGAGTGCAACTCCTATAAAAGTATATCTAACCTCTAAGGTCAAAGACCTAGAATCAAAAGTTTATCATCATCTAAGAAACAGAAAGATAGATACAAAGTTGGGAATCCTAGATAAGATAAGATAAGATAATTTATTAATGTCCAACAAATGACCACAAAAGTAGGTCAATCGGATTCTGTGGTACCAGGATATCAATAGAAAGTGGGAGCACTAAGGTGGCTCCTATATAAAGCAAGATGTGAAGCTCTATCCTAAAGCCAAAAAGAGCTAACTCCAAAGATGCAGAGCCAACCTATAAGAGATAAGTACAAAGAGAGCTGATACAGAAGAAAAATATAAAAGGGGAGTGAATCTGGGATCTGTGATACAAAAATAGTGAATATGGCATGGCACACAGGAAGCATTGGAAGCATTAGAGGCCTCTCTCCTAACATCCGAAATAGCCTGAAGGAATCTCAAAATAGCAATCTGTATGAGAGAAGATCTGGAATTGCAGGGGAAGACAGTACACCAAAATGTCTTAGGAGAATAGAAAAACGCCATACACCACTCACGCCTTCTTTCGAAAATAAAGAGGTGTTTCTTGCAGTGGAGGAGGTATCATGAAGGGCATAAGAGGTGGGATTATAGAAAAGGGCAAGCAAAGTTGTCTATGATGTGTCATGTTGCCATTATCATTTCACCATTTCATGAAGATGGACCTGTAACTTGGGGAAGGGGATGGTAGTCTCGTAGTGTGGGGTTAGGAGTTGAGAGACACTTCCAGAATGGTAGGGGGGAAATGTATTTGGAGGAAGTAAACTCCAATGATGAGAAATAGGAGATAGAAGGAAGTAACCAGCCAAGGCAGGAAGAGAAGGCATCCAGATCTCCGTCATCAAACAAGATAATAGTGCGAGGATGGCTTCGGTTGGGGGGGGAGGTGGGAGTGGAAGGTATGTCAAGCTCTAAGGGAGAAGGACAAGAGGGCATGATAAGCTAGAGGGATAGGGGTGATAGAAAACTAGTGGATATAAAACATATGAACCTTTTGGAATTTGGACAATGTTACCACCCAGTCTACACTAGGTGTTCACCAGGCAAAAGACTTCATCCATCCAGGGACCTTCCAATCCCCCCATCCAGATCAGACAACCTTCCACACAATTGTGGGTCTTGTTGCACTTCCTTTGTCATGGTCAAAGGAAGTTGTTTGTAAAATTTTGACATCCACTACATGTGTAAAAGGGCTAGCTCGAGTGAGTCACTCATATTATAACAACTTTGGAATGTTTTTTTTACCTAGGTGAACCTAGATCCTAGTGATCAGAGTTCATCCTGGTTTTTTCACTCACCTCCAAAGCCAAAGTGTGTTATAACATAGGTGCCTCAGGCTGGTGTCTAAGTCCTTATGGTCCGATCAGTGTTTTAAAACTCGGCCGAGACCGAGTCCGAGTCCGAGTCCGAGTCCGAGTTGGCCAAGTTGGCCAAGTTGACCTCGAGCCGAGTTTACCCGACCTGTAAATCGGATTGGGTGACCGGTTCGATATCAAACCGACCGAGTTAATGTCCAACTCAATCAGTTCGGTACCAAACCAGTCAACTCGCACGAGTTATGGGATGACTCGCTCGAGTTGATCCGAGTTTATGCATGGAGTTAAAAAACACTAAATTTTTAATTTTTTAATTAATTCCTGAACTTCTGAATTTCCAATATGTCCTGCATGTTAGTTAGGACTATGCCTATTCTTGTCTCTTAACCTGTCAACGATTTCTACTAATGGTCATTTAGGACTATGGTAATTCTTGTATTATAAGCAGTTTGCAGATCTTGTTATTGTGTTATTCTTTATAAACTTGAGTTGCTCTCCCATTGTGAGTGGGTTAGGCAATGTTGAGGCCCATTCGTTACCATTTTGTTGATATTTCTTGTAACTATGAGATACTAGAAGGAAATTGTGCATGGTTGGAACTTGGAATGATAAGTATGGAATCCGGATTTTCAACTCATGATATTTGTCTACTTTAATCAACAAAGTTTGTATATACCTCTGAGGTTTTGGTTATATTTGAATTAGCAATTTAGCAGATGGTAAAATAATAACTATATCGAATATGGAAAGAATCAAATAAAATAAATTAGTGAATTATGCCACTTTACAGGCCATTTAGGCCTTCTTTGATTATGTATTTTCATTTTGTTCCAATCTTCTAGATATGTATTGCACAGTACACTTCGTGCCATTTTGATATGTTCACCCTTATATGGTATATAGTATATACATGAGCAGACTTTGGATATTTTGTTTCTAATGCTTTGTAATCATGGATTAGAATCTTTAAAATTTAAATATTTTGTGTGTTTTTTAGTGAACCGAGTCATTAAATTCAAATAAGCGAGTCATTACTGATTCATTGTCGAATATTAGTCCGAGTTGACACTCAGTAGATTCCAAGTCTGAGTTTGAGTTTTAAAACATTGGATCCGATGTAAAATTTAGAGTCAGTCACCATGGTTCTAGTAACATGCATGACCTAATAGGTCCCTTGGGGAAAACAATTGACACTTTACTATATAAAAGGGGTTAAGGGGGTCAAAACTTGTAAAATGAATATTCTGAGAACCTCATCCCCTCAAAAAAGGGGGTTCATGCAAGTGTCTTCCCTCATCCAAGGGAGCAATGTGGTGCCCTCTCATCATCCATGCAACATTGCGATCTCCTCCCAAAGGTGGCGCCCTTCCTCATGAGTCAGCTCCTAGTGGTGGTATTGGCTCTCAATGTGTGCATGTCAATCTCCACCAAAAGAGGGTACACACTCCTAATTGTGGAGTTAACTCTAGAGATGGAGCATATCTCCTTGATTACATGTAATCCTCCTCTAGAGGTGGCACATATATCTTGCATGTACATGCATCTCTCTTGATTTGCATGGATCTCCTAGATCTCCTACTAGATGTGGTGCATTGGAGGCCCACTCAAGCTTAGTTCCCTCACCAGTTGCTTGAGTTCTCCTCTAGGTGGCGCATTAGGGTTTTTGAGTGCTCAATTAGGGTTTTGGTAAGCCCCCTATGTGTCACACTCTACTCTATGAATGCATGAGCTCAAGGGTGGCTCATCCTCTCCTCCTTGTCCTATTTAAAGAGGCCTCTCCTCTCTCTTACATTGTGGGTTGTTAGTTTGATTATTGTTGTAATCATCCTCTATTGGATATTTTTGGTAATATCAAAGACGACTTTGGAGGTCATATGTGGATCTACTTCTCAATGTGTGGCTTGTTCTTGCTCATTGTTTCAACTTGGAGGTAATCTGTGACATTTTGCTTTGCAATATTCTGTTCTTCTTCTGATTGGTCATTGAAATGGTACTATTGCCCTATTGGATAAGAAATCTATTAAGTTAGATCTTAGTGTAGATATTATTGAGAATCTATTTTGAAAAGTTATCATTTTTAGCATATTTACCTCAATAGGATTGTGCTATACTAATGCCCTCTTTGTAGATTGCACCCTGGAGTGTTATAGAACTTTCTTCCTATGGATAAGAAGAGGCTCTCTTAGGCTAGACTAGGATGTAACAAGTTATAATCTAATACAATTAGGAAATAAATGCTACCTTGAAACCTGAACTAAGCTTATAAAAGAAGATTGAATGTATTCGGTAGTGATGGAAGTGTGTAACTCACCTTCAATTAGACGTTTGTCCCGCTTCCAGCTTTAATCCCGAAGCTCCCAAGTAGAACCTGTCAATATCAAACAAGGAACAAGTGCACAATCTCCCAAATACCTTGAAGTAAAGGTTAGATTCAAATCTAACTAGATACACTTCATTCCAAAGATTCACACACAATGCACATGAAATGGGAAACAAGACAAGTTATCTTTATTAAGAAGCTTGAAAATGCTTACATAGGGTTGCTTGATGCCGAAGTCAGCTCCAGCTCCAAGACTTCTTTCCTCTAGCTATCTCTACAAATCTCCTAAGATCATAGGTTGGATGCCCCAACTAGTTCCCCCCATGGCTCATGGATGGCCTGCCCTTTATAGCACTTGAGGGGTTAACCATAAGGAGAGGAAGGTGGATCTCATAAGGGTTTAGTGGATCAGCCAAGCTAAACAAAGAGAGGGGGTTGAGATCGAATCAAACATGTCAATCCTAAGGAAATCTCTCGGAAGGTAGAGATCCAAAATCCAAGGCCAAGGGCTAAATTAGGATTTCTGTGCCACAGACACTAAGCATAACGCGAAAATTTGATGATTTTCACGGGTCCAAGGTTATGCAGAACGCGAAAATATGAGATTTTTGGGGCACAAAAATCAAGGTAAACAAGGTCAGCTTGGAATGACACTTGGTTTAGTAGGTTGTTTCTCGGCCAACAAAGGGGTGAATTTGTCTCCAAGGTGTCCAGATGAGACCAAGGAAGGTACCGACATCATGTAACATTCATTAGGGAGAAATGTCACTAGGTCACATGGTACAAAGATGCGACACTAAAGCTCGAAGTGTAACTTGGAGGTATATTCTGGAGAGAACAGGACAAGGAGATATATTCTCCCTTTGCATTTGTTATATTGGTATAGTTTATTCCCCTCATCGAGAAGACTAAGGTTAGCCCAAAGCAACCTTCTTCTTCCGATGACCTTTCAAAGCAAGGCCCTCAAAGTAGGTCTTCATCAACTCCATTGTTCACCTTCTCACCACTAATCTCTTTCTCAACCTTCCAAAATGTAAAGAAACTTCTACTTTACTTTACTTTATCAATTTGGAATATATAATATCAAGGAAGTGGCATAAGTAGGTTTCAGATTACCAGATCTATATTTATTTGTTGAACATTCTTGAGTAGATCTATCAAAATAGGGACAAATACTCTTGTATGAATGTGATTCAATCCACCATGCATGCATAGATTTTCATTTAAAGATGTGATTTCATTAGTTGCGTGTTGTTTTAAATTAGTGTAAATAGCTTTTATTTGGTCTTTGTATCATATTTTAGTTTGCTACTCACTCTTTGGATAGCAATAAAATCTCATGATACGGACCCTTACATCTTTTTAGATTCATGGTCCTAACCTCCTCTTTTTATTAGGTTTTAGTCTAGCAAATTTTCAGGTCAAAACCCCATCCGAGAGAGATCTAAGAGCTTCATTTCAGGCTTGTTTTTTGTTGTTTTATAACATTTATTTGCAAGCTTCAGACAGCGAGCACACAACCCAAAGGAAGATCGGACCAACGACCATTAAACCCCCTAGGGTGCCCACCAAACAAGAGATCTTTTCACAACACCTTTCTTACATTCATCCTCTAACTATTGTAAGCCTAATTGTTGGCCATAAGGACCAACAATAGGCATTCTAAGAGTTGCATAAGCTTTTTTAACTTATCAACTAGGGTGGTGGTATCACATCCCCCCTACACCCGTCTCTGCCTCATTTTCATGTGCGTATCTTTTTTTTTTCTTTCTTTTCCTGCGTAACTTAGTGTAGTTTATATTTTCTTTGAGTAGTAATTACGTCACACTTACTTTCAGTTGGAAAAAGAACCTTATTGCATACCCTTATATCTAGCATAGTATTCACGCATGTCGTAAGAAATCTAATTAATCCAACCAAAGCAACACTCTAAAACATTTCACACTAACTAAACTCAAAACTAATCCTCCCTAAAGACTTATTCCGGCATTTATAAACATCCATAGAATTGTCATTTATGGGCAAATTCTATAATTGAGGGGCTCTACTAGGAAGTGACCATTGGGAGCCGTCAGGCTACACCCTCGATTGGTGTACAACGTTGGACATTCCCTGCAACTCCAATCTAGTCCCCTCTTCGTGTGGTACCACACTTGACATTGAAAGTTTTATAACCCCAACCCGGTTTCAAGTTTTCCAACTTCTCTGCATGTAGTTTAATGCCCAAACCCCAACATGCATATATTTCTCATATAAAAAAATGGTTTTTGCTTGAAACACATGAGATTCTTTCAATTTAATTAACTTAGAAAATTTAACTTTCAGCCTAATTTTTCTTACTCAGAAAATTATAACAGCCATGCACATAAAATTTTAACTCGATATTTTTGACCAAAATGGTCCAGGATAAAACCCCTAAGGGAAAACCTGTTTCTGAGAGAGATTTTATTTTTCGGGGAAAATTTACAAATTACAACAGCAGTACTTATCTCTTATTTTTGTCTCGAAATACGTGCCAAAATCACTATGAAACTGTCATACGAAAAACTCAGAACATCACCTTGAAAACCGTGCCTGTACGGCCCACACGTGCGAACTAACAGTACGGCCTACTTTGTTTTTTGTGCCTCGAAATCTATGCATTGTTACTGCTGGTATGGGCCAATGCATCTTCTTCAATCCCCCTGCTATTCCTTTGCCTTCTTAGGCCTAAAAGTCTATTGAATCACGCTGCATAAGCGGATCAAGAGCGCTCTCTGTAGGAGAGTTAATAAAAAATTTGCAACAAGATTAATAAAAGAGCAAGTGGGATTACGGCTCCCACACCCCTCTTCCCCCATTTGGGGGGAACCTGTATCTATCCTTTACTTGCTTATCAATTTTTGCATAGTTAGATCAATCACATGCTAAATTAGTTTTCGGTTTGCAAAAGTAATCACAAAAGTAAACTTAGAAGTTTCTCTTTTACATTAAGTTAACCTTTCCTCAATTAGTTTCCTTACTATTTTTTTTTAAATCTCTTTAATTTCTTTCCTTTCATAAAAATTTTCGAGTTATTCGAAAAGTTTTCCTTTTCGAAATTGCAAAAGTTCAAAAAAGATTTTCATTTTCATATGCTTTAGTTTCAAGTTAAATCTTTATATATTCTAATTTTTGTTAAAGTTATTGAGTATTTTTTTACTTTTTGCTAAGTTATTTAGTTTCATAAAAATGATAAAATCTCTTGAATCTCGCCATTAGCGAATCAAGAGTACTCTCTGTCAGAGAGTTTTTATTTTTCTTAAAATCTCTTGAATCACGCTCTAAGCGGATCAAGAGTGCTCTCTATCGGAGAGTCTACCTAAAACTTTTAAAATCTCTTGAATCTCGTTGTAAAGTGGATCAAGAGTGCTCTCTGTCAGAGAGTTAAAACTTGAACAAACATTTTCGCTCACTCTATGTATGCTCTACCCATTGCAGGCTACTCTGAGCTTTGGGATATCAAAAACGGTTGTGGCATTTCATAATTTTCCAACATTTAATTAATCCAGTCATTAATAAAATCAAGTCCCCCAAACCAACGAAAACCCGACGTTGCCTCGAAAGTAATCAAAAGTGGGTAAATTTCAACTAAGGAAGCAGGAACAACTGGGAGGCGACCTCAAAGCACAGTTAGACTACAACCTTGTTGGTGTAGTGTTGAACACCGCTCTCGAGACTCCGTTCCAACCCACACGTCCTTGTACGAAGCCACCTAGATCATAGTACTTAATGAGGCTTTATAAACTCAAAGTCACTTTTTGATAAATTTAAGTGGGTGAGTGAAATTAATTATTTATGAGAAATAAATGGAGCAATTAATTTCAACCGTAGATCTAAATCTATCTCATCCATTGGATTTAGAAAACCCTAGGATTTGATCAAAAAGCATAAGGGAGGCATTTTTGACTCACTTTTGAGAGATTCAAGCTAAGTGAAGAGCTAGAGAGAGCAAGAGAAGAGAGACATGGAAATTGAGGAAGGCATTTTCAGCTGGCATGCTTTTTGAGGCAACTAGCTGAGCATTAAATGCACAGCACGGATTCCAAGACATGGAGATAAGTCCATACAGCAGGTTTCTGGGCAAATTTATCAAGGCAGCAGTATTTAATATTCAACACAGATTTCGAGGCATCCATACACCATTAAGTGGGCACAAAAATCGAGGCAACTGTCAGCTGAGAAAGGGGCACAAATTTCGAGGGCCGTACAGTTGTTATTGTTGTACTGTATTGGCACAGATTTCGAGGGCCGTACACAGCATTCATTTGCTGTACCGTACAGCTGCACAGAAATCAAGAAATTTGTGGCACAGTTTTCTAGTTTTTGGGCACTGTTTTCGAGGTCCATATGGACTATACCTGTTGGCACATAAATCGAGACAGTCAATGCTGCACAGAAATCGAGGTTAGGCACAGATTTCGAAGTGTTGGGATTTGGCACAGATTTCGAGACAGCAGCTTGAAAAAGAATTTGAGGCAGCCTCTGTGTAATTTTTCTAGGTGGAGATAAGTACATTTTTACCAGAAAAATTATTGTACTGAAATTATTTGCTGAACAAATAAAATCTCTCTCTTACTGGTTTTCCCCGTGGGGGTTTATCCAGGGCACAGTTGCCAAAAATTTCTGAGTCTCAATTTTACGGTGTGCATGTTAAAATTTAATTTCTGCCTATTAGTATGATTTTACAGCGTGTTTAATTGTTGAAGAAATTTTCATAAATAGTTTCCAGCTAGGAATGAAAATCACTGAAACATTGACATAAACCAGCAAGCTGCAAACTCAGAAAAATTTACATGGTATCGGAGCTTGGAGGCAGAAAACAGTGATATTTTGCAGACACACAGAAATTTCTAGAACTCAGTAATTTCAGTGATTTTCTTCTGTTAGTGAACAGCACCTTGTTGGGTTAAAGTAGAGATGGCTACATGACTTAGGTTGGAGGATAGGCTGAATGGGACAGTGAACTGTGTGCCATGGAAGGCCAGAATTTTGCTGATATTTGAGGAGAATGAACTATGGGAGGAAGTGGTTAGGAATACTATAGCAAACCCCGTTCAGATTCCCGCTGCTACAGATGCAGCAACACTATCAGCCTTCAGTAAGAAGGATTGTAAGGCTAGGAGGATAATCCTTGATGCACTTAAAGACCACATAATCCCTCACATTTCAGGCAAGGCTAGGGCACACTTGATGTGGACTGCTTTGACCAATTTGTATGAGAGTACCAATGAGAACCGAAAGATGGTTCTCAAAGAGAAACTCAAGAGTATAAAGATGAATGGAGGAGAGGGAGTGACAGCATACCTTACCAGGATATCTGCAGTTGGGGAGGTGGTATCTGCTACTGAGTTTGTACGTACAGCAGTGAATGGGGCTTCAAAGCCCTGGGGTGCATTTGTGCAGGCCATTGTGGGTAGAGAGAACCTACCTTCTTGGGAGAGACTGCGGGATGACTTTGTGCAGGAGGAGACCAGGAGAGGTCTCGTATAGGGCAGTTCATCACTGGGTGGGGTAGATGAGGAGAACATGGCTTTGACAGCAAAGGGGAAGAAGAAGAAGGGTCCCAAGAAGGGTGGGCCCAAGCAGGAGCAGCAACAGGGTGGACAGAAGGACTTGAGTAAAATCAAGTGTTATGGTTGTCACACGTTTGGGTACTATGCTTCACAGTGTCCAAACAAGAAGAAGAAGAAGAAGGGACAGCAGACTACAGCCTCAACGGAGGTTGATGATTTTGGTGACAGATTTCAGAGGGAGTTTTCCCTATGTGCTGGACAGATTGAGAGAGAGAGAGCATCTTTAGCCACCAGCACAAATGTGGATATGGAGATGGAGCATTCATTGTTGGCAAGCCATCAGACGAGTCCATCCACCACTAGTACTTGGTACATTGACAATGGAGCTTCGAGCCACATGACAGGTGCTCGAGAGATGTTCTCCGAGCTATCACAGACAGGTAGAGATGTGGAGGTTGTACTTGGCGACAATACCATTGTTAGAGCAGTTGGTCAGGGGACTATTACATTTTAGAGGGAGTCTATGAGTCCCACGACTCTGAGTGATGTGTTATATGTTCTTGGGCTGAAGAAGAACCTTGTATCAGTTTCCACCATTGAGGACAGGGGTCTTGGGGTGTGTTTCTCAGATGGGAGAGTACAGGTATTTCCCAGGACTATAGGACTATCTACCCCCATGGACATTGGGGTTAGATGTGGAGACTTGTACAAGCTATTGTTTCAGTCGCAGCATGCTCTAGCACACAGCAGCAGCAATGAGCTATGTGAGCTATGGCATCGGAGGATGGCCCACCTACATCACCCAGCTCTGAGATTGTTGAGGAGCATGGTTGCAGGTTTACCCGAGTTCAACACTAAGCAGAGTGATGTGTGCAGGGGGTGTGCTTTGGGAAAGTACACCAAGACTGCTTTTCCAAGCAGTGACACGAAAGCAGCAGGAGTGCTTGACTTGATCCATTCTGATATTTGCGGTCTTATGTCATCGATCTCTTTGATTGGTTTTCAGTACTACATCATCTTCATTGATGACTACTCCAGGAAGACTTGGATCTACTTCTTGAGGAGCAAGAAGTCACCCTTAGTCTTGAGTGTCTTCCAAGGGTTCAAAGCCCTTGTGGAGAAGCAGGCAGGGAGTAAGATTCGGATGTTGAGATCGGAAAATGGGGGTGAGTATACCTCCAAGGAGTTCGATGCTTTTTGCAGACAAGAGGGTATACAGAGACAGCTTACAGATCCCTACACTCCTGAGCAAAATGGAGTAGCAGAGAGAAAGAACAGGTCGATTGTGGGAGCAGCGAGAGCGATGCTCCATGATCAAGGGTTACCGTTCTTTCTATGGGAAGAGGCATGCAGCACTGCAGTTTATCTGCAGAACAGGAGTCCTCGCCGTGCTTTGGGGAGGAAGACTCCAGAGGAGATGTACACAAGCAAGAAGCCTGAGGTGAGCCACTTTTGTATATTTGGTTCTTTGACTTACTCTCACATCCCTTCAGAGAAGAGGATGAAGTTTGACCCCACTGCAGAGAGAGGCATCTTTGTGGGATATGATGAGACTTCGAAGGCCTATCGGCTTTATATTCCTGGTCAGAAGAGAGTTGTTGTTAGGAGGCAGGTGAAGTTTGATGAGGAGAGAGCCTTCAGGAAGTCGAGAGAGATAGAGCAACGGGAGCCACCGGCTCCCACACCTCAGTTGACACAGGCTTCTTCGATAAAGGTTTTAGGTCCACAGGTTTCCGGAGTGACTAGATCACAGAGTACAGGCACAGCTTCTACATGTTCAGTGGTTCAGGTGACAAGTACTTCAGGGACAGGTTCAGGGACAATTTCAGGTTCTGGTTCGCAGGTTACAGGTTCTTCAAGCACTGGCTCATCAGTTACTGGTCCTCGGGGTGATGGACCTTCTGCTTCTGGGAGTTCTTCAGATGAGGACAGACCAGTTTGGGAGGAGCCTTCAAGGAAGAGGAAGCCTAAATGGCTTCAGGATACCTTGAAGGAAGCAGAGGCATTTGGTAGGTACCAGGAGGAGGTCAGGACAGTTGTGATGCCAGACAGATTGGGGATGGCTCTTGTTGCGAGTCTTCGTGACTCTGAGCCCTCCACATTTGAGGAGGCTTCTCAACATCAGGTATGGAGAGATGCCATGATGGAAGAGTACCATTCCATCATGAAAAATGATGCTTGGGAGATAGTGCTGAGACCAGAGGGGAAGTCAGTTGTGACTTCCAAGTAGCTTTACAAGATAAAGCATGCTGCAGATGGTAGTGTGGAGAAGTACAAAGCTCGGTTTGTGGCTCGGGGGTTTTCACAGGTTGAGGGAGTTGACTATGATGAGACTTTTGCGCCAGTTGCTCGATATTCTTCCATCAGAGCAATCATATCTATAGCAGCAGAGATGGGTCGGAAGATCCACCAGATGGATGTGAAGACCGCATTTCTCAATGGTCTTCTGCAGGAGGAGGTGTACTTAGAGCAGCCACAGGGATTTGAAATTCATGGGAGAGATTCTCATGTGTGCAGGCTGAGGAAAGCCTTGTACGGACTGAAACAAGCTCCTAGAGCTTGGTACTCCAGGATCGATGCATACTTGACTTCGATGGGGTTTCAGAAGAGTGAGGCTGATCCCAGACTTGATTCCATTTTGTCTCAAATCAAAAAACTCCTAAAACAAACATACATTCTAATCATTGAACTTAAATTTAAAAAGCCTTACCAAACTTTTTTTTATTAGGGTCTACCCCCCTTGGCTTCGTTAGGAGTTTGCCTAAATGGAGGAGTCGGGATCAGGTGACAGCACCTGACTCTTTGCTTGCCCCCAAGGCCACACTGGGCAGCTTCTAAAGATTTTTGCTGCGCTCCCCCCAGGTGTGCAATCTCGACGGCAACAAGTTCAATACACATGAGTGGTTGTAGATGTATTTTGCAATGCTCTTTGCATGATCTACAATGTTCCAAATCCAATCCTATTTGCCTAAGTCCTTAAGCATGAGGTCTATGTAATGTGCAACACATGGGGTCTAGAACATGGTTTTGTATTTACTCTCTAACATCTTACCAACAAGAACATAGTTAGAGACATTATGTGTGATGCTCCAAACAACATTTTCCACTCCCAACAACACAACAACCTCATCCAAAAGTTGATAAGGAGTTTGGATCTTTCACCTTATCAGATGCATACTAGGGCCTTTGAAGCCCTTACCGACAACAAAAATGGAATCCCACATAGGTTGGCAATAAGGTGAGGGGGCAGCACTGAAGGGAATATTTGATCACACCACCATGTAGCTAGTATCCAAAAGCAAATTCCTTGTATGGCTTCTTCCAATGGTAATCCAAGGCAGGTTGACTCCGCTAAGACGGTGGAGAAGGGTGAAAAAACTTTGAATGTTCTTCCTCTTTTGAGGTCGGTGTTCATGAACGAGAGGAACATACAGAAAGGGTTTGCTAGCATTGATAGAAGGTTAGAGGAAGAGCCTTCAACATTAGGGTACGTTTGGGATCCCATGGCGATCTGCCTCTGTCTCTTTTTGTCTATCCTTGTCTTTTTTTATATTTCTCAACCATGTTTTCCATTTCCAATCTTATGGTCCTAATGTCTTTAGCATCACATGGGGCAACTTGGCCTCTTTGACCAATCAAGTGTTTTCTCAACCTAAGAATGTCGCCCACCCCCCTCACCCTTTTATGTGTTTCTTGCAATATTTGCAGTACATTTCTTAATCAACAACATCAGCATAGGCCCATGTAGGGCCTTTGACATGGGAAACATGGTAAATGCAAACAAATTTACAAATATGAAAACCCTATTTTTATTTTTTGCAGCAAAAGAAATATATTCCAGATCTGCAATTTTATGAGAGGAAAAAGGGGGCAGATTTAACATACCATTGAATGAGATCAATGGGCACAAGAATCCAGTCAAGAACTCCTATAAGGCTAAGCTTGTTGATAAGCTATAGCCGCCTACTTTAAATGCTCAAATCAACTACAAACAGCCCCACAAGAAATGCCAAACAACCTCCAAGGTCATGCCAAATCTAAACTCTTCAATGCAGCTCCACAAACTCCAAATTCTCAATGAGAGAGGTGTGAACCAAATTGTGTGGGGGTGGGGTGTTAAATTTCATACATTCATAGCATAAAACATAAATGCATAACCAAGATCACTAGAAGAAAGACAACGCACAAAACAACAACACAGAGTTTGACTTGGGAAACCCAAATGGGAGAAAACCCAGCAACCTTCGCAGAGAGATGATAATTCCAAGATCATAGTACAAATAAGAAAAGAGAAAGAATGTGAAAGTGTCTTTCACAAGTAGATGCCCCAAATAAGCTTCCTCCTTCAAGTGATGCGAAATCAGCCTCCTCCAAGTGATGCGCACTTGCTAAGTGTGTGAATGAGCTAATGAGGTGCACTAGCCTCCTATTTATACAAGTGCAAAAACCAGAAATTCCCTAACTGGGCCGACTTCACCTGGGGGCAATAAATAATTTATTTTTAATAATTTTCTTTTGTTTATTTGCATCCAAAGGTTTACATTGACTCTTTCATGTGATTACATAAATAATTACATCCAGTTCATCTCCCTTAGGAGGTACAAACAAGTACAATGAAGGTACAATAAAATATAATGAATAATATCTTCCGAAGTTGTACAAAATCCAACATGGGGGGGTTGAGGGTAGTTGTAGGTTTTAATTTAATTTAAATTACTTTTCATGAGAAAAAAATTGTGTGGCCTATAGGTGATTCATTTGATATGGAACCAGTCCCCAAACCGGTTTGAGGCTCGATTTGGTGGCCTTTGGAGGTCTGGCCAGTCGAACCAGTTGGTTCCGGTTTCCCTTCGGCCAGTTTTAGATCTATACGCAACTCAAGTAAGGCATCCCTCCAAGCAGGTTTTACAGAACCACAAAACAAGGCCACACATCCCAAGAGGGTTATTGAGTCTACATATCAAGTTTGACAAGGTCAGTTTTAACGATAAATCTAGTATAAAATAGATGAAATAAAATATGGCCTTATCCAAGTACATAATGACACGTATAGATTACACCAATAATTTAAACAAAAAGATAATATATTAAGAACATTGAAAAGCTAAGTTGCAGGAAACACCAAAATAGGGACCATACAATATGTGTCTTGATATGGA